>JAUPFZ010000012.1:19445000-20645000 GCA_036937285.1 Euphydryas editha | reverse complement strand
AAGTAAATAAAGTTCTAAGTAGTAAGTATAGGTTAGGCACGTTGTATTATACTGTCATGTTAGCTACTGTTACGCTGCTCTAAGCTGTAGCGCAATATCTGAAAGCCTTGATAGGTTCCTGCCTAATAAAATAGACTTTCAATATAAAATAAATGTTTCAAATCATATCGTTAGATGTTATGATTAGCGGGTTCAAGCAAACAAAAAAAAATCTCATTTTTGCCCCTAAGATGTATAGATAATATATTATTAGTATGGTAATGGATATATAATTATAGTTTCTTTTTTAAATAATACGTGACTAACCATCAGCATGATCAGTAAACTCCAATTCTAGATCTTCATCAGTTATCACATTTCTCGCTTTGAACTCCTGAGCAGCGAACAGATTGAGCAAGGCTCCTCGACCCAACGTCTGAGCTCTGCTGTCATATGTCATGACGGACTGAAATAGATAAAGTACAAATATGGAGTTTAACAATTAATTAATTATACACTCAACAGATAAAATTCTGTATCGAGAGTCCATAAACGCAAACAAACAAACAATCTGTACAAACAATCTGTACAGACAAACAATCTGTATGATTTACTAACATAGTTAGTGAGTGTGGATCGCAACCGCAACCGCTGTTTCACAGTAACTGGTCGTTACTGTGAAAACTGCGCCAACTTCTCGTCAATAATCGCAATCGTGAATTATGCATATAAAAATGATTTTAATTATCATCATGATTATATAAGCCATTGGACGTCTACTGCTGAACGTAAGCCTCTCCCATCGATCTCCAGAGTGGCCTGTTCAAAGCAGCCTCCATTCAATGGCTTCCGGCGACTTTTTTTAAGTCGTCTGTCCATCTCGGACGGTCGTCTGACGCTGTGGTACGTGATCTCCACCTCAGAATCTTTCTGTTCCATCGGCCGTCAGTTCTACGAGCTATTTGCCCTCCCCACTGCTACTTCAGCTTGCAAATTCGTTGGGCTATGTTAGCAACCTTCATTCGTCTGCGGATCTCATCATTTCTGATTCGATCTCGCAGATAAATACTAAGAGGGCTCTCTTCATTGCTCGCTGTGCGACTTGGAGCATGTTAAAAAGGCTCATAATAAGAGACCACGTATCAGGTTCGTAAAAATGATTTTAATTCATATATATTTTAAATAATAAAAAATAATTTTAGGAAATTAAGCTGTTTACATATCTCAGGCGATTTTGCTTAAGCGGTCAGCAACCTTTTCAAAAAGTTTTTGTATGGTTCATTTGATTATTAAAATTTTCAACAAACATTGAGCTAAAAATGTAAAACAATCTTAATTGATAAGAGATTGTTGGAAGAATAAATGAGTCTTCTAATAAGTCTGTAAATTATACTTAGACCCAGTTTCACCACTTGCTATTAAGTTCCGGCTAGCCTAACTGACATTTTTTGACAGGTAATTGTATGGATTATCTGTCAAAATAAGTGCTAGTTAGGTTATTCGGAATTTAATAGCAACTGGTGAAACTGGCCCTTAGTATTTAGTTATAATATTATATTTAACCCTATGTTTTATAATGTAATAAAGAGGTGATGCCAATTTATTTCAATATAAATTGTTACTAAGACAATTATCTATATATATTATTGATCAAGTTTTTTATTAAGATTCAAGTTTGCTATTCTATAAATCAGATACTTGTTGATTTATATTTATCCATTTTAAAATGAAAAATATATTTCTTACCAAATGATGTCCATAACTGGGGTCAGACGTGTTGACAGTAGCGTAGTTTAAGTCTTTCAGTACGTCAGCTCGCACCAGCAAGTTATCTAATCGTTGTTGGGACTGGTCGTGAACTGCTTTCACGTCTTCTGCGTTTACTGATGATCTGAACTTGCGAACCGATTCCGCTGATATAAGAGCATAATTAATTTTAATAATTAATAACTTTTTTTTTAAGTATCAATAAAATTGATATGGATCTATATATATTATTTTTAATTTTATAAATAAATAGTTTTGCTGTTGGTTTTTCTAATATTAGGCCCAGTCTAAGACGACATGTAGAAGAAAACAAAAAACATATACCTATTAGTAATCTACAATGTTTTTTTTAAATATGCTTCTCACACTCTAAGAGAGTTCAGTTGTATGTAATACTCTGTCACACGTGCCTTTACGTTAACAAAACTTTATAATTACGGTCAATATAAACCTTTGGGGATAGATTACGGTAGCTGTGTATGTTACCATCAAAGCCTTTTTAAGTGCTTATCCGCGTTTTGTCCACCAGTGGAACAACACATACCCTCATAGCCTCATGCTACATTCCATCCAAGTGGTACTATTTGTTTTTGCTTATTCTACGTATGTACTTTATTGTATACTACGAACATGTGTCGGAACATTTCTACCTGCATGCCGCCTTCCAGTAGAACAGCACACCCCGATATGCTGCGTTCCTTCTAAGTGGCACTGCGGGTTTTGTGCACCGTCACGCACATGTGCTGGGCACTGCACGTGCGGCACGCACACTCCGTTTCGCGGACACACGTCACATGGGGGCTCGGTGCTGTGCGTGTGATCTTTGAAAAACGAATACTTCGAATTAATACAAAACTTAATTAAAATAATTATTAAACATATTAAAAGGTCATTATTTATGTATTACCAAAATTATATACATATATGTGTAACAGGTCTATCTGTATTATACTTATATATATGCCGACTTTATGAGCCATAGCGTAATATTTTATAACCTATATATGCCTTAATAGGCAGACTAACGCAGCACGCTGAATTTTAAAGGCCTAGAACATGAACCAAAAATATAAATGTATCGATCGAGTATCGTATATATGCAGGTGGAACCACGCGGGATGTGTTATATTACAATAAACTTCTTACCATCTTCAGCATGCGGTGTGTAATGATGATCGGTCATCCCGTTCCCATGAACTTCATTGATAACATTACTGAAGTTCCACACAAACATACACGCGGATAGTTTTAATATTAGTCGTAAGGTACCCATTTTGAGTTACAATATTGTTATGTATGTTCACAGTTTAGTTCACATATTGATTACACGAGTGTGCTGCCGCAGCGTTAAGGTTAAAATGGCAGTGTGTCGGTATTTATTGATGAAATATGCCGCATGTGGGTAGTTTGATAATTCGTATTAAGTAGTAATTTAACCAATAGTGTCTCAACACATTATAGGAATCACTTACGGCTGATCTCGATTATTTATCTTTGGTTTTGCTTACTAGAGATGCATTGTATATAATAAACTCAAATAACATATACGAATTATATCAGAAATTTATCGCTAATAGTAATAAGCAAATCACAGACAGGAAGATTTTACGTCCGGAGAGTCCGTTAGAGAATTTATGATATGACGTTATCCTTTTGAAATGTTTGCCGGATTCCAAAATACTTGTCTATTTAGTAGTAAATTTATGTGTAAATTTTATTATGTAGATGTACAGCTTAAAAAGTGTGGTTTTGATACACGGAATAGTTTAGTACTTATAAAAAAATTAACATATGCATAAAACATTAAAAGAGTTCTATAAAGAGGAAAAACATATATAAAATCAAAATTATATAAATTTTATCTTAATCAATTGGTAACTTTTAAATATGCGGAGAATGTATCCTCATTTTTGTAAAAAGCTATTTGTAATAATATGCGTCGATCCTAAGTCTTTTAAGTTACTTTTTAGAAGTACCCGCGAAAATCTCATTTGTAGTGTTTTTCAAGTATCATTTTAATGTTGTCGCAACTAAATATACTTATTAATGTACAAATACTTGGCACTGATGAAAGCCAATAATCGTAATTAATAATAAATTACAAATATTACAGATAATAACATATAAAAAAATTTGATAGGGTTGATTTGTTTTGTTATTATGCTTTGAACTGAAAATCTAAAATATAAATAATAATTTTCTTATCTAATCTACCGAGCTTGTTTATATTTAAAGTCTAATAATTTCCTGTTTGGTTTTATTTATGCAATATATATATATATATATATATATATATATATATATATATGCATAAATTTTGTTAGAAAATAATAATGTTTGCAAATATAGGCGTTAAAACGCACATATCTATTGCAATGTCAGAGGTTATCGCATAATAGAAAACGACGGTTAGAAAAACATCTATAACATCTGTAATTGTATATTTAGATAATTAATTTAAAATATAGCAAAAATGTAATAATATATTTATAGAATATAAGCTTAATAACACATACATGTAAAACAATAATAAAATCGCTTAATTGTGCCATCTAGCAATTGATATATTTTTTGACATGTCCAAATGTGATAGTGATCCAGTCATTACATTAAAAAAAAAACGGATTAGAAATGCGTTTTAACCGAGAAGGCTAAATTTTGGATATTACGTAGGGTGGGCCTAGCTTTTCTAAAGCTTAACTTCAATTTTTCGACCAAGATTTCCTATGTGCATTTTTCGCCATCTTGAAATTCAGTTTTTTCTTAATAACTCGGTTCTCCGTTGAGATACGAAATTTTTTATGCAATAACTTTTTGTTCCTTTTTTCTACAATTAAGGTCCTATACATTTTTCACCTATCGTTCATCGTTATTGAGATATCGATCGAAGAAACCATAAATTTCGTCAGTGAAATTTGTTTATATAATGACTCCAGTCATTATATACTATAAAAGTTTATAATGACTACTAATACTATAAAAGTATATAATGATTGGAGTATAGCATTAAAGTGAAAAAAAAAATTACCACAAATTAAACTAGTATATACAGCCTGCATAATGAAATAGCGCCTTCACATTACAACCAAATATTGTAGTTTTTTAGTCTATACAAATAATAAATCTGTTAAAACCTCCGTTTAATTAATACACTATATATCATCAAGAATAAATTTCAATAGCGCGTTTTTTTTTGTATCAGCGCCATCTCTTATCGTGTTTTTCTGTGTTCACGTATCACGTAAAAAGTACAAAACCAATGTAAATAACTTTAATACATAAAAATTAAACATAACTCACAGTATAATTTAGTTTTTGTTTCATTGTAATTAAATTTAAAAATAAATATTTAAGAAAATAGAAATAGGTACCTACGCCGCCAACGCCATCTGGTCTAAGGAATCTTAAAAACTCACAAAACTTATTTTTGAGTTATTATTTTGCTAAACTTAAAAGTTTACTAAATACATATGTCGGATAGGAATAGAAATCGTTTTAATATTTTAGATAAACATCATTTTCAATTAATATAGGTACTATTATGTTAAATGTCACTAAATATAAAAACGATATTCTACTATTATACGATAGATGGCGCATGTAGGTGATAAAAAATATAAATTTATAATTTTTTAAATTTTATTTAAATACCCGCGCGAAGCCGGGGCGGGCCGCTAGTATTTAAGAAAAATAAAATATAAATAGTTAACTTATATGATAGGAAATAATAATATATGTATAATTTTACTATCGGTACATTGTTCTTGACATTAAAGTTCAAAGATTTCTAACGATATTTTATCAATTAGTTTTTACAACAGACAGTTTTCGCAGTGACAAGTGCATATCAGATCAACTGCAAAATGCAGTTAAATCTTTATTGTATATTATTTATAATACCATTATTCAGGAGTTTTAAATGCGAGGTAGTATTCATTTTAATACCTTAAAACGTTTAAGAATTTATTTATTATTTATTAGGTTCACTATTAATTTTTAAAGTATAAATCTCTAATGTCTAATACATCTCTAAAAATTATCTATAACTTAGAGCTAAGTGTACAATAATAATAGATTGGTAAACGTCGCATGCAAAAAAAGAAAAATCGATGACCGGCAGAGAAGAACCCGACCTCTTTCTTGCCGAGATGTCGTTAAAGCGACTACGGCCATAGTGATGCGAACAACAGTACACCAACCAGAATGGTGATGGGAAGCAGCATTACCATATTCTGCCACAATACACTGCGCTCGCCAACCCGCCTGCCAAGCGTGGCGTGTATTGTCAAAACCCCCCAGATATGATGGGACAGGCCTACATTCAGCAGTGTACACATACAACAACATATAACGGCTGATGTAGTGGCCTATAGTTCATCAATGTTTCATATGCATACAACACAATTGTGCTGTGCGATTTCACCAGCATCATTTCCGTTCCTATATAGATTTCAGGATAAAATTAATCTATATGTTGCTCTGGATCTTCAGCTATAGGCCAATCATATACCTATTTTTGTCATAAAATATGTATGTTTACTATGTTATGTAATGAAAAGTTGTATTTTTGTTTTTAAAAAAATCCTCATTTTTCAAATAAGGGGGTAGTCTTGTCGTAATTCAGTAATCTGTACGAACTTTCGGACTCACAATTTTTTTTTTTTTTTTTTTTTTTTTTTTTTTTTTTTTTATATATGTTAGTTGAATAGGCAAACTGGCAGACGTGCCACCTGATGGTAAGTGGTCGACGTCGCCCATGAACATAAACTAGTTTACCTGGCAACTCATTTATGTGTTGCCTATCCTGAGACATATGATGTTAAGTCTCGGTGCCAGTAATTACACTGCCTGTCTTGCCCTTCTTTCCGAAACACAGCAAAGCTGTTTCACGGAAGAAATAAGCAAGATGGTGGTACCCATGCAGCCGGGAGCGCAGCACAGCGCATCCCTCCCACCGGTGAACCTCACATTAGTATAATTGTTGTGAAAGTAGCTGTTAAGCGTAGATAGTATTAAGTTTTTTTGTAAAACCTATGAGGGTGGCATCGTCAGACTGACGAAACCCTCCATAAATAATTAGGAATAAAAAAAAATAGTATAATTGTATAATTAGATTAGTAGTATTATGCATTTAACGTAATTTATCAAAAATTAAGTAAACGACATTATTTATAGTATTAACGAAAATTTTAATGGGGCTAAAATTATTGTCATAATGTGAGTCGAGTATTAATATTGTTTTACACGAATATTCGATGCACAAGCTAGACACATAGCATCACTACATCACAAAAATGTATATGACATTCAACTCTTCACACAAGCACTATTCTAAAGAAACTAATCTTTTTTTCAGACTACAGAAAGCACTGACACTGCGACACTATTGCAAATATATAAAAATTACATTAACGCATCTCATGATCTGGACAAAAGTGACAGGAGCATTTTAAAGACCTGGAGCGAGGATTTCCAGATCCAGCTGGTCAACGTCACCACCCACTACCGGCTGGAGATGACGAGGCACAAGGAACACAGCTTCATGATCAATACTAACTCCAAGGTTTGCCACTTTTAAATGAACCCTAGTGACTAAAAAGATTTATGATTAATTGGAATGAATGAGCGGCATCTGTTGACTACGTATTCAACTATATCTACACCTACAAGTACATGGGACGCTATCTATGAATATTTTTTTGTAACTTATATGACATCTATGACATTATTTGCATTTTATCTGAGTGTTTTTGATCTGTCGCGCGAATTAAATTAATATCGACGTAGATACATAATTATATAAATTTATTTATGAATTACTAAGAACTATATAAATTAATTATTACTGGTATTCCTATTATATATTCAATATTTAAATGACTATAATCTTCTTAAGGTCCTGTGTCCCCTAGATGGGGCAGAGGGCGTCGACAGTGCGTCGCCAACCCGGTCTGTCTTGAGCATCTCGCTTGATCTCTTGCCAAGTCTTGCCGATAGCCTTCGCTTCGTCAATAATAGTCCGCCGCCAGGTCTGTTTTGGACGGCCACGTTTGCGCTTTCCTTGGGGATTCCAGTCAAGGGCTTGCCTCGGGATGTGATTTGGTTCCCTTCGGAGAGTGTGGCCTATCCAGCCTGACTATAATACCGTGCGAAATTTTCGCACTGGTCAATGTCGCAAATGTACATATAAATAATACATATAGAAATAAATATATATTAGATCCAGGCTCGGGGCGAGAATCGAACCCACAACCCTGGAGTAGAAAGCAGGGCCACTGTCATCGCCAGTCAAGGTTTTCAGATTAAAGCGCTAAGATATAATAAGATAATTTATGCTCTTCAGTGGAAGGAGTGCGTCGATTTGCATAAAGAAGAGGTGGACAAAATTGAAAGGGCTTATTATGTTGATGAGAGTAAATGTCTTAAGGTTGCAAATGCGGAGGAAAAGAGCAAAAGACGGGCAGTCTACCAAATGGAGAAAGAGGTACATTATGGGAATTATACACACATATTTGAAATAAGGAGATATGTTGTTTCATTAAAAATATACGAGAACACAATGTCGCCAGTTCTCTCCCACCACTTTTCGCAAAACAGCGCAGACATATACAATTCATAAATCATAACGTTTTAAACAATACAAATATGAACCTTATGACTTTAATCGCAGCGCTCATGAAACGTGCACTGTAGATACGTATCGCTCGGTCTCTTTCTAAGCAAAACGCTAAAATATGCGACATTACCATTATGATAGTATCGTTTTGTAACTTTTACATTGCTTGTCCAGTTACTCCGCAACATACTGAGGTAGTGGTTAAAAAGCAATGTATTTGATGTAGTATAAGCAAGAAATATTTCTCGTATACTTGTTTTTTACGATTTTTAAGTAAAATATAGTAAAAAAGTAATATTTATATGTGGTAACTGGTTCCATGACTTGTTAAATGTTTGATTTGACTTCTATTCTTACAACAAATCACTGAACAAGACGGCATTGTTAATTGTTTTCTCGCCCGCGGTTGAAATCATACTGATTAGCAGTGGCGGCCATTTAAGAAATATGTGAGCGTTTTGGGAAAGTTGCGTCTACGCGGACACGCCCCCATGACACTTCTCCTGTTCTTAATATTTCTACGGAATTATATAAATATATATTTTAATGTGTTAAAAAAAACGTAGTAGTTACGCGATGTCGAAATAAACTCAGAATGATTTTATAAATTTTTAGATCAAAAAGTGGCGTAAGAGTTACAAATATTTACAACATCAATGTAAGTTAAATAATCCTGACAACGAAGAGGCAGCTGGCGTGTGCTTAGTTGAATATGTAAGTATTTTAATTAAGTTAAATTCTTTAATTACGGAAAGCGCTGAAAACTAAAACTCAATTTCATCCTCTTTCCCACCCTCTCTCTCTCTCCTCTCTTTTTCTCTTTCATTCCTTTAGCCCATAAATTCAGATGAACAACTTGTTTGTTTACTAGTTATTTAAAAATATACTAGCGATCCTCTCCGGTTTTGTGTAATGCAGTGTACTAAAGATGAACATGAGACGTGCACACCAAAATGTAAGTTTTAAAGTCACATTGTTATAAAATATCCAAGAAATTTATATCATAACTAGAACGTTCACTTAATAAAATTGTATATTCAAATATGAACCTTGAAATAACGGACATAAAGTTGGCATTTATTTCCAACATGTTAAGTGAAAAAATCGTTCCGAGCATTTCGTTGACTACTGGTATTTAATCTCTTTCTTACGAGTTGCCTTGAATCCATGGCAGAAAGAGATGCAATCCTTCTTTTAGAAACCTTTTTTGATTGCATTCCAGTTTGTATATAAATTCATTGAAAATATCATTAGACAAATGACATCTTTTCCGACCAATCCGGCCATTATAAAAAAATAGTGAAATTCAACCTTTTAAAAATTATCCAAATTGGTCACGAAATCGTCATTATAGGTCAATAAAATGTGCAGTAAATAATGTATTACTACAATCTATTTGAATATAATCAAATACTACATACTTTGATAATATAGCAATTTCTAACTTGACTAAGTGACCGTCTAGTAATTTTTTGGTCAAATCACTTATATTTTATTTATATTTCTTATAGTTTAAAATGAAGTATAATAAAATAAATAATATTATGTATAGGGTTACCAGACTCAGACCGTTGTTTGACTCATTTCAATAAATGAAACCATCATTTTTTTTTTAAATATTAATTTATATTAATTTTAGATGCAAAATGACAACTACCACTTGACATTCCAGCGTCTAATACTTCTAAAGCTCCAGTCTATGTCCGATCTTTACTCGCAGATAGTGTCATCGCTCAGTAACTGCGAGGGTTGTCTCAAGAAAACCTTATCAAACTATGTAAACGATGTACGGTCCGTAATGGATAATTTAAAACGTTGTTATAATATAAAAAGTTGATTACTTTACTTTGTTTCATTTTAATAGTGTTTTGTTTGTATATAAAACATGTGAGCCGTCACGGGACGCCTGGCAGATGTGAAACATCGACATTATTTTGTAAAAGTAATATGCAGAAAAGAACATATTGTGATAGGAACTAAATATTTCATAATGATAAAATAAAATATTACGATTTTTTTCCAGATAACGATGACTATTTATTGAATAAACATTTATTTTCATTAAATACAAAAATTTACGAATTTATTTCAAATCGTGACTACTTAATTCGTTGAATCAGTGACTTCGATTGCGCATGGCGACGCGTCGCCACACCGCACACACTACTGCATATAGACTGTATATATATACCATCGTATAGCGTGGCGACGCGTCGCCACGGCATGCGTCGCCACGCCAGAAATCGGTTTTACGTAGGCTATAGATGTTTCACATCAAAATGTCAACCGTTCTGGTGTAATCGTGCGAGTAGTCGCCTCAACGGTTCGATTCCCGCTCGGGGCAAATATTTGTATTTGTGCAAATATTTGTTTCCGGTCTGGGTGTATGTCCTTGTGGGATCCACACCGTGATTCGGAGAGTATGTAAAGCCGTCGGTCTTGGTTGTTATCATGGACACCTGGTAATGATTGTTACTTACTCATGGTAGAGATATTATCCGCCAACCCGCATTGGAGCAGCCGGGTGGATTAAGCTCCAACCCTTCTCCAATATGAAGAAGAGGCCTTCGCTCAGCAGTGGGTTGTTTACAGGCTGATACACACAAGTACAGTTTATAAAAAATATTATTTTATGATAACGTTATGCTAATCATTTGTCTGGCAGATTTTGAGTTTTTTTTTTGTTATTTTATACCTTTAAGTACACCGTTCACCCACCACCGTTCTGGTGCAGTAGCGCGAGTAGTTGCCTTAACGCCGGCGGTCGCGGGTTCGATTCCCGCTTAGACCAGATATTTGTATTGTGAAATTATGTTTCTGCGCTTCCCAACGTACGTCGGAGAGAACGTAAAGTCGTCGGTCCCTGTTGTTATCACAAACATCTGATAGCGATCGTCACTCTTGATAGGGAAAATATCTGCCAATTCGCAGTAGAGTAGCGTAGAGGCTTATGCTGCAAAATTTTTTCTATATTAATCAGCAGCATCAACATATCTTTTAAATATTTTAGGATTTTTTTTTAAACTAAAAATCCTACCATATATAAAAATAACTAAAATTTATTTCCTTATCTAAAAAGGGTAAGATAAGCTGTGTACTCTAAAAAATGCTATGAATTTTTAACTTTTAATATGAGACAAAATACAAACACAGAGTACATATACAGAGATCAAAATTGTACCTCTTAGGTAAAATACTACCCTCACCGTATAGCTTTATTAGCCAACTTCTGAAAGGTGAACAATTTAGGACGTTCCTTTTTGAAAATATCGGGAAGTAAATTAAAATATCTCAATATAATTTAAAATATTTTTATTTCGTTGTAGATTTATATAAAAAATATTACATAAAGCATCTATATACAGATCAGCGTAAACATTATAAAACTTATACAAAATTTATTAACTATTTTGTACAAAATAAAATACTATGGCAATACTATATGGTAAGAGTATTTGTAAAATATTTTAATACATTTTTATTAAGTGACTTTAATGAAATTATATTATACGAAAGATAAAAAAATTGCGTCATTTGTGTTTTGGCACAGATGATAATATCACCTCTTTTATCTATAACATAGATATGATTCTTTATTCTTATCTTGAAAAATGAGTATAGTTACATTAAAATCGATTCATATTTTGAGATGAAAAAAAAAATTGTTAAAAAAATACAGATTTTTTAAGGACGGAATATCAGTCAGTCATCACATATGATTTGTCTCATTGATTTTAATTATTTTTTTTTAGAAATGTTAAAAAAATATTATTATGCTTGTCATAATACAATTATTTTACTAAAGCCTTACATCTACTATTTACAGAATATAAAACGGACGTTGACAACCTATTATTATGGTACAGATAAGTAAACGGAAATGGGACATGAAGTATCATTTCCGCGCATGTGGTCTGTGGAATTCATATATAAAAAAGTGATGAAATCATTTAGAAGAGGGCCCGCGAACGTCCCCATACTTAATAAAATTGATAAAAAACAATATTACCAGTTACAAAAAATTAAGTATCACATTTTATTTGTGTGGGTATTATAGTAACATTATTTTTTTAAGATTTTATGAAGTCTATGTTCGAAATATTTATACTTTAAATACATAATATTTAATTAAGTTAAGGCTTGCAACTGTGAGAATTAAGAATCACACACATAAAAAAACCGCGAAATATTACCGACTTGTCCACTAATATTATTATTACTTACCAAAACCCTATTTTCTAGTATAATTTTATAAAATAATACGTTGCCAACATGCGTTATATTTAAATATTTATTTACATGTCACTAAGATAAAATTATTTATTTTATTTTCCTATATTAGTCCACAATCTGAAACAATAAAAAAAAAATATTATTCTGCGAATTACTCAAATTGTATTAAGAAAAAAAAAAACTAATAAAAATCTATTTAATTTTCTTAATTTCTATCAAGAATGAAGTTTTTGATTTTGTCTTAGATGTCGTATATTTTTGACTTAATATGTTAATATATATTGGTAAAAACTTTTTACCATGACAAGGGTCCTAAGCCGGCTGGTCGCGGGGGCGGTTCTGGCGTGTCAGGAGAGGGTGGCTTAAATGTACTGCCCTGGAAATTATAAAACTATTTTTTATTTTGTACATTGTTTAGGAAACTATACAGTAATTTAAAAGCCTATAAGTGCCCCAGATCCCATCGATGGCCAAATTCCCTTGTCTCTATATTGTGAAAAAAATATGAGGTACTCGATTAGTATCTTTGTGACAATCGCAAATATATACCAAGATAATATAGATATATAAAGGTATATAGCTACAATTTAGTTTATTTAATTTGATGTGTGTTTAGTCGCCAAAAATCAGTATTCAGTGGTCCCGGGTTAGATTCCCGCTCGGGGCTGATATTTGTATTATGGTGCTATGCCTTTGTGGCTCTCCCCGCCGTGCCTCGGAGAGCACGTCAAGGCATCGGTTCCGGTTGTTATCATAGACACCTGACGGTTGCTCGTTAGCCGTGCTAGGACAATCATACGCTATCTCGCAGTGAAGCAGCGTGGTGAATTAAGCTTCAACCCTTGTCCTATGTGGAAAAGAGGTGTTTGCCCATCAGTGAGACGTTTACAGTCTGATTCAGTTCAGTGTGTGTGTGTGCGTGTGCGTGTGTGTACCTGGAAGCCGAGCGCGGCGTGCAGCGCAGTGGGCGAGTCGCCCGCGAGCGTGGCGTAGTCGCCGCGCCCGCCTGCGATCGTCGCGTACGTATTGTCCGGCTGCGGACAACGAAAGTCACATTACGACTAGTAACGGAGGTAAATACAACATTATTAGTCTAACAGACAGAATAATAAAATAATAATAATAATAAAATATTTATTTTTTACATTTCAAAACACAGATTATTTAACAAAAACAATGAATTAAAACTATGACGGAGACTGGGACCCAAGCTAGACAAACCTGTGTCACAGGTTTCCATGAAAGCTGAACCTGACTTATTTACGAAACATTTATATAATATTATATTATTGTATTATCGGCAATATAAAGATAATATCATAAAGGTCGTTCAGCCCTATGTTAGAGCGTTTATTAAAGTTTATGACGCTTAATCAGTATTTAATTAAAAATTAATATATATTTCATAAAACGTTATTATCAGCTTAGTATCGATTACCTAATGGTTATGATATAAAAATATATATATATATATATATATATATATATATTTTGAAGCAAAATTGTATCGTTATACACATATTATATAGAATGATTTAAAAACCAAACTGAGTTAGAAAAAATACCTAAGTTTAAACAAAAATTATATGGTTAAATATAAAAAATGTTTTTAGAATCAAACTGAGTTAGCACGAATTACAACACTAATTTACGGTCACCGCACCGAGATTTTTTTTTTTTTTTTTTCTTATACTTTTTCAGTTTTAGACTTTGTATGTTAGACTATAGTTACAGTTATTAGAATTTATAAATCACCATTACTCTGCTATGGAGAGTAGAAGAAAACATTATACGAACGCCACATTTTGAAGGGTTACCACGATGTATTTTTCACTTACTCGAATTCATCTCGAGTAACAAGGAGAACTCCTTGTTAATCATACCACGTTTAAATAATATTTAGTTAGATTAGATGGTATATACAAATATATGAAAATGTATTAAATCTTTCGCTACCAGCGTCACATACGTATATGTGACGACCCGATTTTCTTTGCTGGGCCCGGTGTCACAAATATGTGACGGGTGTACATTACCAGTTTATGATAAAACTGCTGTATCAAGTCGCAAGATCGCGTTGGCGCAGTGGTCACAGCAACTGGCTAATGCGCTGACGGTCGCGGGTTCGATCCCCGCACATGACAAATATTTTTATAGGCCATACAGATGTTTGTCGTGGTCTGGGCGTTTGTGCTTGTGTATTGTGTGTGTTTCTGGACCCCAACACAGGATTCACATTCTACTGGGGGCCGTTGAGTGTGAACCATTTATTTATTTATTTAAGTCATACTACACATACACATCTATGTGCAGATGTATAATGTAATATAACAATAAAATAAATGAAAGATGTTATTTGTATAATAATTACAGTTGTTTATAAGATTTGAGCGTTTTTCTTCTGAAGCCCTTTTTTATAAATTAAAGTCATAATAATATAACTATCATTAATTTTTCTGTCTTTTAGTAATAGATTAATTATATACTTCTTACTAACATTTCATATAATAAATAGAACCTTGTAACCGTGTAACTTTATGACGAGGATGGATGAATGTATGGACGTATGTTTGTTATTCTTCCACGCAAAAACTACTGATTCGATTGCGATGTGAATTTATATGTATATAGCTGAAGATTCAGAAAAACAGATAGGCTTATACCGTTACTCAAAAATTACGCAGGTAAAACAACGAGGCACTAGTAGTAGATAGATGTCATAGAGAAAACGCAGCTTAAGTTATTTCGCTTACCAGAGTCGGTTGTTCAGCATTCTGCTCGTTCTGGTCTCCGAACACATTCATTGTCAATTCCTGTTCTTCATATGGTCTCAACTTAGTTTCTAACCAAAGAGGGTTTTCCGTAGTACTGAGTTCCTCCAATATTCTCCTTCTTGCTAAGCTATCACCTTTGCTCGACTGTAGGGATGGGGGAGGGATGACCCTGGAATAAGGCGCCCTATAAATTGATTCGATATAGTTTTTTGTTTAATATTTACATATATTTACAATTATCATATTGAGATTTAATTATTTGAGAGTTAAAATAAAGTTTGACAAGTGTTTTAGGTTAAATATGGTTACTTCCAAATATCAATTAAAATCGACTAAATAGTAAAGTAAGCCTTTTGATATTTTAGTACTAGCTAACTTAACCCTTGTCTATATTAACCTATAGTTTACGATTGCCTATTTTAGATAGTCTCTTAATGTCAATAGACAAGATATTCTGTCAAATGGTTTGCTGTATCTGTGGTTTCTGTCATCATGATTTACCCAGAACCGAGATGACTCATTGGACAGAATACATGAATCAACACCGGTTCCGCTATATGGTAGTGGGAGACTGGTTCCACGATATGGTTATCAATTCGAAACTAGGGTGACACAAATAACTTAAAAAGTGTTAAATTTATTTTTAAAATGTATATCCTGCATGTTTCAAATAAAATTTTGAGACTTGTATATCCACCAACTTATGGCGGAATGAAATAGTAGATTAAACTGCAATATTTCGTAAAAGAGGCTACATACCTAATGGTAAGGAAATATTTAAAATGCAATGTAATTAATTTGGCTTACCAGTGCTTAAGACAGGCGCAAACAACAATGAAGGTTACGATTCCCGTGAACAGGACTATGAGAAGAGCTATCAACGTCGCTAGCGCCGGGTCGAAGTTTTCTGGTGCTGGAAGACATAACATATACATATTAATATTTAACTTATTTCATACTAGTTCTTACCCGCGAATTCGTAAATGTTGAATTTGAAATGTACTTCTTATAACTCTATGTTATTGGTTTAATAACTCGACGACCGTTCCGGTGAAATGGTGCGAATAGTCACCTCGACGCCGCGCGTCGACGGTCGCGGGTTCGACTCCCACTCAGGACAGATATTTGTACAAATATTTGTTTCCAGTCTAAGCATACGTCTTAGTAGGTCTCTCTACTGTTCAAAGACTTGTGTTGTAAGAACAAAAACAATGAACTTTTGTAAAATTAAAATAATTGTCATAGATATAAAGTTTTACCTTTGGAAGTAGCACTCGCCGCGATAAGTGTCTCAACACCGAACTCCTGGTACACGTCTTTGAGTTGGTCGTACTTCGAGTCGATGGTCTCCAGGACTTTGTCGACCGGTAAGACTTGGTATGTTTCTGGATCCACAGCATGGAGGTGGATCTCACACCTTAAACGATAAGTTAATTTTACTTTTAAAATAAATTAGTGATTTACAGACGTGTATTAGTTACTTATTCCTTCAAGATATTTAGAACACCGACGACTTCCGTTATATATTGTAGGTAGTTATGGTCGATGGCTATAACAGCGTAACGACGATATCCAGAGATGTGACTTATTTAAGATACAAGTATCTGAAATACAGATACAAGATACAAAATACGTATTTTGTATCTTGTATCTAAAATACTTTTGTAAAATGTATTTTGTATCTTGTATCTAAATACCTTTTGTTGGGTATCTTAGTATTTTGTAAATACTATGTTTGGTAAAATACTTTTAGTACTAGTTATTCTATGCATTCATTCACAAAATATGGCATAATCCGGTGATTTTAGGCATTTTAAGCCCCAATCTGCGGATAAATTCTAAGTGAGCTGAATTTTTGTATACACTTTTATTACGGCGTTGTAATGAAGATGTGAAAAATCGACATTGTAATCGTGCCGGCTAAAAAAGTTACAAAAGGTCACAAAAATAAGTTTTGTTGCAAATATCTCGCGACCTATTGCTCGGAGGTCATTCCAGGTCATTATAAAAGTTATTCATCATAAAATTATCTACAAAAAATGTTTCATGCATTTTTCTGTAAAATTAACCGTTTTTGGAGTAGAGCGCTGAGAAAGCGACTAGAATGTACTCACATACGGTTTTGTATACCATACACCAAGGCGTAAACTTTATTGATTTTTATTTGGAGTTTTAACACAAAAACTTTTATTAACTATTTGTGAAACTCTGACAATTATACTGAGTCAGTTGAAAAATATTTCTTGAGTGTTAAAGACTTTATTTTATTAGTTTCATGCTCTTCAACAGTTGATCAACCAATGATGAAAATAATAAAGATTTCGATTTAAATATAGGAATAAGACCACTCGACGTTTTGTCAGCAACTGTTAATGATATAAAAAACTGAAGATATCGACAATTATTGACAAAAAAAATTATAAGTATACTTACTATATATTATTTTTTCTGTATTTATCATTCAAATAAAAAAATATTCACTCTTAAAAAAAAATCTATTATTTAATATCATGGATTATTCATACGGGGAAAACCATGTAAAAAAAAAACGAACCTTGGATTCTTCTCGAGGTAGGTAGTGAGGAAAAGTGCATGTAGTCGCTTTCTCCGCGCTCTACTCCAAAAACGGTTAATTTTGGAGAAAAATGCAAGAGGCATTTTTTGTAGATAATTTTACGACAAACAATTTTTATAATGATCTATATTGACCTCCGAGTAATAGGTAGCGTGATATTTGCAAAAAACTGATTTTCGTGACCTTTTGACCTTTATAACTTTTTTAGCCGGCAAGATATCAATGTCGAACATCTTCATTACAACGCCGTAATAAAGGTGTATACAAAAAATCAGAACACAAGGAATTTTTCCGCAGTTAAAACCTAAAATGACTGGGTTAAGTTTCTATGGTGACATTAATTTTAAATGTTTTTAGACGATTCTGATTCCTCTATTGCAAGTGGCGAAAACACAGGGTCTACTGGTAATTAAGTACCGCTGACTTAAAAACACTGCAATACCTTAACAATAAAGATACCAACTTAAAGAGTTTAAATGCTTACTCTACAATAAGAAAAATATTTTTCAAATATAACACCTGTTTTCCAAGTTCTGCTCCTGTGGAGCGACTCTTCTCTTTTGAAGGTATGATTATCAGGCCTTATCGAAGAAAAATGAGTGATAAAATGTTTGAAGAACTGGTTTTACTTAAGTCTCAATTAAAACCTTAATAATATAATATTTTATCTTCTCACTTTTACGCGATCAACGCGATGTAGGTATTTGTAAATAATTCACGTAAAAAATTAAACTTACATTAAATAAAATGTTATTTTCTTACAAAAGAATTTGTATCTTTAAAAAGTATTTGGAAGATACGTATTTTGTATCTAGTATTTCAGATACTATTCCAGAAAGGTATTTGTATCTGGTATCTGAAATACTTGATTTTAAAGTATCTTGTATTTTGTATTCCAGATACTTTGTATAGGGTATCTTGTACATCACTGACGATATCAACGTTACGAGACATTGCTAATTACAATTCATTTATAGAGAATTCGACCTTGTTTTTGTTGTTGCATAAATAAAATACCAACTGCTCCTATGAAAAGATTTTACCTATAAAAAGCATTACCGAAAAGCCAACAAGGCCAGAGGACGCGGTCCGCCGGCGCGAGGGAAGGAGAAGGAACCCTCGGCGGGAGGTGCTCACCAGTCGTCGTAGCGGCGGTCGGCCTGCACGAGCGGCAGGCGGCGGCCCGCCACGAGCAGCGCGCGCGCGGCGGCGGCGAGGCGGCGCGTGACGCCGTCCGCCGGCGCGAGAGAAGGAGAAGGAACCCTCGGCGGGAGGTGCTCACCAGTCGTCGTAGCGGCGGTCGGCCTGCACGAGCGGCAGGCGGCGGCCCGCCACGAGCAGCGCGCGCGCGGCGGCGGCGAGGCGGCGCGTGACGCCGTCCGCCGGCGCGAGAGAAGGAGAAGGAACCCTCGGCGGGAGGTGCTCACCAGTCGTCGTAGCGGCGGTCGGCCTGCACGAGCGGCAGGCGGCGGCCCGCCACGAGCAGCGCGCGCGCGGCGGCGGCGAGGCGGCGCGTGACGCCGTCCGCCGGCGCGAGAGAAGGAGAAGGAACCCTCGGCGGGAGGTGCTCACCAGTCGTCGTAGCGGCGGTCGGCCTGCACGAGCGGCAGGCGGCGGCCCGCCACGAGCAGCGCGCGCGCGGCGGCGGCGAGGCGGCGCGTGACGCCGTCCGCCGGCGCGAGAGAAGGAGAAGGAACCCTCGGCGGGAGGTGCTCACCAGTCGTCGTAGCGGCGGTCGGCCTGCACGAGCGGCAGGCGGCGGCCCGCCACGAGCAGCGCGCGCGCGGCGGCGGCGAGGCGGCGCGTGACGCCGTCCGCCGGCGCGAGAGAAGGAGAAGGAACCCTCGGCGGGAGGTGCTCACCAGTCGTCGTAGCGGCGGTCGGCCTGCACGAGCGGCAGGCGGCGGCCCGCCACGAGCAGCGCGCGCGCGGCGGCGGCGAGGCGGCGCGTGACGCCGTCCGCCGGCGCGAGAGAAGGAGAAGGAACCCTCGGCGGGAGGTGCTCACCAGTCGTCGTAGCGGCGGTCGGCCTGCACGAGCGGCAGGCGGCGGCCCGCCACGAGCAGCGCGCGCGCGGCGGCGGCGAGGCGGCGCGTGACGCCGTCCGCCGGCGCGAGAGAAGGAGAAGGAACCCTCGGCGGGAGGTGCTCACCAGTCGTCGTAGCGGCGGTCGGCCTGCACGAGCGGCAGGCGGCGGCCCGCCACGAGCAGCGCGCGCGCGGCGGCGGCGAGGCGGCGCGTGACGCCGTCCGCCGGCGCGAGAGAAGGAGAAGGAACCCTCGGCGGGAGGTGCTCACCAGTCGTCGTAGCGGCGGTCGGCCTGCACGAGCGGCAGGCGGCGGCCCGCCACGAGCAGCGCGCGCGCGGCGGCGGCGAGGCGGCGCGTGACGCCGTCCGCCGGCGCGAGAGAAGGAGAAGGAACCCTCGGCGGGAGGTGCTCACCAGTCGTCGTAGCGGCGGTCGGCCTGCACGAGCGGCAGGCGGCGGCCCGCCACGAGCAGCGCGCGCGCGGCGGCGGCGAGGCGGCGCGTGACGCCGTCCGCCGGCGCGAGAGAAGGAGAAGGAACCCTCGGCGGGAGGTGCTCACCAGTCGTCGTAGCGGCGGTCGGCCTGCACGAGCGGCAGGCGGCGGCCCGCCACGAGCAGCGCGCGCGCGGCGGCGGCGAGGCGGCGCGTGACGCCGTCCGCCGGCGCGAGAGAAGGAGAAGGAACCCTCGGCGGGAGGTGCTCACCAGTCGTCGTAGCGGCGGTCGGCCTGCACGAGCGGCAGGCGGCGGCCCGCCACGAGCAGCGCGCGCGCGGCGGCGGCGAGGCGGCGCGTGACGCCGTCCGCCGGCGCGAGAGAAGGAGAAGGAACCCTCGGCGGGAGGTGCTCACCAGTCGTCGTAGCGGCGGTCGGCCTGCACGAGCGGCAGGCGGCGGCCCGCCACGAGCAGCGCGCGCGCGGCGGCGGCGAGGCGGCGCGTGACGCCGTCCGCCGGCGCGAGAGAAGGAGAAGGAACCCTCGGCGGGAGGTGCTCACCAGTCGTCGTAGCGGCGGTCGGCCTGCACGAGCGGCAGGCGGCGGCCCGCCACGAGCAGCGCGCGCGCGGCGGCGGCGAGGCGGCGCGTGACGCCGTCCGCCGGCGCGAGAGAAGGAGAAGGAACCCTCGGCGGGAGGTGCTCACCAGTCGTCGTAGCGGCGGTCGGCCTGCACGAGCGGCAGGCGGCGGCCCGCCACGAGCAGCGCGCGCGCGGCGGCGGCGAGGCGGCGCGTGACGCCGTCCGCCGGCGCGAGAGAAGGAGAAGGAACCCTCGGCGGGAGGTGCTCACCAGTCGTCGTAGCGGCGGTCGGCCTGCACGAGCGGCAGGCGGCGGCCCGCCACGAGCAGCGCGCGCGCGGCGGCGGCGAGGCGGCGCGTGACGCCGTCCGCCGGCGCGAGAGAAGGAGAAGGAACCCTCGGCGGGAGGTGCTCACCAGTCGTCGTAGCGGCGGTCGGCCTGCACGAGCGGCAGGCGGCGGCCCGCCACGAGCAGCGCGCGCGCGGCGGCGGCGAGGCGGCGCGTGACGCCGTCCGCCGGCGCGAGAGAAGGAGAAGGAACCCTCGGCGGGAGGTGCTCACCAGTCGTCGTAGCGGCGGTCGGCCTGCACGAGCGGCAGGCGGCGGCCCGCCACGAGCAGCGCGCGCGCGGCGGCGGCGAGGCGGCGCGTGACGCCGTCCGCCGGCGCGAGAGAAGGAGAAGGAACCCTCGGCGGGAGGTGCTCACCAGTCGTCGTAGCGGCGGTCGGCCTGCACGAGCGGCAGGCGGCGGCCCGCCACGAGCAGCGCGCGCGCGGCGGCGGCGAGGCGGCGCGTGACGCCGTCCGCCGGCGCGAGAGAAGGAGAAGGAACCCTCGGCGGGAGGTGCTCACCAGTCGTCGTAGCGGCGGTCGGCCTGCACGAGCGGCAGGCGGCGGCCCGCCACGAGCAGCGCGCGCGCGGCGGCGGCGAGGCGGCGCGTGACGCCGTCCGCCGGCGCGAGAGAAGGAGAAGGAACCCTCGGCGGGAGGTGCTCACCAGTCGTCGTAGCGGCGGTCGGCCTGCACGAGCGGCAGGCGGCGGCCCGCCACGAGCAGCGCGCGCGCGGCGGCGGCGAGGCGGCGCGTGACGCCGTCCGCCGGCGCGAGAGAAGGAGAAGGAACCCTCGGCGGGAGGTGCTCACCAGTCGTCGTAGCGGCGGTCGGCCTGCACGAGCGGCAGGCGGCGGCCCGCCACGAGCAGCGCGCGCGCGGCGGCGGCGAGGCGGCGCGTGACGCCGTCCGCCGGCGCGAGAGAAGGAGAAGGAACCCTCGGCGGGAGGTGCTCACCAGTCGTCGTAGCGGCGGTCGGCCTGCACGAGCGGCAGGCGGCGGCCCGCCACGAGCAGCGCGCGCGCGGTGGCGGCGAGGCGGCGCGTGACGCCGTCCGCCGGCGCGAGAGAAGGAGAAGGAACCCTCGGCGGGAGGTGCTCACCAGTCGTCGTAGCGGCGGTCGGCCTGCACGAGCGGCAGGCGGCGGCCCGCCACGAGCAGCGCGCGCGCGGCGGCGGCGAGGCGGCGCGTGACGCCGTCCGCCGGCGCGAGAGAAGGAGAAGGAACCCTCGGCGGGAGGTGCTCACCAGTCGTCGTAGCGGCGGTCGGCCTGCACGAGCGGCAGGCGGCGGCCCGCCACGAGCAGCGCGCGCGCGGCGGCGGCGAGGCGGCGCGTGACGCCGTCCGCCGGCGCGAGAGAAGGAGAAGGAACCCTCGGCGGGAGGTGCTCACCAGTCGTCGTAGCGGCGGTCGGCCTGCACGAGCGGCAGGCGGCGGCCCGCCACGAGCAGCGCGCGCGCGGCGGCGGCGAGGCGGCGCGTGACGCCGTCCGCCGGCGCGAGAGAAGGAGAAGGAACCCTCGGCGGGAGGTGCTCACCAGTCGTCGTAGCGGCGGTCGGCCTGCACGAGCGGCAGGCGGCGGCCCGCCACGAGCAGCGCGCGCGCGGCGGCGGCGAGGCGGCGCGTGACGCCGTCCGCCGGCGCGAGAGAAGGAGAAGGAACCCTCGGCGGGAGGTGCTCACCAGTCGTCGTAGCGGCGGTCGGCCTGCACGAGCGGCAGGCGGCGGCCCGCCACGAGCAGCGCGCGCGCGGCGGCGGCGAGGCGGCGCGTGACGCCGTCCGCCGGCGCGAGAGAAGGAGAAGGAACCCTCGGCGGGAGGTGCTCACCAGTCGTCGTAGCGGCGGTCGGCCTGCACGAGCGGCAGGCGGCGGCCCGCCACGAGCAGCGCGCGCGCGGCGGCGGCGAGGCGGCGCGTGACGCCGTCCGCCGGCGCGAGAGAAGGAGAAGGAACCCTCGGCGGGAGGTGCTCACCAGTCGTCGTAGCGGCGGTCGGCCTGCACGAGCGGCAGGCGGCGGCCCGCCACGAGCAGCGCGCGCGCGGCGGCGGCGAGGCGGCGCGTGACGCCGTCCGCCGGCGCGAGAGAAGGAGAAGGAACCCTCGGCGGGAGGTGCTCACCAGTCGTCGTAGCGGCGGTCGGCCTGCACGAGCGGCAGGCGGCGGCCCGCCACGAGCAGCGCGCGCGCGGCGGCGGCGAGGCGGCGCGTGACGCCGTCCGCCGGCGCGAGAGAAGGAGAAGGAACCCTCGGCGGGAGGTGCTCACCAGTCGTCGTAGCGGCGGTCGGCCTGCACGAGCGGCAGGCGGCGGCCCGCCACGAGCAGCGCGCGCGCGGCGGCGGCGAGGCGGCGCGTGACGCCGTCCGCCGGCGCGAGAGAAGGAGAAGGAACCCTCGGCGGGAGGTGCTCACCAGTCGTCGTAGCGGCGGTCGGCCTGCACGAGCGGCAGGCGGCGGCCCGCCACGAGCAGCGCGCGCGCGGCGGCGGCGAGGCGGCGCGTGACGCCGTCCGCCGGCGCGAGAGAAGGAGAAGGAACCCTCGGCGGGAGGTGCTCACCAGTCGTCGTAGCGGCGGTCGGCCTGCACGAGCGGCAGGCGGCGGCCCGCCACGAGCAGCGCGCGCGCGGCGGCGGCGAGGCGGCGCGTGACGCCGTCCGCCGGCGCGAGAGAAGGAGAAGGAACCCTCGGCGGGAGGTGCTCACCAGTCGTCGTAGCGGCGGTCGGCCTGCACGAGCGGCAGGCGGCGGCCCGCCACGAGCAGCGCGCGCGCGGCGGCGGCGAGGCGGCGCGTGACGCCGTCCGCCGGCGCGAGAGAAGGAGAAGGAACCCTCGGCGGGAGGTGCTCACCAGTCGTCGTAGCGGCGGTCGGCCTGCACGAGCGGCAGGCGGCGGCCCGCCACGAGCAGCGCGCGCGCGGCGGCGGCGAGGCGGCGCGTGACGCCGTCCGCCGGCGCGAGAGAAGGAGAAGGAACCCTCGGCGGGAGGTGCTCACCAGTCGTCGTAGCGGCGGTCGGCCTGCACGAGCGGCAGGCGGCGGCCCGCCACGAGCAGCGCGCGCGCGGCGGCGGCGAGGCGGCGCGTGACGCCGTCCGCCGGCGCGAGAGAAGGAGAAGGAACCCTCGGCGGGAGGTGCTCACCAGTCGTCGTAGCGGCGGTCGGCCTGCACGAGCGGCAGGCGGCGGCCCGCCACGAGCAGCGCGCGCGCGGCGGCGGCGAGGCGGCGCGTGACGCCGTCCGCCGGCGCCGCGCAGCCGCGCGACACCACCATGCGGATCAGCGATGACCGGTCGATTATCCACAGCTGCCGGAGAATAAATAAAGGATTCATATTTATGCACTAATTGATATATTATTCAAAATGACGGATCTGACGCAATAGTGACGAAAATTCAGTTGACACTAATAATAATTGACACTTGAATTTGGAAAAAAAAAAATTTCCGGTCTTGTCGTTTGTAATGTTATGGTCGTGTGTTTATAGGTCTTCACACGACGACTCAAAGATCAACTACACAAAGAATTTTAATCTACGTAGATATTGTATGAAACGACTGTACTCAATTCGTCTGTCCATCTTGCAGATGGCCGTCCGACGCTGCGCTTGCCGGGACGTGGTCTATACTCGAGAACCTTTCTGCTTTATAGAGTGTCAGTTCTGCGCGTTATGCCGTGCCCACTGCCACTTCAGCTTGTAAATCCGTTGGACTATATCGGCAACCTTCATTCATCTTCGGATATCATCATTTTTTATTCGATCTCGTAAAGAAATACTAAGTGTATTATCCTTTTCTTTTGCTCGCTATGCGTTTTGGAGTTTGTTTAAAAGGTCCATACTCAGAGACCACGTCTCAAATCCATATATCATCACTGGAACACATATTGGTTGAAGACTTTCAACTTCAGATACTGATTATGACAGATAAAAAGACGTTTTTTAACTTCCCGAACAATATCCATCCTAGCTGGATCATTTTGTTCTAGGTAGATGTACTCGCCAAGAACTTCGAAAGTAGAATTTCCAACCGATATCGGGGTGGGTACGACATGGGCATTCGATATGATTTTTATATTTCCATGATCATTTGATGGAGTTTCCCAACGGGTGGGCCGTTGGGAAACTACATCGAGGTCACTGAGGAAAATACTGAGGTCTTCCAGGGAAAAAAAAAAACAATTAAAAAGTATAAAATGGTCGGTACTCACATAGACCTGTGCCTTCGCCTGTCGGTGCGGCGGCGCCAGCTCCTGCGCGATGATGTCCAGCACGAAGCGGTCGTTGTTGTATTCCGACATGTAAGTCGCGGTTGTCAGGATACCTGACAGATATTATTATTTATATTTATGCGACAAATTTTAGAGTATAAACATACGTAAGCGTAGTTATCTCCTACTTTACTGATACCGTACTTTTTAGAAATTTAAAAAATATAAATTGTGTTTCATAATCTACCGAGCGGCACAAATGAATTTAGCTTTTGTTTAAATAGTTTCTTAACAAATCAACATGTATAAAAATGACGTAAGCATTCTATTCCATGTTATAAGATCATTGATCTAAGATCAATGTATAAGATATAAAATATATTTTGACATTTCCATATATATGTATTATGTCGATCAACGAATCTGTCAATTGCTTAGTAAAAGTTTTTCTAAAACCTTGATTATGGAGGGAACTCAAAGGCTCAAGGTAATGGTATCATTAAAATTTTTTTTTAAATAACTTTCAATCAAACATTATATAGCTAATCCGTGCGAAGATATTCTAGAATATCTAGAACGCATACATTATTTTCACATTGTATTAACATTTATTATTTGAAAACAATATTGTGCGAAATGTTCGCACGGATCAACTGCTATAACATAACTTTCAGTAGTAGTTCAGTACTCACCGTCCTGGCTGACATTGAACGGAGACGGCACCACGCTGCCGCTGGACTGCGACGCGCCGAACTTGTACAAGTGTGACGCCGCCACCATGTACTGCAAAGTGCCGTTCTCGCCCGAGTCGGGGTCCTCCGCCAGGACTGATATGATGGGCTCGTTGACGCGTGCCGTGTGTTTTATTCCTTTAAAAACAGGATATAAACATATAAATACATATTGACGTGTAACGTCGTATAAAACGATGAACGCTGGCTGCACGCACGGAAAAGCATGACTCGTTGTCACGTTCCGCGAGCGAGAGCGTGGAACAAGCGATAGAGAGGCACGATGGGCTTAAGCGTTGGGCTTGTGACGCATCTATCTCTTTTCCACTCCATCGGCAGATGCGTCCGTGTAGAAGAGAAAAAATATTTGAATCAAGAAAGCATTAAACTTATTGTAAATACCGATTCGAAAATAAATTATTCTTTAGATAGTATTATTATACCTGCATAGTATATCTTCTCCTGGAATTTCGGTTCGTTGTCGTTTTCGTCCAATATTTTGATCCTGACTGAGGTGACGCTGAGGTCCTGGCTGTCCGTACTGTTGTCGATTGAGTTCAAAATGGCCGCCGCGTGCTCCAGTATCGGATTGTTACTGGCGTATATTGTCATCGAGTATTCGTCTTGTTTTTCTCTGGAATTGTAATGTTGATCATGTTCATAATAATAATTCTATTATACAACAAGAATAAGCAACATAACAAAAAAAAAAAGAACGGAAATAAATACAAAAGGCGGTATTATTCCTAAAGAGTGTTCTCTTTTAGTAGTTACTAATGTTAATTTGATTCTATTTTTTATATTTATCCTACTATATTTTTACGTAGAAAACTACCATTACGTAAATTTGTTGGTAGCTGAGGATATGCTATAGAACCACACATAGCCTATAGGATAAATTTTACTTTTTATCCTGAAATCCGTATGAACCCATGACGCAGAAAAACTTGAAGCATTGTTAATTAGGACAAATTTACGTTGAATACAAAATGAAAGAAAATATGTATACCAATAAGTTTAATACAAGAATGCTATGGATGAGCAGAATCTTCTGGCATTGGTGTTGCTAAGGAAACAAATAAACTTTTTACACTCAACGGCACCCAGTAGGATGTGAATCCTGTGTCTAAGGCTTAGGACAGACAACCCAAGCATACAACCGATACAGATATACCCCGACCAATACAGATATTTGAGACTAGCGGCCCGCCCCAGCTTCGCACGGGTATTTAACTAAAATTTTAAAAATTATAAATTTATATTTTTTATCACCTACATACGCCATCTATCGTATAATTGTAGAATATCGTTTTTATATTTAGTGACATTTAACATAATAGTACCTATATTAATTGAAAATGATGTTTATCTAAAATATTAAAACGATTTCTATTCCTATCCGACATATTTAGTAAACTTTTATGTTTAACAAAATAATAACTCAAAAATAAGTTTTGTGAGTTTTAAAGATTCCTTAGACCAGATGGCGTTGGCGGCGTAGGTACCTATTTCTATTTTCTTAAATATTTATTTTTAAATTTAATTACAATGAAACAAAAACTAAATTATACTGTGAGTTATGTTTAATTTTTATGTATTAAAGTTATTTACATTGGTTTTGTACTTTTTACGTGATACGTGAACACAGAAAAAAAACGATAAGAGATGGCGCTGATACAAAAAAAAACGGGCTATTGAAATTTATTCTTGATGATATATAGTGTATTAATAAAACGGAGGTTTTAACAGATTTATTATTTGTATAGATAAGCGGTGATCAAATCTGTTAGCGCTACAGCCCAATGTTCACTATATTAATGCGTCGCTTCTTTATAAAGACAAAGATTCTTGATTCAGCAGAGAAAGCTTCGAAAACCCTTCCCACTGTTTAATAGATTTAATAACATACAATGGCAATGGAATTAGTTTTTATTAATTTGCGTTACATTTTAATTATAAAATGATTATTTTTGTAATAATTAAAATATAATTCAATTCTTTTTATTGTATAATTAGACTATATCCATGTCCAAGACAAGACAAAAGAAGGAAAGGGAGACAATGTCGAAGGTGGGAAGACGATTTTTAAATTATAGCAGGACCTGTTTGGAGACTATAAGCACATAATCGAACACTGTGGCCAGCTCAAGGGGAGTACTAGGCTAGAAAGCAAGACAATTTTAACGTGTCAACTATTGACTAAACTATATAATATTAATTGTTAAAAAATTATGTAAGATTGTTTTAATAAGATATACCTATCAAAAGTCATATTAGCGCGAATGACGCCCTGTGTCCTGTCGAGCGTGAAGGCTCCGTCCTGGTTCCCCTCCAGCACGTGGTAGTACACTTTGCCGTTATCTCCGGAATCTTTGTCAATCGCTTTGACACTACCTAAAATACAAGTGAGAACAAACAACAATGTATTACTCAAATTTTATAACTAAGTTTATTGTTTTTGCTTTCTATACGAGTCCCTTACATATAACACAATTAAGAAAAGCACAAGCTCCAACACTTCACGTAAAGCTAAATTTTACTTTTCAGGAAACGTTGTTTATTAAAATGTCATAGATTTAGTTATATAACTGCTACTTATATGTACTTACCGACAATGATTCCAGGAGGTAGATTCTCCTTAACTGTAAGCTGATGGTGCCTGTGGAGGAATCTCGGTGCGTGGTCTTCGTCATCCACCAACACGACGGTCAAGAGACGGAGAGTCTCGAACTGAGCTGGTATGCCGTGGTCGACTGCTGCTATTATCAACTGGAATAATATTTTAGATAAATGCTTTTAGCTGCACGTATTGGCTATGTTCGCGGTCCCCTTCTAAATGAAGATTTTCTTCACTTTAATAATGCGTACATCATACAATTAACATGCGCGGTAGATAGATGGAAGAACATTAGATTTAGAGCACAGCACAGAGCACAGAGTGGATCTTGAATAAAATATGTCAATACTACTACGAGTATACTATGTTAATTTACACAAGTTTCATTTTTATTATTTATAACTATAAAGTTTAATATTAAGATCAAATATTGTTGCTATTTATCACACACACTTATTTTAAAGGAAAAGTAATGCGTAAGGTTTCCTGGAGGCACCCCCGGTCTGGTCATTGGCACCAATTGGACCTTGTCTTAACCAAAAGAAAAGATCTGAAGAAAGTCACCCACACGAGAACCTTCCACAGCGCACAATGCGACACAGATCACTCAATGGTGGTTAGTAAAATTCGTCTTTCCCCAAAAAAGATTCACTCCTCCAAAACCGCTGGACGGAAGACTTTAAACCTTCCCAAAACTAGGGATCCTGAGTTTGTGGAATCTTTTAGTTCAACCTTGCGACATCAGACAGCTACTTGGGATGTGAATGCTCCTATGGAAGCGGAATGGGAATCCATCAAGGAGCTACTCACCAGAACCGCTGGTGAAGTTTTCGGATACTGTAAAGTGAAATCACCAGACTGGTTTTCCGAAAACCTAGATCAGCTTCAGCCTCTAATTGACTCCAAGCGACAGGCTGCACTCAAATACCATTTTGATCCCTGCGAAGCCACACGCGCTGAACTCCGCACTGCAAAATCATCCCTCCAGCGAACTTGCCGCCAGTTTGCTAACGCGTATTGGATGGACGTGTGCAGAAACATCCAGGATTGTGCAGACGTAGGAAACTTTCGCGGTGTTTACGCGGGGATTAGAATGGCTATCGGCCCTGTACAGAAGAAAACGGCTCCTTTGAAAGAGATCGACGGCTCTATTATAACCGACAGTAGTCGTCAGCTGGGAAGGTGGGCAGAACACTACGCAGAGCTTTATTCTCAACCAGCTGAGATCAGCCACGTAGCACTGGAACTTATTCCGACGTTACCGGTTATGGCTGAGCTCGATAGCCTGCCTACCGTCAAAGACCTTCACGCGGCTGTCTTGCAGCTTAAATGCGGTAAGAGTCCCGGGATAGATGGTATCCTCACCGAACTCCTAAAACTCAGGTGTGTATTACCACTTCTGCATAACTTCCTTGGCAAATGCTGGGAGGAGGAGCGATTTCCTCAGGATATGCGAGACGCAAATATTGTTACATTATATAAAGGGAAAGGTGACCGCGGCGATTGTAACTCTTACCGCGGCATATCTCTTCTTAGTATCGTTGGCAAACTATTTGCAAGGGTCATATTGACTAAACTGCAAAGTCTTGCTGAGCGGGTTTATCCTGAGGCCCAGTGTGGCTTTCGCTCTGAGCGGTCAACCACGGATATGATCTTTACTCTTCGGCAACTTCAAGAGAAGTGCCGAGAGCAGAATACGCCTCTGATAATTGCATTTGTTGATTTAAACAAAGCCTTCGATAGGGTGAGTAGAGAAGGGCTATACATCGCACTTGAGAAAATAGGATGTCCCCCAAAACTGCTTAAGCTTGTGAAATCTTTCCACGATGATATGAAGGGCACCGTTATCTTTAATGGCCAAACGTCCGAGGCTTTCGACATGCGGAGAGGGGTTCGCCAGGGCTGTGTGTTAGCACCCACTTTGTTTGGCATATTTTTTTCCTTGCTGCTTAAAATTGCCTTTGGTGACGCACAACAGGGAGTTCACCTGCACACAAGAGCGGATGGGAAATTGTTTGACATCACCCAGTTGAAGTCTACCCGTAAACGGAAGGATTTATATATCGATAGTCTGCTCTTTGCCGACGACGCAGCCTTCGTAGCGAGAACTCCCGGAGAGCTTCGGACTTTGTTGGATAAATTTGCGTACGCATGTTCGCTGTTCTCCATGTCCATAAATGCAACGAAGACCGTAATTCTAGCGCAGGGCTTCACCTACCAGCCTTCTATCTTGCTGGAAGGTGAACCCTTGAAAGTGGTCGACAGGTTCTGTTACTTAGGGTCAACTGTGTCCAACAATCTTTCCCTCGACGGAGAGATTGATATTCGCATCGGAAAAGCGGCCACGACGTTCGGCAGGCTGCGTACAAGAGTATGGAATAACAAACACCTTACCACCAAGACTAAGATGATAGTCTATCAAACTTGCGTATTAAGCATACTTTTGTACGGAGCTGAAACCTGGACGTCGTACGCCAAACAAGAACGACGACTTAACACTTTCCACATGCGCTGTCTCCGTAGCATACTTAACATCACGTGGAAGGACAGAGTAACAAATGAGAGAGTGCTGAGGATTGCGCGGCTTCCTAGCGTTACCGCTCTCCTCAAACAGAGACGCCTGAGTTGGCTAGGGCATGTGCACCGAATGAGCAGTGCTCGTTTGCCCAGACAAATCTTGTTAGGCCAAATTGCGTTTGCGAGGCGTAACGCTGCTCGAAACAAAAATCCGACCCACCGACGTAACATTGTACAAGCGTCTATTATTTTCAGTGTTCTTATTTAAATTTTACTTTTGAAGCAATAAAAAGTCCTAAAATTTTCGGATAACGCTTGAATCTTTAGGGACTTTTGTGTTATATGTATTTTTTTAATATTTTTACGATTTTTAAAATAATTTAAAATTTGAAAATAATATGTTCGTCATTGCAAAGTTATGTCGAACAGAAAATTTACATGTGTCAAAAAGATCAAGCTAAATTGTACAGGGTATAACGTAAATAAATGTATTATTATTATTCCTACTCTCTAAACAGTTAGTGAATACTCACTTATAAACATACAAATATTCAATTATTAAATCAGTGGCCTCAGATATTCTCATATTCATACATTGAATAGTCACTAATTCTGCGTGGTATGATTCTAACATTGATAAAAAGTGAATATTCAGTTGAAATTAGTGAAAAATCACTAATTCATGTTTAGTGAGTATTATTATTACATTGCGTAAATAAGATTCAACAATACCTGGTATTCGCCCTGTATTTCCCTGTGTAAGAAAGTTTTAGTCTTCAGCTCTCCTGTATTTGGGTCTAAACTGAATTCCTGAGTTTCTCCGACGTTCTGGTTGTCCACTTTGAAATAGTAGGAAACTTTTCCGTTGTCTCCGGTATCTTCATCAATTGCTTTTATAGTTGTTACCAGGTAATCCGCTTGAGCCGCGTGCTGTAAATGTTACAATGGAAATTTTTCTTTTATCAATTTAATTAACTTTTACTGTTTATGTTTGCAATTATCTAAAGAATTGTGTACACAAAAAAATTGGTTGTCTGTAAAGTCGGTTTTCGGACTATAATTTTACGTGATAACGTCATAAGAAAACATTGATAAAAAATATGCATACATTTATGAATTGAATTAAATTATAGGTAGGATATGATATTCTTAGCAACATTGCCAGACTCGAAGCAGGGGTGGTCACTCAATCAACACAAAAAACCTTAAAAGATTATACACCTAAGCCTTTCTCGCAAATCACTATCTATAGGTGAAAACTGGATGAAATCTGTTTAATTGATTTAAATTTGTCGCAAACAGATAGACAGACCGACAGACAGACGACGCGGCGGACTTTGTTTTACAAATCTTGACTGGCCCGTTGGCGCAGTAGGCCTGTTTTCTGATCCAGGGTTTTGGGCACGATTCCCGCCCGAGTCTGTGTGTAATATAATATTTAGTTAGCGTGGCTGTTACCTAAAACACAGGCATTAAGTTGTTCACCTTAGGATCAGACGACCGTGTGTGTATGTCAAAAACATATATTTATATATTGTTTAATGTTAGAGAGGATGAATACATACAGGGTATGTTCCGATATACACTGTGACCACTGTAAGGTGTGACGTCAATTCGGTATACTGCGAAGTCGTTTATTTTTAGTTTACTATACTGTGCGACACTGCTTATTGCTTAAAACGGAATGCAGTCTAGTATACTATGTATCATCCCCATTTTTCGACACTGTTTTTAAATGAAAAAATTTATCCTGTACATGTTTTCTGTTTAACAATTATTCATTGAGGCTGTTAAATATCTAGGCAATGTTATGTTTTTTGATCACGTGATCAAAGTTCTGAGAGCACCTTTTCTCAAAAGCGCCAGTGCTCACAGTACAAAACGGCGGCTATTTATGACGTCATATATTTCACTATGTTAATGCGGCAGCGTACTGGCAGTTCATAAAGGAACCAATTTTTCAGCAGTGAAGGCACTGAGCAGTGCTCGCAGTGTATATCGGAACACGTCCAAAATAAAAGTATCTTGCTTCCTTGTATAATATGTTACAAATGTAGAAAATTTTTTGACATTAATCCTTGTACAATATTTTGTGGTTTTAACTAGCGAGAGCCGGTTTTAATTTCGAGCATTTAGACTAGGCTGTAGGTATAGTCCTTTGCCTTTCCACATTGGGGATAAATTTTAAAAGAACAAGTAACCTCGGGCACGTCGATCCGGCGCAGGTCGGGCGGCGGCTCCACGAAGGCGGGGCTGTGCCGGTTGACGCGGAGCACGGCGATGTCGACGCGCGCGCTGGCCGCCAGCCCGCGCCCGCCCGCGTCGCGCGCGCCCACCGTCAGCCGGTACAGCGCGCCGCCCGCCACCGCCGCCGCCGGGTAGATTATTCCGCTGTCCGGGTCCACCGTGAACACTCCTGTGGACCAATGGTCATGACATCATTCTATTCTCTTAAGATTCCCTTTTTTTGCAGAAAATTTCGATATTTCATACAAAATTTTTAGTTTTTCAGAATTTCTCACCATTTTTCAGTTTTTATTTTTTATTAATAATAAGAGTTTCAGAGTCTTTTCAGAGAAATGTCTCTAGTAGATATCTAAAAGACTCTAAAAGTCTTATCATTAATAAAAAACTTTAAAAAATGCAGAGAATTTCTGAAAAAGTCAAATATACTATTGGAATATTTCCATAAGGGTTTCACCAGTGCATTTTTTCGACGATCGTTCAGTTGTAGTGGTGCGAACAGTCGCCTCGACACCGGCGGTCAAGGGTTCCCGCTCGGAGCGGACATTTGAATTTGTACAAATATTTTTCCCGTCTGGGTGTACGACCTTGTGGGTATCCCCACCATGCCTCAGAGAGTACGTAAAACCGAAAGTCTCGGTTGTTATCATAGACACCTGATAAAAATCGTTAGTCATGATAGGGAAATTATCTACCAAACCGCAGTTGAGCAGCGTGGTGGATTAAGCTCCAACCCTTCTCAGATATGGAGAAAAGGCCATTGCCTAGCAGTGGGTCATTTTTTCACTAACCTTTTTTTTTTCTTTACTTCTACATATTAATTTAGTCTCTATTTATTTTAATAGATGTTCATAATCATTTTTATTTAACCAATTTTATATAATTTTTCTATTCATCACAAGAAGGCGTCACTTGCTAATTAAATCACGATATGATTTGGTTAACTTAAAAAATATTATGAAATCCAAACAGGTGATATTGTATTGAGAAACGATATTTGTTTTGAATGAAATGAGCCTTACCGCTTACTCTTATTTTAAATTGGTGCAAAAAAATCTCGTCTAACCAGCAGGTCAACCCGGTAGTTTTATTTAATACGTAAAATCAGTGCAAAGCTCCTGGGTCTCTAAGCAATAGTCATCTGTTTTGATCCAAGTAATGTATTCTTACCCGTTTCACTCTGCTGCAATATACTGTAAACGATTTTTCCATTTATTCCAACGTCCTTGTCTTCCGCGAGCACTTGAAGTATGGCAGCAGGAGGATCTAGTTGAAGGTTCTCTGAGATCGTACTCTTGTATACTTTTTGCGTGAAGATCGGGGGATTGTCGTTGATATCTAAAACTTTAATGTGTACCTAAAGAAATATAATTTAATTAGACTAGATAATAAAACATTATTTTTCTATCACAAATTTTAATCTGTAGAGAAAGAAAGAGAAAACTAGAAGAAAAATAATTTAAAAAAAATTCTAACAAATCAAAGCTGAAACCGACCTAATTGTGAAACTTTTAAATGGCTACATTAAAACAACATGAAACAAAAACACAACCATGTTGGTGGGTTGAAGTTGTTGGTGGTTAAGTGATGTTTGACTTTAACCAAGAAATTATTAATTTATATTCTAAAAATAGTCAGCTATGGTAATGACACCCATATTAGGTGAATGGGAAGATAAATTAATTTTATTAAAGAAAAAAATAGCAATAAAATAGCTTACAGGTACACTGGTAGACTTCCTCACGTGTGGTGGAGCCTTGTCACTCGCGACAGCTCTGAACCACAGTTCAGGTGTAACTTCACGATCAATAATACCATCGGCAGCCACGGTAATGACGCCGGACGTGGGGTCGATGGAAAATAACGAAGAAGATTCTCCGGATAAACTGTATGTCACTTCACCGAATTCACCTGGACAAAATATTTCTTGATTATTACACGTTATGTTTTAATTTAATGATATAGCCTATTTATGTTTTTGTTTAATATAACGCAGCCACGATTGACGCCCACATAAACTGGCTTCGTCACAGTTTTGCAGATATTACATACTTATTATATATTTAATTTAAAAGAGAAACTCCCGTTTCGGTAACAACTGTTAAAAACGTCTTCTTTCTGCAGACCTAAGAGGCTAAAAAACCAAAACTTACAATTCGAAACAAGAAAAATAGACTGTAATGGGCAAACGCACAAAAAACTGGACAATAGATCAATAGGAAAATGATCTTTGGAGTGACGAATCAAATTTAAAGATTTTCGGATCTAATAGACGGGTGTTTGTACGCCGGCCAAAAGAAGAAAGGGCTTCTGAAGAATGTACAGTGCCTACTATGAAACATGGCGGTAGTAATGTTATGGTTTGGGGGTGTTTTGGCAACAATAAACCCTGAAATCTTATGACGATAATCGAAAAACTAAACAAGGATATTTAAAAATTCTTTGGGATGTAGTCGTACCCAGTGAATTGAATCTCATTGGTCCAGAATTCATTTTTCAACAGGATAATGATCCTAAGTATGCATTTAAATTGTGCCAGAGCTTTTAGAGTTACCTCAATATACTAATATTACAAATGACTAACAAATCACAATAAGCGCCTCACGCTAAGCGGCCCCCAGTGGGAATAAATCGGAATTTCGGAAATATTGCACAAAGGAGACCATGACAAACATCTGTATAGTCTATCGGAACGTTAGGTGCGTGGACAGGCGCGGTATCCAGGTCCGCTGCCGCATTCTCCTCCGGCTCCGCGGCCACACTCCACAGCGAGTCGCTCACCTTCGTCCAGGTCGCGCGCCGCCACGGTGAGCACGCTCGTGCGCGCCGCCGCGTGCTCCTCCAGCTCCGCGCCCACACTCCACAGCGAGTCGCTCACCTTCGTCCAGGTCGCGCGCCGCCACGGCGAGCACGCTCGTGCGCGCCGCCGCGTGCTCCTCCAGCTCCGCGCCCACACTCCACAGCGAGTCGCTCACCTTCGTCCAGGTCGCGCGCCGCCACGGCGAGCACGCTCGTGCGCGCCGCCGCGTGCTCCTGCAGCTCCGCGCCCACACTCCACAGCGAGTCGCTCACCTTCGTCCAGGTCGCGCGCCGCCACGGCGAGCACGCTCGTGCGCGCCGCCGCGTGCTCCTCCAGCTCCGCGCCCACACTCCACAGCGAGTCGCTCACCTTCGTCCTGGTCGCGCGCCGCCACGGCGAGCACGCTCGTGCGCGCCGCCGCGTGCTCCTCCAGCTCCGCGCCCACACTCCACAGCGAGTCGCTCACCTTCGTCCAGGTCGCGCGCCGCCACGGCGAGCACGCTCGTGCGCGCCGCCGCGTGCTCCTCCAGCTCCGCGCCCACACTCCACAGCGAGTCGCTCACCTTCGTCCAGGTCGCGCGCCGCCACGGCGAGCACGCTCGTGCGCGCCGCCGCGTGCTCCTCCAGCTCCGCGCCCACACTCCACAGCGAGTCGCTCACCTTCGTCCAGGTCGCGCGCCGCCACGGCGAGCACGCTCGTGCGCGCCGCCGCGTGCTCCTCCAGCTCCGCGCCCACACTCCACAGCGAGTCGCTCACCTTCGTCCAGGTCGCGCGCCGCCACGGTGAGCACGCTCGTGCGCGCCGCCGCGTGCTCCTCCAGCTCCGCGCCCACACTCCACAGCGAGTCGCTCACCTTCGTCCAGGTCGCGCGCCGCCACGGCGAGCACGCTCGTGCGCGCCGCCGCGTGCTCCTCCAGCTCCGCGCCCACACTCCACAGCGAGTCGCTCACCTTCGTCCAGGTCGCGCGCCGCCACGGCGAGCACGCTCGTGCGCGCCGCCGCGTGCTCCTCCAGCTCCGCGCCCACACTCCACAGCGAGTCGCTCACCTTCGTCCAGGTCGCGCGCCGCCACGGCGAGCACGCTCGTGCGCGCCGCCGCGTGCTCCTCCAGCTCCGCGCCCACACTCCACAGCGAGTCGCTCACCTTCGTCCAGGTCGCGCGCCGCCACGGCGAGCACGCTCGTGCGCGCCGCCGCGTGCTCCTCCAGCTCCGCGCCCACACTCCACAGCGAGTCGCTCACCTTCGTCCAGGTCGCGCGCCGCCACGGCGAGCACGCTCGTGCGCGCCACCGCGTGCTCCTCCAGCTCCGCGCCCACACTCCACAGCGAGTCGCTCACCTTCGTCCAGGTCGCGCGCCGCCACGGCGAGCACGCTCGTGCGCGCCGCCGCGTGCTCCTCCAGCTCCGCGCCCACACTCCAAAGCGAGTCGCTCACCTTCGTCCAGGTCGCGCGCCGCCACGGCGAGCACGCTCGTGCGCGCCGCCGCGTGCTCCTCCAGCTCCGCGCCCACACTCCACAGCGAGTCGCTCACCTTCGTCCAGGTCACGCGCCGCCACGGCGAGCACGCTCGTGCGCGCCGCCGCGTGCTCCTCCAGCTCCGCGCCCACACTCCACAGCGAGTCGCTCACCTTCGTCCAGGTCGCGCGCCGCCACGGTGAGCACGCTCGTGCGCGCCGCCGCGTGCTCCTCCAGCTCCGCGCCCACACTCCACAGCGAGTCGCTCACCTTCATCCAGGTCGCGCGCCGCCACGGCGAGCACGCTCGTGCGCGCCGCCGCGTGCTCCTCCAGCTCCGCGCCCACACTCCACAGCGAGTCGCTCACCTTCATCCAGGTCGCGCGCCGCCACGGCGAGCACGCTCGTGCGCGCCGCCGCGTGCTCCTCCAGCTCCGCGCCCACACTCCACAGCGAGTCGCTCACCTTCATCCAGGTCGCGCGCCGCCACGGCGAGCACGCTCGTGCGCGCCGCCGCGTGCTCCTCCAGCTCCGCGCCCACACTCCACAGCGAGTCGCTCACCTTCATCCAGGTCGCGCGCCGCCACGGCGAGCACGCTCGTGCGCGCCGCCGCGTGCTCCTCCAGCTCCGCGCCCACACTCCACAGCGAGTCGCTCACCTTCATCCAGGTCGCGCGCCGCCACGGCGAGCACGCTCGTGCGCGCCGCCGCGTGCTCCTCCAGCTCCGCGCCCACACTCCACAGCGAGTCGCTCACCTTCGTCCAGGTCGCGCGCCGCCACGGCGAGCACGCTCGTGCGCGCCGCCGCGTGCTCCTCCAGCTCCGCATCGTACGCCGCGCGCTCGAACTGCGGCTCCTCGTCGTTTACGTTCACCACTTCCACCAGCACCCCCGCCGAGGCAGACAGCTGCGGAACTCCTGAGTCGACGGCGACCAGCGTAAAGTTCAGCGAGTGGACCTTCTCATAATCTATGCGTTGCGAGGTTTTGACTACACCTGTTGGTGGAGTAAATTAAGTTTAAAAAAAATATTCACCTCAAAAAAAATGTATTGGGTACGGAACCGTTTCTATTTTATGCACGTATGTTGAGCTATTTAAAACAGATTTCGGTTATTTCAAACGTAAATTTTACTGTTCGCATTAATCAAAATTAGAGACGATGTTCGAATGTTAATAGGTAAGTCTTATATAATCCGAAAAATGCAAATATTTAAATGTATTGTATTTGTCGTTGATCGACAATGAAGTATGGTTACTTAGTTCTAAAATATAATACACACTTACCGGTTACATTATCGATTTCAAAGTAAGGACTAGGTGGTGATATAACAATGGACGCGATGGGAGTTTCTCTGTCAGTAGCCGTATACGTGTTAAGTATAGATCCGATCGGTTGCTCTTCCAATATTCGTTCGACGTAAGCCGGCTGACCGAAGACTGGGGCGTGTCGGTTTACATCTACTATATTGATTATCAATTCTCCTGAAAGCGTTTATTATTGTTTCAGTAAAATTGATCGAAACTTTTGGATATACATAAAAAACGGTTAACTATGCTCTTTAAAAATAATAGTGTAACAAAGCACTGTTACTAATGAGGAATAACTTTGTTCGAAATCCATTTTAATTTTTGGATATCATAATGTGTAATACATGGTATTAAAACATATTCCAATATCACATTAAGCCAAAACTCTTAAAAATAATTATTTAAATGACTAATATATAATAACTATCAAAATGGCTATAAGAACTCGTTATAAATTTTTTTCAAAATCAAAATCAAAATATTTTATTCGTTATTAGGTGATTGATTACACACACTCAACGAACGTCAAAATAAAAAAAAAAATGTCTCGGTAGACATCTACAATTTCATCATCGGCTTTACTAAATATTACAATAATATAATAATGTTCCTAGTGTAGGCCGAGAGAAAAAAAGCCGGAGGAAAAAAAAAACTCTCGGTACTCTTTTTACCATATCAATTTTTGTACATACCATATAAAAAAATTATTCACAAAGAACGAGCAAATCATGTCACTGCCAAGCAGCCTTGTCATTTAAAAAATCTTTAATGCTATAATATGCCTTACTACATAATTTGGATTTAATGAAGTGTTTAAATTTATTTAGGGACAAGTCTTGCACATTACCAGGCAGTGTATTGTACATGCGTATACAGTTACCTACAAAAGAGTTACTTATTTTGTGGAGCCTAAAATTAGGAATTGCCAATTTATTTTTATTTCTTAAATTTATATTATGTCTATCACAGTTCTTGACAAATTTATTTTTGTTTTTATGTGTGTATAATAAATTTTCAAAAATATATTGAGAATAAACAGTTAGTATTTTTATTTCCTTAAATTTATTTCGTAAAGACTCACGGGTGCCCATACCGTAGATAGCTCTGACAGCTCTCTTTTGCAAAATAAATATACATTGAATATCAGCAGCGTTTCCCCACAGCAGTAAACCATAAGTCATGATGCTGTGGAAATAGCTGAAATATACTAATCTCTATCCGTCAACTGCCGTATTTTTTTTACTGCGTAAGCTGCGGAGCTAAGTCTGCCAGATAACTTCCCAATATGAGGACCCCACTGTAATTTTGAATCTAAGGTTATACCCAGAAAGACAGCCTGATCGACCAATTCTATTTCCTTATATATATATATATATATATATATATATATATATATATATATATATATATATCGACGCTAGAAAACAGTAAGGGCGTAACCGCAGGAAACGTTACTTTACACCAGAGGCAAAAAACAATTTTTTTTATTGAAATTAATTCATATCTCCTTATCGGTACGTCGTACGTACGTAATTTTTAAACCATGACTATAAAATATCAACTTTTATTGATTTGTCTAGAAATTAATAATTTCCTATTGCTAGAACTAGGATTTTTTTGCGTTACGACCATAAAAAATAAATAAATATCAGAAATTACAGACCTCATAAACTTCTTATTGACATGATGTTTGTACTGTGTAACAAAGTTACAACAAATTCGCTGATCTTAAGAAGGTCGTAACGACTTATTTTTTTTTTAATTTAGTCTATGTATCAGGGCGTAAGTTCATTCAATATACTTTCAATGTCTAGAAATCTGTTCTTAATGTAAACCTTTAAAATCCGGTTGTCGTAATAAAACGTCACAAGTTTTTTTTTAAGGTAATATTAAACTTTAAAATGTTAAATATTAACGAAAATAGAAACATAAACAAAAACAATCAATTATTATGTAATAACTTATTATTTAAAATAATTAAATTTAAAATATTATATTTCTCCTTGTACAATGACACACATCAACAGAATCTATACCTATATAATACTCGTATGTTAGATTTCTAAAGGCAGATTCGATCCAAGCTGATACTTAGGAGAGTATTGACATAGCCTCTACTGTCTACTTCTTTAATGTAACTAAGCAAAATGGTTTGCAATTTCATTGACTCCTCTGTGTGTATCTGTTTCGTTCCAAATGTGGCAGAAGTCAGAACCCTTCTTGAGTTCCGCTTTCATATATTGTAAAATTATATACCGAAAATTTTCGACTATAGTACAGTGACATATTGGTCCCTTGAAGTGTATTTAACACCTTTTCAAGGTCAAAACTAGCACATATTACGGTTTTGTCTTTTTTACTTAAATTTTGCTGAAATATAAAACGTTTATAAGAATCTTCTTTTTCTTTAATATGTGCATTCATTTTATAAGTTTCTTCTTCTGTAACGTCATAAGTTCTTTTACTGCATAAGCGCACTTACCTTTTTTTTTGTATTTTAAATCCTATATATTAAAATTGTTTTTAAAATAAGCACAAAACAATTTAAAACAGGTTTCATCACGTCATGCTTCTTACCTTGCTCAAGATAAGTGTTATATAAGTTGGTGATATTCTTAACATCTCCCTGTAAATACAGATTTTGTGAATCCTTCCAGCTATAGTGTGATGGCAAAAGAGGTAACGACAGTATAAAAGATTTCACATGCTCTAATATCTCTGGAGGCGTTTTATTATGTGAAATGTTCTTAACTCTTTCATCCAACTTAGCAAAACCATTGATTTTATGGGTGACAGTGTACAAAATAAATTGTTGTGTAATATCAAGGGTATCAATAAGAAATTTTTGGCAAACCTTCCTCCTGCCTTCGCCCTCATTTATGTAATATGTATAGGTAAATTTGTGTCATGATGATTTAGGTGGGCCATTAATTCTACTAAATTTCAATTCTAATAAGTTTTTTCTGTTATCTGAGCAATCCAATCCCTTCTTCTTTGCTTGCTTTTAAGTTTCCAAAAATGATCAAATAAGCTATGACGATGTTCTTTAGTAATCTCACCACAACGGTTACTACATTTGTTGTGTGCACATTGATTTGTTTTCATCACTTTATTTTCTACTATACTTCTCTTACTACTTGTGTGACGCTTGCCTAAGTTTTTTTTTTTTTCATGTCACTTTTTGATTTATTTTTAATAGCACTTTACGAGCTTTGATTTTCTTTTTTCGTAGGGTCTTCATCTGATCCATCCGATGTTAAATCACTCCAGCTATCGGATTCCTCTGAAGAAAATGCCTCATTTAGTATTAAAGTGTCGCGGTCTTCTTTATCTATAATAAAGTCTATGTAAGATTCGTCAAACGCTAGTTTTGTATCATGGTCTACCTTAACCTTTCGTTTGGGTTGTTGGTTTTTGCTTGCAACATTTTTTAACAGGGAACTATCTTCCGGGCTGTAGTGGAAATTACAAAGTTGTTCGTTGCTTGTTCCAGTTCGAGGTAAGCAGGCAGCTCGGTAAGTAACCAGCTTGTCACTTGTTCCAGGTCGCGGAGATGGATATTGAAGTACGCTGTCAGCTCAGTAAGTAACGAATTCGTCGCTTGTTTCAGGTCGATGAGATGGAGATCGAGACACGCTGGTAGCTCGGTAAGTAACCGGTTTCTCACTTGTTCCAGGTCGATGAGATGGAGATCGAAGTGCGCTGGCAGGTCGGTAAGTAACGATTTCATCACTGGTTCCAAGTCTACGAGATGGATATCCAGGTACGCTGTCAGCTCAGTAAGTTACCAGTTCCTCACTTGTTCCGGGTCGATGAGATGGAGATCGAAGTACACGGCAGCTCAGTGAGTTACTGGTTCGTCATTTGTTCGAGGTCCAGGACAGTTTTGATGATGTTTGAAACTATTTTCAGATAAGTGATGGACAGAAATCCTGATTGAGTCGAATTATTGTCATTAATATTTTGGCAATTAAGTAATTGAAGATTAGTAAGCTCATTGAAGGTGGTACTACTAAATTCATCATGTATAATTTCACTTGTGCTTATAATAAATATTTTCTTCGATTTAGTTAGACGAGTATAACAACATTTTTGGGGTCATCTTTCTCAGTACTTTATTTGTTTCTATATCATAAGAATTCGGATTGCGAAATGTCGGGGTCAAGGCAAGATTAAGGAATGTTCACATTTATTACTATTTTAATTTTCTATTTATTTATTTTTTGAAATTTTTTAAATAGGTAGCTGTTACATTTTATTACGATTTATTGAATATGTATTATTTTAAGTAAGTTTTCAGTAGGTAAATGAATCAACATACCTTTATTTGAGTAAATTAGTAAATTTAAAACGTTTACAATACAATGTCACTGAAGCAAAATAAACACAACCTTTTATCACGGCGTTCGCGCAGCGACAAGGTACCTTACCTCGGGCGTGACTGAGAAAAACCTATATGCACAATACGTATGATTCGTTGTAACTACTTAAAGTATTAAATATTCAGTTTGGTAATATTGTTGTAGCGTGGCTTGTAATTGTTCAAGTTACCCACGAAACTGTAGTATCTTATAGGTTATTCAATATGATTAGAAAAATACAAACCGCAAGAAAGTCGTAAGCAATGAAGTTTAGAAATGCAATCCGCAAAAAGGTCGTAACGTATTTTTGTATAAAATATACGAACTCCTAAATAGTCGTATTATTAAAAAGTTAAAATTCACCGTTTTAGAGGCAGTTACGCCTTAAAAAAATCACACAGTTTTCAATATATTTTCAGATTTTTTGATTTCATGTTGGCGTAGAAATACGAGACCCAGACCAAAAGATAGAGAAAAAACAGCTGATTATTACCTTTTACTTAGTGTGGTTACGACTTTTTAACGGAATACGACCTTACTGTTTTCTAGCGTCGATATATATATATATATATATATATATATATATATATATATATATATATATATATATATATATTCATTATTTTTACTGATACACCCGAGTCGGATAGCCTCAGCTTTTAAGAATAAAGAAACATTATATCATTATTATATGAACCATATCATAACACCCAAAGAATACCACTAAAAACAATTAAACTATATTCTAGCTATACTAAATCATTTCTTACCATCAGTCCTCTGCAAGGTAGGCGCTGAAGCGTCAGTTACGGCAACAGGTAGAGTGACAACAGCGGCACGATTTCGGTCTAGATTCTGCGACACCGCAACACTGCCGTTAGGATACACCGAGAACCAGGACCCAAATATACCTTCTTCTGTTACCTAAGGATAAGTGAATAATAATAAATAATGTCGTCTTCGGTAAGTTCAATGTTAGATTCATCTGAACTCATGTAATTTTTACAATTAATTATTTAAAAAAAAAATTATGATATATATACTTTTTGCACTTAATGAATTAATTGCTGCTTATACTGGTGTTATAACAACTAAATAAACATTCTATTGCTTAGTTACGCGTTGCTAGGATACGCTACATCATCGAGAATATCAAATCTTTATTAACTATCTCATTCTCTCCTATACATGTATGTGTTTTTTCTTTATCGTGACGTATTTTTCGTTACATCGAGTTTAAAATCGCAACGATTTTAAAGAAGTTTCACTTCAAAAATAGCGTATCTCTGTCTGTCAGTTACAATAATTTACAACTCCCGGAATCGAATTGCAGCGGTTGTGATGAAAATTAATATAGTAATCACTTAAAAACCTCAAAGAAGGGCTAAGGTTATACACGGTAATAAGATTAGAAACAGGATATAAAGGTATACATACAGGGTGTTTGGTAGAGGGACCGACAAACTAAGTGGGCGTGTTCGGGGACCCATTTAGAGAATACAAGTTGGCTGAAAAAAATCCCTGACCCTCTATTTTTTTTTAAAGAATTTTTTTGTTAATTTATCGGTTTCACCGAAATTGTACCTATTTCACTCCATAACATTTTCAAAATCTGTTTTAGATAGGATGTTTTTACTTTAGTTTGTTGTCAGATACATGCTTATGCCATGCAAAATAAAATTGGATACAATCAAAGCTAACAAAGTGATTAAGAGCTCATAGAGTGAAAAATAAAAATAAATTTTACACCAAAGTTGAAATTTGACAATGATTAAAAAAAAAACCGTTTGCAATTCTGGAGGTAATATGCATTTAAAAACTTCTCTATTTATCACTTATTACAACGACATACTAAATTGGTATAATACTTACCATCTTATTGAATAAATGAGGTATGAAGGAAAATTTAAACAACAGAAATAAACACAAAATTATTTTTATTTTAAATCTTGTTCGAAAACAGCTCCTCCGTTACGGATACATGCCCGGCACCGAATGCGTATTTCTTTTGTCGTAGTATTCACCGTCATTTCTGCTTTAATTTTTGAAAAGGCGTCCTCAATTCTCGTCACCAATTCTTCTTTTGTGTTTATTTTAACCTCATACACCAACTCCTTAACACGCCCCCAGACATAAAAATCGAGTGGTGTTAGGTCTGGAGAACGCGCAGGCCACTCAATTGGGCCACGTCTGCCAATCCAAGAATTAGGGAAACAGTTGTCTAGATACTCGTACTGAGTTCCGGTAGTGAGCCGGGCAGCCGTCATTCTGAAATATGATTGCCCGGTCATCTTCAAAATTTGGCAGGTGGCTCATTAATGCTGGCAGGTCATTTATTAAAAACTCGAGGTAATTTTCCCCATTCAGTCTATCTGGGAGATAATGGGGTCCAATGAGGTCTCTCCCAATGACACCTGCCCATACGTTGACCGAAAACTTGTGTTGGTGTGAGGTCTCTCTGGTTGCGTGAGGATTTCGCGATTCCCATCTGTGTAAATTATGTTGGTTAAAGATCCCTTCTCTCGTAAATTTAGATTCATCCGTCCAGAGAATGGTCTTAAGAAATTCGTTGTTATCTACATCGGAATGTAGAATAAAACGGCAGAACTGCAAGCGCCGCTCTTGGTCCCCTTCTACTAAACCTGAAACCAAAACAAACCTGTGTGAGAACATGTGATGGGCAAATGGTACAGCAATTATTATTATTGTAGAGCGCGCTCTACGATTACCACTACAATACACAACCAAACTTTTACCTTCGACCCTAATTTACATTGTCATTATAATAAAAATGTAGAGCCGACTAAAATAATTTGAGCTAAGCCCATTTTGCAGTAACAGGTACAACGGAGTACATTGTAATTCGATGGTAGATACAAACATTCGTAATTTGGTCTTGTTCATGTAAAGTTCGTATTTTAATGAGCAATCAGGAACTCTAAATCTAGGTCCTTGTTTCTCTAGTATGAAAAGTCATAAGAGTGAGATTTATTAAAATAATCTCAAGCGCCAGAATACAGTTTAGAGTTAATGTCATTAATTAAATTTACCTTGCACCGGAGTGTAGTGATAAGGATGCCTTCCGTCTGCATTGATCACTGTCCAAACTTTCCATGTCGAAACTCCCAAGTTACGGGCCACTTTTCTAACGCTGGTGGTGGGATCCGCATCGAACGCTTGAAGAATGCTTTCATCTACAACAACACGTTGTTGTCTAGCGTTCTGTCTTGGTTCCCTAAAATGTAGGGTGCCGGTTTCCCGCAGTCTCCGGAAAGTGGTGGAAAATGTGGTATGATGTGGCACACGTCTGTTGGGATACGACTCTCTGTACATTCTTTGTGCAGAACGTGAGTTCCCATTAGCTCGGCCGTAGACAAAAACCATGTCGGCGTATTCTTCATTACTAAAGTCCGTCATGTCAGCAAAGAAAGAGTCCACACAGCAACAACAACAACAGTCAACGTAAACAACGGTAACAGAAAACAATGATAACAGGTAACAACGGGTAACAGTCAATAACGATAACACTTCAACAAACGAAAGGAATAACAAAACGAAAAACAACAAAAAACAAATAAGAGTCACGATAGATCGTACACGCGTCAAACAGTGATAGCAGTCAAAGCTCGACTGATTACTTACACATTTTATTGTTTAGATCTGCGTTCTTTGAGAGACAGAGAAAGAAGAACAATAAAAATATTAAACAATAGTTTTATACCTGCTCGTCGCAGTTGGTCTCTTTACGTAAATGACACATTTTTTATTGCTATGGTTGTTACTTGGAATCCTACCTTTACTCAACAAGCTGGTAAGTATTATACTAATTTAGTATGTCGTTGTAATAAGTGATAAATAGAGAAGTTTTTAAATGTATATTACCTCCAGAATTGCCAACGGTTTTTTTTTAAATCATTGTCAAATTTGAACTTTGGTGTAAAATTTATTTTTATTTTTCACTCTATGAGCTCTTAATCACTTTGTTAGCTTTGATTATATCCAATTTTATTTTGCATGGCATAAACATGTATCTGAGAACAAACTAAAGTAAAACATCCGATCTAAAACAGATTTTGAAAATGTTATGGAGTGAAATAGGTACAATTTCGGTGAAACCGATAAATTAACAAAAAAATTATTTAAAAAAAAATAGAGGGTCAGGGATTTTTTTCAGCCAACTTGTATTCTCTAAATGGGTCCCCGAACACGCCCACTTAGTTTGTCGGTCCCTCTACCAAACACCCTGTATAATGTCTTAATTTATATTATATTTGGATAGTCTGGTGATCAATAAAACTATAATTGTGTTGCTCTGTAAAGAGATGTTTTTATTTCATTACATAAATTACTATTTACAAAAATCACATTCAATATTAAATTATTATAATCTCACCTGTAAAGAGAAACAACATTTAAAGCTGTTGCTTCACCAGTCCTTATTATTCACTACTTTTTAAATATTTAATATTTAAATTATTATATAATTTTCACAATCGATTCAAAATATAACAACAGCTCCATAGCAACCAATTCACACAGATAAATTATTTAAAAAAAGAAATATTTCAAATTATAGTAATAACTACTTAAACAAAGTGTCACGCACTTTGTTTACATCTCCTCCCCCCCCTTTTTTTCTAAATTACAAAGTTTTTGTGTTATACTCTACTACTGGAATAAGTTTTGTAATATGGAAGAAATTTGATTCTGCTTTTTTGTGACCTGTGTTTACTTTGTAAATTGAATTGGATATTTTGTCTACAATTTCATAAGGTCCTATTCTCAATTCATCTAGTTTTTTTCGGTTTAATTGGTTTCCGTTTTCAACGTATACATAATCTCCTATTTTTAGTTCATAATATTTTCTGTTTTTATCAAATCTTTTTTTATTATAATTGTGTGATTTTATACTATTTTCTAAAGCAATTTTTCGGTCTTGCAATAGATGATTATATGTTGTATTTTGCTTCAGTTCATCTGGTAGAATGTCAATTTTTTTTCCCTCTAATAAATATTTTGGAGAGAACCTTGTTACACCATGTTCAGTTTCGTTATATTTTTCTGTGCATTCGTGAGCAATAGTTGTCCAAGCAATTTTGTCCTTCCTTTCATTAATCTTGCAACGAATTTTATTAACCAACGTTTGGTTTAATCTTTCGTTCAATCCGTTTGAAAATGGTGCATTTACTGCAGTGAAAACTATAGGTATATTTTCCTTTTCTAAAAATTTTTTAAATTCTTTTGAATTTATTCCTGGATATTGATCTGATAAAATCAAGTCAATTTTATAATCTTTTGTTACTTTTTGGACAAGTTTTATAAAATCATTCGCACTCTGGGTTTTGGATGTCAAAATATAAGCGTAACGAGTGAAGTGATCTACTAGAAGATGTAAATATTTTTTGGTTGAACGGACACCACCGAATCCCCCTATGGTATCTAAAGACACTATTTCAAACGGATAGGTAGCGGGTCCTAAGTGAGACATTAATCCAAACTTATATTTTCCTCTAGATTTATTTTTTATACAAACATCACAGTTTTCGCAAAAATGTTTTATATTGTCCAATAAATTTTTAGCGTGATAAAATGGTTTAATCTTGTTTTCCATTTGTTGTCTTCCTATGTGACAGTAATAGTTATGTACATGTTTTATAATATTTTTACTAAACTCCTCAGTTAGTATAATCTTTTCATTTTTTCCTATCTTTTTATAATATATATTATGTTTAAAAATAAGTTTATTTATATTTTGTTTTATTTTTTCATTTTTATCTTGATCATTTCGTATGTCTTCTAATTTAACGAAATTTACTACTTTTAAACTACTATCTTTATTTTCATACGATTCTAACACTGGGTTTCTGCTTAAAGTATCTGCCTCTATATTATATTTGCCTGGAGAATATATTATTTTAAAATCGAATTGTGACAAATAATACGTTAAATCTCCCAGTTCTTCGTCCGTTCTGGCTTTAATATTCATTTTTTCTAGAGGTTTGTGATCTGAAAAAACTGTGAATGTTTTTCCCATAAGCCAATGCTGCCAGTATTTCACCGCCTCTTTTATTGCCAAGCACTCAAGATATATTGCTTTTTTCTTTTTCTGGGAGTCGTTTAATTTTTTTGAAAAAAATGCACAAGGTTTTTCATCACCGTTGGGTTGAATTTGTTTTAAAATCGCACCTACACCTTGTATGCTAGCATCTGTATAAATATGTATTGGCAAATCTGGATCAAAAATGGCTAGAATAGGTTTTGAGCAAAGTAGTCTTTTTATAGTATCAAAGGATTCTTGACATTTATCGGACCAAACAAATTTTTCTCCTTTTCTTAATAAATTATGTAAAGGATCCAGTATAATTGAAATATTTGGAACATATTTCCCATAGAAATTAATCTTTCCTAAAAATTGGCGGACATTTTTTTGTGTTTTTGGAGTCGGAAATTCTTTTATGGCAATCAAATTATCTTTTAATGGAGTGATAGTATTGTTTTTTATGATGTGTCCTAGATATTTTACTGAGTCTTGTGCAAAGTTACATTTCGTGAACTTTAATTTAAAACCTTCTTTTAAAATTGCTTCCAATAATAAAGATATGTGCTCAATGTGTTTTTCGAACGTTTCAGAAAATACTAAAATATCGTCGATGTAATTAACCGTAAAATTTGACAGTTTATATTTTATTATAATACTACTTAGTATTCTTTGAAAAATAGCGGGAGCAGTTTTTAAACCAAAAGGTAAACAAGTCCATTGAAAGTGTGCCTCTTGAGTAACAAATGCAGTTTTGTATCTATCTTCAATTTTAAGAGGTATGGACCAGAACGCTGAGTTTATATCAAATGTTGAAAAAAATTTACAATTCCTTGTTTTAACCATTAGATCTTCGATTAGCGGAAATGGTTGCGATTGTGGAACTATAATTTTATTTAATTCTCGAAAATCTATACAAAGTCTTGATTTCCTTCCTTCTTCTTTTTTAAATGCTAATGTTACCGGAGCTGCAAAAGGGCTATATGACTCCTCAATTAAATTATGTTTTAGTAGATTTGATATTTGATGTTCAATTTCTTTCATATCTTCAATAGAGCATCTATACGGTCTTTTACTACAGTATTTATCTATTAACAAATCAATATGGGCTTCATAGCCTTTTACAGTACCTATATCGTACTTGTCTTTAGCGAATACTGAAGTATATTTCTGTATCAATTTATCAATATCAAGTTTTTTTTTTATTATCTAAATGATTTATTGAAATATCAAAATTATCGACTATTATATTTTCATTAAAGTTTATTTTATATTCGTTATTTATAATTTCTTTTTCATATTGTTTTGTAATATCCACACCTTTGTTTTCATAATATATATCTTGGTTATTCTCTATATCACTACCTGAACTATCAGGAATTTCTTTAATGCTTTTAGGTTTCTTTTCTTTATTTTTTATGCAGTCTTTATTATTATTACTGATGACATTTTGAGTTATATTTAAATTCTCATTTTGAGTTAAATGATATTTTTGTATACAGTCTAACCCAACAAGAAAATCATAGTCGAAGTTTTCTTCATCTATAACAAAAACATTAACATGTTTTTCAATTTCGAGAATTTTAATTTTTAAAGTTACCATTCCTATTGATTTTTTTACGCCATTAATAGTTTTTAAATTTGCATTTTTATCATAACTATGTATTTTTGTCAAAGATAATAATCTTGAATTAATTAAGGACACATTAGATCCTGAATCATATATTCCCAATGTTTCCAAAGTGTCATTAATTAGTATTTTAATTTTTATTAATGGCGGCACTATTAGTTTTTTGGATCAATTTTATTTAATTCTACCTCTAATTCAGAATTGTTAACACTCCTTATTTGGTCTTTTTTTGGTTTATCATTATTTCTAATTTTGAACCAACATTTGGATTCAGGATGGTAACGTATACCTTTATTCTCTTTTTCACAAATTTTACACGGGATAACCATGGGCTTCATATTTTTCTCTTTACTTTCACTTTCGGAAGTTTCTGTGTTTTTATGAAATTTTTTTTTGTTTACCATATACTCTAAGCTTCTTAAATTATTAAATAAGTCTTCAGTTTCTTTTAAGCTATTCCTATCAATCTTATTTGCAATAAAATTCGGTAATCCGGTGGCAATCAGATCAATTATAGTTTGTTTGTTTATGGACTTATTTATTTCTAATAGTAGTCTCTCTTTCTTTAACGCATACTCCAGTAATGACCCCTGTCTGTATTTAAATAACATTGCATACCTGATCGGCGACCAACTTTTATCCGCATATGTTTCACAAAAGTTCTTTTTCCACATTGCCCATTTTGAATTTATTGTATGTTTTATAAGCATGGAATTATACCAGTCTAAACAAGAATCTTCTAAAAATAACCTGAAAATTTCAATTTTTTTTATATCTTCTTCTATTCCTATACGGAGACATTCCGTTTCGAAGGTAGTCATCCACTGGGACACATAAGTAATCTTGCTATTAAATTTTTCTATAACAAATTTTTCTACCACTTTCCCCATATTAAAAGGTTTTAATGAATCTTTCTTCATTTCAGCGAAGTTTTCCATAATTCTTGCTAGAGATTCTTCTGAAATCCCTGTTGTAGAAATTTGTGGTTTTGGTTGTTCCTCCAATATGTATCCCATAAATTGTTTATTTCCATCTTCATCACAATAAGCTGCTTTCATCTCCGGATTCATAGATATCCATACCTGTCGTTTCTCGTGTCGTTTTTGTAATGTGGACTTTACTTTCTGAAAGATTTGGGTATGTATTATCCCACCATGTAATTTTATAGGTTGTAAATTATCTGGGATCGCAAAGGTCCGGCCATCTAAATCCGTGATTCGCGTTACACAAATAATATTTGTTTTCATATCTTCACTGGCTTTGACCATGAACTCGAATTTTAATTTTTCCATTATTTCTGGTAACCAGCTGTAGAAATGTAAATACATATAAAGACATTACATACATATAAAGAAAGTGAAATTTTACACATATAAAGTCACGGCTAAAACTAGTGTTATGTACCTATAGCAATAAATTAATAAATTTGATAAATCACATTCAATCACACATCTAGTGACAACCTAAACGAATGTAACAGCCTTTAAATTGCAAGTTGTTGATTTTAAACGCTAAGCACCATTGACTATTGCCAGGAAATTAAAATTTGTTTTTTTTTTAAACAAGCAGTTTTTGGAACATTTAACAAGGCAAAGGTTAGAGCATGTTAATTATACAGACATATTAATATAGACATATTAATTATACAGATTTCTTTAGAAATAACATCACTAACCTCCACTCCATTCTTATCCACGGCCCGTATGACCTTATCACGGGCCAATTCGTAAACGAGTTGCCCAGGATCTGTAATATCTGGGTCCACTGCGACCAGTGTGTGCAGAACCGTTCCAAGTTCAGCGTCTGCCGATACTTCAGCTCTTTGTATACTGGGCGTAAAAGATGGTTTCTTGTCGTTCACATTGATCACGTGGATCGTTAGTTCTGTTGTTCCTGTTAGACTTGGTATACCTGTATATGAGAATTAAATATTAATAAACAATTTTGACCCAAAAAAAGAATTGATCCTCCAAGCCCGACTACTGACTGACTGATTATTTGATAAAAGAAATTAGGTGTATTGTACGATGTTCTGTCAACATTCCAAAGTTGGGCAAAAGCCTTTTCTTGGTGAAATAAGATAAGAATTACGGAAACGGTAGATTAGTGATTCCCAAAGTGGTCTATATCGACCCCTAGGGGTCTATGACAACCTGTAAGGGGTCTACGTCAGCGAAAAAAAAAATTGGGGGTCCATGAAATGAAAATGGGGGTCCACGATAGTGGATCTCAACACATACACTGATAGTACCTATTTTACTTACATCATACGACTGGACATAATTAGCCGAGGAGATTTAAGATTAACGCTTACAAAATTGACGCCAAATGTTGATAATTTATTATTAAAGCATCAGGTTCATCCTTCTCACTAAAAATATTGACTCATTGCTTATGTTATTTTATTTATAGTTTATTTTATGTTTATTTAATGTTACGTATATTTTACAGAACAGATACAAAATTTTATTTTGAGTAGTTTTAATTTAAATTCAATTAATAAATGTATAAATTAACATGTGTTTTTACTTTAAGTTTTTAACACTAAACTTCACTACAGTTAGAAATTTACAGGAAATCAATATCAGGTAAGTAGGGGGTCTACCCAACACAGAAAAACATGGCAAAGGGTCTACGACACAAAAAAGTTTGGGGAACTCTGCGGTAGATAGATAGCCTATCTAAATCCAAATAACTTATATGAGAAGTATATAGGTTTTAGGTGAATAGATATTAGAGGAATCCTCTTCGTGAAAAATTCTGTGATGAATTTTCGCTAACATTGTTACCACAACTGTACTATAACGAACATATGACCTTGAAATTGTAAATATTTATTTGTTTTATTGTTAAGTGTATATTTTTATTAGAAATTTCAAATTTTTTGTCTTTAGTAGATATGGAAGAAGAATAAATTAATGCTATGAATCGGTAGACGTACCCATATCAGTAGCAATAATTTGTATACGGTAAGTGTTTTTCCGGTCAAAGTCTAACTTAGACGCTACTGTGACTACTCCTGTGACGTTATCCACTACAAATGAGTCGAGAGCTCCCTTCTGGATACCATATTTGATTTCTGCATTAACTCCGCTGTCCAAATCTGTTGCTCGGACTGCTGCGACTTCGGTACCTAGAATTGATGTGACTTATTTAATATATAATTGAAAAGCTACTACTAAATTAGTATTTTCGGAACAAATTTTTACGCTATGATCAAATTTATCTTCCTTTTTTTAATACACCTTATGTTACGATTCTAAGGTAGGCAACTTAATGCCTGTGTTTTATATAGGTACCAGCCAAATGATATATATATATATATATATATATATATATATATATATATATATATATATATATATATATATATATATATATATATTTAACTAAATGTACATATAGAAATAAATATATTTTCAACCCGTACACCAGACGCGCTATGGAAATCGAATTTCCAACGCTGGAGCAGAAAACAGGGTCACTGCTAATTGCGCCAACGGGCCAGTAAAAATCATTAAAGTTTATGTAGAAAATATACATTTTGAAATATTTTCTAGGCAATCTGACGGGCAAGAGAGATTCGTATAAAAATCATTAAACAAAATATAAGTAGGCTGAATATATTATTATGATAAACATAATATAATACTTATATATATTAACTAAAAACTTCTTTCTATACACGCATATACTATAGACAAAAAGTCATACCGACGGGTGCATCTTCAGCAATGTTCGCATCGTACTTGTCGGTTTCGAAGGCCGGCGCGTGGTTGTTGACGTCACGAATTGTAATTTCTACTTTACACGTTGAATTGTGTATTCCGTCTGTAGCCTGAATATGATAACAATTAAATCATACATTATATAAACGCGGGTTCGATTCCCGCTCGGGGTAGATACTTGTATTTATACAAATATTTGTTTCTGGTCTGGTTGTATGTGCTTGTGGGTCTCCCGAACCTGCCACCGGGAGCACGTAGCCGTAGGTTCCGGTTGTTATCACAGACAGCCGATAACGATCTTTACTCATGTGGAAACTCTCCGCCAACCCGCAATGGAGCAGCGTGGCGAATTGAGTTCCAACCCTTCTCTCATATGGAGAAGAGACCTTTTGCCCAGCAATGGGCCGTTTACAGGCTAATTCAGATTGTAGTAGAGTATTTTTACTGAACATGGTTATAACAGTCATAATAATATCACAATAAAAATCTTTACATTGTAAAAGTTAACTTGTACTCTAGCAATTGTTTTAGGTCTAAATTAAGTATCTAAAAGTTCAATTTAAACTACGTATCTAGACTGGATCACCTTTATTTTACAAATATTTTCAATACGTTAAAACTTTTATTTTATTTTATTTGGAAACAATTGTATAAATCGAATTAATTAATATTATTAATTGTACTTATATATTACAAGAATTGTTATTATTAAAGTTACTCACCAAAACAGTAAGGACAATTTTATTATTTTCAGTGGAGTTAAGGACGGCGTGTCCCAGCACCGATATCCTTCCAGAAACCGGTTCGATCCAGAACGGAGAATTTGGAGGGTAAGCGATGGAGTACCGGATGTCAGATGTTGTGTCGACGTCACGAGCTTGAACCTTTAAATTTTTTTTGTAGTAAATAAATGTGTTAGAAATACACACATACACACACAAACATGAACACAATACACATAGAAATAAATACGAGTATGGTTATTATAATTACGTGTGCTTTACGTATTTTTCACGTAGGTGATTCTCTCCTATTTAAGAAACATTTAAATCGACAGTAAGTAATAAAACAAAATCTATAATCTGTGTCATTTATAACACCTTCAATAGCAATATCTATTCTAATGTCGTATAAAAATGTCAAATTTAATGCTAGTCTTATCATTAAAAAAATATACATTATCTAGAGGAAGTATATTTAATGCTATATATATATTTTTTTTTATATTAAATGTCGTGTAGGGATTCGTGGTAGTTAGTAGTCATAAATATGAAACGAGTGACATCTAGCTCCACGGGTAATTTTTATACCAAAATTTATTCCAGTTCCCTTGGGAGAAAAAATGAAAATCATAACGCGTAATTGCAAACAAAGTGAATACAGCTTGATATATAATAAAATTCTTACAATTAACTCCGGCTCGAACTTGACGGTGTCCTCGTCGATGGAGGCTTTGTAGACCGGCGTCACGAACAGCGGCGGGTTGTCGTTGGAGTCGGTGAGCGAGATCTGAAGCGACACAACCGTCATCTGGCCCGCACCGTCGTCGTCTGTGGCCTGGAATATAATTACACATATATAAATGGAACTTAATAAATGTTAAAAAATAATATGTACTGATGATAAAAATAACTACATTTTATAAAACTTAATCCACCCCGTCTGTCTGCCTATCTGTTGGTCTATATGTGTGTTCGCATGAAACTTAGAAACTACTAAACCGATTTTCATACGGTTATCTCAAATAGATAGTGATTCACGAGGAAGGTTTATAATTTGTCCAGGTTTTGAGAAAATTGGTTGAAATATGACAATAATAAATGATTGAAAATGTCGAAATAAGTGAAACCGACTGGGAGATTTCATCGAAAACAATGCATAATGCGTTTGACATAATAACAAAACAGTGTATGGAGGAATATTCTTCTTTTATGGGTCTACAGAAAAATCAGCGATGAGTGTGAAAAGTTTATTTGTTTATAAATAATAATATAATTGTATGTAAATTACCTTATATTGTAGGAAATAATCCCTCCTCGTCTCATAGTCCAGACAAGGCGCTCGTCCAGGAGTGTCGCAGGGCGCTACGGTGATGACACCGCTGCGATTGTCGACGTGAAACAGTTCAGCGCCGTTTCCAGATAGTTGGTACACTATGCCCTCTGTTCCAAATCTGTGAGCAGAATCCGTATAATAATTATTAATCTTATATCTTTAAACGAGCAATTCTTGTATATATATATATATAATCTGAATCTCGGAAACGGCTCCAACGATTTTCATGAAATTTGGTATGCAGGGGGTTTCGAGGGCGATAAATCAATCTAGGTAGGATTTATTTTTAGAAAATGTCGTTTTATCCCTTTTTTCAGGCAATTAAAAAATATCGTTAGAATACGAAGGTAAATTTCGCTGTCATTGATAAGTTTATAATAGCTTCTATGTAAACCGGGCGGAATCGAAATAAGAAGACCCCCAGGTTCGAATCCCAGATGTCTCCAGAACTTTTTTTTTCTTTTTTTTTTTAGTTCCTTCTTTTGTGAGAAAAACTATTATTGGGAGCCCTTTACTAACTGGATGACCGAGCTTTGCTCGGTATTTTGTTTTTTTTTATTTTTTGTAATCCGTGTTTTTTGGAAACTATATTTACATACGAATTACGAACTGATGATATATGAATAATATTTTTCGATCTTGCCGAAATAATAATAAAAAAATATCAACTGGTTATTTAAATAAAAAATCACGAGTACAATTAAAAACTGTTAGAATATTATTAGAATACGAAGGTAAATTTCGGCATAATCTACTAGGTTATAATAACTTAGGTGGGAAATCAGTCTGTCAGTCAGATTTAAAAGAGAATGAAAGGGGGTTGAGAATGAATGAGTTACTCGTCAAATGTTTTCTCTATGCTGATGACTAAGTGTTACTTGCGTTTTCCGCCGAGGAGTTGCAGGAGATGGTAACTGCTATGAGTGGAGCTTTTGTTAGAAAGGGAATGAAGATGAATGTAAAGAAGACGAAAGTGATGGTGTTTGAAAAAGAGGAGGCAATGACAGACTGCAATATCGTGATTGGAGATGAACAAATCGAACAGGTGAATGAGTTTGTGTATCTGGGTTCAAAGTTTACAAGAGATGGAAAGTGTGAGAGTGATATTGAAAGAAGAGTGAATGCAGGAAATATGGTGAATGGAGCTTTTCACTCCTTTATGAGGAGTGGGAAGGTGTCTAACAAGGTTCGTTTGGCTGTTCATGATGGGAGCTGGTGCCGACACTCATGTACGGAAGTGAAAGTTGGGTATGGCAGAAGAAACATGAAAGTAAAATAAATGCAGTTGAGATGAGAGCGTTAAGAAGTATGATAGGAGTTAAACTGAGTGACAGGATAAGAAATAGTGAGATAAGGAAACGTTGTGGTCTGAAAGAAGATGTAGTGACTAAAATTGAGAAAGATATGCTGAGATGGTTTGGCCATGTCGAGAGAATAAGGCGAGTGTGAATGAAAGTGTGGGAAGGGGTAGACCTAAGCGAACGTTTCAAGATCAAATCAGGGACGTCTTGAAAAAAGGCCAGGTCAAGAGTACCCTAAACCGAAGAGCATGTATGAAGGGAATAATGAAAGTGGACGAAGCGAAACAAGTATGTAAGGATCGTAGCAAGTGGAAAGAAGTGGTATCTGCCTACCCCTACGGGAAAGAGGCGTGATTATATGTATGTATGTATGGAAATCAGTATACCTGGGTTCGAATCCCGATGCCTCAAGTCCCACTTTTTTTTTTGCTTTTTTTTTCAAGTTCCCTCTTTTGTAAAAAAAAAAGAACTATTATTGAGAACCCTGTACTACCTGGATTTCCGAGTTTTGCTCGGTATTATTTTTTCTTTTTTTTTGTTAATCGTTCTTTTTTTTGGAAATTATACTGCGAGGGTAGCAAACATACGGGAATGGATGTAGTACTTTCGTCCCATGTTGCACATACTTTTTTTATCCTACCTAGGACGAAAGTTCAGGTATCACAAAAGTGACACTTTCTGTCCCGCTTCACAGGGACGAAAATCGAACTTTCGGCAAAGGTAGGAAAAAAATATATCATTAGAATAAGAAAGTAAATTTCGCCACCATCTATAAATTTATATTAGATCAGGTGGGAAATCGGGCGGTCTCGAAAACGGAAGATTTTTCCTTTTTTTTTCAAGTTCCTTTTTTGGTGAGAAAAAATATAGGATCTCTTTTTATTTTTTTATTTATATAACCAGTGACTATTGTTTTATTATTATATCGGTAAGATTGAAAATATTATTCATATATTATCACTATGTAATTTGTGTCTAAATATAGTTTAACCGAGCAAAGCTCGGTCATGCAGGTACTTTAATTAAAAGTCTAACAAGGGGAGTGCACGACCTCGAAATTTTATTTGGGGATGAGACTTTGCAGGTTTGTAGTATACCTAAATGGTATCTATCCTGCAAAGCAAAAAGACTAGATGGTCAGTAGTTATCGAGAAAAACGGCCCTGAAGTTCCACGCGCAGATTATATACCGGTAATTTCACTCACGCAGTAAGTGGCGCGATGGCCGAATGGATAGTAAGCTTGGTTACCGCGTTCGAGCAGGCGACTAGGGTTCGATCCCCATTTGTCGTTTTTTTGTTTTTTTTATTTGACTCATATCAGAAAAAATCCGTCGCGTCATCCGGTGTCTTAGGTAGTGAATAAGTGTACAGAAGAGAGTAGTATGCTCACCGGCCGGTGTCCCGGTCGGCGGCGCGCAGTGCGGCGACCCGCGCGCCGGGCGGCGCCGCCTCCGGCACGGCGACCGAGTACGGCTCCTCCGCGAACTGCGGCGCGTTGTCGTTCACGTCCACCAGCGACACCGTCACGCTCGCCTTCGACGACAGGCGCGGAGACGTGTGCACTTCTTCGGCTATCACCTGCGACGTGTCGCGACAGGGTCGAACAAGTTATAGTGAGTATTGTAAATCTAGGTTATATAGTAGCTTTAGTCGATAAGTTGAATGAGAAATAAATTTATGTGTATTTGTCGAATAATTAAAACTATTTATAAGTTAACTAAAAGGTTATGAGAGCACAGATACTGTCCAGTGGATAAAACACGTAAAAAAAAAATAATATCATGTTTAAGATTAAAAAAACGTCGTGAGGTATACATATTTACACATTTCTCGAGGCTTTAATTCTGATATGCATTCGCCAATCGGTACCAGAACAGCGTGGCGTATTATACTTCCAAGTTTCTTCTAAACAGGAGTAAAGATCTTTATCCAGCAATATGACATTTAGAGGTTGATTACCATACTATATGAATTATCGTAATAAATTAGTATTGATTTTATAAAAATATTATGATAATAGGGAATAAAAATATCTGGCGGGCCATGTATAAACCTACATAAATATTAATTTAATAATTAATTTTTTATTTTCAACTATTATTATTATACATGTAAAGTTTACCTCTAAAATAAATTTCCTCTGGTTAGGATCTTCGTAATCAAGACTAGAATTCAGTCTCAAGGTGACTGTTGCGCTGCCTGTTGCCATGGAGGGTTCTATAACGAACGCTCCCATTTCATCCGACAGACGAAGACTGAAAACTGAGTTTAAGCCCTGGCGAACAATTAAAATGATTTATTTATAGACTTATAATTTTTATTAACTTAAAGAATTATAAATAACCACTTTTTTAAGTGTTACATTCATTAAACAAAATTATTTAAAATATTCAAATTTATCGATTTCGGTAACATATGTTTAAGAAACAAAGAAAATACAGGTTTATAATGTAGATAAAAATAAGATTTTATTTTTTTTTGGAATAAAATTGAATGTTTTTTTTTTTTTTTCATTTAATTTCACCGGTTGCTGATAAAGTTTCATATAGCCTATCCACTTGACTTATGTGCGACGTAAATTACAACTTTTGGTATCACATGTTGTGAATAGAAATATCTGACTTCTTCAAGCTTAAACTTCAAACTCCATATTGTCTAACATGGAGTTTGACGTTGAAATTTTTATCTGTTGGATACCGTTACACAGGTGACTGGTGAGTTACTATCAATATTTAAGGAGAATACTCGGTACATGATTCTCATTCGAATTATGTAAAAAAAAAAATAGGTACCAAATTTTTGACCAAATTTTCATAAATTTCAATTCAAATAAATGAAGCGTTGACACTTTTCCAGTCATGCCGGCGGCACATGCACAGGTATTGTACTGTGCCGCTTGTTCACATCTAAAAATTGCCAAAGTTCACATCATTTACCTAGTCAACAAATTTGTTGCTTAAACGAGTAAAATATCTTAGTATTTTTGCCTATCCTAAGCCAGGATTAAAGTATTAAGGGAAACTGGATATGCTTGTTTATCCTGCTATCCTGTTAACACGTGGCGGCGTTTGAACGTAGGTAAACTACCTGTTTTGTGTCGAAAGTGCAGTACTACGACGCGTAAATAATTAGATAATTGTTGAGTAACTTTACTTAAAAGTTTATTAATATTTACCTATTTTTTATATACATAATTCGAATGAGAATCGTGTACCAAGTATTCTCCTTAAATATTGATAGTGACTCACCATTCACCCTCCTGTATATGAGATAATGTGAGACTTTATCAGCATACAGTGAAATTGCTACTAAAACAGAAAAGAGTAATAAAATGGTCTTACCACATCAGTGTCCGTGACGACCATATCCAGGTTGGGGAGGGGCGTCCCGGGGGGGAGGCTCTCGGGCAGCCGCACGCTGTACTCCCGCCTGTTGAAGCGCGGCGGCTCGTCGTTCACGTCCTTGATGGTGACGGTCACCGTCGCGGTGGTGGACGTCAGCTCGGAGATCAGTGGCGCTCCGTTCACTATTTCACTTGCCTGGGAGAATATTAAATAAAATGTTATGGTGGCGATTCGCGCCCGCGACAGGCGATCGCGTCAGGAGAAACAGAGACAACAGAACCGAAACGACCAATGATATAACTTGTCGCGGTTTCTTATCTCTGTCTCTCCTATCGCGGTCGCGTGTCGCGGGCGCGACCGCCACATTTAGAGCTTGGCGTTATAGACAAAAATATATAGTAGGTAATTGGATAATATTGGCTACATTAATTAAGCTTGTACCAAATGGTAAAATTTAACCATTTCTGTATTGTGTTTGGCGAAATAAATATTTTCATTCCATTTTCGTTTCATATATACTATTTCTGGGATAGTTCTCTTTAAATGTGTAAATTTTAACTGTTTTCATTAATTATTGTGTTCAGAAAGAATAAATAATTTTTAATTTTTAATAAAAATTGATTATTTAATATAATTCTAGTATTCCAAAATTATATCTAATAATTAATTTATACTTGTATGCATTATTTCTATTTCAATTTATTTTCGATATAATTATAATAAGGTTGAAACTAAAATACTTATTACGTCAAAATTAGGCATAGGGGAACCTGGGGATGGTTGATCCCCTTTTTGATTTTGGACTATATATTTTTTATTTTATACAATATTAGAAAACTTTTTTGGTCAAAAGATTCAGAATTTATCTATTCAATGATAGTTTGAATAGAAACAAGATTGTGCTACAATTTAACTCATTATTTAATTAAATACCATACTGTAGACTTTTACCATGTGTCTCATTTGTAAGGGAGACTTGTTTACCCCTGATTGGGAGCCTTGATCCCAGGGGGATCAAATCTCCCAGGGACATGGGACACTTGGTAAACCAATTTTTACCGTGTCTCCCCAAACTTGATTCTCATTGAATAAATAACTTAATTTGCAGTCAACAGTGTGTCTAGAAATAGGAAAACGTACAGCAAATAGATATTTACCGTATCTTTCATTAATAGAAGTTTGATTCCCATCGATCAGATAACTTTATTTGCACGAATCAAATCTCCCATAGTTGGGGACACATGGTAAACAGATTTTCAGCGCGAATAACAGACTCAGAGGGTTGATTCATTGATGAGGGTTTTTAAAATTTTATATTCTTTCATATGACATATCACTCGATGTGACGGCAATTTTTTTTTGACATTTTTGGTGAAATGTATCGTTTGTCACTTGACTATATTAACGAATCGATCGACACCTTGTTCGTCTAAATTGGTTCAATAGTTTTTCCGCTACATCACACACATCGAGTACATACATGCATAGTGGATATATACATAGAGATAGATAGATATACATACTTTGCCTATATATTTGGCTTATAATATATCATCGATAGCTTTATGAATCGTAGGTAAGACTTGATCCCTCATTGGGACACAAGATCCCGGGATCATCTCACCCTCAAATAAAAGGACTAAGTCTCCCCATACATAGTAAGGTTATAAAACATGCCATACTCAAAACTAGTGATCACGTATTGTAATGTAATCAAGGCCAATCTACACTTAAATAAACGACTAACACAATAAACACACCTACTAATAGTATTTCCTTCACTTTTCATCAAATAAATCCAGTTAAAACTTACCGAAAATTAAGTATGGCACGACACAAATATTCCACCGTCCGTCATTTGCAAACTAGTGATATTAGTCACAACGCGCCAAGATAGAAAGTGAAGTTAGGCATAAATGAATGAGTTCTGCTATCGTAATAAAATGTACCACGTTTGTTAGAACTAGAAATCAAGTTTACCAAGTGTCCCCTAGGGATCAACCATCCCCAGGTTCCCCTACATGTAAAAAACAATTAAAATGACCTTACCCTAACAGTAAGATTGAGTGGAGAAGAAGGATCAGCCAGCGCTTCTCTATCCAACGGTTTAGCTGTTTTTAGTTCACCCGTCACACTGTCTAACCAAAAAAAGTCGAGAGGGTCTGAAAAGAAATCACATTATTTTATTTTAAAACCTTTTTTAAATATAGGAACTGTTAAAATATTAACAGACACCGCATACTTGGCGCCTTTGGCAGTGGGTTCGCTTCTTGATCCGAGTGTGAATAATATTTATGTATGTATTTTTAAAATGAATTTTAAAAATATCTATATTATAATTGATGTATGTCCGTCGATAGTTACCTAAAATACATGCATCAAATTGCGTGCTTTAGGAAAAGGCGACCGTGTGTATGTTGAACATATTTATTTATTGTTTATAGTCTAATAAAAAACAAGATAATTTATAACGCACTTTAAGCACTTAGTCATTTAGAATACATCCGCGTGATACCTAACCTTCTTCTTCCCACTATACGCACTAATCGATTCGCTAGTACATTCTTAATGCGTACGGCCAAAGAATGAAACTCTCTACCAGCGTCTGTGTTTCCGGATAACTACAACCTGGAGATCTTTAAGTCGCGAGTGAATAGGTTACTTCTAGGTAAGCGTGCTCCATCCTAGACCGCATTTTCACTTAACATCAGGTGAAAAGTGGTCAAAGACAAGCCTATCTTAATATAAAAAAACCTTCAAGGAGTAAATTCTACAATTACTTTAGTTAAACAAATCACAGGCTTCATAGTTATGGTTTTTGAAAGATTTCGTATTCTACTGATTCCATTTATTACAGACATCCATGATATTTTGTACAAATATTACTGGATTTTGAAAGCCTTTGTTTGTATCTAATATTTTAAACATCATACTCGTAATAAGTTCCAGCTTAACATCCCTCGGTTGAGCTCTATCAGCATCTCTGGCTTTGACGACCAATACTACTGTCCCCACTGGAGCGTCCTCAGCTAGGGCTCCGCTGAGAGACCCGCTGAACACCGGTGGACTATTCTGGACATCTACTACCTTGATTTCGACATGGGCTGTTGAGTTGAGGCTGCCATCCTGGAAAAAAATATTCAAACACTAAGAAATTGGAAATTATTGAAATTATTATTGAGAGCTTAGCATATTTGAATGTAAAAAAATAAATTTTTCATTTTAAAATTAAATTGTATAATATTTAATATTTGATTTGGCTGAAAAGGGAGTGACTTAGGAGATGACGATAGATAGAAAAGATTTAAGGAAAAGAACAAGTGCTAACGACACGTGAAACGAAGGACGTGTGTTTAGGCCTAACTTAAAAAAATAAAATAAGATTTTACGAACTCTAAAGTTTATAAAAAAAAAAAAAAAAAAAAAAAAAAATATTTAAGAAGTATCAGTAAATAATCGAGAAATAAATGATAGAGAAGAAGATTGTATTATTCCGTTATTCGTAAGAAGTAAAAAGTAAAACAATATAATAATATTCAATAATTCAAGATTATTGTCGAACACTCAATTGAAATTCGAAAACTTAAGTCGGTTAAATACGTTACATTAAATATATAATAATATCATTAATTAACGATTTAATTCTACATTATTCGAATAAAAATAAACAACAAACCGTGGCATAAATTTGGAACTGATAAAATTGTTTCTCGTTGTAGTCCAACTTTTTTCTGAGCACCAAAGCGCCATTGTATTGATTCGCAGTTGAATGGAGACTGACTACTTCAAAGTATTCACATACTTCTGGCCACTAAAACAAATAACAATATATAAATTAGGTACCGAAAAATATATAAGAAAATAAATTAACAATATATTAGTAAAAGTATTAAAATTACGAAAAATTCAACAATAAATTATATATGTTTATTACGAAGAAACTGTTTAGGATAAGAAATAAACACATTTTTTTTAAACTGAGAAGGACAAAATATACTATAGAAAATGCACTTGCATTTCCCAATTCACTGACACTGGCTTGTTAAGTGACTTTTAATAAAGGTTGCCTGGAAGAGCTATAAAAACCATTGAATGCGTATATCAATTTGTACCTAATATGTGTCCTTTCATTTAAAAGAGACTTACCGCGATTATTATTTTTAGATTTCCGATATTACGGCGACATTATAGACGTCCTATTCACAGGACGAACGGTTAAATCTTATATCTTTAAACGAGCAATTCTTGTATATATATATATAATCTGAATCTCGGAAACGGCTCCAACGATTTTCATGAAATTCAGTATGCAGGGGGTTTCGGGGGCGATAAATCGATCTAGCTAGGATTTATTTTTAGAAAATGTCGTTTTATCCCTTTTTTCAGGCAATTAAAAAATATCGTTAGAATATGAAGGTAAATTTCGCTGTCATCGATAAGTTTGTAATAGCTCGAATGGAAACGGGCGGATTCGAAATCAGAAGACCTGGGTTCGAGTCTAGGTGTCTCCTACCAATTCTTTTTTCTTTTTCTTTTTCAAGTTTACTTTTTTGTGGAAAAAAAACTATTATTGAGAGCTCTTTTTATTTTTTACATTTTTTATATTTAAATAGCCAGTTCCTATTGTTTTATTATTATGTCGGTAAGATCGAAAATATTATTCATATTTCATTAGTATGTAATTCGTTTCTAAATATAATTTAACCGAGCAAAGCTCGGTCATCCAGGTACTGAAAGTATTAATAACGATCATAAAAGCTTAAAAAGTTATATCAATTTGTTCCTAAATTTATATTTATTGTGTGTGCAACGAATATATATTAAATAAATAAAGATTTTTTTTTTGGTTCGTTACAGTTTTGGTATATTAAAAAGTTACGTATCTTATAATAGTCTAAAAAGACCAAGGATAAATTTGAAATATAAAAATGATATTAATTAGAGCGCTTAATTGATAACCTGAACGTTTTGATATTTCGTTATTAGACGAAGAATGGCTGAAATATTTATACGCTTTTTTTAAATTTTATAATATAATATATTAAAACTATTAGAATAAACTTTATTTGCAATATTGATAGAAGGCCACATTCTCTATAGAATTAATTGTTAATTTTTTTACCCGACTGCGATAGAAGGAGGGTTATGTTTTTCGAGTGTATGTATGTATGTATGTATGTATGTCAGTTTCTTTGGCAAGCCCTACAGCCCAAACGGCTGGACGGTTTTTGACATATGAGGTGTCGTTGGATTTGTCTAAATTGTAGTAGTAACATAGGCTATAAAATTTTCAAAATAGCGCCCGCAAATGGCGGAATGAGGGGGGGGGGGGGGAGTTGAATTTTTTTCTTACTGTAGCAATATGGGTATCAAATGAAAGCTAGTAAATTGTTTTATTCTTTTTAGTTTATAATAAGAGTATTTTAAGCAGTCGGGTTTTTTGATTTTTAATTAAGCATACTTGTTATTTCTAACTCTTATGAAGTTTCTACATTTTATTTAATGAACGAATTCTCAATATTAATATAAAGTTTTGTTATCAAACATACACGGGTGTCTACAAATACAAATATTATATGGAAATTTGTGGTAATTTAAAAATAAATAACATTATTGACGCTTATTCTAGTGTAACTAATATAACCTCATTTTAATCCAACGTGATCTAGGATTCATATTTTCTCCTGTTATTATGTCATTTTGTACAATAAAAAACATAGACTTACATCTTGTTAATAATGTCTAGCGTAATAGTAACCAAGTATATCACTACATATTATAAAAAAGTCCTCCACCGTGTGTCTGGTCTGTCTGTTTGTTCGCAATAAAACTTAAAACTACTTCACAAATCGTCATGCGGTGAGCCGCTAGTAATTTATAAAAGAAAAGCCGAATGATTAATATAACATTTTAAAAAAAATAGTTGGAAGTACACAATAAGGGATACAATATTACCTTAAAAATCTAAGAAATATATACACAATATGTCAGAAGTGAAACATCTTTGGCAAATTCAATTTAAAATTTATTAATGTTAATAGTTAAATATTCTATTATATATATTATTTTATTATAGTTTAAATAAGTGTACCTACCTGTTCATTGGGAACACATCCAACTTCCAAGCCATCTCCAACGGAGTCCACATCCTCTACTTCTATGTTCCGTAATATAGTTTTACCAATCTCCTCATCTTCTGGCACGTCATCTTCATAAGGACTCTGAAATTTAGTCACTGAGAATTAGCACTGCTAGTTAAGTACTATGCGTATAGTCCGTATCTGTATCAGCCTGTAAATAACTCACTGCTGAACGAAGGCCTCTTCTCCATATAGAAAAAGGGTTGGAGTTTGATCCACCACCCTACTCCAACGCGGGTTGGCGAATAATTTCTCTAACATATAATGATTGTTATCAGGTGTCTATGATAACAACCGGAACCGGTAGCCTTACGTGCTCTTCGAGGTACGGTGGGAGACCCACAAGGACATACACTTAGACCGGAAACAAATATTTGTACAAATACAAATATCTGTCCCGAGTGGGAATCGAACCCGCGACAGCCAGCGCGCGGTTTGAGGCGACTACTCGCGCCACTACACCAGAACAGTCGTCGACCGATGTTTGTACATTAGATAATTTATAAGAGCAATAAAAATCAAAACATTTGGGGCCTATATTGGAAAACAAAAACATTACTCCGTCGGCCTATACTAAAAAAAAGGGAAGCCCTCTCCTAAATCCGGCCCTGCCTCTATAAACAAGTCTGATAGTCTTTCATGTCCCTACACGTTCGGGGCCCCTTTACGCTGGGGGCCCCATATCGTTGATACGGCTGATACAGCGGTAGCTACGCCTCTAGTCTGGTAGGTTTAGTGTTAAAGTGAATTACTTACATTTTTAAACATCGGCGGATTGTCGTTCTCGTCCAGTACAATGACGGTGACTGGTTGCGACTGATGCAATACATTTCTACTATCTGGATCCTCATTTTCGATAGACACTAAAAACTTTATTGTATCTTCTTTCTGTAAAACGAAAAAAAAAGTAATTGCCGCCATTAAAATCATATAGGTATCATCAATTTTAACAAAAAATCATTCTACGCAGTCTCAAAACGAAGTATCTCAGCAAACGATTACTTTTTATTTGGAATATTTTGAATCACAATTCGTTTGAAATTAAACAGTTCGTTAGCAAAACGAATCATCTTCTGAATATAGGAACCAGGCTGAAGTCAAACAGATGAAAAAAAAAATATACCTCTCTATCTAAAGGAAGAACGAGTGTGACTTCTCCAGTTGCTGGGTTCACAGAAAACTTATCTGTACCGACAAGTCCATACTTAATCTGTAATAAAATTTATTAAAAAAAATCAATGCGTATTAAATATAACCGAGGACGAGATTTCTCATTTGGTACAAGTGGGTCGACAAGGTTCGCGGCTTTAAGTCCGTGCCAGCATCGAATAGTTATAAAGCGTAATATTATTGTTGTTATATTGTAACATAGTACTGTCCAAAATCACACACTAAAATTAAATAAGCCTATATTGTTTCAATTTTTATAGGAGCACTACCGTTTTACGTCAAATGGATTCAATAAGTGATGTGAAAAAAGTACAACTCTCTGTTTTAGTCGTTAAAAATATATATTTTTAAATTCTAGTACGATTATTCAAGTCAGTAAATTTACGAGCTTAGTACACTTTTTTATAATAAAGACAATTTCAATCAATTCAATTATTTAGATGGGTGCCAATTTGGTATTAAATATTTGATTTTACTTATTTAATAGTCTCGACTATTATTAAATAAAATATAGGTACGTAGTGTGGATTATATTAATAAATAATTTTTTACCTTAACTATCATATTAATTTTATCCCCTGGGATTCAAAAAGTATCATTAAACTTTATAACCATAATTATATTAAAAGAAATAGACATAATAAATATGGAAGTGATAAAAGTTATCTCTCATAATTGTCGTATTCTCGCAGCCTGGTAATGGTTGTGCTTATAATAGCCTAGGAAATGCGTACAACGGATATTACTAGAAAGTTTATTTACCATTATATAAACAAACGATTATCTATCATATATAAAATATTTATAGCTAGGGAGCTGGTGGCAATTTTGGTACATGATTTTATTGTCGTTGATACCAAGATGAATTGTAGATTTGTAGTCTGGACGTAGGTTATCTAGAAAAAATAAGTGGCGAGTTCAGGTAGTTCTGATTTTTTTTATAAATAATTTCGAAATTTTAAAAGAAAAAAAAATCTGTCAAAAATTATATTATCGTTTCTGCCATCAAGTACATCTTATTAAATACATTTTATAGATAGTAAAATTAAAGCTGGCGGAAGTCAGGATGCTGAAAGTTTTTATAAAAATAATTATAAAACTGTAAAAAATATATATTATTTTTATAAAAAATCCCACAATTCTGACTTCTGCCAGCTTTAATTTCACTATCTATAAAATGTATTTAATAAGATATAATTGATGGCAAAAACGATAATATAATTTTTGACAATTTTTTTTCTTTTAAATTTGAGAAATTATTTATAAAAAAAAATCAGAGCTACCTGAACTCGCCACTTATTTTTTTAGCTAGCCTAGGTCCAGACTACAATACATCTTGGTATCAACGACGATGAAATCATATCCCGAAATTGCCACCAGCTCCCTAGCTATTATATTGTGGATAAGAAATTGTAGAACGTCTGTCTGAATACAAAATTAGTTCACGCATGTAAGAAAGAAACAATTCTTAAGTAATCGATCAATTTGACAATTTTGTTTTGTCTTATTAAGTTTTTAATAAAGCGAATATAAACTAAAGATTCTACCAAAAACATTTGAAATAAGCTTACGATATTTAAAAATTGCGAGGAAAAATTAAATACCCTTAGAATCTTAGCATTACAAGAACGAATTCGAACTCAATATTTCGGCTTTTCTACGATCACGTTGACAAAAAACGCACGCTATCATGGTCACAAATCTGCACTCATGGGTAATGTGGTAGGTCAGTGATCAATCTAATGTCATAATATTTTGAATCATTGAGAACTAAATCTGTTAAAATCAACAAATATTATATCGTTTCAATAGCAGACTTTGTTTGAAATAAGTAATTCTCTAATTTTATATTGGCCTTTACAGTATTAATTGTTTAGGAGATGGGTACTGAGACCTAGCCGTGAGCAATGGAAGCAATATTCAGAGCTCAGACTGAACATTCGTCCTAAGGGCAGGGATGTCAGACGGCCACTCAAAATTCCTGGTACCGAGCAGGCTGAAAAGTTGGTACTGATGACGAAAAACTGGTACGCTTGAGCTGTGTTGCCAACATTGATATAATATATCGATATGTAAAAGCAATGACTTTTTTTTTTTTTTGGGGATACGTACAACCGATGACCTTTTTTTTTTAGGTCATGTGAAATTGACGACCTTTTTTTTTAGCTATATATAGATTATAGATTCAACGATCTTTTTTTTTTGTTTAGGTCTCATGTGAAGTTGACGAGCATTTTTTTTTTAGCTATATGTAGAACCGACGACCTTTTTTTTTTAGGTAGACGACCTTTTTTTTTTTGCTCTAATATGAATTCGACGACCGAGTACGTATCTTTGTCGGTCCACGGTCAAATCTTGGTATTTTTTGCGTACCAGGATTAATAATCTTGGTACATAGTACGCGACCCTAAAAACTGGTATGTGTACCAAGAAACTGGTACTTCTGACATCCCTGCCTAAGGGTGTCTCCTAGTGAGATTACACCTCGGCTTAGAACGTCGTCAGATTGGTTGGAAGCGCTATACGGATTGCAGTGTCGATCGCATGACGGTCCTACACGCATAGACGTAAACGAACCGTCAGAAGCTAGGGATCTCACCTCCGCCGGTGGAGAGGGTGTGTGTAGTGTGGTTCCTACATAAGGAGAGTTGGCTAGTGTGATTCTATCGTCAGGGTATAGCATACTGGTTTCCCTACTATTTTAATACTCACAGGCAGGCCTTCGGGATCTGTCTGACCCTGTAATGTGTACACTATATTTCCAACTGGTATACTTTCGGAGAGAGCCAGATTATCCATATCTTGGATGAAGACGGGCAGCTTGTTGGTTGAACCTGCAAATAATATATAAAAAATAAAGATATTTCTATACGTTTCGTCATGATTATCGCGTCTCATACTTATTTCGATATATCGAACAACATTCTTGAAACAATTGGTATAAGATGTCTATACTACCGAGATCAATGATTTTCTGTGCTCTTCGGAGTGCAACGGGGAGACCCAAAAAGACACAACCAGACCAGAAACAAATATTTGTAACGAACAGGAATCGAAACCGTGACGGTTGGTATTAATACGACAACTCGCACACGTCGTCAAAAAATCTTCGTTATAAAAATGAGAAAATTCCAAAAAAAATAAATAATTAGAAACACTCTTTTGTTAATTCAGTATGAAATAATTGTACTTGGCTGATTTTATTAAAAAAAAACAGGTTTCATTCGAGTGTGAATTGTTAGCGTATTTTGGACAGACATAGCATGAAACACTGATTCATCTTAGATAATTGTGATAATTAAATTACTATTCTCTCTTTGTTCATAGTGAAAATTGATTCGTTAACGGTGAAAAGATTTTATTCCAATTCGTATCTATGTAACAGCGACTAATTGTGAAATTCCTGAACGTAGGCCTTCCCCATCATCTCTGGGGGGTTTCTCAATACTCGCCACGCTTGGCAGTCGGGTTGGCAAGCGCAGTGTGTTGTGGCAGAATATAGTGGATCTGCTGTCCATAACTATCATGGTTGGTGTACAGTCTTTCGCAATATTATGGCCTCAGTCGCCTTTTACGACACCTCGGCCTGAAAGAGGTATCTGGACTATTCTGTTTTTCCGGTCACCGCATGGCGCATTCATACAAATATAATTGGATTTGTATGAATGTGCCGTGGAATCTGGAAGAATAACTGTCAGAATCGTTAAATTAAAAGTCTAAATCGGATTTGATCGCGTTTATTTATTTAAAAAAACTTTACAGTTTAACGATTTTTCAATTAAATTATTTCCCGACGTTTCGGACCTCTACAGCATCCATGATCTCGGTGGACTGAGGTGGTGGGTATCCGAATAATTATATAATATTAATATACCCCCGAGATCATGGACGATCATCCGATAAAATCCGATTTATACTTTTAATTAAATGAGTAAAATTCGCGTAAATATCACAGTAAACAGTAAGTCAGAATCGTTTTCAGTTTAAATGCGATTGTTTTAAATTTTTCCTAATGTCACAAAATAAATCACATACATCTTCATAAAGACGATTCAAAACAAAATAAAGTTAGCTCCTCTGAAATCAAGCACCAGAAGTCCGGGATAGCAACAAGTCTTACATTTAATTATAAACTAAACTTAATCTTACCAATGTGAAGGAAGAAAGCCGCAACGCAAAACACCGCTGCATTCCATCTTGATTCCATATTGCGGCTTCTGGAACAAAATTACAAATTATAACTCTAAAATGATTTTTTTTTAAGTATTTTAATACGTACTGTTATATACTAGTTATAATATGTAAAAGTATTTATTCCTACTTCTCCCTATTTTACAAATCACACTTTTGAGAGCCGACTATATTAAATATCACTTTTGTAAAATTAAAATAGTATTCTTTTTTTAAGAGCTTCAGTGAAATATCACTAAAAGTACGTACATAATCGTTTAGAAACAAAAAAAAAATCTGTTTGTAATAATTATATTCTTATTTATTGAACGAATAAAATTGTTTTAATATTCATTGTTATCTACTCGCATACTTGAAGCGGAGCTGCGAGTTCTAGAGATAGTATAATAGTGTATATGTATCAAATGCTTTGCTATTGAACGTCAATTAGTTCAAGGATCCTTTTATGAACCAATTGAAAAATTCGTATCACCTACGAGTAGAATTGCCAGTCAATTCACAATCGTAATTCAAAATTTTTGTTTATGGGCTAAACAGATCCTTCATTGAGAAAAGTTGGCTATAAGACTTCAAGCTACCTCTGTTATGTAAATCTCGTAATGAACTGAACTTAATCAGACTCTAAACGCCCTATTGCTGGGCAAAGGCCTTCTCTCCGCATAGGAGAAATGTTGGAATATATTTTTATTAAAAATATGCTGTTTTATGCAAAAAGGTGAAAAAATATAGTATAAAAAAATAACTTTGTCTTCAAACACCTATAAAAATGCAATTTTAATTTTTTTATCACGATTAGGTTCATATTCTTAGGAAATATGTTGGCTAATGAAAAAACAAAATTGTGATGATTACAGATGAAAATTGCGACTACAGGAATGCCCACCAGCAAAATACTTCGATGGCAATCGTCCATGGACAGCACGTCTATTTCTGGCAGAAATTACTTGCAAAAATTCTTAAGTCTACTTCAAAACATGAATAAAATACTACAAAATAAAAAAAACTGTTCCTTCCCTGCATAAAAAATTCAAGAAAAACACCAAAATTTCGTCCTTCTAAACTGGTCTCCCTCCTTAATCTACCAACCTCTTTTTTACGATTGGAAATGCATTTACGCATCCGACTCATTACGATATCCGATACGGATATCCGGCACATCACTAATTACAACACACGTGTCTAAAGAAAATCAGTGCAAGTGAATCTTAAGCATTTATGTCATCATCTGCAACTGTGCACGGAAACTAGTGTGTGAATGGATTAAATCTGTGCTTAGACGTACGTATTTATAAACTGAAACATATTTTTTGTCATTTGGTTTGTATGTATGCATGTCTGTGATTATTTTATAAGTCTACTAAAAAAAGATACATCACAAGTATTGAGATAGGTATATGAATCATCACCTACATTCACCGTGTTAAGTTTTTAAGTTGTATGTTTCATCATTCATTCGTTCATTCATTCCTCCATTCATATTTCCAAATATCTACGTACCTTTTACTACACAGCTTAAACGATTTAACAGATTAAAATAAATGGGCGTCGTTTCATCAATCCTTGTGATTAATGTTTTTACGTAACTCAGTTTTTATATTATCAACTAGCTGTCCCGTGCGAAAATTTCGCACAATATTGTAGTCATTTAAATATTGAATATATCACATGAATGAATTAATTAAATATCAGTAATAATTTATATAGTTCTTAGTAATTCAAAACGTTAACGGTTTATAGAATTATGAATCTATGTCTGTATTTATTAATTTGCGCGATAGATCAAAAACACTCATATAAAATGTAAAAAATATCATAGCTATCATATTAGTTACAAACAATGACTCATAGATGGTACCCCATGTACTTGTTGTTATAGTAGTGTATATAGTTCAAAACAGTCAACAGATGACACTCATATATCGTTATAAATAATATTATTTTGTTAATTATTTTTATAGCGGCCCGCCCCAGCTGCATCCGGCGTATGTATATGTACCTACAACTTCCTCATGAATCACTCTATCTATAGGCGAAAACTGCATGAAAATCAGTGACTGCACTGACACTGACACACTTTTTCAGTTTATCGCTAACAGACAGACAGATAGACAGACGCGGTGGAGGACTTTGTTTTATAATATGTAGTGAAGAAGTAAGTAGCAAAGTCATTGGCAAGTTCTCGTACTGTACAAATTACTATTTGTCTCTTTAATTTGATGAAATCAGACTCAACTAATTATCTAACTAGAACAATAGATCTGACTAACAAAGCATAGGTCAATTGGTGCAAGGTCACCGTGGAACTGAAGCTAATGATTGAATAATTATGTCTCAGTGACCTATATATGAAACTGATTAAACAATTAAAAGTCTCGTAATTGTAAATAGTATTGTTATCGTTTTAATGATCATTAATTCATGAACAATTACCTAGTATTGTCCGTTACGCAAATTTGGTATATGAGCAATAGAAATGAAAAGTTTTATTGCCTTAGCAATTAATTATTTATAGTAATATGTATAGAGTTATATATTAAATCGAGGTTTGAAGTTTTCATCCAGTTTTTACCATATTAACCTTACTTCAATAATAAATTATTTTTAAAAGCTTTAAATACGAAAACCAGTTTTAAAAACTTTTATTTACTTATTTTCATTTAAAGTGCCTAGACGTCATCGTAAACCGACCGGACCTTCACCGGTAGCACCTTTTTTATGTCGCAGGGTAATCCGTCTACGGATGATATCCAGGACGCCCGGGTAATCCTAGACCTATGTCGGACTTGGCACTTTGGGAGTGCAATAACTAAACCCCTGCGGGAGCCTTCAGCCGCTTTAATTGGAGGGTCCCGGATCTGCAAGCAACAGGATCCTCACTGGTAAAACCTTCTCGCAGATATGTTCTGGATAATAATTCACCTTAATACCGTTTCGCAGGTATTCAGGTGACTACACACACCATTACACAAGAACGGTTTGACGTGCATATTTAATTATAACTAGCAAACCCGGCGAACTCCGTTTCGCCACCAACTTATTTTCGTGAGGGATACTCACACCACGTACCTACTGCCGCCATGCAAAACCATATTGGTTTGTAGTACATGCTATGTATCAGAGATGGCGCTGTATGTGAAAAATGATTTTCCCTGTTTTCCTGCTTTTCTGTTGAAAATTTTCCTGAATTTAGTTTGCTATAAAGCTCACGGAGCCCGAGACCTTTCCAACGAATGCAAAACCGTGGAAATCGATTCGGTTCTGGAATTATAGCGTCAGGAAGGAAAACCCGACTTATTTTTATATTATAGATTATGTAATCATGACCTTGACAGATAATGCATTTAACTGAAAACGATATAATGTAAAAATTATTTATACTAATTTAATTGCCACTGGTGTGTCTAACAAATTAATTAAATCAAATTTGGAATAAAATCTAAATTTAATTATTAAAATATAACAACAAACTTTAAATATTAAAAAACCAGTAACAATTACCTCCAAATTCAGTTACGCCACAATCTGTCGCGTGCATTGCTTGCATTTGTTTAATTATTGTTGTATTTTTGCAACATTGCAACAAAATGGCAATTATAACGGCATTTGACACCGATCGCTCAACAATATCCCACGACACACTTGTGCTGCGCGAACAATACACCAAATGCCGGGATTAGCATATCGGGTTTTATACGAGTATATACTTGTATATATTCTTAGAATTTATTTGAATTGTTAAGATATTTTAAAATACTATTATTAGCTTAACTTGAATTATTAACTCATCATCACCAAGCGTCTATTGAAGCTGCATACATGAAAGGCTAAATAGATTTTCATAACGTTAATCTATAATTAATATTAGATTACATATTTAATAATTAAGGGCCCATTTCACCAGTTGCTGATGAGGTATATTTGGCACAAAAGTTACTGACAACCTTTATCAGCATGTGAAACAGATCCTTAAGAGTTGTTTCACCTGAACTGACATATTGAGACACTTGTGGAATTGTGGATGTACAGCTTGCGAATGGAAATGTCTGACAAATAAAGTTGAGTTTGATGGTGAAAAAGAAAAATATATCATAAACTTTTATCTGATGGATAAAACTATACGTCAGATAGCTTTATCAGCAACCGATGAAACAGGTCCCAAGTCTTCTAGTTTATCGATAGGAATAAAACTGTAAATGGTCCAATTCTGTACATTGATGGTTTTTTTTTTTTTTTGGTAAATAAGGTACCCCATAATTGATACTGAAGACATAAATGCATTTTTTTTTTTTCATTGTTGTCTGTTTGTATTTGACCGCACATTACGCCGAAACTACTGAATGGATTTAAATGAAACTTGACATGATTTGAGCTTATACTACGACTATATACTACACTGGATATTTTTTAACTGTCTTCAAAAAAAGGAGGAGGAATTCAATTCTATGAATTTTTTTATGTGTGACCACATAACTTTTTACTGAGTGTACTGATTTTGATGATCCTGTTTATATTAGAAAACTAATACTTGTTAGGTGGTGCCATTTAAATTTGAATGAGATTTGACGAGTAGTTTTTGAGTTATCCCTAATAATGCGTATTTAACTGACTTCGACTACGTTGATAATATTCTCATTTTATTAATTATCGATGTAAAATTAACAAAAAACCATATGGGATGGTTTGGAAGAGCATCCTGTGGTCCTTTTCTAGTTTGGTGATGTACTGATGAAGATCTTCGGAGACATGTAACGGAACTCTTCAATAAATGACAGCAAATCTGCACTGAATCTAATCAGCCTGTAAATGTTCCAATGTTGGAAAAAGGAATCTTCTCCATAATATAGAAGTAGAGTTGGAACTTAGTCGCTACTTCACTGCGGGCTTGCGGTTAATTTCTCTACCTTGAGCAACGATTGCTATCAGGTGCCCATGATAATAACCGGGACCGACAGCTTTACGTGCTCTCTTAGGCACAGTGGCGAGACCCACACGGATATACACCCACACTAGAAGCAAGTATTTGTACAATTCTAGGTACAGTGGTTAATCCCACAAATACATACACCCAGACCAGAAGCAAACATTTGTCCCGAGTGGGAATCGAACCCAGGACCGCAGGCGTTAAGGCGACTACTCGCACCAATACACCAGAACGGTTGTCATTGATTAAAATATGCCTATTTTCAGCCGTTATCTATCTTGGAGCCCTTCTTCCATTGAAACATCAAAAGGACAATACATTGCATAAATATTTCCCACGTAAGCCTTTAAAATATCTTTAAAAGTGTAGCGAATAATACTGTGAACATTGCTTGGGAAGTTTACGAATTGTTTTCGGAACTCCAATTACACTAAAATGACTTTAGAATGTTTGCATTATATTAACAATTGTCTGTCTGTATTGTTTCGAAATATTTGAACAATTTTATTCATCAAACGCAGTGCAGGGTCATCTTTGAAGTATAAGATCTCCATTGTATTTACCGAGATATTCCGTTAGATATAACAAGCGAATAAACACAAGATGGTCGTGGATTCAAATCTGGTCTATCATTTCTAGATGTTTTTTTTTAAACACGCAAAAAACGACTGAATGGACCTAGATTTTTTTAATGTAAGAGGGGGCAAATGGACAGTCGGTACATCTGATGGTAATTGCACGCGACATCCATATAGACACCTGCCAAATCGGAGGATTAGCAGGTGCGTTGCCCGCCTTTCAAATGGGCGTATGCTCTTTTCTTGAAGGTCCCTAAGTCGTATCGATTCGGAAATACCGTAGATGGCAGCTGGTTTTATAATTTGGTCGTGCGAGGCAGGAAATGCCGTAAAAATCGGGTTGTTGTAGATTTCAGGACATCGAGGTGATGTTGGTGAAATTTGGAATTTTGACGCGATGTCCGATGGTGGAATTCTGCTGCAGGTATTAATCCAGATGATATTTGGCACAGATATACATGTAGATTATTATTCCGGATTGACTTTTATTCTAAAAAAATGTACAGTTCATTACATGCTAATGAAGTCGTGGGCAAAAGCTAGTATAGTTATAAAAACAAATTCAAGGGCATGTGAGATGTGATGACGACGCAATGGTGCAGTGGTCGCTGCAAGTTACGAATGTGGTCGCGGATTAGACCCCCTCACATGACAAATATTTTTATAGTCCATACAGATGATAGTCGCGGTCTAGGCGTTTGTGCTTCTTTGTTGTGTGTGTTTCCGACAGACACAGGATACACATCTCACGGGGGGTCTGTGAGTATCATTATAATATATTACATGACGAAAACATGCATGTTGTGACGAATTATCTTAAAATTGTATCATAATATCATTTCGTAAAACAACGAGCCGTGACAAGAAGCGAGTCATAATGATGTGTAAGGCTCAATGACTACCTGACCCCGTCACACCGTTACAATCCTCATTATCGTACAGTTATGCGCAAATGACCTCGCGTCAGATACTCTAACGTCCATTACTGAGAGCGAATCATTTAGACATTACTGTTCTCGTATGTGTTTTAATCTTCAGTTCTGCAATATTCATAATTTGATGTTACGGGTGTAACTGTAATGACGGATTGGATTACTATTAGATATACGCTGCGCGTCGCGGTTTTACCTGCTTAACTTTTGATCACGTGAAAATTTCGTGATAAGCGTACTATTACATAGGCTAATTTTTATCCAGACATTCCCACGGGATTAGAAGTTACGCGGTTGAAACCGCAAGTCGCATCTAATTAGTAGATATGCCATGTTTGACAATTAAACTCAAAGAATATGATTATTCTACGAAGTTAGTCAACTTAATTTTTTTTACTCTTAATTTTAAATCCACTTAATTAATTCGGAATGTACGATACAAGTTCCTCATAAAGGTTTACTCAGTGTGGACTCTCTTAGTAATTTTAAACTAAATTGTACAACATGTATACGTATTTTGTAAAGTGTATTACTAACTTTTTATTTTTATTTTTTTGGTTGTTTTTTTTTTAAAACCCGATTTCTATATTCAGAAAACGATTCGTTTAGCTTACGAACCGTTCAATTTGAAACGAGTTGTTGCTCAGAATATTCCCAATAAAAAATTATTTGTTTGATATTGCATCGACACTCGATACGTGCGTATGGTATTATAGTATTTGTATATTAACACATTCGCTGCCGGCCACTCGGATCCGAGTAGGGCTAAGTGCATTAGCTAGGTGCCATGCCGGCCTAAAGAAAATGAACGTGCGAGATACTCGGATCCGAGTGGCCGGCACCTAGCAAATGCATCTAGCCCTACTCGGATCCAAGTGGCCGGCAGCGAATGTGTTAAAATCGGAAAAACGTATAATTACAATTCACGGACACATTAATGAAAATTTTAGAAGAACGTGTAAACGACCATTTCGCTCGATATAGCTGCGCTAAATACGAGACTGTCTGCTTTGAGTGCGTGACTATTCGTCAAATCACGTACATCAACATAAAGTAATTGATGTAACTTTTTTCACCGATCACCAATAACGTGTTCTTTTAATTATCTACGTGCCGTTTATAATAATATAAGTTGACAAATCAATGTATTACACACGGTTGTATATTTAACATCAGTTATGTAATCAAAATTGTTATAACATTGATGATTTATAATGTCATAATTAATTGAAAAATTGTATGCTGTATCGGTTCGACTACATTTCATATCGACATTATTTCTAAGACTGTACATTTTTAAGAATTCGTTTCATCAAAGTCTTTCAATTATTATTTTTAATGTTTAGACTTGATCACTGTGTAATATTTTTGAAAGTCGGAAAGGTGTATTGGTTAGAGCGATTCAAGTGTTTGCTTAAAATATATCACTTGTTCGGCTGTGAAAACATCGTAAGGAACTTGAATGTTTCTAGAGATATATTGAGTTACGTACGAGTACATCTGCCAATTCGCAGAAAAATAAAATGATTATATTTCAATCCTTATAACTTTTCATAGTACGTTCTTTTCAAGGAGAGGCTCTTCGGACAACATTATTGAAATTACTTGAAAACTGTTTGAATCTATTTGTGTGGCTAAACACTTTTTAAACTTAAGAACAAACTAATGATTTAAGACTTATTTCGTGGTTTGAAGACATATTATTATATTTAAAACAGGTACATACCTCATATTGAGTCCTGTCTTGACCACGATCCATGCAATTGAGTCGAAATATTGACACAAATTCACTGTGTAATTTCGTGGTATGTACCCGTTTTAAACATAATTAAGAACAAACTCTTCTTAGATAAAAAATTATCACGATGACGCTGTAAAGGCTAATAATGCCAACAACAAACGACCTTTTGAATAAAGTGTCGGTTAGTACGAAAAATTATCAAGAATAAAATATACTTTCGATAACGATGGCTGATTTTATTTGTCTTCTACATGGAACTCGGTGATCTCTCGAATATTTTTGCCTTTAAAATATCGAGAAATAAATATTATTTAATTTTTTTTTTTTTTTTTTATATTTTACATTCTAAATTTAATTTGATATTTTATTTCTATTTATTACAAATCTGTTTTTTTTTTTAATTTGGTAATATTTTTTGTTCAGGTAAACCAAATTTTTTATGCGGTATATGCCTATTGCGATTTTGAAATTTTATAATGAAATTGTAAAATTGTTTTCCGAATTTAATATGTACATATTTTAGGTTTTTGTTGGTGTGTCAATTAATAAATGCAGCCAGCATTATAACAACGATATCATTTTTTTGAGGGATTTATGCAAAGAAAACTTATGAGATCTCCGTACATGGTATTTGATACTACGCCTACAGTCAGCATATTAGCATGACTTACATATCTCCATTAGAAATGTATGATACGGCCTACTAATATTATAAATGTGAAGGTTTAGATGAATGTTTGTTACTCTTTCACGTAAAATCTAGTGAACCGATTCAATGAAAATTGGTACGTAGAAGTTATCTGTAGTTTTTATTCGAAATATCATCATCACCATCATCATATCAGCCATTGGATGTCCACTGATGATCGTAGGCTTACCCAATTTTTATTTGTTAGCTACTATAGACATAGAGAGATAATACGAGAAAAGGTAAATGAAAAGGTAAAGGTAGACAAAATTTTGTTTTGCGAGCATGCTAGGCCGGCTAGTCACCGCATGGCATAGAGTAGAGTAATACAATGCAAAATTTCTTAATTATAATATAAGTAGAACACGACAAAACCCGTAAGCTGTCCTAAAATAATACTCAGTGATAAACCATACGCTTGTTTGTAGAATCTATGATTTAGAACAAGTAAAAAAAAATAACACTTTTTCTTCACTTTTTTTCCTTCTATAACTAATAAACACGTTTTCCTCAAAACCACTTTTTCAAAAGTCGGTGTTGACTACCATTTTAAAACTACATGACCGATTCATTTTAAATTTGGTACACACATTGCATAATTATAAAATACCTATATCCCCCTAAAGGTGAGGTTTTTTTTTTTTATTTAGAAGGTTTTATACTTACAAAATGGCGGAATTTTTCGTGAAAACTTGCACTTTTCAATATTTAAATGGCCGGCAAATAATCTGAAATTTTAATTTCAGATTATTTTCAGCTGAGAATTGAGATACAGTGAACACAGCAAATCGTCTTTTTCCATAGGCACTCTGGAAAAAGCTCTGTCAACGGCTTGTTTGCGAATATTTTAGCATCAAAATTTCACAGAATATTCTTAAAACCATACTTAATACTTTAATAGTGTACAAAAACTTCAAACTAGTTTCCTAAAAAATCATAAAAAAGTGTATTTTTTCACGCAAACTCTTCTCACCGGACCCTCACCACTTTAATAATAGACAAATATTTCCTGATTCTCGTGAATAAATTGTTCCTCTCTTAGACGTATGTGGAATATATTGTAACGATCGAACTTAAGTCGTAATCGCGTTCAAAGAGCGTGAAAACCCGGCTCCTTGCAAGATCGTATTGCATAAGATCTGAGACAGATATGTTGCCGAGATTTTTCGCAACGAATTATTTGAAATTTTCATTTTTTATGTGTATATAGTATACATTAAACTAATAGTGCTAGCGCTGTGTCGGTGAACAATCATCTTGATGTTGTGTTGTGTGATGTGTCTCGTGTACGAGCACCGTTCATGAGGATGATGTTGTTCAAATGTGAATGTATTAGAGAACATACAGATGTTTGTCGTTGTGTGTATGTGTGTTTCCGGATTACATGATTTCGTACTATCGGGGTGCGTTGATTGTGAAGCGTATTATATTTATATAACTTTATTCAAAAGCTTTAAATTGTATGAAAGATGTGGGTTTAGTAACGCTGGTTATTATGGAGGACATAATATGATAATATATAGATTTGTAATCATTGAATGATGTACTGACAATTTTTAAAAGAGTAATTTTTGAATTTTTTGGAAATTCACATTAACATAATCCATTATAGGTACTATAACGAATCAAAAGTACGTTTAAAGAATTTTAAATAAAATAAAGATTTGATTTGTTTTTTAAGAATCATAAAAGAAATTCTGAATTAATCATTGTATATACATTTCTGAAAAATGAACTTCATATTTTACGTTGTGTCTCTTCACATAGGTACGTCACTTACCGAAGACTCGATGGGTTAAGTAAGATATTTAAGTAACACCGTCATTACTAACTACAGTATATTTATAAGCAGTCGTTACGAACATCAACTTGTAGATTACAAATTGTTCACGAGATCAGCGCGTCAGTAATGTAAACAATGCTGTGAAACAGGTAACCCGCTTGCTAGCTTGAAGTTTACTTGAGCAATACCTGATTTGGCTGCTTTTAAGATGTACGTATACATATGTATACTCGAAGTATATTGCGTGTATTTGAGACGAACTGTCTATAAAATAAAGTGTGCGTTCTGTGTGCTTTCAACGACGTTGAAATCCGATACTTTATAAATTACGTGAAATACGTGGTTAATATTTCTATCCTAGCAATAATATCATATTTTATAGCTAATTAATTACATTAAAATGGATTTAATTCTAAAAAAAAATAAAAACAGAGTTTTAGAACGTTCATAAATACGACACACCCTAATTATTTTGTAGTCAGTTTCTAAGCAACATATTTTTGTGTGAGGGGTGAGTTAATGGATTAGCAGTCATGGGGGTGCTACAAATTCTATCTAGGGAAAGTTAAACAGATTTGTTTTTTATTTATTTACTAATTGTAAGAAAACTTTGACTTAAAGAATCAAAGATTTTTATGACGTTCCTGTGGATTTCTACAACACTCAATAAAATATACCTTCCGCTTTATTATATTAAAAAGATGAACCTTGCGAAATGTGTCCTATAGTAGCGTTTCATTTTACAGCCTACAACTTTTCTTAACAAACAGCATTTTTAACGCAAAAATAATTCCTGCAGGTTCTAATCTTCAAAATCAACAGATTATATTAAAATATATATATATATATATATATATATATATATATATATATATATAATAATTTTGAATAAACGTATAATAGTAGATTGAACTTAGCCATTGTGGTAATAGTGGAATTTCGAACGTGAGTGTCGTAATATCTTAGTCATTATAGTTAACAAAATATAAAGATATTTTCATATTAAATCTATTTATATTATATTAGATTAATATTCAACGTATTCCAGACGTTAAATATGTTAAATATCTAGACTTTTTTTCAATTTATATATTAGTGAGACGATAGAACTACCTAGCAGTCACGTAACGAATCATATAATCGCCAGGTGGGCTGGAACAATGTAATCCATTTCAGAATCAATTGCTCAACAACAATCATACTTAAATTTGATTCCATTTCACAACATTAACTTAAGTAATTTATGTAATTTTATTAAATTATTTGAATATTTAATACATATTTTATATTTTTTATATATTTATATTATTTTAGGTTTATTTTCCTTTTTTTACTTTGTGTAGGTATATATTTTTTTATTGATGTTTTTATTGAATTCTTTAGAATCCTTGTGGTTTGAAATGGGATGCGACGGAAAAAGCGACAGGTAAGAGACATAAATACAAAAATGTGTAGGAGAGAATGAGATATTATGATGTCGCGTATCCTATCAACGCGTAACCAACGCGTAAATAAGTAACATAATGTTTAACTATTAATATTAAAATAAGTAATATGATGTTTAACTATTAATATTATTAACTATGTGGTGTACAATAAAGTATATTATTAGTATATTATATTATACAAAAACTTTACCACACAAACAAAAGTAATGCTAAGCGAAAAAAATGATTGATTTTAAATAATATAAACCATGATCTTAAATAATATAAATCTTAGCAGCAGTAGATGTCTGTCTGATTTTTTTGTTCTGACAGCACGAAGCAGTGCTCGCAGAATATATCGGAACAAAGCCTCAATAAAACGTCACAATGTGACAAAATATAATGAAATGGAGCCGGTAAACAGAGAGGTCGCTGTTTCACAGACCCAAAGTTAACTATCTAAATGTAGACAATAATTGACAAAAAATATATAAATCACTAATCAATCCCTATATGAAATTCAGTGTACGACGCAGAGCACAATTGCCCAGACCACCACAAATTTCCATATGGCCAGTAGAAAAAATTGTCACAGCACACCCAACATCAAGAAATTTTAATATTTATTTGACTAATTATGGTTTAATAAATGATATTTGACTGATCTATCAGCGCAATTGCTTGTGACCATGCTTTCTGCTCCAGGGATCGATTGCCGCCCCGAGTTTGGGTATATATATTTATTTATATAAGTATATACATTAATTTCAAAAAAAAATGCATATCAATCGACTGTTACATAAAACACAGGCATTAAGTGAAACCATGTTTAAAAAAAGTGAATTATATTTATTAGCAGGTCAAAATGCATATTCTGTCTGTTATTCTGTGTGTTCATTCAAATGATACATTTAAGACAATAAACATATTGCAAGAAGCTTCCAAATGCTTACTTACACTATTCATAAAATACTTCTGTCAAAAATAGGTATGCTTAAATATCTAATAATAAGTTACGATTTGGGTTTTTTAACAGTACCTAATCAAAATTATACGTTTATTTTTAATTTGCAAATATTTGTTAATTAAAAAAATATAAATGAAATATGTATGTATGTATGTATGTATGTATGTATGTATGTATGTATGTATGTATGTATGTATGTATGTATGTATGTATGTATGTATGTATGTATGTATGTATGTATGTATGTATGTATGTATGTATGTGTGTGTCTATATATATGCGTCCGTAGTGTATTTATATACATGCTTACCACTTTATTGTTACCGCCTCCAATATTTTCTGTTTGGCCTAAAGGTTGACTGGGAGAGAATGCCACGAGGCATTAAGTCCGCCTTTTGTTACAACTGCATTTGTATTGTTGGACAATAAAGTATATATATAAAAAATAAATAAAATATATTTTAAAACTTTTTCCTAAAAAAACATACGAAACACATTATCTTTCACTCGTTAAATTATAAAACATTACAAAATTATTAATAATAATAACGCATAATGTACATTAATTGGGTAATAAAATTACAACAGAGTAATTAACTTACATTTATTTTATGTTTTTAGCTATTATAATTTTAAATATAGATTTATTTATACAAAAATCCGGTCAAGTGCAAACCGGATAAACTGACATAAAGATTTTTTTAAAAGATTAATTAGTACTCAACTACTCATATTGACACAAATAGCACGTCCTCAGAATATCAGTAATTAGTTGGTTACATTTACCATATAATTGATGATTAATGTTGACAGCTCAGAATACGATGGAGTTCAGGGTCCTGGCGACCGTAGAAAATACATGACGTGAAAGAAGCGTGCCAAGATAGATCTAAGACAACTGTTCTGGTGCAATGACCAGAATAGTCGCCTTAACGCCGGCGGTCAAGGCAGATATTTATATTTGTATAAATATTTGTTGCTGGTTACGGTGTATATCCTTGTGGGACTCCCTACCGTGCTTCGGAGAGCATGTAAAGCCATCGGCACCAATTGTTATAATAGACACTTGATAGCAACCGTTACTCATGGTTAGGTAAGTTATCCGCCAATGGTGGATTTGCTGCCTGAGAGGTCCTTGCCCAGTAGTAAGACGTTTGCATCTTTTATTCAGTCAGTCAGTCAACTAAATGATAGTATTTTTTTACATTTAATACATATATAACGCAAACCCGAAATAGTACCGTACTATATACTACAGTAAGTTTGGCAACCCTGCCGCGAAACAGTTGCAAAGTCTGGTTATATATTTTAATCTAGGGTCCCTGTCTTAAAGTTTTCTATTCTCTAGCATAAAGCGCTTTATATCAATTGTAATAGGATACAGAGTCGCTGGAGAACGCTGTCACATTGTTTTCCTGCTGACATTTGAAAGTGAAACTGGGTATTGTATACCGGTCAGTGTCGTATGACACGTGGAACTAAAGAACTGGTACTAATTTCTATTTCAACTTTTTGTTTCGAAATGACAAGTATTTTAATTATAAGTATGAACCGAGACAGCCAATGAATACGTGGCTCGAAAGCGATGGGTACAAATCCGGGTTAACACTAAATTTACTTAAAACTAGCTGTACCCACAACTTCGTTCGTGACTTTCTCTCGATGGGAATCTTACTGAATTTCAGCATGAAAATGTATTCAGTATCCTGGCTCGTAGTATGAACTCAATCTTGCAGTTTCATTCAAAATCATTCAGTTGTTTTGTCGTAATTAACGGTCAAGATACAGAGAAAAACGAAAATATCCGATTAAAAAAATTGTTCAAAATATCTTAAGCTTACAGAATAGTACCTATTACAGTTTTAAGTAAACTGTTATACGGATGACGTACGGTTAAGAAAATGTCGTCAGACTTTTAATCAACGGCTAGCAAAACAAAAAATGAACATAATACTCCAACTAGTTGTCATTTAATTTATTTATTTATTTTTTATTGATTCAGTCTGCTCATGTAAATTTATTTAAACCTTTGAATAAAACAGTAGAGAAACCGCGTAAAATAGAAATAATCATCGACATATCAGCCATTGGATATCCACTGTTGAACGTAGGCCTCCCCCATCGGCCATGGAGGAGAAGTCTGGCCTTTTCGCCGTGGCCAGCCTGTCGCTGGTGGGATCCTGTTGCCTGCAGATCTGGGACCCTCCAATTAAAGCGACTGAAGGCTCCCGCAGGGGTTTAGTACGGTATTGCACTCCCAAAGTGCCGAATCCGACATAGGTCTAGGACTGCCACCCGGGCGTCCTGGATATCATCCGTAAATGGATTCACCTGCGACAAAAAAAGGCCTCCCCCATCGACCTCCAGGGCGGTTCAAAGCATTCTCCATCCAACGGCTTCCGGCGACTTTCTTTAAATCGTCTATCCATCTCGTGGACGGCCGTCCGACGCTGCGCTTGCCGGTACGTGGTCTCCACTCAAGAACCTTTCTGCTCCATCAGCCGTCAATTTTAGGAGCTATGTGCCCTGCCCGGTACCCACTGCCACTTGAGCTTTCGAATTCGTTGGGCTAAGTCGGCAACGTTCACAACCACAACAAAAACTTAACCTTGAAAAAAACTAATAAGTCGTTTTTGAAATCGTCGTGACATATTTAAACATAATTAATCGTGTAATTGTTTAGGAAAAACTGATCTAAATTTTATAACGAACACCATAACGGTGCTTACTTGAGCGAAATAAAGATAACCCCTTTATTTAAAATAAACATTTTTATTAATTTCACGCTTCACTGTTCACTAATCACAAAAAAAAAACGTGAATTACTGTTGCAATTTATCGTTTCGTTTGCGATTTTTGTTATTAACTTTAAACTATTTTTCGTATAAGATGTACAATAAAAAAACAAAAACTCGAAATTTTGTTTTTAAAATATTAATAGTAAAAATTAACGTAAAACGTCTCAATAATAGTAGATACCTACTCACTAGCCTAAAAAGTTAGGAAAGAAATAAGTCATTGATTTAGATAGACGTCAGTTTGTGACTGAGAAACATGTATTTGCAATTTTGCATTATTACAATTAAAACGGTGAAAAAAATGCGGGATGAAAAGCATTTTGATTCTATAAATTTTAAAGTAGTTTTTGTTTTTCAAATGATATAAATTTTAATAATAGAAGTCGTACAACTGTCTGTGACCATTGTAATTGTTTATATATATAATTAGACTACGATAGAATAGGTTGAAACCGTAATGGTTTTTTGCTGCTATTATTAGATAAGCTATGTATTTTCAATTGTAAAAACGATGATAAATGGAAAAAATATATATACAATATGCGTATATTTTTATGATGTTAACATTCTTTGGGAGTTATAATTGCTTATTGTATCTCTTAGAGAATTCTTCCTACAAGGCCGTTCGTTGGTGTCATTTTGAAAATAAATATCTGTAGTTGTAGTTACCTAAGAGAACGCAGCTCGCCTTGAAACGGCATTGGACCTCCTGTCTAATTCATTGGTCGCGACTTTAACTTTTTTGACTCAAAATAAGATGATATATCATCAATATCTAATATTAAAGATAATAAGTGAATCTATAATTTTTATACTTATTTTTCATTGCTAAACAATTTTTGGAACAGGTTTACTATCTTAGGATGGAACAAGTCGAAATCCAAACAGACAATTTAAGAAAATCTTATTTTTATTGATATTAAATATATTAAATTTATTATAATTGATTATTTGATTTCTGTCTGTAATGGTTCCTTTTCGGGCGTGCTGGAAAACATATATTATAGGGATAGCAAACCCTTTTTACATTTATTTCAATAACTTGTATCTTTGGGAAATATTTCTGTGCGTAAGAAAGAAATAAAGAGTTAAATTAAATTTTCAAGTAAATTATTTAAGTTTATTTTAGTTTATTTATTATTAGCAGTGTATAACATTTTTTTTTTTTTTTTTTTTGTCGCAGGGGAATCCATTTACGGATGATATCCAGGATGCCCGGGTCGGCAGTCCTAGACCTATGTCGGACTCGGCACTTTGGGAGTGCAATACCGTACTAAACCCCTGCGGGAGCCTTCAGCCGCTTTAATTGGAGGGTCCCGGATCTGCAGGCAACAGGATCCCTCCAGCGACAGGCTGGCCTCGGCGAAAAGGCCAGACTTCTCCTCCATGGGGACTGTCCGGCTCACCTCTGAACAGTCCCGACGACGCCGTATCTAGCAGGACCGGGTTCCCATCCCGGGCCGATACGGGCACAGGGGCGTTACTGGAGGCGCATTAAGTAGCGCCTCCTACGCACTCCCATTCGTCGCCCGCGGATGGAGGCCACGTCGGCGGCCTCCTCTCTCACCCGCTCGTCGGCCTCCTTCTGGGACATTACTGTCTCGCAGAAGGAGACCATCGCCTTCCAGGACTCGTCGTCGCCGAGCATCGCGATGATAATGCTCGGGAGCGACAAGTCCCCTCCGAGGACCGACGTCAGACTTTGACGCAGCGCCGCCCATCTCGGAGTGTATAACATAGGATACTTTGCTTTATTAATTGACTATCTTTAATAGTATATCTAAATAATTAATAATAATACAGTTATCAAAAAAAATCTTGTTTATTTATATAAATCATATATTCATACATTTAACATTACGACCTTGACATTTAAAAAAAAAAACTTAAAAAAAAACGATTTAATAAAATAACATTTAAAGGTTATCTCCAGTCAGCTTTTAATCAATAAAACGAATTCAACAAAACTTGATTCAATATGCATTGTGTTCTTGATCAAAATCGACTGGTATCTAGAATATAACGAAGGGGACCGGATCATTTTTCTCCCTCTCTCTATTCTTCGTAAATATTTACTTATAAGACAGAGAGAGACATATTCGTAATATTATGTGACGAACATGTTGATTGGTAAAACACTTTTAATAATATCTATGTATTTATGATGTTATTAAGTTCTAAGTTTTACTCACAATTGGTTATATTGAAAAAGAATTCGTTTGTGGCTTCGAATTAAGGAATCTCAATATCCTAAAAATAATCTGTGGATGTGGCTGAAGATCTTTCACCGGTATCAGAACTATCTTATTTCAATACAATCATTAACAGATTTAAATGGAAAATAAAGATTGAATTACACTCAATTCGAATTATTAATAGTTATTTAATCTCACACTAACTGTTAGTCAGAAAAAGTTTTTTATTTACAGACTAAGGACCAATTTCACCAAGATATAGATATATATCGAACAGATAAAGGTTACTGATATGTTTTATTCTGTGTCAACATCAAACTCTACTTTATATTTTGGATACTTCTACTCGTAACCTGTGAAACAAAAAGTTATAATTTATGAATATTAGTTGAGGTAAAACAGACACTAAGGGTCTTTTTTACCTTCTGCTGATAATGTCTCTGATAGCCTACCATTAAGTTATGTGCGAAAGATAAAATTTACAAGCAACCAGTGAAATAAGCCCTAAACGACCGATGCTTATTAATTTTTTTATAGCCAAATAACCTTTTTCAATAGGTTTTCCAACATAAAAAATAATTTAATCAATGGACCCTAGCATCTCGAAATTTAAATAGACGCCTAGCATCTAGCTCCTACCATCTCTAGCATGAAATTTTAATCGACGTGTAAGATTGTTAAAGTCTCACAATACAAAGTATATCAAGGATGATATACACCATGGCTGCAAAAATACTCAAGGCAGCATGCGTAGAATTAGATAATTACTCAAAAATTTATTGTAATTTAACGACGTTTTCATGAATTCAGATTCACTTTTTTGGTTTACTAGGTAGTTCTTATGACAGTTTTAATTGTTATTTTTAACCGTCTTACAATAACAAATGATCGAAATAATAGATGTTGAACTTCAACAATCAAGGTATTGTTCATATTATAATAATAGGTTTAGTAAATATAAGTCAGCCGTGCGGTGGCCGACAGAGAACAATAGTCCCGACCTATTCTTGCCGAGGTGTCGTAAAAAGTGAGGACATAGTGATAATATGAACAAATATGCACGAATTAGGATGTTGATGCGCGGCGGAAGGTACAGAGACAACAAAAAATAAAAAAGATTACATTTTTGGCTTCAGTATCGATTATATAGGACCATTAAAAATATTTTTTTTCCAAAAATTTGTATAGAATTAGACATGTTACAGTTTTATTATAAGTATAGACTTATTGAAAAATTTTAAAAAAGTAACTTGAGTTTTTTGTCAGTCTAGTAGTCTTTCGGTATGCTAAATTAAATTTTGAAATTTAAATTTTGAGTTAATGGTAGGTTTATTTATTTTATTTATTTATGCTTTATTGTACATTTTAGGTACACATAAAACAGACAACTTAAGATAATTACAAATTGTGTAGTACAAAGGGCGGTTTTTTGACTAGTAAGCCTTTTGTTCTAGACAACCCGAAATAGGATTGAGTATTTGTTTGAGAGATCGAGTAGGTTTAATGAATGAACAGGTGGTACAATACATTAGAATGCATAAATTAATGAATTGTATATTACAATAACAGCTACACGTGTCAGTGAACTAAACACTAGAAACATAATACCTAATCTTACAGTTGACGGCACATAGGCAATGTCAAGGGCTAATCTTAGCGTCCTTAGCTTAATATTAATGTCAATAACAATATTTGATCACACATTACTAGATTAATGATAATTTAAACTAACTTCGTAGATTAGTATCTGATATGGACTGGTGTCCAAAAGGTTCGCTAGTGAAAAATTTAAAAAATCCTTCGTCTAGAAAAATATTCTTATATTATAGAGTTAAAAAATGGTCAAGGAATTTAAGATTTTTCAATCAAAGCAAACGAGTTCATATAAAGCGTCTTCTTTGTATTTTGAAAAATCATCGGTGCCACGATGAAATAGGTACCTTCCGTGTCCACCACCAGACCATCTCGGCAGTAGTTATAACGTGGAAGCCAAAAAGTCAAAATACGGATCGGAAGTTTTTAACAATATGATTTACATTAGAAGTAACATAATCCCTCATATTATAAATGTGAAATGTAAGTTTGTTTGTTACGGTTTCACGCGAAAACTACTTAACTGGGGCCCTACCACAATCTTTAACAGAGTAAGCTTATTACGGTCGCGTTTTAATTCCGGCGTATTGTAATAATACTCAAATTCGTACCACGATCTTAACCGAGCATGATTGTTTTATAATCGCTGCGTGATGTGAAAGAACGAATGATTATTACTTAATTTAACTTATTTAGAGGGACGGAAATAGCGCTATTTATTGTATAGCTTTCACGCGAAAACTACTTAACCGATCATCATGAAACTTTGTACACATATTATTGGAGGTATTAGAAGTAACATAGAATACTTTCTATTCTTTTGGTCGCGATAACCGACATCCACGCGGGCGAAGCTGCGGACAGAAGCTAGTACCTTATAAATAAAAACCAATGAATACTATTATAGGTATACTATGTCAAAAAACGAATCGGCACTTGACGTTCAAAGAAATTCATTGACACGCATCATTTTCGCTCCACATTCAATTCGGTCACGCTGCCAATTGTGATTGTAATTTTTCGGTCCTAGATCTAGATCTAGATTTAGCATTACTTTTTATTCATGATCAATAATGAACTGAACTGTAAACGTCCCACCACTAATAAGGCCATTTATCCATGTATAAGAATGTTCGGAGCTTATTTTGTCTTAATTACACGCTACCCCACTGCAATCATGCAATTTATGCATGATTGCAGAAAATATAAAGACTAATTTATTGATTGACTAATTGATTTATTGATCTGCGTTTATAACAACCGGATCTCCTCATTGAGGAGAGTGGAGGATAAGCACAAGGAGGAGAATTCATGACAAGATCAAGGGAAATGCCTTGGTTCAAGAGATATATAAGGATAAATATTCAGAAGTCCAACCCGCAACGCCTAAAATACACAATGACACTAGAAATTCCAGCCTATTTCTTCGAAACGAATGTTTTTTTTTCTTTCAAAATAATATGTAAGTAATATTACATCAAGAATTACGGTCATTATTACATTTTATGAGTCAACTGTATCTGATTAAAATATCTAAGTTAATATTATTCACATAATGATGATTTTAAATAGCTTACAAAATCACGAACCGGTTTTAAATGTTTTTTCTTATCTTTCCAAATAACCGTGTCACATTAGCATAGATCGTCGCTTAGAAATCATACAGTCAGTTTTTATTTTTTATTTTTATAGAAGAATAAAATATAAAAAAAAAAAATTATAAATATATTCTATAGCTCTAACCCCCGGCCGTTTGATCTCCCTGCCGGGGCGTAATCCTCCACCCACTAATATTTATCCATGTAAGTTTATGTAAATTTATTATATGCCTTATATAAGTTTTGTATAATATTATATATATATCTTATATCTTTAAACGAGCAATTCTTGTATATATATATAATCTGAATCTCGGCAACGGCTCCAACGATTTTCATGAAATTCAGTATGCAGGGGGTTTCGGGGGCGATAAATCGATCTAGCTAGGATTTGTTTTTAGAAAATGTCGTTTTATCCCTTTTTTCAGGCAATTAAAAAATATCGTTAGAATATGAAGGTAAATTTCGCTGTCATCGATAAGTTTGTAATAGCTCAGATGGAAACGGGCGGATTCGAAATCAGAAGACCCGGGTTCGAGTCTAGGTGTCTCCTATCAATTCTTTTTTCTTTTTCTTTTTCAAGTTTATTTTTTTGTGGAAAAAAAAAAACTATTATTGAGAGCTCTTTTTATTTTTTACATTTTTTATATTTAAATAACCAGTTCCTATTGTTTTATTATTATGTCGGTAAGATCGAAAATATTATTCATATTTCATTAGTATGTAATTCGTTTCTAAATATAATTTAACCGAGCAAAGCTCGGTCATCCAGGTACTCTGTACTAATATTATAAAGCTGAAGAGTTTGTTTGTTTGTTTGAAGGCGCTAATCTCAGGAACTACTGGTTCGATTTGAAAAATTCTTTTTGTGTTGGATTGTCCATTTACCGAGGAGGGAGCTAGGCTCTATAACATCACGCTACGACCAATAGGAGCTGAGCATTAATAAGAAACGTTACAAAAACGGGAAAAATATTCTTTTTTGAGAGCTTCCGTTGCGTGCGCTGCGTAAACGGTAAAAGTTACGCAAAAATCATGTATTTTTTAAGGTTGACTCATTATAACCCTTTTATGGTAATCAAGTTTGTTCTAAAATAATGCATTATTTGTGAAGGTGGTTTTATAGACATGATATTAATTTTCATCCAAATAAATAAGTTATTCATCACAAGTATTTCTTTTTGAATTAAATTGTCCTTGACATCATTTAATTTCTATGAATATCTTAAAAGATATCATAGTTTAAAATAATTCCGCAACGAAATAATGATCACAAAAAATGAAAAGGTGATATAATTGCATTATTATTAGGCAGGTATATGAACCCTTACGAATGAAAAATACTTCATAAACGAGGCAACTTTATGAAGATACACTTTTTCTTTTATAGCATTTAATTTGGACCCATAATTTAGAAGATAATGAAAATCAAATGAAACGATGTCGCGTCGCGCCGCGCTTTGATGCAAGTCGCCCCAGTTATCGTTTGCTGCAATAATTAATCAAGCACATGGGCGTTTTCCTTTTAAGCCCCCTTTAAGGGTGCCTATCCATTACTGCGGACCGAGGCTGCGGAGCGGAGAAACGGAGAAATATTAACGAGTAGGATTGCAGAACCCTTGTCCACTGGAGCGGAGGGGAGATTTTTTTGTTTGTGTATGTATGAATATGTATTATGGATATTTCAATTTGTACAAATATTTGTTTCTAGTCTGGATGCTTATCTTTTTGGATGTCCCCACGATGAGACCTAATGGCGACTGTTACTCATAATATGGAATTTATCCACCAACGAATAAACTCCAAGAATGCCTTCTTTTCTAAGAAGGAAAAGAGGTTTGAGAGGAATTCGTTACATACGATACCTATCTGTACTGACAAGTACAAAATTAACTTTAAGGTTAATTTAGCACTTAAAATAAAGTTGTTTGGATAGGTATGAACCCGATATCTTCTGGTATTTATGGGTTATCTTAATTGTGCACTGGTACTGTATCCGGTTAGGGTGAAATTGCTTTGTTTATTTGTAGAGTAGAATAGTCGGATACAAATTTTCATGTTTTATAGATCAATGGTGGACTGATATTTTTTTCTGGTATCTTTGACATACTTATCAAGACAAAAAGCGACAATAGTCATAAATAAAAACTTAATTTTTTAATAAATAAATACGTACTTGTCAGCGTGGTCATTTAGAGTTAGGAAACTCGATTCTGCTACTGCGACTTTCAATAGAAGGTTAGGTATTTCACATATTTATAACCTGCCTCAACAAACAGAGCAACAACGCAAAATAGTTTGTTTTAATTGGACTTTAGATGACGACATGATTTTTTGAAACAAGCGTTTAGTAAATATTATTTAAAGCGTTAAAATCTTTTAAATATACTTTACTATTTTTGTATTGTTATGTTTTGTATATTTTTACTACCCAAAACCCAAATAGGTTTTATACTTTTGGGTTTTATCGATTAAAAACAAACAAACAAGCAAACAATATATAAAAAAGTTAAAGACTACCCGTAAGTTTTTAACCACCAGTTCATTTAATCTATTTAAATATTATTATTTGCTTAAAAGAAAAAGCATTGACGTAACGTCATATGAATTGTGTCAACAATCTATCTCCAGTAAGCAAAATTATAGATAGATTATAGGAACGTACTATAGGAGCTATTATTTCATCAAAAAACCGGTCTTAATAATATGTATCTCTGATGAATTGTATTAACAAAAATAGAGATAGGTAGTTGTTCTTAAAACCGACGGTAAGTAGTTAATTATGAAATTATAAAACTTAGTTTTGTTCTTATCATCAATGACACCTCTTGTAAGGTAAGTATGCGGGTATGTAAACACCATACGGGTAAGTTTTTATAAAAATAATAAAAACAGTCAAGTTCGAATTTTACTCGCACACGAATGGGTCCATACCACCGTAATTTTTAACACTACTTAAAAATCGAGCTAAATAGGTAGAAAAACACATTTATATGAAAATTTATTATTTAACGTTATACCAGCCACATTGGTGTATCTCATGTGAAAATTCAACTACATATTACATTTCCAAAGATACCATTCCGTAGTAGTTAAGTCAGTGGAAGCACGGACTGATTGCATCTTAAAGGTATGTAACCCTATAAAAGAAAGATTAAACACAGATGAACGGATAATCATTTTTTTATTATTTCATTTACACTATACTATATAGGTACTACACTATAACAGTAGAACAAATTTAGAAGACCATCTGTTCTTAATATTAAAAATAATCATTCAAAATAATATTTTGAATAGCTATAAAGAACAGATTATATTAATACAGAACTTATTTATATTAATACTAGCGGCCCGCCCCGGCTTCGCACGGGTATTTAACTAAAATTTTAAAAATTATAAAAATAAATTTAATTTATACTTTAGCCTCAACAAGTAACAACACGTGGTAATTATGCTGTTAAAATGTAGCTTATATGACACGTTCGTAGATTTACCATAGCAGCGCCATCTATTGATTACTTACTCAACCCAGTCGAAAGGTATCGACATCTGTTAGAATCATTTGGAGTTAACAGATAATTGTGACTGTCAAATAATAACAGACAAATAATTAGCAATAAATTAAAATTGCGACTATAATTTGAGATTTAAACTATCCTATCTCTCAAGTTGGATCGAACTGCACATGGTGTGCGAATTTTATTATAATCGGTTAAGTGGTTTAGGAGTCCATTGAGGACAAACATTGTGACACGAGATTTATATATATTAGATTATTATGGTAATTGCTCTACACACTTGAAATTCATTAACGAAATCTTTTAAAGAACTTAAAGAGAGCATTTTATTGTTCTTAAATGAACATACCGAGAGATAAATATTCTCTAAATAGCTAAGCTTCTGTTTTCCTTATCAATATCCACATATATCCGTAATATCGCTTTTCATAAATGTATTTTACAAACAGATTAACAGACATCGTCCATTTGCAATTTTATTACATATAAAATTATACAGACCTATAGAGATATATATTTGTAATATAAAATTGTCTCTGACCCGAGAACTGTTTAGAATTGATTAATTCTTCTTGAAGTATAACAGCTGTAATTACAATTGCAGAGTACAATGACCTCGACAGTACCAATTCTACGAGTATATGTGAGACTTAGAGACATATTTCACATTATTGGCGTATTAAATTGTATAGGAGTATTAGCTGTTAATTACACACCATTGGATTGTGTAACTGTTTTGTTTATACTAGTGGTCGCCCAGTGGTCGAAATTCGACCTAAAGTACATATAATTTACAGCATTGTCAACATCATAAAAATTTGATTGCGTATAACATGGTGAGCGACATATTATGCAGCATTCATTGGACCTCTGAGTTAAAGAATTTCGATAAAAAATTCGTTGCAAGACCTGTCAGATTTAAGTCCGTGTTGACAACCGATTTTGACATTAAACAAAATTTGTGTATATAATATACACATTGTACATATGTGTGTGTGTCGTAGTGTGTGTAGTGTTTTTTAAAATTAATTTAATGTATTTTTTGAGCATTGTTATATAAAATATACTCTTTTGCAAAAAAAAACGGGCACTTAAGCAAAGAACTATTTTATAGTTACTATTAGTTTGTTTGACAATTTTAGGTATTGTTATCCTCAGAATTTTATAAATTAATTAGGAAGGAATAGTTTTCATCAGTTTTATCATAACATTTTAATTAAATTATTAAGAAATAATGTTTAAGCTCAAAACACTATGATTGTACCTGCTCGCTAAATAAAAATGAAACGCGTTAATTTCTTTGTTTTTCTTGAATACATTAAAAGCAGATAAAAGTTTAGTATTGAGTGTGACCCCCTCTTGCTGAAATCACAGCTTGCATTCGTCTGGGTATGCTAGTGAGTATATCTTTTATGGTTTCTTGGGGAATACGTTCCCACTCCGCGGTAATCACATTCTTTAGCTCTCTGATGGTCTGTGGAGCCGGCTGCACTGATCTCACTCATCGCTTCAGAACGTCCCAGACATGCTCTATGGGATTGAGGTCCGGACTTCTAGCTGGCCAGTCCAAACGACGAATTCCGACTTCTAGCATATACGCATCCACACCGCCGGACCGGTGGGCGCGAGCGTTGTCGTCCATAAAAATTGAGTTTTCGCCAAGAGCGGTTAAAGCGGGTTGTGCATAAGGAATTAGAACTTCCGTTATGTATCGGTGTCCAGTCAGTGTACCGTTTTCGATGAAGACTAACTCCGTACGATCCATAGAATTTATTCCTGCCCAAAACATAACAGAGCCCCCTCCATAAGGTGTGATTTCTTCAAAACATGCCTCTGCAAAGCGTTCTCCTCGTCTACGTAGCACTCGCCGACGTCGGTCTTCACCATGCAGAGATATCCTGGCTTCATCGGAGAACAATACCCTATCCCAGTCTTCATGAGTCCATGACACACAATTTCGAGCGAAGCTAAGCCTGGCAACTCGATGTCCACGGAGTAATTTAGGGCCGCGTGCCGGGCGATGACTGTGTATATTAGCAGCGAGAAGCCTCCTCCTGACCGTCCATAGACTAATTTGCACATTTCTTACTTCTTCGAGGGTGTTCTTGAGGTCCACATAAGAAGATTTGCGATTTCTCAACGCTTGACTAACTAGAAAACGATCATCCCGTGGTTCGGTACATGTCTTTCTGCCAGAACCAGGCCTTCTCTTGACGGAACCGGTCTCTTGATAGCGCTGCCAGGTCCTTTGAACTGACGACCGACTCACATTTAGCCTCTGAGCCATAAGCATTGACCGCAACCTTCTTAAAGCAGCGCAATAATTTTGCTCGCTTTTATCACTTTATCTACCATTTTCGAGATTGCTAAACAGCAATAACAATACTTTTAAATGTAAAGGACACCAGATAACTTAATAAAAATTGACAAAAAGTTAATTAGAGTCGATATTAACTATAGGGAATTCGCGCCACAAAATGTAGTTAAAAGTAATTTTCTTTGAAAACCAGGCTCAGTCAAAAATTTGAATTTGGAATGTACTCTTATAAACATTATGGCACTTTTATAACTGGCCAGTAACATGTTCAAATGATTAAAACCTTTTTGGTATTTTATTTTTTTCAGCCAGGAAGAAAATCGAAACCGCCCGTTTTTTTTGCAAATGAGTTTATTAGCATTCTGCGCTTCTTCTCCATATAAACTTTAACTGTGCCAAATTTCATACTTCTCTATACACTAAAATTAATTTTCGTAAAAAGGGGTACAAAGTTTTTGTTTCACGTATTAATATATAGATAAATTATGCAATACATTTGAACGTTAGTCACTAGAGAAATATTATGATTGACTCTTGAGGATTATACATGCATTTCTTAGAGAAAGTTAGTAATAATAACTAATATTTTATTTGTGTTTCAACATACACACGCGGTCATTTTTATAATTCTTTTTTAGTAAATATGTGAACTGAATCAGCCTGTAAACGTCCCACAGCTGGGAAAAGGCCTTTCCTCCATATAGGAGAAGGATTGGAGCTTAATCCAAAACACTGCTCCACTACGGGTTGGCAGATAATTTCCCTACCACGAGTGACGATCGTTATCAGATGTCTATGATATCAACTGGGACCACCAGCTTTACGTGCTCTCCGAGGCACTGTGGGGAAATCCACAAGGACATACGGGTGTATTTTTGTATTCTACTTTACATGATTTTTGTAAAATATCTTAAAAGAGGAGTTTTGATGATTTTTTAGTTCTTCGAGGCTGTATTTGCTGTAGAATTCATGAAATAGGAGGTTTAAGTGTGAATATAGTTCAGTAAATTCAACAACAAACAAATTTGTCCTTTAACTTTTTACACAAGTCTGATAATTCGGTTATTACAGTCGTCGAAAACGGAATTTTTAAAATAAAACGACTATTATTAAACCATTATTTCAAAAGTACTATAGGGAATTATTTCGTCTGTCTGTTCTACATTAACAAGTTACAAGGATATTAGTCAAGTGTTCGTAGTTCATTCAGTATTCAAAAGATAGTAACATCGTGAGGAAACTTACAGGCTTATGAAGAAATTCGCGAGCGTAATATCCGTTAATCCATAGTGGTGCAACATGGGTGATTAAAGTTAGTAAAGGGCTATTCTGATATTTCAATCGCGTTACAATGGCCAATCAGTGACAAAAGTGCAAGTTTTTCATACTCCATCTATATGACAAGAATAATAATAATAATTTAAATTAATAATATACGAAAATAAATTAATAATATACGAATACTGTCAAAATAAAATAAAAGTAAATCTCTCAAACTCAACCCCGAGTAAAAAATGTCATTATGATTCCATTATGACGCCAGACTTGTCACAACACAGTTTTTTAGAAGTCGATGATCGACGATTAATCTACCATTGTTACACGCTTATAATAGCAGAAATGCAAACCAGTTGTACTCCTAAATATAATCAACTTTTGTTTGAGACATCAAGAACCCGTTTTTAACATTTTGTTTTTTGTCATTTTTATTAAAATAAAACAAAATATATTAATTAACATAAAAAACTTACTAATATTACTGTAGTTATTATAAAATGTTAGTTAACAACGCGGTATTAACAATATTTAATGTGAATTATTGTTCAATGGTTGACATTTTTATTAATTGCTCACCTTAAAAAACAGACTTTCTAAGACAAAAATATTACCCAGTAAATATTAAGGAGATGGAGAGACGACTTGAGGAAAGTCGATGGAAGACGTTGGATGGAGGCTACCTTGAACCGGTCGCTCTGGAGGTCGATGGGGGAGGTCTACGTTCAACAGTGGACATCCAATGGCTGATATGATGATGATAACTATTTAACTAAATAATGAACTGCTATATGCCTTTTTTTCAACGTAATTTATTACTTAATTTGTAACTAGTTTTCTAAATATTTATACAATCCTACATTCAGCAGTGGACATCCAATGACTGATATGATGATGACGATATGATGAAATATTAAGGTAATTATTTTTTTAAGCAAAGATATTCCTAAGATTTATATCAATTTTGGTGTGAACTTATACATATTATTAAGCTAGGATGCTGAGAGAATCAGGATGAAGAGGAAAAGAGAATGTTCATGATCTATATCTTAAGGACTTAGTATTCACTAGTGTGTGCGGTCATTGTTAGAGAAATGTATGACTCATTCCGGTCCCGCAGTTTGTGACAAACCAGTCGAGAATGGCGAAGCGGACCTCAGCGCAAGGTCACGTTGCACTCTCTTTATTTTCGTCATTTGTAGTTGCTACTCGTGACTTCGTTCGTGTGAAATTTTGCTTGTTTTAAAATATATTATATAAAAATAATATCTTAGTTTAAAAACAAAAATATCTTTAATTACTCATTATTACAACTGCTACTTGCTATTAAGTTTAATTCGCCCGCTTTGGAGTTACCAAACACTTGTAATTTTATTTATATAATATATATGCATACATAAATTTCTTAACCATGCTGTATATCGTATGAGGTTAATTTTTAAGGACTGACACAACAATGTCAGTCCTGGAAATAGATTTATTACTTATGTAATTTTAAAATATTCTATTTTTAATGTAAACAAATAGATGCGTGTCACTTTAAGGCATAAAGAATAATTATTGTACCTACACAAATATATTTAATTATAAATATTTTAGTTAATTAGTTATAAAATATATCTTTACTATTCACTACATATTATAAATCAAAAGCCTCCGCCGTGTCTGTTTGTTCACGATATACTCAAAAACTATTGCACGGATTTTCATGCGTTTTTCACCAATAGATAGAGTGATTCATGAGGAAGGGCAGAAAAAAAATAATTTAATACAATGAAAATATTTTTAAAAAGTCGAATAAAAAAAGAACGGAAATTCTTGACAGTCTTGCTCACTTCATCAGTAGGAAATACATATTATGATATTGAATTAAATAGAAATGAAGTTTCGATTCTGGTGTCGTAAGCATGACACAGAATAATATACCTAAAGTTATAGAAACATCACAAAATCTATAGAAATATTATAAGGATCGCTAAGTGCTGTAACCTTAATTTAGAACTTATTACTTCTTTATTTATTTTGAGTTAATAATATTTTTAAAAGTTTTAACTAAAGTTATTTTAATACAAATTTTATATCTTTTAATAATATTTTGTGTCACAGGGGACGAAAGTGCAAATATGCGAGGAAAGGCTGTAGTAATTTCGTCCCATGTTGCACATATTTTTTTCCTATCTAGGCTGAAAGTTCGGGTTTTGTCCCTATGAAGCGGGGGAATAAGTGTAATTTTTTTCCTACCTGGGCCGAAAGTTCAATTTTTGTCCCTGGAAATCGGGGAAAAAAGTTTAACTTTTGTCCCGCTTCACAGGGACGAAAATCGAACTTTCGGCGGAGGTAAGAAAAAAAATTGTACTTGAGTACCTAAATTTCATGTTTATTTTTATTCGACTTTTAAGAATGTTATTTAGTAATGCAAAAGTGTGACTTAATTTTTCGGTATATTAAAAGGTCGAGTTTTAAAAAAGCTACGTTGTTAGCAGGTGGTTTAGTCTTGCGTAATTATTTGCGTATTATATTAAATGTGGATCTGCTTTGCCGGAATGTAGATTCTAAAGAACCGGCCAGAATCTCAATAGTTACTCTTTTTAAAATAAACTTTGTATGAAATGTGGATGACGAGGAAATGAATACGTGTATGAAATTGTATTCGCGTGACCAAAGTTTCTCGTTGCCAAGATATTGAGGTAAATTTTGAAAGTCAATAATCCGACTGTCCATTCATCCGGTCTTTATTGAATGAATAGGAAATAAAATTTTTTTTACAGATCATGATCGTAATTAGAGATGCAACGGATATCCGGTAACTATCCGGTATCCGGCCTATCCGGCCTTGTTTTCACTATCCGGCCGGATACCGGATAGTAATTCAGTATCCGGCCGGATACCGGATAGTAAAATTCAAAAAAATATCATTATTTTACACAAGGCAAATCAATAAATAATAATATAATACCACAATAGGTTATGGACACCGTTTATTTATTTAACCGCACGTCAATAATGTTTGTTTTATTAATCAATTTAGTACACAAAATTAACAAGAGGCAAATCGTAGTGAATGAATACCAGATTTTCTGCATTTGTTGGTAAGAGGCGACTCCGCTTGCCTTCTTATACCAGACAAACTTCTGAAAATAACCTTTCGCTGTAAACGCTACTGCCAGGTGCTAAAAGATAAATTCTAGCAAACGTTGACAACTGCGGGTACTGATTCAAATTAACTGACCACCAAATGTATGTGTCGTGATTGCGATCAATTCGAGATGCCTTTAATAAAAAGTAAGCAAGTCCATATGTCGGATTTCACTGAAATAGCGAATGCACTCGAAATTTTACGTTTGATTTTCTCGTAAATTCTGTCATATACATATATCAGGAACGATTTTTCGCTACGCAAGTGTGTGTGTGCGATGCCAAACGGTTTAAGGTAGTTCCAGCGTGGTGAAGTGTAGTCCTACCTTAAAACCTTCTGCCTTATATCGTTAGTTATAGTAATCTGGCAACGTTGCTCTGAGTGTTTTATATATTTTTGATTATATGGTCTTACTATATACAAATAGTATTGCGCTTTCTAAAAATACTTTTATTAAATTAAAAAGATGAGAGCGTTGTGCACAGTGTTGCCAGATCACTATAAATTTAAAATTAAAATTAATATTTATTATTTTAATATCTAGATAACAAAACCGTGAAGTGCTACTTTTATTTTTTTAGCTTATTCTAAAAACATTTATCACCACTCTCCTAGTTTTTTTTTTCAATTCTGTCGAGATAATTTTTTAATATAATAAAAAATCGGAAATTTTACATACATAAATGGGACATTACTCTCAAAATCGCGAACTTTGCCTTTAAATATCTCGCGATCTAAACCGTCAAAAATTATGAAATTTTAGGAATTCATAAATAAAGCTATTCTGAACCCGTGAAAAAATTTTTAGCCGAATCTGTGGAAAAGTGGTTTAATGTTGGAACTACCTTAAAACCAAAGGGTTAAAAACCAAACGGCTAAGTTCCGCCGGATATCCGGCGGCCGGATATCCGGCTATCCGGCCACATGGTTGGCCGAATATCCGGTATCCGGTATCCGGCCAAACTGCTATCCGTTTCATCTCTAATCGTAATATGACCATTATATGAATAAATATTCATCAATTTTCTAAACTTTTAATGCGTAACTTCTTAGGTTTCTACAGACTGATCTCCGATAATATTTATGCTTTATTAAAAACTAGCTGACCTGATAGACTTCGTACTATCTAAACTCTAAAGTTATTGGCCTGTCACAACTTGAAGGGATATGAAAGATAATCCTTACACGTCTTTTTTTATTTTAATTGACGTCAAATATTTGACAGCGAGACGGTCTTTTAATTTTTTACTCTGTGCTTTGTATGGGAAAAGAAAAGTGTCGGTTTTATTATTTTTCTCACGATTTTTTCATATTTTCTCTGTATAAACCTTTTTAGTGTCTTACCGAAAATATTAATGAAAAAAGAAAGTCGAATTGGTCGAGCCGTTCTCGAGTTTTGCGCTTAGCAACAAATTTAGCGATTCATTTTATTTATATCTTAGACTATTTATCCGATAATAACTTACAGTACTCGATGTATCATTAACTAGGTATATTAAATTCGATAATTTTATTTAAAGAAATCGCGCGGTACGGTTATATCTAACTCTAAGCTATCAATATTACAAAATTATTTTTATTTATTTACATTTAAAATCAAAAAGTATTTGTTATCAAAAATATAAATCCTTCTGATAAATACTTTTTAAGTCTCAGTTTAGTATATTAAGTAATTTTCTAGGCTAAATCGAAAGGCAATTGCTAAAGCTTCTAACCTTGTCGTGTGAGAACCTTTAGATAAAAGTTACGATGGTGATGGTGTGTCTTTGAATATTGAAATATTATATTCACAGAAGTAAATTATTCTGTGACGAAATTAATTTTTTTCTCAATTTATACAGAGAAATATTTATTTTTAATTATAATTAAGTACGCTTATAAATAAAGCTTTAAGATTAAGATTTATAAAGCTCTAAGATTTTGATTAAACGTAGATCATATTGGTGGGAACATTATTAATTAACAATTAAGTTATTTAATCTAATTATTAGCAAAATACCAAATACGTGTATTGTAATTAAATGTAATTGTGCTTAGTAAAAACATGTAACAGGAGTGAATGCCAATATAAACCGCGATTACAGCGTGCTTAAACCAAGAAGGAAACTGGCTGCATTATAAATGCATACTTAGAGCTTAATGCCTTCTTTTACGCAGAGTATATTAATAGCCCAGTCATATTAGGTAAAAAAAGGGGTCAACCTCGGAATGAAAGATAATAAGCTGCAAATTGGTATGAACCTTTGTTTTGTCATTCTAAATGTTGTCTCAAAAGTCACAATCGTTATCGTGTCCGCGTCTCAAGATATTCAAGGTCAAAAGTCACAAAAATCGGTTTTTCGCGAATATCTGGCTTCCTATCGGTTAAATGAGATTTGCATTTATTATAAAAGTTGTAGGCTATAAAATTCCCTACAACTTTTGTTTAAACTTTTTTTTCATACGACCAAGCGTTTTGAAGGTAGAGCGCGAAGAGTGCACATCGTACAGTCATATACGGCCTAATGCAAGGTCAAGCGTGAAGCGTTCCGTGAGCGGAAAGCAAATTTACAAAACTAAATAAACCTGTACAACTGTCAACACTTCCACCAACAAGTGTAGCAGCTCATCAACACATAAAACGTGTCTACTACCAGATTCAAACGTGGTTAGGGAAGGACTTAGAACCTCAAGAATGGGGCTGGATGCTTGAAAATGAAATCCTGGAGCCCATACGAACGTTATTACCTCCAGCACCAGCCGAACTACTAAACGTAATATTTTGCAATTGCAAAAATGGTTGTGGTTCCCGCTGTGGATGCAGAAAATCAGGGCTACAATGTTCTTTAGCTTGCGGCCAGTGCAACGGACAAGCTTGCCTCAACGCTTCACTGTATCCAAGTAATCCCGATGAAGAAAATACATATGATCCCGATATTCTGGAAGGTTTGGAGATGAACATGACAGATAATGAGGATGATGACAATGAATCGAACATTTTTGAGCGACAAGAAGAAGAAGACGACGAACAAGAAGAAGATAATTAGCTTCCATTTCCAATTTCATTACAATTAAAATCAACAAAGATACTTTTGATATTTGAACTCACATTTTGATAAATGTATATTATGCCGTATTTAATAATAAATAAAAATATGTGTAAAATATATACTCTTACTATCATTTTAACTTAAAATAAAACTAAAATATATAATCCAGAATTAATAATATTTTATACTTAAATAGTTAAATATGAATAATTATATATAAATAATCAAGTTACTTACTTTAATTAAATATAAATAATTAATAGTTAGTACATAAATAATAGGCATTGTTTAATAATTATAATTTCCAAGTAAATAATTGACTTTATAACGTACTGATAACCATAACTCACGCTTGACCTTGCATTAGGCCGTATATGACTGTACGATGTGCACTCTTCGCGCTCTACCTTCAAAACGGTTGGTCGTATGAAAAAAAAGTTTAAACAAAAGTTGTAGGGAATTTTATAGCCTTCAACTTTTATAATAAATGCAAATCTCATTTAACCGATAGGAAGCCAGATATTCGCGAAAAACCGATTTTTGTGACCTTTGACCTTGAATATCTTGAGACGCGGACACGATAACGATTGTGACTTTTGAGACAACATTTAGAATGACAAAACAAAGGTTCATACCAATTTGCAGCTTATTATCTTTCATTCCGAGGTGAAAGCCCTAATATGACTGGGCTATAAGATAAGTATTTAGGTTGATTCCTTTAAGATTCTTGAATATAATTTATGTAATTTATAATTACGAGTTCATTTCAAAATACTTAAATAATTGTTATTAGATAAAATAAAGAATTAAAGGCGATATTCCTTTTAAAAAATCTGTAATAAATTTAAATAAACAGAGAAGTTAACAAAAATTATTTGAATTAATTAATTATATACATAATAATGATAATACTACATAAAGGCTTACCGTAAAAAGTGAATATTCAATATTAACACATGGTTGCACTTTCGTCTTCCGCGTTAAAGCCTACATCGAGGTCTGCCTTAAAATTCAGACAAGTTCACCAGTTATACCGTTAACCATAAGATCTTGAACACAATCACACAAATATATAACAGAAACACACATAAACCCCGTCTATCACACACGTTGACTATAAAACACGAGTTACAATATCTATTTCTGTGTAAAATATACGTAAACTTAATTAACTTTTCTACGAAATGTATTTCTATCTCGCCACGGTGGTATTGCGCTTACAACTGACGGCTGACATCATAACAAGTTTACAGTTCCTGCTAAGTTGTGTTGGCTAAAATAGATATTCTCTTTCTCTTTTGTTTATACGAGCTATAAAAGAGACAGAACATTTCGTAAGTTCACAATAGGTATGTTGATGATAGCAGCGCACCTAGTGGTGATTTTATGAACCTTGTACAATTAAGTATTGATTCAAATGCTCAAGTTAGGAATATGCTTGATAGATGGCACTGTTGATCTATGAAATTAGTTTTGTACTTATATGTGAGATGTCGTTAGTGTATTGTAAAGATTAGTACATAAAGTTTAATTAAATACTGCAGAGTGCAGACGCAGAGTGCAGTGTTGATAAATTATTTAGCGATTGTAGACTTTTTTGCTATAGAGAACTGCGCTTAAGTGCAATCACACAGTGTTAATGAGCTATGATACAGCCTAAGGTGGAGCACGCGTGCCTAGGAAATGCCTATTCACTGTTCTTTACAAAGATACCTTTCCTGACAGGATTATGATTAATTTGTCAAAAAAAAAAGTCCATTAATATTATGTAAATATTGGATAAGTCATGCGTTAAGTTTTAATTTTCATAAATTTTGACAAAGGAATGGCTAAAATTGTTCCTATACTTATTTTAATTTTTTTAAAGACATGTCAGGGCTGACAAAACAATAAATCTGCTTTACATACAAATTCACACGATACAAGCGTTGCACATGAATAGAGTAGCTATCTCAAAAATCTGTCAAGCAAGACAAGATATGTGAAAACCCCGGATTTCGGAGCCCACAACCCGGACGTTTGAACAGAGTAATTCAAGTGTATTAGCAGTCTTCTTACATTTCTTAAAAAAAAAAAAAAAAAAAAAACAAAATTAGACTTTTATAACAAAGAAAACAAAATTATACTACTCTTTTGCGTCGAGTTGCAGAAACCAGCCCTTACGGAACGGAAGCCAAGCCTTACAAACTACTTTTTTTAAGAGTTTATAATAACTACATTTCTATTGTCTGTAAATAAAACAAAAAAATTAGACTTTTTAACTTTAAAAAAAATCAACTTAAACTTCACTTAAACTTTACTTACAAAATAAAACTTTGGGGTGCACGGCCGCGGGACGAGGCGCATTTCAAGTGGAGCGTCACGAGGCACACGTAATTTTAAATAAAACCAAAATTATTTTTTCTATGATAAAAACCCGGACTATACAATTGACGGACTATTACAATGTATTTCTATACAACCCCGCCCGGACGCTCCCCGGAAGCCTTCTAAACTAGGACAAATCCGGGGAAATCTGGAAGGATGGCAACCCTACACATGAATCATGTTTCCCGCGACTACTCACCCCTCGCACCCAAACAAAACATTTCGTTGCTTAGAAACAAACTTTATAATAATTAGGATGTAGAGTCCTTATGGATGCTCTACAAGTTCCTTTCACCATTAAAATAACTAAATCTATACTAATTTGGAGGGTTTGTCTTAGTAAGCTCTTTTATTTAGTAAATAAGGCTATAAAAATTACGCTGCCTATGACTTTTAAGAGAGGTACAGAGAGCATAAGAAATCTTTGGCTCGGTAGTCCTGGCCTTCGCTCCAGGGTTGTGGAGTCGATTTTCGCCCGAAACTATGTCTAATATTTGTATATGTATTATTTATATATACGTTTATTATATATATATATATATATATATACGTATATATAAATAATACATATACAAATATTATATACAATATATATACAAATATTATATGTGTGTGTGTGTGTGTGTGTGTGTGTGTGTGTGTGTGTGTGTGTGTGTGTGTGTGTGTGTGTGTGTGTGTCTGTATGTATCAAACGGCCGTTATCTAAACGCCTGTTGCCTAACTTAGGAACAGAAGGTCATGAGTGTTTTAAAAACAAAAACGACTCATAGTAGTATATTATATACTTATGTATAAGTATATTTATAAGAAACACAACTACAAAATACTAATTATAGATACTCTGCCCCAATAAACAATTTTACAAGGAAAACACAGTAATTTCCCACGTTGTAACAGACAGCTCGACACAGCCAGACAGTTTGATAGTTTTTACTTAAGTGCATCCCAGTTAGATGCGATTGACGTGAGCTGCGTACGCGCAGGTAATAATTTCTTATTTTACTAACTCTCTGTAGTAACTCTTTTTAAACTGTTCTTTATTTAAATTAAATAAATAACATATATGACTCACGAATTCCTTTGCAAAGTTTTTAGTTTTTCAACATTGTCGTTTAATTGTAAGTAGTTCAATAGTGGGACGAGATAGTTCAGAGGCTAGAACACATGGAACGATACTTACGCATTGATTGAGATGCGAATCTGGACCATTTAAGTACTAAATTTTTAAAGGCTGAGATCCGTATTCATACATATTTACCTGCAAATCCACAAAGTAGCGTCGTGGGCTTAGTGCTAAGTCCTATTTCTTCCATTATTCTATGTTCCATTTCATGGTGAAGGAATTTTGCTCCTACAGCGTTACTCAGCAGAGAGGCTAAAAGTGAGTAAAATTCATCAATGTTAAAGCTTGAGTTTACCTAACTATAAGGGAACATATCCCTTTTACGTGATCTGTTCAGAATGGGGGAAGGGGCTTTAAAAATACCACGCTTTATTACAAGGGCGGGGTCGGATCTCAGGTTCTTGAGATGTAGTTAATATCCTGTAGGGAAATCTCGCGCTTTTTCGAACTATATTCAAATGTTTAACACTTTATTTATTATTTACATGATATGGTAGTATGGCTACGTCCCCTAAACTAAATTAAAAGGGATGTTAGTTTAATAACCTATTATTATAATATAATAAGTAATAAGTGTCACACTCAAAGTCCCCCAGTAGGATATGAATCCTGTGTCGTGAGTCCGGAAATACACAACACTTTTTTTGTGTTTGTGAACAAACGCCCAGACAACGACAAACATCTGTATGGCCTATGAAAATATTTGTAATGTGCGGAGGTCGAACTCACGACCACTAGCGCATCGATCAGACGCTGTCTTCACCACTCCACCAACGCATAAAAATATATTCTTTATTGATCACCACGATAAAAATAAAAACATAGTATTATACAAAATATCTAAAAAGGCATTCTTATCACTAAAATATCGGTTTCTTCTAGGCTATCTTGAGGCTTGGCTTCTATGAGGTACACAAAAAAAAAGCATATAGTGTTCACCATCATCATCATCAGCTAAGGCGCTATAGTCGCGTGTGTGCTCTAGGCCAATTTGTCTCCGGCTTTATCTCTTCAACTCCTCACACCAATAGTTTTTAAGTCCTGTTCCACACCATGTAGGTATATAAGATGTGTTTAATAATAAATATTTAGAAATATACTATTGTGTATATTCAAAGTTTGAGTTTAGAATGCTTATAAATATTTAATGAAACTTAATAAGTATGCTTTCTTTTTGGATTATTGCCTTCTATTTTTTTTTTTCTGAAATAATATCAAAATCGAGATAAATTCGACTGGTTTCTATTTTTATTTTAACGTAATAATTACAATTAGAAATGACTGCTTAAACCATCATAAAAAAGTTTCGTTTACTTATTATTCCAAAAACACATTAAAAACAACTTTAACTACATTAGAAAACTCGTCATGAGCGTGGATCGAACCTGCGACCGTTGTCGCAATAGCCAGCTGATAAGACCACCGTGCCAACCTGTAATACTATAATTAAATAATGATGATGATAATTACTTCAAAGATCTATAACTTTCCTTCACACAGTCAAGCCGAATTTGAAACTGCGATCTTTCGACTAAGATCTACTTGTTCTATCTATAGACAAATTTTATGTAAATCATTCGTTAATATATGACCTTTTGTGTTTAAACCGACTGTCAATAATGAACGTATTGCTGTAGCTTGTAAGTCGGTGTTTATTTAAATACAGTGGTCTCGTAACCGCTGCCTTATAGCTGCGCACGCGCCGCCCGTAATCATTTCACTCTCTATAGCCAGGTGTGCCAAACGTTTCCATTTTAGAAATTGGTATAAAAGTTTCAAACTGATATGATAACCGTTCTGGTGCAGTTGTGCTAGTAATTGCCTTAACGCCGGCGACCTGCATGGGTTCGAATTCCGTTCGGGGCAAATATTTATATAAATACAAAAAATTATCTGGTCTAGGAATATGTCCATGTGAGCCTCCCAATCGTGCATCAGAGAGTAAGTTATGCCATCGGTACCGGTTGCTATAATAGACAACTGATAACGATCACTCATCGTAGAAAAATTATCGTGTGGTGGAGGTCCAACCCTTTTCCTATATAAAGAATAGACTTTGCCCAGCTGTGGGAAGTTTACAGACTGGGTCAGTTTAGTTCATGTAAACTGCTACAGTGTAAATTTTCCACTGTTTTACAAAGTATTTCTTCTAATATTGAGAAATATTTCACCACAATTGTCTACTAAGCGATGTAATTGATATATGTAAACATGTTACAGTTTATTTATTTTTTCGAGATGTGTAGATCTTCACTGGATGTTTTTCTATATTTATTTATTCTTTATTGCACACTACAAATACCTACAATAAAAAGCATAGTTACAAATTTGTTACGTGTCTTTGAGCATAAGATGTAGCTTTAATCAAACAATTCAAAATTAAACCATTTTGGTGTAATCCAGCTGGGTCGTCTCCAAGTATAGTATGAGTAGATAAAATCTGACGAAAACATTTATATATGAGGCGTCGTTTTTTGTTGCCAATATATATTTTTATAACAGTTTTAATCCTTATTAGAATACTTTATCATAAATTTAAGAACAAAAAAGTAAGTTATATAAACGTTATTATTATTTATTTAAGAAATATAAGTGTATGCAAAACGTTCACCACCCCTGCATTAATACCAATAGTTGACAATCTCATCCGCCTCCAGCGCGCACGTTTTCCCAGTGGGGATACAGGCGCCGGCGCAGCGGAAAAAGTAAAAATTATAAGTCAATAACAATGGCGCGCCTTTTTTCTTCCCATTTCTAATTCGGACGCCGGCCGCCGTGGACGCTACTGCGTCGTTTCGCGAGCAAAAAACATTAAAAAAAACTAAGACTAAAATAACAACGTCAATGCGTTCTAATACTTTTACTGAATCAATTGTGTACTCGTATTACATACCTTATTATAGTGGTAAATTACTGTGGTAGTGTAAATATGGCTGTAAAGTGTTTTGGTGTAATTTTTATTTTGGTAGTGTTATTTTTTGAAATTGGCGCGTACAGTCCCAGAGGTGAGTTTTGTATTTTTTTAAATTAATTTTAATAGATAAATAAATAGAGATATATTTATACCTATTTTTTATAAATACGAGAAACTGTGTTATTTCAAAAACACCTCGAGCGATGCGATTTTATTTGAAATTACAGTTGTTATCGGTTAAGAAGCTTTCCATAGAAGTGAAGAAATTTGTTACATTATTACTATAATATTAATATTGTATTTGGTTATCTAATAAAATTTACTAAGGAGAAAATTTTAATCTTAACCATAATTTAAATTAATTATCCTTCCAACTTTTAATCTTATCACAGATTAACGAAAGCTCAATATTTTATGTCTTTAATCAAAATAAATTAATGTAAAATAATGTAATTATGAACTTTTATAGCCTAAAATAGGGATATAAATTTAAATTGTATATATATGAAAAAACAATTAATTTTACTACTATTATAAATGAGGGAGTTTGGATGTATGTTTGTTACTAAATCACGACAGACCGTCTGAAGAGATTTGGATAATATTTGGCACAATTATAGATTATAGTCTGGAGTAGCGTAAGGTTTTTTATCCCGAGGTCACGGGAAACAGTCAGTATTACACTATAATTCACATTAAGATTTGTCTCATCAATTTTCAATACCTAAAAGCGAATTTCGAAGTAAAGAAAACTTAGTTGTACCATATAATAAAGTATTTAAATACTATCTAAACATGAATCTGTGAAAGTTTCATTAATTACGTTAGTTAACCTGTGTTCATTGAATAACAGTTAATTTCAATAACACGTTAGTGAATACTCACTTATACAGATACACATATTCAACGATCAAATCAGTGGGCTCTGATATTCACATATTCATACATTGAATACTCACTTATTCTACGTGGTACGATTCTCATAAAGATAAAACATGAATATTCACTTCAAATTATAATATCACTTAAAATTCGCATGTGTAATAAAATCCCACAAACAATTTTGGAATTGTCTCATAACAAATTTAAAGATTTTATTTAAAAAAAAATTAATAGATAAAGCGTATTATTCGGTGCAGGATTCCTTGGTCGATAAAGATGTGTGGACTTAGTGGCGCTGTATTTCATGCAAGATATTACTAATTTTATACTAAAACACAGTTTATATATTATTTTGAAAAGAGTAACTGCAGAGTTTCTTACCTTACCTTACCTTGGTAGCTTTACTTTTACAAAAAATAATCTCTTTAAAGTTTTAATTTGTAAAAAGACGATTCGAAGGTGCTTGTGGGGCTATTTGAATAATGTTGTTTTTGAAAAAATCACTAATTCAGGTTTATAGAGTAATATTTCAATATACATTAGTAAATTAAAAGAGAAGAATTAATAGAATCGGATTGGATTTCTGCCATATTGTAAAACGATTTGATACGATTCCGAATAGCTCTCACTTTTCTTAGATAGCTTTTAGCTATGCACCCGAGAGGTTTTATCCGTGTTGACGTAATCATTTCACCTCCCCTATATGTCGAACGTAATATTATACAGCGCACAAATTATTCAAACAATGGTATATTTTAACAGGAAAATAATTTTTAAACTAAGATATGTAAGTCGTAATATTATTGTGTGTTTCATTATGTGTGTTTTGTAACTCAGTTATGCCAAAACGGCTGAACAGATCTACATAATTATATAGAATTGTTATCCCTAAATTACCAATGGAAGTTACGCGGGTAAAACCACGAGACGAAACTAGTTAAAAATATAAGTTACTGTAATCAATCGTGAAAGGAATCAAATGTTTTTCAAGTAAACATTATAAATGAAGTTACGATTATTATGAAACTAATCTCTTTATCGGAAGAAAGCTTTGAATTGTAAAAAAGCAAAATGAAACACGATTACAACGAAGAAATGACGTCACTGATCTTAAGGTTTTGTTCACTTTACACTTTATAATAAAATGCTTTTATATTTCGGTACATCGATGGTATTTTGGCAGTTATATAATGTCAAATATTATGAGCATTGATGCACAGATGGATATTTGTTGTCTTTCACATAAAAACGATTTCATGAACCGATTGCAACATAACTTGGTATGTAGACAGATAGAGATCTAGATAAACAGGTAGACTACTTCTTATTTAAAAGTTATCATGGAACTAGAATTTACACGGACAAAACCGCGTTACGCAGCTAATAATATGTGAGACTGAGAATAAAACACATACAAATATAATGTAGAAATTGTTCTTTATTTTAAGCTAAATAGTAACCTAAAATATTTATTTGTACTGTACTGTACTATATCAGCCTGTAAACAACCCACTACTACGCTAAAGCCTCTTCTCTATAAAGAAGAAGAGTTGGAGTTTAATCCACCACCCTACTCCACTGCGGGTTGGCGGATAATATCTCTACCATGAGCAACGAGTATTATCAGGTGCCCATGATAACAACCGGGACCCGAAGGCTTTACATGCTCTCCGAGGTACGGTGGGGAAACCCACAAGGACATACACCCAGACCAGAGGCAAATATTTTCACAATTAAAAATATTTGTCCCGAGCGGGAGTCGAACCCGCGACCGCCGGGGTTGAGGCGACTACTCGCATCACTACACCAGAACGGTCGTCAAATATTTATTTACATAATATTATTTACCTAGATAGTTAGTGTTCTAGAATATTACATTGTGTCAAAAACATGAATGACTTTAAGACGACGAAATTTTTTTATTTTTATATTTTAATTATTTATCTTTCATAAAACTTATTTTATAATATTATACTACCTATATTCACCATTGTGTCGATTGTCATCTCTTTTATCGGCCTTAAGATAAAATACGTAAGCCAGCGTATAATGATCCGTACATTTGAATATTTTTGTACATTCCGAGTTCCAAGTTATTTGGACAAATACTTCGTAAAAGTCTGTAATTTCTGAACTAACAAATCGAAGACCTTGAAATAGTTACGTGAGAATCTTTAAAATATCTTCTTACTAACAAAAAAGCTGAAGTAGTAATGGACAGGGCATAAAGCTCGTAGAAGTGACGGCCGATGTAGCAGAAAGATTCTCGAGTGGAGACCACGTACCGGCAAGCGCAGCGTCGGACGGCCGTCCACGAGATGGAGAGACGACTTGAGGAGAGTCGCCAGAAGCCGTTGGATGGAGGCTGCTTCGAACCGGTCGCTCTGAATGTCAATGGGGGAGGCCTACATTCAGCAGTGGACATACAATAGCTAATATGATGATGATGATGATGATGATGATGATGATGGTGATGATTATGATGATGATGATGGTGATGATGATGGTGGTGGTAATGATGATGATGGTGGTGATGATGATGGTGGTGGTGGTGATGGTGATGATGGTGATAATGATGATGATGATGGTGATGATGATGGTGATGATGATGATAACAAAAAAGAAAGATTAGACCAAGCGTTAATTAATCACAACTAAGTACATATTTTGACTTTAATCTCCTGTCGCAAGAGAACGATGATGAATTTTCGGTTAAAAAATATCCAGTACCCTAGCTCGTAGTACAAACTCAAATAGTATCACTTTTCTTTTAAATTAATTCAGTTGTTTTGTCGTACCGTAAAATATTTATGAGAAAAAAACACACTTAGCCTCCGCCATGATTTTGTGCCACGACTGATGATTTTCTGTGTGTCCATTAATCTTAATATATCTTAGAATTTATTTAGAATTTTTTACCAGACCACGTTTCCAGAAATTCGACGCAGCCGTCTCGCGTTTATGATTTACAACTACAACAAATGGATAGTTCATTAGGTCATCCTAATCTATAGTAAATCGTCAATCAATCATTAACAGTTACATTATTTAAAAAAAAAAATAGAAAAATATATCATAAATAATTTATTGATAAAGGGATATCACAGGAACAGAGAAATAGAAAACAGTTTTTGTATCATTAAAATTATCTGACTGAGATAGATATATAAAATCTCACCTTTATGATTATAATATTGTCAGTTAAATAAAATAAATATTAAATTATTAGGATAAAAAATTAAAATTACGTATTATTATACCTAATCAAGATTTAAAATACCGTTGAATCCAGTACAGTGACGCAATTTATCTAAAATGCCACCGTCTCTTTGAATAGTCGTGTATACAATGGCTATAACCACTAAAATTATGTTTACCTGTAGCTTGAACAATGATCAAAGACAGCGTTTTATAACAGGCGTATCTAAATTACCACTTAGTTATAAACTAAAGATACTTAATAACTTTATTCATGTCGTTACCCTCTATGAAAAAAACTCAATAGGTACATCGAACGCACGATCGACACACAATGGGCTGTAACAAACGAAAAGGCACATAAAATGCAGATTCAATAAGTGATTTTGTTTCTTTCTTCGATATTAACCTGACGTGAACTTACTTTCTAGTTCGATCTCGTAATAATAATAATAAAATAACGATTTGTATATTTTATTCCATAACTGACTTATACTAGAAAATGTTTTGCAGGTGTTAAATTTGTCTCGTAAAATATATTTCATGTTTGGGCGAAAATATTTTGAGGGAACCAATTTAATTTTGAGAAAAAATCTAACAAGTAGGTATATTAAATCCACAGTTACAGCGCTGTAAATTAAGCTCCAACACTTCTGCTTCATGGGAAAAGAGTGCTATGCCCAGAAATGATATATTTACAGCTTATTACAATATACACTAATATAATGTAAAATTTTAGTTTTGATAAGAATATTCCAAAAACAGAAACGAAGATTACTAATTTGTTTTTAGCTTAAATTCTTTTCTGTACAGTGAGCGGTCTCGATATTCTTGACTAAGTTAAATTCTTTAATTATGCAGTTATCCGATGTAATTTTAAATCTGGTGTATCCATTAAAATTAATCAAGGTCTATTAAAATCATGTCAACATTGCCACAGAACAAAAAATAACAGTAAATATATTACAAAAACGTTTAATGCTTAACATACTTTACTCCTTAAACTTGAAAAACTTATTGAATTGTAAAGTGTGATCTATTGCGCTGTTATCATCCTAGAATATTTTTAGAAAATTACTATCCCATATATTTTTTAAATATTTATCAATTAATAAAGACGTGTTCTCGAAATCGATCGTAACGCCATTTTGAAACAATTCCTTCCGATTACCGTCGGCGAGATCACGCCAACTTTTTGTTCTTCACCGAATTTCTGAACGTACGACTGTCAATTTCATTTAAGTTTTCGATTTCACAATCCGTTATTGGCTATTTATTTGTTAGAATATAAATTGATTTAAATGGTTCGTTCGAATTAATATTTAATTATTTTTATAACTTTGAAACAATTATGTTTTTACGATTTATATATTAATTAATAATTTTAAAACGATTTTGTGAAAGATGTTCCTATTTTAAATTGTATGGTTTAATTTGATCTATATTAAAACACGATTGTTATTATATTTCGCTTGAAAGAGACGTAAAATACTCGACTGAGTTGTAATGAAGTTTTCTGTCCTACAAGATATATTTTTACTGAAAAGTATCATATAATATATGAACTGAACTAAACTGTATCAGCCTGTAAACGAACCACAGCTGGGCATAGGCCTCTTCTCCATATAGGAGAAAGGGTTGGAGCTTAATTACTGCGGGTTGGCAGATAGTTTTCCCTATCATGAGTAACTATCGCTATCAGGTGCTCTCCGAGGCACGGTGGGGAGACCCACAAGAACGTACACCCAGACCGGATACAAATATTCGCACAAATACCCTTTGTATTTGTGCAAATATTTATTTCTCTGTTTGCTCAGGAAATTTCGGAAATAAAAGACACCGAATATCCAATTAATTATTGTCTAAACATTAAACTTTTATCGCAATCAATTGAGTAATTTTCGCGTGAAAAATTAATTAACCATACTTCAATAAATCCGTTCCACATATTTAAATTATTATAAGAAATAAACTATCTCACTAGGTCACATAGGAACATATTAAAAATATCAAAAATTTGACATATAATAAAATAAGCATTTATATGTTTTTTATGAAAATAATATTTACTGAGAAGTGAGTTTAATATTTACATATGTACTATATACATTTAATGAAATAAAGTCGGTTTACAGACGATAATTTTACGTGATAACGTCATAAGAAACCATTGAAGAAACTCTACTTTCATTAATTGAATTATTATCACAAAATTATCATTATTTTGTATAATACAGAAGGAGGTTATTGAAAATTACAATTTTTTGGACAAATTAACATTTATTTACACTCGTTAATTCAATTATTTTTTCTCTTCTACTCGGACGCATCGGCTGATGGAGTGGAAGAGATGTAGTAAATGCGTCACAAGCCAAATGCTTAGGCCGATCGTGCCTCTCTATCGCTTGTTCCGCACTCTCACTCGCGGAACGTGACAATGAGTCATACTTTTTCGTGCGTGCAGCCGGTGTTCATTGATTTATAAGACGTTATCACGTCAAAAATATATTAATGTTTATATGAGTCGGCTGTTACCTAAAACACAGACAATACCTACCTACAGAAACATATGACCATGTGTGTATGTTAAACATATCTATATTTATTTATTTACATATTATGTATTATATAAATAATACTCGAGAAGAAAACTATTCACTAAATATTACGTAGTCTAACTTATTAACAATCTCTTTCATAATGAAAAGCTATTTAAAATCCATTAATCCTATTAATAAAGTTCACTCTTACTATTTTGCTTTATTAAATTCTAATACATTATTATAATAACGGAAGGAAAATACATTACGTATGGATTACGGAAATCAAGATCGCATTGCGATTCCGTCATCTGACGGTAACACAAGCTGCTTTCACCGGGGTCACTGGTTCGATGCCTCACGGTGCAAACTAAGCGGCAAATTAATATAGCATTCCTTTTAATTTTTATTGTTGTACCGTTTTAGTTTCAGTTATTGTTGATTTTGCATTTTCTGGTTCGGTTGAAATCGTTAATTTGACAACTGTTTGTTAGGAAGAACATTTATTAAATTAAAATGTTTCATTTTCAAATAGATCAATAAGTAAAGTGATAGAGGTTCTACCATTGTGCGCGTCTTCTGAGTTTCATTTCTTAGATACTAGGACTATTAATTTTATACACAATTATTAAACTTTTGAGAAATAACCATTTTTATAAGCACTAAGTATTCAGTGATTTCGCCGTACGATGATCAGCAGAGAATAGTCCGGAAATATTTCTTGTCGAAGTGTCGTAAAAGGTAACTAAGGCCATAGTGGTGCGAACAAATGTATACCAACCAGGATGGTGATGGGCAGCAGCGTCACCATAGCATTTTTTTTGGCGCTGTGAAATGCGTTTACGCATCCTGCCGCCTGAAGGCAACGGGTATGTGGGACTCGCTGACTGCGAAGTCAGAATACCCATTTAAACACAGCGGTGCCCTCATCGTTGTACTAGGACGCCACAAAATCGCTGGCGCATGCCACCGTGACGCCCCGACGGTAGCATCACCATACCCTGCCACAACACTCTGCGCTCACAAACCCACCTGCCAAGCGTGGCTATTAATAGCAAAACCCCTGTAAATGGAGAAGACCTACGTTCAACAGTGGACATACAACGGCTGATGTGTTAATGTGGTATCTATACTTATAAAGTATATAATTACATTGATATCCTTTTGACTCGCAATTGGGTAATTGAATTGAACTCAATTAATCAACCTGTAAAGGTCCCGCTGCTGGACGAAGGCCTCTTCTCTATATAGGACAAGGAAAGAAGTTCCAACAACTTAATCCACCACGCGCATATGGTACTCTACTGCGCGTTGCAGAATATGTCTGCCCCGAGCGGACAGCGAGCGGCACCACTACACAAGAACGGTCGTACGTAGTCGGGTAAAAACTCCCAATTAGGCAAGCCAAGAGAGTTACACAATTCTATGATAAGTACTCATGGTTTATTTAATGAGTATTCAATTGGAGTCCGCGTTACGTAATAGAAAAGCACAGGTTTTGTACACCACGTGCGTTTCAATGCACTTTACGGTTTTGTCGTGTGGGCCAAGTAATAAGCACATATATGTATATATATATATATATATATATATATATATATATATATATATATATATATATATATATATATATATATTAACTGGAATCTAATAAATAATATTATGAAATTGTGTTATTTGCAATTTATATCAATCGATTATTATTTTCTATTATTATTAAATAATAATTGGAATGGATTTTAATCGGTATATTGTTAATATACTAACACAGAGTAATTGTTCGACATTATTGTATTTTTTTTTTATTACGGCATACAACACAATTTGTTTTAATTTTTCCGAAATTATCGACTCTGATATATGCGTAAATTATATATTGCTTACAAAAATATATATTTTGGAAAATGTTATTGTTTTTGTATTGTGTATGTTTCATACTACTGGAGGCTATTGGTTAATTACCTACACGTCTTGAAATCATATAATTTCTTTCATTTCGCTCACCTCTTGGGTGCAAAAAATTACTGAGCATTTCATTTTTCCGCTTTAGCTTTATAACTACACTATACCCAATTGCGTCATAGTACTTATTGGTCGCTTCTGGTTCAAGCCCTATTATGCGCTGCTCAGATTCTTGCATAACTCACCTTCGCTATTGAATTTAATATTAAAGGGGCTTTGAATGGATCAATATATTTATATAATATCATCCGTATGTTTGTGGTTGGAAAACTCGTTGCATTTTTACCAAATAGCGTTTATACATACTTTACACAATACACTTTAAATATAAATATTATCCACCACAACAACCATTGGATGTCAACAACTGAACGTAGGCCTTCCCCATTATATCTGTTGGGGTTTGCTAATACTCGCCATGCTTGGCAGACGGGTTGACAAGCGCAGCGTGGTGGCAGGATATGGAAACACTGCTGCCCATCACAGTGTACAGTTATTCTCAGCTTAGTCACCTTTTATGACACCTCGGCAAGAATGAGTTCGGGTCTATTCTCCTCTGCCGGTCACCGCACGGCCAATATTATTTACAAATATTATCATCTCAACTTAACTATAAAAAATAATAGGATAGTTTAAAACGCATGCACATTCATAGTAAAGTGGTGATTTTGATAACAGTGTTTGTTAATAAATTAATAAAAACAAACTTTATTTTCAAAAGTTTTTGAATTATAATATTAATATATTTTTACTATTTTAAAGCGTAAGTTCACATAAACATAATTTCCATCTATTTTTTATATTTATTTTGTATTTAATGTTGTGCGATGTTATATTTTATCCGGTTTGCGTCTTTAAAGTCTTTAGGGTCACGATCAAGTACCTGTGTAAAAGCGATTGATATTATTATTTATTTTAGATTTAATACCTTTGTTTACAAAAATTACAAACTATCAACCACTACGTAACTATACACTACAAGAACCGAACTCCTTAACCACACAAGCAATAAATGTCTAATATTACAAGCGAAGCCATATAATTGAACTATAGAACGCGATATAATAGACCGGCGTAATTTTCCCGCGGTAACGTAACACGTCAATGAAAGTAAAAGGTCCGAGGTTCGATGCCACAAGGAACCGACGGTTTTCCAATCGCGTCTGCGCAGGAGTCGATCGTCATAATTAGTTTTTAATGTATGCGCTCGCGACGATTAATGTTGCAAACTAAATGTACAATATTTACACTAAGTTTTCATGATTACTTCCGGATTTTGAGGTAATGCGACGTGAAATATTGTCATAATATAGTGTAAGAATTAATATTAGGTCTTTTTTATGTAATATGTAACGTTATAATATATTACTAACCTCAAATCAACTGTCCATGTTTCGGAGTTCGATTCAAGGCCCGAATCTCTAGTAATTTTATATTATGCATATACATGTACTATATATTACTGTTACCTAAAACACAGGCATTAAGTTGTCTACCTTACGACTTCATGCTTTTAGGTCCTAGGATGAAATTCTTTGTCAAGGGGTTCTGGAAACGGACATAAAAAAATTCGACCGCTATCGCAACATGTGATCGCGCTATGTCGCATAAATTCGTATCGCTTCGCTTCGCGTCGCATATAGTTACATATTTTATCTAGGACAGCGCCGTAGCTTTAACAAACCTGTCTATGACATTACTCTCAAACTCCTCTTTTCAACATTGGAATGTGTGTGTGCTTGTGTGTGTGTAATTTTCGAAAATATTTCATTAATGATAACTGTAAACTTTGAACGCTGGTATTAGTAGCAAGCAAAAAGGTTTTATATATGGTAACCCTAAGGGGTTTACGTTTTAAGTTTTAGCTTTATTTAAAATATTGTTTTTTATCGTTACAGTAGTTGTGACACAAATTCATTAAAAATTTCAAGTGTCTACCTATTACAACACCAAAGAGACAGTGAGAGACGGATGATTTTAGATATATAGTATGTAGATTAGGTATATAAGTAGTTTAGTTTTATAAATATATAAGAAACAGTGTATAACTCTCTATGTACGGAACGGGTAAATAAAACGTTAAAAACACAGTTCCACACGTAGTAGCAAAGAGCTTATAATATTATGAAAATTAAAAAAAATCTACCAGTGTCTCTAATAGTTCTAAGCAACATTCAATTCTCTCTTCGATGAACGAATTCTTCGATCGTATCGACCGATGATATCGTTCGGTAGCTCGACATTTCGACTAATTGCTATCGAGATATTTGAGATAAGTTTAGAAAGGAAAGTGGTTGAATTTCCTTAAGAGACGCTTGGAGATGTCAGGAATCCGGTCTACGTTATAACTAAAGAAGACTGATATTTTGAGTCCTGAGCAGTCTGCTACAATTGTGTCACAGTGATAAATCAGTGATAGATAATTGACATTACAATGATTGATTATGACAATTATCGTTATCTAATATATATTTTTTTAATCGTGTTGGCGCAATCGTCAGTTTTTAATAATAATCCTTTTTAATATCGCGTTCGCGTCAGGTAACGCGGATGTTCCAGAGGTCGGCGGTGGACTCTGACCAGCACACCCTCGAGGTGTGCCCGAGATGGGCGGCGCTGCGTCAAAGTCTGACGTCGGTCCTCGGAGGGGACTTGTCGCTCCCGAGCATTATCACCGCGATGCTCGACGACGACGAGTCCTGGAAGGCGATGGTCTCCTTCTGCGAGACAGTAATGTTCCAGAAGGAGGCCGACGAGCAGGTGAGAGAGGAGGCCGCCGACGTGGCCTCCATCCGCGGGCGACGAATAGGGGTGCGTAGGAGGCGCTACTTAATGCGCCTCCAGTAACGCCCCTGTGCCGTGTCGGGCCGGGATGGGAACCCGGTCCTGCTAGACACGGCGTCGTCGGGACTGTTAAGAGGTGAGCCGAACAGTCCCCATGGAGGAGGTCTGGCCTTTTCGCCGAGGCCAGCCTGTCGCTGGAGGGATCCTGTTGCCTGCAGATCCGGGACCCTCCAATTAAAGCGGCTGAAGGCTCCCGCAGGGGTTTAGTACGGTACTGCACTCCCAAAGAGCCGAGTCCGACATAGGTCTAGGACTGCCGACCCGGGCATCCTGGATATCATCCGTAAATGGATTCCCCTGCAATAAAAAAAAAGAAAGATGTTCCAGAGGTCGCAGGTACTTATAGGTTATGCTTAGTTTTTCGTAGTCTAGGTGTTTTTTATTCGTGTTGTGTGTGTGTTGTCGAACCCCCGACACAGTGTTTTTTTTCTAACTGGGTGCCGTTGAGTGAAGAATGAAAAAAGCGCTTTTTATTATTTAATTAATAAATAATTTTATAAAAATTTATTAAAATACAAATTATTACCAAAAATTGTGACGGCATAAAATTAAAAATTTTATAAAACAGGTGTTGTTATCAAGAAATATATATCAAATCAAGCCTAAAAAATGGCAACATTTATTAATGATATTTTTATAGAATGAAAACAATATCACTTTCATTCATCATCATCATAATATCAGTAATTGGTATCAGTGGTTGGTTGGTACTGTAGAACGTAGGCCTCTCCCATCGACCTCCAGAGCGACCGCTTCGAAGCGGCCTTCCTCCAACGGCTTCAGCGACTCTTCCCGAGTCATCTGTCCATGTGGACGACCATTCGACGCTACGCTTGCCGGTACATGGTCTCTACTTGAGAACCTGTCTATTCCGTCGGCTGTCAGTCCTACGAACTATGTGCCAATATTCACAATAACTCCTTTTGTGATGATGAGTTGACTAAAACGGTCAAAGCATATTTCCTCTCCAGCATAATTCTCGTGACTTAAATTTTTTTATTATTTTTAAAAGAATTAAATATCTCATTAGTGACATCAAAACGGATGGAAAACAAAACTAAACAATTGTGAAGAAAAAATTCAAAAGAATCATGAACGATAATTTTTCAAAACGTTTCAAACCTTATTGTTTTTAAAGCTAAGTCCGAGGACATTACGACGAAAACCATCAAGAACTCATCAACTTCGAAGCTTACTTTCACTTCTATTCTGTGACTAGCGAGAACCTAATTATGTTACATCGTCTAAGCAATATACTAATAACTAATATAACCACCAAACTAAATGGATAGAAACTAAACCTAACCTGTAGTTGACACAAGACAGTAGGAGTAGAGTTAGATTCAACGCAGTTTTTAATTTTATTACTAAAATTATGTTTTGTAATAAATTTAATCAAAATAAATCGTTCTTGACTTTGAGATTGATTATTGTGAGAACACCTAAGTTTACAATAAGAAAGAGACGTATATGTCCAACAGCCTTTTGCATCATTAATAATTTAGTTGCAATATTCCTCCTTTAAAGGATAAGAAATCTAGGTGAAGCTTTGAGATGCTTACTATAGACAGTTACTGATATGAATTGAACTAAGTAAATCCACCTGCAAATGTCCCACTGGTGGGAAAAAGCCTCTCCACCACGCTGCTCCACTTCTGGTGAGCGCATAACTTCTCTACCATGAGTAACGATCTCTATCGGGTGTCTATGAGAATCAGGCGGAAATCGAACCCACAAACATGGAGCAGAAATCAGGGGTCACTGTCAACTGCGCCAACGAGCCAGTAAGTATTATGTATATATGTGACATTAAATTTAATATAGCATCTATTTTTGAGACCATCCACAAGGACATACATTCAGATCAAAAAGAAATATTTGTATAAATACAAGTACATGTTCAGTGCAGGAATCGAACCCGAGACTGCCGCCGTTGAGGTGATTACTCGCACCACTACACCAGAACGGTTGAACGGTACACACTGAAAGACAAAAAAAAAACACATTTCTGTCTTCAGTATCAAATATAGTGTTCTCCGAAAAAAAAGAAATGTTTAAGGTACACAATTGAACCAGTTACACTTCCATTAGAAATAATGTAATTATTTCATTGCAAAAAATCCTGTTAAACATAGTACCCTATTTAACTGAGGCATCGGATAGTAAATATATTGTACACATACAAATAGTCAGTACGTATATCTTATAGAAATCTAAACAATCGAACCCGCATCAATAGTTCCTAATACCACAATTTATCGGACCATCAATCGAAGAGTAATTCTTATCGGAAACATCTTAATTGATGTCTGTCTGTAGCATTGGAATTCATATTGATCAATTGATTTCCAAATCTTTTTATTGAAATGAAAAAGAATTTAAATTACTGTTTGTATTTTTTGACGTAAGTTTATTTTAATGAATTGGTGAAGCTGGTTTGGCCGCACGGCTCGTATATATATAGTCGATATATTTGTTCCTGAGCGTATGAAACGGCTGTATGAATTATAATGGTTTCACACCTCTAAACCAAAACGGTTGTTATATGCCAATCCAACTAAGACACCATCAAAAGATTTAACCTTATAATTTGAAATCTAAAATATAACCCCAACTTCCTAACAAAATATTACGTCAAGTATAACATTAAGCTAGTTAACCGGAACCGGATATAATAATTCACGTTCATTACGATGGTGATAAAATTGTATAACTCCAACCACGAAATTACGAGCTAAAGTACACCAGTAATAACGGTAATAAGTTACCAGAAAGTAGAGGGCAAAAAAACGAATTAATACTATTTACATTTCACCAAAGTATTGAGAAGGACAAAAAGGAAAAAATAATTTTAGGAACAGCGCACACTGTGTGAAATGTGGTACGAAAACGTCAATATCAAATGCGATTAAATTTTCAATACACTTATTTATTCAAATGTTGTATTAAGCATTGAGTTTACAAATGAATACTAGAAATAAAAAAGGCTCTAAGTGCAAAAATCTTGTTTTCGTTTTTATTACTGTATTTCAGAAAAAAAAGCCGCCACCACCATACATTATCTTAGAGACGAAGAACACCGAAAATATTATGCAACTATTTTGAAATAAGCTAACATTTATGTTACCTACTTTTATTTTATTAATAACCAGCAAACCCGGCGAACTCCGTTTCGCCACCAGATGGCTTCGTTTTTTGTAACATTTCGTTTGATATATATTGGTTTGTAGTACATGCTATGTATCAGAGATGGTGCTGTATGTGAAAAATGATTTTTCCTGTTTTCCTGCTTTTCTGTTGAAATCGTCAGGAAGGAAAACCCGACTTATTTTTATATTGCAGATTAAATAAAAAAAATTATAATATTTTATTTGTCACATTAATAGTCTTTTTATAGATAATATACCAAAGTACCAATATCAAAAGAGGCTTGAAACTTAGACTTTTAGTTATAATATAGCGCATGGCATATATACCATTATTTATGTTAATAAGCGCTGGACTTGCTAAGTTTTCTTTAGAATGATTAGAAAATATAAGCTTATTGTCCTATTTAACAACTTGAGATACTTTATTTTTGTTTCGCAAAAGCATTTTATGAGTAACATTTGTTTCTGATCTGGGTGTATGTCCTTGTCGGTCTTCCCACCGTGCCTCGGAGAGTACGTAAAGCTGTCGGTCTCGTTGGACCGAGATGTCGTAAAAGGCGACTAAGACCAAAGTGGTGCGAACAACTGTAGACCAATCAGGATGGTGATAGGCACCCAAGGGAGTTTCTGGTCTCCTACTGGGCGCATCCCCCGGTTGCGGATAGGAGAATGCCACTGGAATGCCTCGCGAGTGGTAGGGGATCTTCGGACCTCCGCGGACCAAAACCAGCAGCGGTGGGCGCGAAAGCGCAGGAGGGGGGTGACTCACTCTCCCCCTCCATTCGATGGCGCGAAAGCGCAGTGGTTGGGCGCGGAGGCGCACAAGACACTGGGCCCCTGGACCAGCTGATGTGTGGGCCCAGTTCAGGGGTTTCGCCGTCTGGGGTAGCTGGGGTCCAGTGGTGGGCGAGGCGCGAAAGCGCGGTGAGAGTGTTTGCACAGGAGGTGCGGCCGGTGAGAGAGTGGCGCCGAGAGGGCGCGGAGATTTCGGTGGTGGGGCTACTCCTGGTACTTCTCTGAATTAGCAGAGTGGACCAGTCGAACGGCCATAATCACATACGGAGGAGCCATCGGGCCAAGCTTTGGGGCGTCACGGTTGTATGCGCGAGCGATCCCGTGGCGCCCCACTACGGCGCAGACGGTCGATGGGCTTTAGTGGGTATTCTGGCTTCGTAGCCTGCGAGTCCCACATACCCGTCGCCTGTGGGCGGCTGGATGCGTAAATGTATTTCCCATCTTTAAAAAAAAAAGGATGGTGATAGGCAGCAGTGTCACCATTACCTGCCACAGTAAACTGCGCTCGCCAACCTGCCTACCAAGCGTGGCCAGTATTAGAAAACCCCCAAAGATGATGGAGGAGTCTATAATAATTAAACTCAAGCCTACATTGAGTGCATGTTTTTTTTTTACTTATTATGCTTTATATGCATATTTATTATTACTAAATGTTTATCCGCGAACTCTTTTTAAATCGTGTCTGTGCTCTCTTATCCAAGTTTGCGTCCGTACATCTAAAGTATGTATATATATTTGATCTTCGTATCCGCGACGTTTATTTTGTATGTGTATACGTGCCTTAAATACTCGTAGATTAGTACCGTCGGTCACTAACCACACCGCGCAGCGTCGCTGTTTTTTGAACGTGTAACTTTTGTTACACCTAGTTCTTTAAAAAGTTACAGAGGACTGTTGTTTATGTAATGATAAAATTACGATATTGTTATTATGTGGTAATAACAGCTATTAAGCGAATTTAATGGATTTAATGTTATATTGTGAGGACCTTTCTGGTGTAGTGGTTCGAGTAGTTGCCTCAAACCGCGCGCCGGCGGCTTCGATTCCCGCTCGGGACAGATATTTGTATTGTACATATATTTGTTTCCGGTCTGGGTGTATGTCCTTGTGGGTCTCCCCACCGTGCCTCAGAAAGCACGTAAAGCCTTCGGTACCGGTTGTTATCATAGACACCTAATAACGATCGTTACCAATGATAGGAAATTGTCCACCAACCCGTAGTGAAGCAGCGTGGTGGATTAAGCTCCAACCCTTCTTCTATATGGAGAGGAGGCCTTCGCTCAGCAGGGAGTGGTTTACAGGCTGAAACAGTACAGTACGATGTTATTATGTGTGTGTATCTACGATAGATTGTCTAAAACCATGGCATAGGACCCCTGCTGGAAATACCGTACAGAACATCATAGAAAAACAAAAAAAAATCTAAATGTATCTATTATCGTGACTTATGCTCCTTCACTGGTCATTTTTGCTAAACCAGTTCATGTTTATATGACTGACCCGTTGTCGCAGCTGGTAGTGACTCTGCTTTTATCTCCACGGTTATGGGATCGTTTTCCGCCCCGAGTCTGTTTGTATTATATAGTTATTTATATGTATATTTATTCCAAAAATATGTATATCGGTCGGTCTATCTAAAACACAGATATTAAGTTGCCTACCCTGGCAAAAGAACTGGAACAGACGACAGTATATGTTAAATAATTATATTTATTTAATTATTTATTTATATTTCATGTGCATTTATCTCGAATATAATAAAATGGTAATATCAAATTAGTGATTTTCACCAATAAACTAGCGATATCAGTGGATTCTCACTTTTATTCATTAATTCAGTGGGTTCTCGTACTCACTAATTCTGCTTGGTACGATTTCCGCACAAAAAGTAAATAGTCACTTAAAATTAGTCAAATTCCACTAAATCATGTTTAGAAAGTAAAGGTTGACTGGAAAAAAATCGCTGTGTTAGCGACAAGATTATTATTATTTACATTATTTTTAGTAAATAAATACAGCACGTAATAAAAATAAATAAAGTATATAGCATTAAATGGTATTCTTATGTAATAATAATTTTCTCATAAAGAAAGCTCGTTACGTCATGAAACGTAAAACACATTATGGACTTTTACAAAAGATATAAAAAACTACATTTCAACGGCCCAATGATTCGTTTTTATTGTAATTCTAGTATAGTCGCTCTCAGTTAATTTATTTTTTTATTGATTAGTCGATGTTTAGCGGTCTATGTTCTTAATAAATTTATTATTATCCTATTTTAAAGCAGAAGGAACGTAACCTGCTTCTTCGGATGGCGTCTTTTTATTTTTGTATGTGTGTACATCGATGTTTTTTGAGGCTTAATAATAATAATTTTTTAAATACCTATATTTTTGTGAAAAATAATGGATAATTTCGCTTTATTCCAAAAATTCAGTTAATAATAAAATTAAACAAAAACAAAGTGAAACTTTTTTCGTGTGCTTCATTTATTAAATCGGCCTGTAATCGTCCCACTGCTGAGCAAGAGCCTTTTCTCTGTATTGAAGAAGAATTGGGCCTCAATCCACCACGCTGCTCCTCAATTTTATTTACTGATTCTCATATACGATCATTTTTCACTGCCATTAATTTTTAGTTTTAACTTTTACTGAACGGCCTCAGTAGGATGTGAATCCTGTGTCGTAGTTCCAGAAAGATACACATACAAGCACAAACTCTACGACAACATACATATGGCATATACAAATATTTTTCATGTGTGGATATAGAACCTACGACTGTTAACGCATCAGAGTCGAGTTTTTAAAAATCACTCACAATGTACGTCTCTTGTGATCTCCAATATGTTTTACCGTTGGTTTAAATGTTTAAAAATCATATTTATTACGAAAAAACTCTAAAAATTTATTAATTTTTATTGCTAAATTTTGTCGACTACTAAAAGTACCACCCTTGTTGAACAACCCTTATACCCTTGTCACGCTACAATACAATAACACATACTATATTTGTATGTGATATAACATATGTAACATACATGTGTTACTTTACATAAAATATTATTGTAACTGACAATATTATTACATGTCACAAAGCTAACAAATACATGACCAGTATGTAGCAGAGATGTGAAAGTTATATGGAAATGATATCAATAGTAAACATCAATTTATTACTTTTTGTTTGTAATAAAGGCGTTATATTACGTATTAAATTTCGTTATTATTAGGACGATTATAAAATCACGTTGGATGTTTCATAGTCGCTCTTATGCACCTGTCTACCACAAGTCAGCACGGCCTTGCACGCTAAACTGCCCATGTCGACCTGCGGTCAACACTGGTATTCGCGCTCGAATGCCTTCGAACAAAGTGAAATAGAGACCTCTTTGTCGCTCTAAGGCCGATTTGTATAATTTATCTCACTACTCCGTAAAATTTTCTACATAAATATCGATATTCAAGTGTCCAAAGCAAAAGAAACAAAAAATAAATAAATAAAACAGTTGGGCAGTTGACTGCTTGCGTATCGTATCATGTCGCTTGTTTTTTTTTTTTTTTTTTTTTTTTTTTTTTTTTTTTTTTTTTTTTTGAACTTATTGTGTTAAAATGTTATACAAGTGTGATACATTTTCAAAAGAACATTAAGAGCACTATGTGGCATACTAATTGTTATTTTTGTAGTATAAATTATGTAGAACAAATAAAAATCAGAAAACCTAAAGTGAGAATAGGAACTGTTGTATCAATTTTTATATTTATCAGCAGTGGTGAAATTATTTATTCAACATAACAAATAACACAATTCTTTTAGAACGGAATATTGTCACATGTTTATTATCTTGGTGGATTGCGCTTGAACTCTTTCCTCTTACGAGACTCCTTCACATGAGAGGTGTATTTTACAAGAGGTGAGATATTAATAGACACTTCAAATCGTTCGACGATTTTGCAACACAACAGGACCTTTTTCACCGGTTACTGAAAAAAAGTTTTACTGGTTACTGAAGTAAAGTTTATCTCTTAATTAAGTTACTGATATACTATAATAGACTTTATCAGTAGGAGGTAAATTAGGCTCTTAGGGCATATTTCAAATTAACAATTAAACTAGAACTCTTAGTATTACAATATCTGAAATATCTGAAACACAAAGTGGAGTATAATGGTAAAACAAAAATAAATAATTAGAATATTTTATCTATTGGATACCGTTATGTGTCAGATAACAATCTAAATTATTTTCATAAACTTTATCAGCAACCGGCAAAATTGGCCCTAACATATGTTAATATGACACGTATCCTGATTTCGTATTAGTGACACATCCGACTCGATAGCACTTCCATTGCACTCCCAGTTCCGTGTTTCTTGTGACACCATTGACGTAACTTTAACATAAATTATTCATGACCGCACAATTACTTAATGAGACATGTAACAATGTACATACATAGATATTAACATAAAAAAGATGTTCATACATTTAAATCTATAGAAACTAGACGAAGCGCTCGGTTTCACTTATATTTTTTGATTGATTCAGCCTGGTGTTGTAAAAAATCCTCCGCCAGCATCAGCCACTGGATGTCCACTTGTGAACGTAGGCCTCCCCTATCATCTCTTCTATATAATATATCTCTCTCTTGCCAATACTCGCCGCGTTTGGCAGGCTTGTTTTCGTACGCAGTGTGTTGTGACAGGATCGCAGGACGCTTCTGTCCATCACTACCCCGTTGGTTCATAGTTGTTTGCCCCCAGGCTTACTCGCCTAAGTTGTCTTTTACGACACCTCGGCTAGAAAGAGGTCAGGACTTTTCTTCTCTGCCGGTCACCGCATGGCCCTATGCACTAAACACGGCGCTTATATTTACATCTGTAGTTATTGCCGCCTCTCTGTTAGTTTTAGCTTTAGGTTTTATATTCCAAATTATTATTAATAAATAAATTAGCTCTCTAAAAAAATTATTTTTAAAATCGGGCTTGTAGATAACAAGATTAGCACATTCAAAGAAACATATACTTAAGAGAGTTGTTCGTGTAAAAAATTCGGGAGTTAGAAATATAAGATTTGAATAATTCTTTTCAGATAAAACGTCTCACAGACGAGAAATTTCTTTCATAAGAGATTTTATGAAATTTAAATCTTATTAGGGTGAATAGAGGTGGCAAAAATTAGGGAACGAAAAAAATTAAGAGGATTAATTATTAAACTTAAAAAAAGATTAAAATTTTTAATTAAAATTTCCAAAAATGTTTTAACACGATAATTGTAACTGTTTCATCTCAGAATTTTTATTTGAATACTAGCGGCCCGCCCCGGCTTCGCACGAATATTTAACAAAAATTTTAAAAATTATAAATTTATATTTTTTATCACCTACATGCGCCATCTATCGTATAATTGTAGAATATCGTTTTTATATTTAGTGACATTTAACATAATAGTACCTATATTAATTGAAAATGATGTTTATCTAAAATATTAAAACGATTTCTATTCCTATCCGACATATTTAGTAAACTTTTAAGTTTAGCAAAATAATAACTCAAAAATAAGTTTTGTGAGTTTTTAAGATTCCTTAGACCAGATGGCGTTGGCGGCGTAGGTACCTATTTCTATTTTCTTAAATATTTATTTTTAAATTTAATTACAATGAAACAAAAACTAAATTATACTGTGAGTTATGTCTAATTTTTATGTATTAAAGTTATTTACATTGGTTTTGTACTTTTTACGTGATACGTGAACAAAGAAAAACACGATAAGAGATGGCGCTGATACGAAAAAAAACGCGCTATTGAAATTTATTCTTGATGATATATAGTGTATTAATAAAACGGAGGTTTTAACAGATTTATTATTTGTATAGATTTATTATTATAACTAATACTATATGTAGTAAATTATATTTAATTTCTGATTAAGATTATATTCATTTAATTTAAATAAATATTTACAATTCTTCATTTATTCATTAATTTGGTATAGATTTACAATAAAATTGTAGTACGGTATGAATTGGCTAATATAACAGCATATCGTATTATCATTGAGCAGGAAGTTAACCCTCCCCCATTTTAACTTCCCCTTAAAGCCATTCGTTTGAACTATGGAGAGTAGAGCTAAGGAATACAATCTTATATGGCTGTTTTGACACAAAAAGTGTCAACAAAATAGCATTAAATAAAAGGAGCTGTAGTGGAGGGTATAATCTGAACATAACTGTTTTAGATGACTCGAAGTTTGCTTAGTGGAAGTAAGTATAATTTCAAGTATTCTCATAGAGTAGAGTAGATAGTAAATGTGTTGTAATTGAAAGTTAAGCACTTAGCGAGTTAAATATGATGTCTAACCTAAAACCGGTACACTGGTACAGCAACGCCATATTTATTTAAGGTTATTTTTCAGTCACTTTTTGTAACAAAAGATTGTCCTCCTTAGCTCTACTCTGCATAGCTTAAGGTAATTGAAATGTAGATTATAGAACATGAATAACGAATATAAATAATAACATACTTTTCTTAAAATTTTAAAACATTTTACATACGAAAAAGGTGTTGATTTTTTGTCTCTTGTGTGATTTTTTGCAACTGTAGGTATTTCTTATTAAACAAAACAATGCTGATTCATCAACCACGTAAAGCCGTTAAACCAAATGAATGAAATTAATGAAAGTCATTATAAGTAAACTCATTATAAGCAACCTCATTCAACATTATACAATTGTTCCAGTCGTTACACTATATATAAGTCTGTTACTACTATCTCATAAACTGTCTGTCACTATATATAGTCTGTTACACTATTACATAAGTCTGTTAGACTATTTAAAAGTCTCATGTAGTATTTATTGTATTGACAATGTAAATATTTCACAAATAGAGAGAAAGTCCTATTAGTTTACAAGTGTGAACTTCCTGAACACTCGCGTGGGCTTATGCTATAAACAAACTTAACATACATAATATACATACACTGACATAACATTAAAATAATTAATACTTATTTGACTATACTTATCTTTGTATATTATACAAAATCAGGGGCTGTTTATGAAGTCATGGGCCATATACCAGCTAATCTAAGACGGATATAGTATTTAGGAAGCTGACAGAACCAGCTAGCGTGAATCGCGTGCATGAATTTTTCCGCGGTACGAGTAATAATTTAATGGTATTAATATACATGATATTATAATGTAACGACAGTTTTTCTTGTTTATAATATACATATAACGATAACTAATAGATAGGATATGGAATGCGTTGTTTTAGGGTTCCGCATTGCATACCGTAAAACGGTTGTTGATACTGGGTTTAAATAACAAGATAAATGCGTTCAACTCAACTTCTCTCGGCTTTCAGTAGGATAAAAATCCTGTTTAGGAATCACACACAACACATACGAACAGACAACTAATATTTGTAGGGCCTATACCCATAGTGGGGATCGCTGTGACCGCTGGCGCAACAGCCAGTAGCTGTGACATGTCGTCCAATTCGAATTTGTTTCCATCTGTGTTCATTTTGCAATTATCTCTGTAGTAAGGAATATTATCAACAAAATTATCTCAAGGCTGTCAACGAAAATCTATTATTATGATTCTAATAATCTCATATTCAAAGCCGTTTATGGATAACGGTATACACTCGAAATTTTCACATAATATGTATTACTACGATTGTCATAACTATAAGTACTGAACTGACTGAACTGAATCAGCCTGTAAACGTCCCACTGCTGGGCAAAATGCACTTCTGTATAAGAGAAGGGTTGGAGCTTAATCCACCACGCTGCTGCACTGCAGGTTGGCGGATAATTTTACTATCATGAGTAGCGATCGCTAAAGTGTCCATGATAACAACCGGGACCGACGACTTTACGTGCTCTTCGAAGCACGGTGGGGAGACCCACAAACACATACACCCAGATTGGAAACAAATATTTGTACCAATTTGATTAAAAGTCTATATCGGATTTTATCGCGTTTATTTAAAACTTTATATTTTTACAATATTTTAAATTGATTAAATTTATTCGGACACCCACCACCTCAGTCCCCCGAGATCATGGACGCTGTAAAGGGTCCGAAACGTCGGGAAATAATTTAAAATATTGTAAAAATATAAAGTTTTAAATAAACGCGATAAAATCCGATATAGACTTTTAATCAAATGAGTAAAATTCGCGTAAATATAAGAGAACAGTATTTGTACCAATTTAAATATCTGCCTCGAGCAGGAATCGAACCCGCGACCGCCGGCGTTAAGGCGATAAGCGATAATCGTACCACTACATCAGATAGGTTATCGTAATACGATAATTAATAAATTGATTTTAACATTTATGCATTTTAAAGTATTACAATATTACGGAACCTTTCCTCTGGGAGTTCGACTTGCTCTTGGCCTGCTTATAATAAAGTTGAACCATTTGTTAGATCCAGAGTCTAAACTAAACAAACGAAACAATATTTTGCTATTATATATAACAAGTATACAATTAACATATTGGCCGTGCGGTGACTGACAGAGAAGAATAGTCCCGACCTCTTTCTTGTCGAGGTGTCGTAAAAGGCGACTAAGGCCATAGTGGTGCTAACAACTTTACACCACCCAGGATGGTGATGGACATTAGCGTCACCATATCCTGCTACAAGACACTGCGTTCGACAGCCCGCCTGCCAAGCGTGGCGAGTATTGGCAAAACCCCCAGAGGTGATGGGGGAGGCCTACGTTCAGCATTGGACATACAACGGCTGATGTTGTGGTGTGGTAGACTTAACATATAAAAATTAGTGTGTGCACATTTATATAAGTAGATATTTTTTTGTTATCTAAAACATAATTCACTTTTTAATAAGTTCATGCAAGATTTTAAACTCAAATCATCATTAATTACGTAAAATCTATAATTTATTTAATAATTTCTTAGCTATATTTCTAATATTATATGCAACTCGCACTTGACCAGTTAATTATGTATGTGACTCGTTAAAAGGTATTCCGTAGTGATGATGAGTTGCGTGTGTAAGTGCGTATGTTACATTATTATTTAACAACATGCGTTAATAGATTTTAATTAACAAATCAAAATTATGTTTGTGATTACTCAGTTTTACTATCAAACACAAATAATGTAATGTCTGTTTATAATAAAATAGATCTTGTCAGTATATAATTATGGACCTTACAAACAGTTTAATCTCTATCACTACTTATTATAAAAATAGTCCTCCACCGCGTCTGTTTGGCCGTCTGTCCGTTGGCGATAAACTCAAAAACTGCATGGATTTTCATTTGATTTTCATAAATAGATAGACTGATTCCTGAGGAAGGCTTAGGTACATATACATAACCCGGGCGCTGCCGGGGCGGGCCACTAGTTTATAATATAATTGGTCCAGTTATGTACATTAAAGATATTATGATTTTTTTTAGAGTGCACTCTGTAATCGATACTGAAGACAAAACTGTGTTTTTGTCTGTTTGTCTGTCTGTCGGTATCTTAATCGCACATCACGCCGAAACTTCTAAATGGATTTTAATGAAACTTGTTGTAGTTTGCTGTGCTGTAAACCAGTCTGTCTATCACCAATGGAGGGAGGCCATGAGTTAGGGATTGAAATCTCTTAGATACCAAGGAACCGTCCTTATCAGGTCTCTCGCTATTATAACCTCGGATAGTAGCTTGTTCGACAGCTCTATAAGTGATTTCACTAAGAGAAATATATTAAGTATAGCTTAATAAATAAATATTAAGGTGTAAATATTGTTTCAGAGTGCGGGGTGCCTCTGAGAAGGCATACGAGGCAGCCTCGCGAGCGTTCAGCGGGGCAGCTGCGGATAATAAAGGGGATGGAATCTAAGAGAGGAGCTTGGCCTTGGCAGGTAGAGTCTTTTCGTTCTCAGCAAATTGTGGTATAGTAAAATTTATTTATACAAATATTATCAAAAGGATAGTTTTGTTTACATAAATTTTAAAGCTACTGAACCGATTTAAATAATTCTTTCAGCAGTAGAATATTATGTTATTTTAAATTGAGCACCTGGAAGACCGAGCCGGTTAAATTATATTTAGTTACGATATGAATAATATTTTCGCTCTAACCGACATAATAATAAAACAATAGGAACTGGTTATTTAAATTAAAAAAAAAAGAGCTCTCAATAAAAAATTTTTTCACAAAAGAAGAAACTTGAAAAAAAAAGGAAAAACTGTTGTTTTGGAGACATCTGGATTCGAACCCGGGTCTTCTGATTTCGAATCCGCTCGATTCCCATCCGTGTTATTATAAACTTATGATATATCGATGACAGCGAAATTTAAATTTTGAAATCAATATACATATAAATATTTAGCAATTTTACTAAAAAGCAAGAACAGAACCGAAAACATTTGATGTAAACTTTTATTAAAAAAGAAGGAAAAGCGACAAATAGCCGATGCAATTATTAATCTACATTATATACATTACTACTTATATAATTGAAATTAATATTAAAAAATATATACAAAAATTTTAACGCAAATCAATAAATACAGTTGTAATAAATTATTTGTTTTATTACAATTACAATTTTATTATTTAATGTAAAACTGTTACTTTCACTGAGCGGTGTTTACAGTATTGACGATTTAAAGGATTGTACTCACCTGGTATAGCGTATTACGGTTTATAAAGCTGTGCCCATATTGGTGTACTATGGAATGCTAAAAAGAGAACCGAATAACGTAGAATTATTACATACAAAAACCCATACTTATCTTCATCACGATGCGACTATTACGTAACTTGCATGATCGCGAGCAACCGCTATGGTGTCGAATTTCAATACTAGCTGAGCCTCAATTAGTATTGAAATTTGACACCACAGCAATTTCTCGCGATCGGCCAAGTTACGTAATAGTCCCACATACTTGAAGGAACCGAAGAAGAGATCTACCCTTCTTCCGCTCAATCTCAGTTGACGCATTTCAAGTTAGTGAGGCGTGAAAGTGATCACGATTCTCTCTCACACTTTTGATACAGCTCATGGCGTTAAGCCGTTTCGAAGAGTACAACCATTTCGATGTCTTCATCGTCTCCTGATCTCTCTCTACTCTCTCTTTCTGAATTAACATGATTCCACAGAATAAGAATACGGCCTCTTATTCTGAGTCCCTGTAGAACATTTGTAAGCATGAAACTTCTTTTTGAAACGATTCTCATTTGAAACTGTAAATGTACTACCATACATGTTTCGCAGTAACTCGGATATGTCTGACCACAGCTTTAGAAACACCTATAAATTACTCTTTAATTATTATATGATATTAAATTGCATAATTTAATGATATAATTATTAATAATTTAACGATAATAAATGTTTTAATGACCAGATTAATTGTAACAATCATAATAATTATGTAAGAAAAATTGTAATAAAATTATTTGAATAATTTTTTTTTTTTATTCATTTGCAATTTCGCTTATCCGTTTTTTTGTAATCACGAATTTTTGGAACGAGGAAGGATTTATCTCTCACGATAAAATTACTGAACCGATGGAGATGAAGCTATTAAACTGTTTCATCTGGAATTAGATTATTTTAGAGATTAAATTATTTTATATTTATTTCAAAATTCACTGCACATCGAATTTTACGAAGGTTAAACTAATAAAACTAGTGTAATAATAATTATGTCTTTTATATTTTTAATATTTTGTATAATTAGAATGATACTAATTTTCATTGAAATTTATTAAATTATTTGAAAAGGTGTGACACAATTATTCGTAATCGATTTTCTAATATATTTATTGCATTTATTATATCCTAAATTCCAGGTATCCCTACAGCTGCTTCATCCCAACTACGGTCTTATTGGGCACTGGTGCGGGGGTGTGCTGATCCACCCCCAATGGCTGCTGACAACGGCGCACTGTATACATAAGTAATACTCATGTTTGAAAATTATATCAAGCCATGATAAGCTGATATTTTGTAAATAAATCTTTAAAAAAAAAAAGAAAAAACCACGAATTAAGCTGTAAAATAAAACAGAAAAATGTATATTATGACTTAGCGGCATATTTTATCTATTTTCTATTAGAAGCATGGTTCGTAAAGAAATGAAAAGGCTTCAATCATTTTGAATACCTTTGTCTAATAACAGGAACAAATTTTAAATATAATTTAAATATAAATAGCACAAACCATTTGTACATTTCGTAACAGTGTCGATACATTTGAAAAAATAATGATAAAAAAAAACTTTTTAAAAACAAGCGCCCTATAATGAAGAAAATAAACTTTAAATTAAATCAAACCAATTTGCGCAACCTCGAGATTTGCATATTTTATAGGAAACATTTTCTTTCATAGAATTACTAATAATAAGTATGTCAAGCAAGATTAGTTAGTACACAGGTAAATCTCGCGACAAACTTTTATATCATTTAATAAATTGTGTAATAAATGTACTAAATTGATTGGTTTGATTTAATTTAAAGTTTATTTTCATCTTTTTAGGGTACTTAAAAGCTTGTTTTTAAAAAGATCTTTTGTTTTTAAATTAATGTATTTTTTATTTTTTAGTTATAATTGGGAATGTTTCTAAGTCTGTTCATTTCATTTATTATGTCATTATATTCGTCATTACATGGTATTTTGCCTGTTAATTTAATATTGGATAAGAGTGACCTACTTAAGGCCACGTATGCTTGACCTGCAGCGAAGAGCTTTGAGTCTAAGTAGACAACGGCTAGGTCGACAGTATTTCCCTGTATTTTAGTTATTATGTAAGCCCATCATAATATGATTGGCAACATTCTTCGTTCTGCAGTATCGTGGCTATACTTTGCGGGAAAATGCACAGTCTTGGGTTGAATGATATGAACACCGTCTTTGCCGAAGTCTATACGGACGGATGGTATGTCAGTATCGTACATCTGTGCTATCCTCACGCTTAAACGAACCTCTTGCTGTTCAGTCGATTCGGCTGCTCTTGTTTCAGACATGTGTTGACGAACATTTCCGATTCTTGCGACAAGCTCTTCTTGTGATCCCAAGGCTCGTAACTGTTTATTGCGTTGTCTATCCTTGTCATGTCGTAATTGTCGTTGAGTTTGTGTCTCGGTATTCACCTTATCTCACATTTTGCAAAGTCGTTTGCGTTTAGCGTCATCGCTTTCGATGGTAAGTTTTTCTTGCCATTTTAACTTTTTTTTCCCTCGCCATCTCTTCCTTTGTGTTGTTGTTTCTGTTTTTCCCATCTTGTTCCTACAAATACCGAAGAAATATTCGTCGACCCTCCCAGAGCTTCGTTTAGAAGGATAAGAGATAATATACAACAAGGTTCGCCCCGGTGCCCTGAGGTGGTACGTTCATAACATCATCTTACACCCTGATGCCAATAGTTCTAGGCACGGCCTCACCTGGACTTAGGAATTTAGTAGTAGCGCCACTAATTTCATCTTAAAGCTTACTTGCCGAACGAAAGAGTGCCGGGTTTGATTTCGGAGTATTCTTCTCCTAGATAGATTTAAAACCAATGCTGTTGACGCCTATCTCGCGAAACTACACAAGTCAAAGTATGAAATCGACCTTCGAATAATGTTTTATTATTTTCGTATTTTCTGTCTTATTCTTGTGCCCCTTTCATTTGATACCCATATCGTAGTAAGCATAATATAACTTGTCCGCCATTATGGATCGTCCTCCATATTTCAGATTTAATGTGACGTAGTATTAGTTTTCGTGTTCTCCTCAGCAAGCACTTTAATTTGATATTCATACTGTGGTAGTGCAGAAAAAATAACTACTCCACCTTCTTGGATGATCCGCCATATTGGAATTAGAATGACGTCACATAGCTGAGCATGCATTCTCATCCAAAATATACATGTATACAAAATTTTAGCACAATCGGTTGAAAATAACTGATTTAAAATTCAGTTACAAGATTCCACCCGGACCAACATACATACATTGCAAGTTAAATAAAAGCTTGTAAAAAGTGTACTGTTTGCTTAAAGCTTGAAGTGTTCTTACAAATATAAATTAGAGAGTATAAGTGTTAAAATACCAGCTAGTAGAAATATGTGAGACACATAAATAAATTTACAAATAAAAATTAACTATTGATAATAATTTTTAACTGGCGCCTGAACTTTTTTCTTAGCTATCTTGATGTTTTACTGTTTTACAAACGAAATATATTTTAGGATAACAATAAACGTAAACGAAAGGAATTCAAAGTTTTTATTTCCAAAAATAATAATTTCAGTGAACTCTTTAACCTGCCTGTACCAGCGCTATGGACGGCTGTACTTGGTGAATGGGATCGAGCTGAACAGCGAGGATCCTACTTACCGATCGAGAGGATCGTCCTTCACCAGAGGTTTCATAATTACCAGCATGATATAGGTGACTGATTGCTTAATCATGATATACATTAACTTTAGTTTAAAATATTTTGAAAAATATAAAAACTGTTACTTAAACTAAAAAACTAAAACGTTAAACAAGAGTGCTTACCTCTTGTAATTATAAATTAAAAAGTTAAACTTGATGTTTAAGCTAGGTATAGACAGTTTTTTTATTCAAAGACGTATTGATTTTGATATTTCAGCTCTCATGAAGATGATTAAGGCAGCTGACGTAAGCGCCGGGAGTCGGATACGAACCATCTGCCTTCCCTCTTACGAACTACCGATCAGCACTCATAATACAGAAAGAAGCACGTCCTTCTTTAATAAACCAGATGAAACAAGGAGAAAACCCAAGCCCTCTAGACCTAATCCAGACACCGCTGTTAAATATTTAGAAAAACTCAATAATCTCACCAAAAACATATTCTCAGGGGTAACGAATAAAAAGCATAAAAATACGAGGTACAATGTAAGAGTTTCAAACGACTCAAATAAACCAACAGAAAGGAAAAATGATGAAGAAATAGACACAGATGGCACTGAAAGGAAAGTTAAGGATACCGCATATGACAGTGCAACATTAGACAGCGTAGTTAAACTTATAAAAAATAAAGCGTTTAAAGACAAAATTAAATTTGATAATACTAAGAGAAGTGATAAGAAACTTATGTACGGTGAAGAAATCGATCCTTTTATTGAAGATAATAACGGCTTAGACTTTAAAGATGAATGCTACGCAACGGGATGGGGGAGACAACAGACTAATGGTACGTTGACAGACGTTTTATTGGAAGCTGAAGTGCCAGTTCTGCCGTTACAGCTTTGTAGAGACAGATATTCATTGAGTTTACCTTTGAATGATGGACACTTATGTGCTGGGAGCACTGATGGCAGTACGGGTGCCTGCGTGGTAAGTTCTAAGACTAATATAGTAATAAGGGTAAAGAATAAATAATTTCGAATTATTTATATTCGGAAATTTAAAAAAAAATTACGATATTTTAAAGCAATTTCTATTTTCTCTATTTCAAATACAGACTAACTTAAAAATAGCAACAGTGAATTGTTCGAAAAATAAAAATACTATAAATGTAATTAAAGTTACTGATATAAACTTAAAGATTTCGAATGAGAAACAGTCATCACGGGCCGAGCTAAGCGCCATAACTGTCGCATAAAATATTAGCAAATCAGTTTATTAATGTAATCACCACTAAGTTTTTGATAAAATTTAAAAGTAATACAATAATTAAAAGCACATGTAACCTAAAAATTATTAACATATATCTACATATACCTACTCGTACAAATTTTGTATGAACAAGACGCAATATATATACGGACGGACGCGGGAGTGACAGAGACAGGTAGTAAAAGGTCAATGTACGAAATTCTTTCTGCTTCGCGATCCGACTATACATGCACTCGTTTCCTAACTACCTTGGAGATATAATCCAAAGCGCGTTTTTTATACAAGGTTTTCCCCGTAGGCATAATCCATTTTTCACATCTTTATTACAATGCCGAAATAAAGGTGTATAAAATATCCACATTTCCAGATTTTTTCCACAGTTTGGGGCTTAAAATGCCTAAAATGACTGGATTATACCTTTTAGTTATAGTCTTCTTGTGACACAAAAAAAATATTATTGAAGTAATAGTAGAATTAAGTAGAAGTTGTACTTTATCAATAGTTAGTTACTTCAGGAATTTCAAGGAACATTTCGTTCGCATTGAATACCATAGAGCTACTTATGTCGGGTGTTTTAGCAGCTCTGTGTAAATACAACAAATGACAAAATGTCCAATAAATATGAGTGATTGTGACAACGCTCTATAGAACCGAATCTAGCCGATTATCTCTTTTTTACAACTCGATTTATAATATTTATTGAATGGTACTGTACTTACGAATGAAACAAAAGAATACTGCAAATGAAAGCAGTACATTACAAATGAAAAAAAAAGGAAATACAAGAAGGTCGTACAATTTTTAATAATATCATAAATCAAATATCTCAATGACAGCTTAAAGAAAAAATAAAAAAACAAAATGATTATGATTAAAGTAATCCTTTTTTTAATAACTGGAAATATTTAATTTTCCAGGGTGATAGTGGGGGACCGCTTCAGTGCAGATCTGGGGGTCGCTGGGAGCTCCGAGGGTTGACATCGTTCGGGTCCGGGTGTGCAAGGATTGGTGTTCCAGATGTATACACAAACGTCGCGCATTACGTGTCGTGGATTTACGCACATATTTATGCTAGTTGAAAATTTTAATACCTACAATAAGAATTTAAATTAGTAAATTATGTATATTGTAAATATATTAAGATAATTTATTTAATACTACCTTTTAAACGTTAGGTATTTTGAACGCTCGTTAACCAGTTTTCGTCTTAAGATTAGATGTACAAAACTTAATATGTACAATGAAATTATTAAAATGGGTACTAGAATAGGCTTATCGATAATATTTTTCACATCACATAATCTGATAAAAACTGTAGGATATTTACAAAGATGTATAGTGCCAGGGTCGTCTTTGGAGATCATGGGGCCCTAGGGGGCACTTTGGGGCTCCTAATATTAAAATCAAATCGCAATCCCTGAAACCACCAACCCAACGCCCAGTGAGTTGGAAAAACAAAATTATTGAGAGAGAATTTGTGAGATTATTCAGTTTTATCGGTCGATAAATACAGTTAAGTTATTTAAAAAATTGAACAATGTTTCATTATTTTTTTTTTCAAATAAATTATTTTTTTAAATAATTTTATCAAACTTGATGGGGCCCCTAGAAGCTCGGGGCTCTAGGCCCGGGCCTCGTGGGCTTGTATACAAATACGATCCTGTATAGTGCTTTTAACTGAGAGAAGAGAAGATAAAGTATGTCTTGGTTTGTTTTCTTATGGATTACGCATTGGAGATGGAATCATATGTCCAAGAGGTGGGTATATTTTCAAGATTTCTTCTCCTTCTAAAGAAAAAATTCTCATCAACCGACTGTAGCGTTCACTATCTCAGATTTAATCCCCACTCATTAATTTTTTTTTGTATTAGCCATACCGATACCGATATTTGCTGGCTAGGTGTTTGTGTTTGTGCTGCGTGTCTTTCCCGACCCCCAATACAGGATTTTATCCTATGGGGGTTCGTTTAGTTCGAGTTTTACACCGTTCCTTTTCAATATATATAGGTACCGATCATCATTATTAATATTCTTATAATGTGTCGAATATAAAAAAAATGATATATGTCTGAGGAAAAAAAAATTATGTGACGACTTATTATAAAATGATAATAAAATATGTCATACTTATTTATAGTTAAAACACACATACTTTATATTCTTGATCAATAAATTTAACCAAGCCTTATATCCACTATGCCACTATCCACATTATACGAGAATTTTTAATGTTTTTTCATAAATTATACAAGTTAATAATAAAATAAAATATTTGATATATTTTCATATTTATACTGACAGAACAAGAATGAAATAATTTAATAAATCTTAAAATAGGTATATACTTATAATATCTAAAAATAAAATATATTTGCATATAAACAACAATTACCGAACATTATCGATTACTAATTTTAAAAATTGAACAAACCTGAACCTTTAAAAATCTTAAAAATCACACACATATAAAAATGTCGTGCGTTATGTTGAATTTTAATCTATTTGTTCAATACCCAAGCTGGATTCTAATAGTAAAAGTTTTTTTATATAGCCTGTTGATGCAGATGGCAGTGATCTGCTTTCCAGCTCCAGAGTTGTGGGTCCGATTCCCGCCTCGAGTCTGGGTGTAATATTTATTTATATATCTATTAATTGTATATATATTTATATATAACAAAAAAAGTATATCAGTCGACTGTTACCTAAAACACAGGCATTAAGTTGCCCACATTAGGAACAGACGACGACGACGTGTGGGTATGTTAATAATATTTAAAAAAAGTTAACTATCATTGGCATTTCTTTTGTAATAAACATATTAATTTGGCCAGCTTTTCGCTATTATAAAGGTTCTCAATCGCTTGTCATATATTTTTAAGCTTAAACACGTGGACTTATGTGGTTACCGAAATATATGTAGTATGCAGCTTTGTTACTTTACCACTCGAAAAAAGTAATTTTGTGAAAGTAAAAATTACTGTTTAAGCCCGAGAAAACACAATTCAGAAGAAGTATTTGGATTGGAATAATCGAACAGATTGAAATGTCGATCCTTCATTTAATTTGCACTTAATATTCTATCATCATATCAACCGTTGGATGTCCACTGTTAAACGTAGGCCTTCCCAACGACCTCCAGAGGGACCGGTTCAAAGCAGCCTCAATACAACGGCTTCCGGCGACTTTTCTATATAATGTATGTAATGCGGTTACTCTTTATAATGAACAAATTTCCGTCTAAAGTTTTTTATCCTAGACCATATCTTGTCATTGTTAATATAACTGCTTTTTAAAATAACTATTATATTATCAGATTTTAAGTATGTTTATTTGTACATACGTAAGTGAGTTGGTACATTCCACTAAACATATTATTAACTAGGTATTATTATAATAAGAAATTACGAATTACTTTGAGTAACAAAAACGCGAATGAAAAAATTCTGAAAAAATGAAATAATGTTACTTATAAATTAAAAGTTGTGAAAGTTACCTTCATAATACTTTTAATATTAAACTGTATAAAAGTACCTCTTAGATATATTTATCATTTTATAAATAGTTCAAATTATTAACAATACATTAGCGATGTTGAAAATGGGCAAAAAATATTTTTTTTAACGTGTTTTTGTTTTAATCTCAGAGTATCGTTTAGGTACTATGTTTTATTTTTAGAAATATTATAAACTTGAAGAGTTTGTTTGAATTAAAAAAACTTTGAAATAAGGCCTTTTTATGTAATGGTGTTAATTGAGGCTGGTTGTAGTCTATAAAACAGCCTGTATGGAGTTGTGGGTGGGTAAGTGAGCATAACCATCATCTCTTTATTTGTCTTGTACAATTATACAAAAAAATATTTATAAATATTGTAAGTTATTTTAGTTAAATTGTTATATTTTTATTTTAAGTTGTAAATATCCTGTCTAGTCTGTTATGTAATTTTAATAGTAAAAATTGAGTTATAAAATAAAAATAAAAACAAGAATTCGTAAAAATATTTTATTAACAATACACCTTCAGTCATTATTTACAATTATTAACTAATCTATCTATTTTAAAAATAGTATCACAATGTTATAACAAATCACTGATATTAAACATACGTGTTTTTAAATATATTTTTTCTTTTGATGGTTAAATATAAAACTTTTTACTGGTTAACGTAGTTTTGCATTATCTGGTAAAATATTGTTTTCAATTTTTCCGCTTAAATAATACTGTTGTTTTATATTTCCTGATAGGAAAAGGTGAGTTACATATATAATGTTATATACATTTAATTTTTTTAATGATTTTTCACACAAATTTAGATTAGATCATTTTTAGCTATTGAAAGCTATAAAAATATATTTGAAGGTTATATTAAAAATCTTATATTATAAGTATTAAAATATAAAATTGACACACTATTAAATTCTGAATGTAATAATCAATGCATTTTTATAAATTGTTATGGTTTGTAAATGAAAATATTGATTAAAATTTAATAAAAATATGAGTTACAAATTTGATTCCAAAATAGTTCACAGAAAACTTTTTATCGAAGACTATAATTATATATTATAAGAACGAAGTGATTCGAGTAAAACCGTGAAAGAGGTCTTGTATTAAATATCAGTGTTATCCCCAAATACCAAAACGAATGTACCAAATCTTACATCTAGTTGAGCAATTAGTTTCAGGTTCAAGGCAAGTACAAAATATAAATAATAATGTATTTGAAAATATAGACTGGTATATATGTATTTTAGGCTGACTACACGTTATCCGATTCCGGTACCTCTCCAGGTTCAGGCGAGCATTAACGAGTTCAGACCGTTTTTGCAAAGAGAGAACTAGCGCTACACAATAACTATTTACTATAATCATAAATTATACATAAAAGCTTAATTTATATTTCATACAAATATGGGTGTAATCGTCAATATCCTGGATAAGAAATTCCATTTTAACTTTTACTATTTTAAACGGCCAAAATAGTTTTTTTTTTTTTTTTTAGAATCTGAAATTATGTGGCCAGCCTTAAATTGAAATCTTGATATTAGGAGTTAGTTGTAGAATAAGTTATCCTTATCGCAAATTATCATTTCGTTTCGTTGATTTTCTAGTATATAAATGAAAGTTTCTAGTGGCATGAAATACAACCGTCCGAATTGTTGGTGTCGATTAATCGCCACCATTACCAAAAGAATTATTTGAAAAGGAAGCACTAGCAATCGAAGATAAAAATACCTAACAACGTTGACTTTTTATCGATATCTATAACATACTCTCTAAACATGAATCAGTGGAATTTCACTAATTTCAAGTGACTATTCACTTTTTATCATTGTGAGAATCGTACCACGGAGAATTTGTTACAATTCAATGTATTAATATTTGAATATCAGAGTCTACTGATTTGATCATTGAATATTTGTATGTGTATTAGTGACTATTCATTAACTCGTAATTGTAATTCACTGACAGGTATGTAGTGAATACAGTTTCACTAACGTAATTAATGAAAATTCCACTGATTCATGTTTAGAATCTTCACAATGTTGTTCTTTCTTCAGTTTTCTACCATAAATCGGCGATACAATATGAGCAGAGCAACGTGAGGCTTCCCAATGTCAACATTCAACCCACTAGCACTGATAAGACGCTAACGATAATTTGTGGAACGTCTATCTGTAATCCTCAAGTCATTTTAGTTAACATTTTTTTAAGATTTTACGGTCACTATTAATAATTTAGTTTAAACGGAGCTCACTACGATTATTATTTTGAAATTCTCGATATTTCTGCGACGTTGTAGACGCCATGGTCACGAGACTATCGGGAAACTCAAAATAAATCGCGGTAAGTCCCGTCGCGTAAATTATAGAATTGTTGATTGTTTCTGTAACTGTGTGACAACTTGCGATAGTGATAGAATTTTTTGTGAGAACAACGGTCTTAGCTTCCCCGTTATCAGTATGTAAATATTATATTATAATACATATCTAAAAATAAAGATATATATTTTTGAACCTAACAAGTACAGTGAACGAAACTGTAAGTAAATAAATATATACAATGTTTGAAAATACAACTTGTTTTATGTGACCTTGACCAAAGGTCAGTTCATAATCGCAAAACAAGCAATTTTAAATATATTTTTACACAAAAAATACATTTTATAGTACTAAAGACTTACTACTTATAATCACAAAATAGGCAAGTTTTAATTTAAAAAAATCACCTCGAAAATATTTTATTATTTTTATAGGACCATTTTTCTTGACCACAAAATAAGCAAACTAAAAGTATTTTTCCAATTTAAAGCATTAGTTTTCTTTTAAATTTCTAAACGTGATCTGTGACATCATTTTTATAAAAAACAATTTAAAATAAATAAAATTGATTAATAGTATTTAATTATTAAAAATAATAATTCATATAATAGTAAATGCTGTGTAAATTAATTTGTCGAATTTTATTTTTATATTATTAAATATTTAATTAAAAATAAAATTTTAAATTAATTATAAAGAAAATACTTTACAGAAACATTACTAAGAATCCTTAACCCTAAGAAATCAAATAAAACTAGAAGTTTTAATATTTATACCCATAATTCCCTAAAAAAAACTGGATGGATTGAAATCTAAAAAAATAATTTTTGATCTTATGTATAGCTTTCACGTAATTTCATCTCAATGTCATCATATAATACGTCATTAAATGTATTCGATAAATTTGTATTTTTAAAATTGAAATAAATACACTTTTAAAAGCTGATAAGTTGTTTGAACGCTGTTATTTCAGGACCTCATATTCAAAACACCTTTTCGTCACCAATAAGTTGTTATACATAATATATGTAGATTACGTCTTACTTGACATATTATATAAAATATGTATATCAGTGGGCTGTTACCTAAAACACAGGCATTAACCTAAGTCAGGAACAGACGATTGTCAATTATGGTAACGAATGAAGTCCAATAAAGCCGCTGCTTTTAAGTTGTCTAACATTAAGACTAATGTAATAAGTGTATTTCGTTTTCACTATACTAAACTTACAGATAATTAACTTAATAGTAAGTCAGGTGTAAGACCATCGTCATCTGTTATAGATAATAATGATACGGCTTCTTTAGCTAACTCTTGATCGTCAATGTAGCCATTATTATCCGACACATTTAAAATGACACTAGATTTTCTACGTTCTATAATTTTTCTAGGCTTCGTTGTGTCCTTTGTACTGACGAGTTTATATTTAGGTCTCCAGAATCGGTAGGCGCCCTGGACTCCGAGGAACATGCCGACGAGAAAGAGGATCACTTCCAGGGTGATGACGAGAGGGGGGGCGATGACTAAGCGGAGCCGAAGTAGCTGGAGGACCTCTGGAGGTGGTTCCTTACAATACTATAATGAAAAAATGTTTTGTTAATTGAATAGAACTGAATAGTTTAGTTGTTCGTTTGACTGCAAGATTTCCACTTTGTCTATTATTTATCAATACATATTAAATCTAAGCTGATCGAGAAAACACGTGTCTATACTTGAGCCAAATTCGATGTGGAATTTATGTAAACAAACCAAATGTCATCGTGTATAGGGTTGTCACACTTTTAGTAATGAAACGGGTTTTTTACACTTCTGAAGTTTAGTCAAAAAATACTAAATATAGAACTCATTCACTTTAACTATTAACATTATTAATATTTTTATCATATATAACTAAAAAATATTGAATATAATATAGTATAAATATTTAAAAAAAAAACCTTAAAAAATATAATATACCTAATGACTAAAATATATTATTAAAAGATTGATATATATTTTTTCGCGTTAGATTCATTTAAATATCTGTCATAGTTTCTGAGAAAAAAAATACAACCTTTACCCCTTGTTACCCCATATCTCCCTTATGAGTGAAAGCAGAGATCTAAAATCACGAGTACAAGTACTTTTGGTGAAGAAGTAATATTTAAAAAGTTAAACAATGTCTAAAGACGCGGGTGCAATTCCCCTATAGTGAGTCGACTAGACCCTTTATACATGAGGATTTCCCAATTCTTATATATAAAAACATATTTTCACGTAGTGTATGTAGTGTACTACAAGATAAAACAAGTATGTATGCTTAATTAAAAAAATCAAAAAACCCGACTGCGTAAAATACTAGCTCTTATTATAAACTAAAAAGAATAAAACAATTTACTAGCTTTCATTTGATACCCATATTGCTACAGTAATAAAAAAAATTCAACTCCCCCCCCTCATTCCGCCATTTGCGGGCGCCATTTTGAAAATTTATATAGCCTATGTCATTACTACAATTTAGACAAATCCAACGACACCTCATATGTCAAAAACCGTCCAGCCGTTTGGGCTGTAGGGCGTGCCAAAGAAATGGACATACATACATATGATACATACATACACTCGAAAAACATAACCCTCCTTCTGTCGCAGTCGGGTAAAAATGCAGATAATTTTGCATGTAAGACCTAACTTAGCTGATACATATAATAATTTATATAACTTAGCTCATACATATAAGCGTAGTGTAATTGAAATCAACATACCAGAGACAACCACAGTATCGGCATGACCTTATCTTTCAAAGGTCGTGTGATGGGATTTCCAGTGGACATCCGGACGGCTATGTTGACTTGAATATTCGTGGTCAGCGCCAGAGGTGCGCCAAGGATCTGTGACAAATTATATATCTATACTAACTGAACTAAAATAAACGTGGCAAGATATATTTGTTATATTTTCGCAGAAGCGTTGTCGTAGTGGTCGCAACTCGCAATTACGTGTTGCGCTGCCGATCGCAAGTTCGATAACCGCTCGTGACAAAAGTTTTATGGCCCAGTTTAAACGCTTATGTTCGTATTGTGTTTCCGGACAAAAATAATCATACTGGGATTGGTTGAGTGTGAAACGTTTAATTATTTATTTATAATCAAGGAATTCTGCAAATAATTTAACGAATAAAATAATTATTTGATAAGTAGAAAACTATGTCCAAGAGAAATATAGGAAAAACAAAACAACTCGATATATTAAAAATAGTAAAAATAAAAATTAAGATGAAACAATGTATAATTTATAATGAGATAAAAGAATATTTTTATAGTAAAAATAGACTTTAAAAATCCCATGTTTGTATACCCTTAAGGGTGAAATTTATTCAGGACAATGCTCATTCTTCTATCTTTAAAAAAATAATTGTTTCAATAAATCTATTTACAATTTTGAGCTAATACAAATTAATACATAATAGTTCCAATATAATTATGTGAGTACATGTTAATATTATATTCAAAAAATAAAAACAATAGTTTGAATTTATGTTTAGCTCAACATACAAATTTTTAACAACTTTTTATATTCGTCTTAAAACAGTGAATATATAATTAAAAGTTTATAAGAAATATATTATATTTTGAAAATATATAAATTCACATTTAAAATGCGAATTTTGTCGAAATGTCATAGGTTGTCTCGACTATTTCACACGTTATTTGCATAATAATAGCAAAATAATTTTAAAAATTGTCTAAGAACAAAATAACTGACAAGTACCTACTTGAACTTCGACTTCCGTCAATCATATGTATGTCACGTCCACTGAACCATACGTTACAAAGAAATAAATTTTGTTGCTTATTATCTCTATTATTTATAGACTTAGAGCTAGAGAACGTTTTATTTAAGCTTTTTTTATAATGTAACTAATTATAATCTGGGAAATAAAATTATATTAATAAACTTTTATGAAGGTGTAAAAGGTACCCTATCCTAAAAGATGAGCCTATTGTATATTCAAGTTTTCTGTATTTATAGATTCTTACATTAGACTGCGTATGCTTATTCGTTATCTTAGATGAAAGATAAACTCGGCAATATGTAATAACGAGATACAAAAATATAAAATAGTCATTGTCCTTATAATAAATCCTGGCCCTTGCCTGTAATTGTTTACCCAGGTTCTAGAGAATCGGAATTATATACCACATATATACATTTATACCACAACTATCTGTAAATAATTATTTTTTAAGTTTTGCATTGTAAATATGTATAATATTTTAAAATTTCAAAATAAATATTTATTGTTAATCATGTTGCGTTCTTATCGTTTTTGTGACTGGTCTATGAATACAATTTACATGTAAGAGACAGTGCATTTTGTGGTATCGTATTCATAACCTAGAATTCATGTTTAAGTACAAAAAAAAAGACTATAATTTTGCATCTGAATACGTTCGAACTGAATTGAAACAGACTGGAAATATCCAACTAAAGGACAATGACTTCGTTTCCTATAAAGCAGAAAGAGATGAAGTTTAATCTGTCACGTTGCTAAATTGGCTTTTAAAACTATAGGGACGAAAATATTGATACATTATTTGGCTCTTATTTCAGGATCGCATAGATATGAAAATATAAAAAAAAAAAAAAAATTTAAAATACAAATTTCTTAAATATGACTACTTTCCAAAACGTCAAAACAAATTGGTTTCCATCTCTTATATTAATAATACAGTTGAGAATTTGCAAATATAATCGATGTTAAGTATATCAAAACTACCTTGAGATTGCAGCGTTACCCAAGATCACCTTGTAGTTAATTTACTAAGAATAACGATGAGAAAATACACTTTTAACGCTTTTTAAATACCAAATTTAATATTTATCCTTAACGTGTCACTTCAACTACGTTTCCGATATTATTGGAAGACCTAGATCGCTAATGAATATGTTTTAAAGTTCTCACAAATTCACTACAATATAGGAGACAAGGCATCCCTCGTGGTTTTACTCGCTTTTAATTTTAATGCCCATTAAATTGATTAACATTTAGAAAAAATTGTTCCGGATAGTATTACTTTGTAGTCGAAAAAGTATTATAAAGATACGTTTCTATAATGGCAGTTATTAATTACAAACAAACGAATATTTTTAAAATACTTAATATAGCTGTAATATATTAAATAGCACTAATAAATGTTAGATATTTCGATTAAATACTGATTTTATTTAGATGATTAAATTAAATAATTATATAAAAAATATTCCGCCACGCTACTACAATGTAGATTGACGAAACCTAAACTCAATGTAATCGTCAAAATTACATAAAAGGCATGACGACTGTGCCAATGCGTTACTATTAAATCCAAGCTGTAGCCAATTGATTTAAATCTCTTCTACGATTGGCTTGAACCAAACTACCAAAAACTATTTACATAAGGGTGAAGGAAAGGACTGGTATTCGACATAATTCCTCTCTTTCCTATTATTAATACCCCCTACTTCCTTTCATTTCATTTGACCAACGAGTAGAAAAATCTATGACTATAAAATAAAAATATTTTATTTATTTATTTATTTATTTATTTATTTATTTATTTATTTATTTATTTATTTATTTATTTATTTATTTATTTATTTATTTTTTTTATTTATTTATTTATTTATTTATTTATTTATTTATTTATTTATTTATTTATTTATTTATTTATTTATTTATTTATTTATTTATTTATTTATTTATTGTTCTAAATTATTAAATGTCACGTAATAAATATAATAGCTTTTGTCTGGCATTGCAAAAAAATTACACAAAGAAAATTGCAAATTCCTTATCATCGTGTATAAAAGACGATTTATTTTACATAATACATATAATTTAGCTGACAATCTGAGATACTTTATGATAATTTAATCGCTGCATCCGTCCTAGAAAATATTATTTCCGTTTCATTGAAATAGTTAAAGGACACCTAGATATTCTACATATAGTAATGTATCAAGTTAAATTAAAATAAATTTATTTATTTCATCGAGATAGATTAGATAGATAAGATTCGTTTGTTTCTAAAATTACCGAACTGGTTTTGGTTATAATTTTACCGTTATTTTAATTTTTTTTCTTTTTTTTTTAAGTGAAACTTCATTAGAATCGTTGTGATTTGAAACGGGATGCGACGGAAAAAGCGACAGGTAAGAGACACAAATACCAAAATGTGTAGGAGATAATGAAATAGTATGATGTCGCGTATCCTAGCAACGCGTATCCAGCAACGCGTAAATAAGTACTAGAATGTTTAACTATTAATACAAAAAATATTTTAATTGAGTTTGCCAAAGATGTTTCACTTCTGACATGTGTACGGAGTACACATGTCATTTTTTTTAACAGAACTAAAACAGCCTGTAAACGTTCCACTGCTGGTCAATGGCCTCTTTTCCATATCTGAGAAGGGTTGCAGCTTAATCCACTCGTTCCACTGCGGGTTGGCGGATAATTTCCTTACCATTAACGATCGTTATCAGGTGTCTGTAATAACAACCAGGGCCGACGGCTTTACGTGCTCACCGAGGCATAGTGGGGAAACCCACAGACATACCCGGACCGGAAACAAATATTTGCACAAATACAAATATCTGCCCCGAGCGGGAATCAAACCCGTGACCGCCGGCGTTGATTCAACTACTCGCACCACTACACCAGAACGATCGCACTTAATTTTTTTGTAAACATAATACTAAATATCCAAGTAGGTATTACTAATAAAAGAATGATTTATTTTACTATGATCAAGATAGAGAGAAATCTGTGGAATTACTGCTTGCTGATGATTGAAGCTGGTTGTTTGTTATGGGCTTCCAGACCCTTGACCCAGGATTCTAATCCTACTGGGAGCCTTTAAGCATGAGGTGTTTATTTATTATTATTTTTTCTTTTTTAAATTAAAGTATCTATAATATTTGCGTACCGGTTCAACCTCGAGTACAGACTTGTGCTTCTCGGGATCTGGCTTGAGGCCTTTAAAGTATGACCGCTGAACTGGATCCGCGTCTAGGTAATGAGGCTTCGACAACGCTATCGGAAAACCTGTAAATAATATCTTGTTACAAAACGCCCATTATTTTAAAATATTTTATTAGATTATTTTTAGTATCAAGTGACGTTTGAACCGGAACTTGATTGTCACACCATATGGTGTGTGAATCAAATTATGTAACGATATTAGCAATTTAAAATCAAATAAAAAGGTTGAGAGATATATATATATTTTTTTTGTATTTTATTTTTCTATGGAAAATTTTCTTTAGTTGCTGTCTTGAAAACTAATTCTGTTTTTTCTTAGATGTGTAATTGTCTGTTGTGGTTATAAGTTCGTATTCGATGCGATGATAAAACAGGACAATTGTCAAATAAGTCATTTACCTTCATCCTTTATAAGCAATTATCTATGTATTTCCTTATTAATTTCCTGCTGTGAATCTTACTTCACGCAGTAGAAGCACATTTTATCACTCTCTTTGTTTTTTTTTTCTCTTTCTTTCTCTCCTACCGCTTGTGCTATACCATTGTCTGGAAGAGATCACTCTTCCTTATCGTTCTTTATTTGTAATATTTCTTATTTTGTTTCTTTGTGGTTTACAATAGTGTATTATTGTTTTGAAACTGTTTACAAAAAACTCTCATTAAACGATTTCACAATATTGAGTATATTTGCACTATAGTAATTACCATTAAATAAACTTCAAAGTTCGAAACGATTTGCAAGTCCTTGAATAAAGTCTAATATTACAGTTCAAAATGAATAATGCGATTTTAATGATTAAAATAATACATTGAGTAATACAATGTAATACGATGTTTTATACTCTAATCAGAGCTTGTAATTACGATTAATTCAAGAAAGGAGGAGTTGGAGGTAAACATTTTCAATAATATTATATTAAATGAAGATCTGTGTGAACGCATTAGTGTTAGAATCTACAAAACCGCATCGAAAAAATTATTTTGTGTAAAATCATTAATATAGTAGTAAGAACGTTTTGTGTAAAATAGCCTATTTATTAAATCTAGCAGTAAAATGTATGAAGTATAGTTTTATACAGTACTTCGAAAATTTTGAACATTTCTGATATGTTTTAATGGTTTTAATAGAACATCGGATATAGAGGTAGTTGTTAAAACATAATTAGCTGCTAGCTAGCTTAAAATATAGTTCCACCGCGGTTTATCCGTTATTTTAACCAAATTAAAATTTTTAAAAAAAACTTGTTTCAAATAACCGTGGGAATTTCAGGATGAAAAGTAGCGTTACAAGTTACATCACCAACGGATTACAAATAGCTTGAACGAGTAACAAATATGCATCCATCCATCCATCCATGAGCATTCTCGTTTAACCCTGAACTCACCGTAATAACAATTACTGATGTCAATGAATCCGTCCGGCAAGCAGTTTTGCGTGCATTTGCAAGCGAATGGTGAACTGCTGTTGAACGCCGATTCCTCCAACTTGTATCTGAGCAATGAAAACACCAATATTGAAATGGCGAATTGTGTTAAAACATTTCTTGGGAAGAATTTATATGATTTTCATAACGTTTTTTTAAATTTTAAATGGAACAAAATATATAAAAAAAATCTATTGATTAATTACTCTTAATGTTTTAATAAGTTCTAGATTCTGCTATATTTTCATTCATTATTTATTAACTGTCATGTAAAATCATATACATAATAATTTTGTATACAAATGGAACCACGAAATGTAGACAGTTCTATTATTTGTGCTCACTACGTATCTACAGAAGCGATTTTATGAAATTCAAACCCTTTGAGTATAAACAAGGTTGTCAAATATAAAAGAAGATCATATTCGAATGACCAAAGTTAAAGTTAAGCTTCATCATATCAACCATTGGATGTCCACTGTTGAACGTAGGTTTCCCCCATTTAAAGGGGGGGGTTTGCCAATACTCGCCACGCTTGGCAGGCTATATCAGAATATGGTGAGGCTACCTCCCATCACCACCCTGTTCGGTGCACACTTGTTCGCACCGCTATGGCCTTAGTCGCCTTTTACGACACCTCAAGTCGAAAAGAGTCGGGACTATTCTTCTCTGCCGGTCACCGCACGGCACGGCCAAGTTAAGCTTATCGGTTTAAAATTTAATATCTAGACTTAAACATATATATAAGTGGATACCAAAATGTATCTTCGTGTGTAAAAACTTCAATGCTCGTAAGAGGTCATAGTACAAATGATTCCAAACAGATGGAGAATCTTGTGTTTGGAGTTATCGGGTTTTCTTTTTTTTTTTTTTTGGTGACCGTGTGTGTATATTAAGCCTACGAGTGTCTTGACTTAAATGTTTTGATGGTTGGTATAATCTTCCTTTATCACAAAATAAGGAAAAAACTTTTTTTTTTAAATAGACGTTGGTTCATTACTTTCAGAATTATTCTAATACAAATCTACTAACAATTTTTTTTTTCTATTGTCCCTTTTTTCTTTCAAGAGTAAAAATGTGTAATCAAATATAATCTGTGACATCAGAATTAAGAACACGCGCAAAATATGTTTATAAAATGGTTATCTATACTCGTTTATGTTATTTTTTGACATTTAACGACAAAAGATGTAAAGATAAAAAAAAAATGTTATGTGTAAATTGTACATTACCATAATGTATTAGTTTCCTTATGATTTAAATATATTTAAATTTAAACATTTACGCATTAACTTGACATATTGTTAATTTATAATATTTTTATCATAGCAATGAAGCTTCGTAAGCTTCATAACATATTTATCAATATTCAAATAAATCAAATTTAGGAGCGAACTAGTCAACAGAATTCGACTGTCCCTACGTATACTATCGAAAGTGAAAAAAGGTACCTAATTTACAGGAGAGCACTTTTAAGTTAATTTTGTGTACAAAATTGTCATTTATTTGTTAAGTATCGATATCATACTCATGAAAAATGTGGTTTAATATGTATTTTTTACCTTATTCTATTTTTTCGTATGAAAACATATATAAAAAGGAGTTTCTTAGTGCAATAAAAAAAATCGCAAATTTTCAGTTTCGATACTGTACGTAGGGACAGTCGAGATATAATTTACTAAATGAAAATACTATTAAAAAAAAATATTTTAATAATTTTTTATCTTTCTACGAATTTTCACAGAATACGAATTCGAAATTCGAAATTTTACATACACGAATTTTTACAGAAGATTTAAGTAAGTCAGCACATAGATATACGTGTATAAAAAAGAATAATTGAAATCGGTTCATAATTCGAATGATATAACCGCTGCACCAGAACGGTTGTTTTTGTCTAGTGGTACGAAAAGTCACCTTAATACCGTTGCTCACGGGTTCGATTCCCACTCGGGGCAATTTGTATTTGTTATATTTTTTTATTTTATAAAATTTATTAAATGTGTGTACTTAGAAATATTTGTTATTTTATATTTTTATTAAATATTTGTTTCTGGTCTAAGTGTATGTCCTTGTGGGTCTCCCCACTATGCCTTGGAGAGCACGTAAAGTCGTCGGTTCCGGTTGTTATTATACTGCAAGAATAAGCAGCAGTACAAAAAAATTGGAAATAAGTACAAAAGGCGGCCTTATCGCTAAAGAGCGATCTTTCCCAGGCAACCTTAGAGCAGAGGAAATGGTATATTTATAGTTTAAGTGTAAAGTATACTACACACTGTATATATGTACAAAGAAAGAACAAAATTATATACATATATAACACTTACCGGTAGATATCAAACCCGTTACCGCCCGGCAACTGGCCATCGAAGTTAAAGGGATAGACGCGACATGCTTGCTTCCTGAACACGCGGATGTCGACTTTCTTCATCCTCGGTGTCAGCATAAGCCCTTCATAGGTCCCTTCCAGTCGGTTGCAGAGAGAGCTGGTGGATTAAAAACTAGTAAATTTATTGTTCACTAGACTAGTGTGATGTAACGACACCAGGTGATGCAAGATCTGTTATAGCAAACGTTCGCGAGTTCGATTCCTGCTCGGATGTGTACAAATAATTGTTTTGGATGTTTGTCTGTCAAGGTTCGATTGTTATAAGTTACGGACGAACAAGCCTATTAAACAATTTAATGAAATACAATTAATAAATAGAAATTGATACAAACATTTTCCGATAAATTAAAAATATAATCACTACATATTATAAAACAAAGTCTTCCGCTGCGTTTGTTCGCGGTAAACTCAAAAACTACTGCACGGATTTTCATGCGGTTTTCACCAATAGATAGAGTGATTCATGAGGAAGGCTTAGGTACATATACACACTCCGGGTGCAGCTGCTAATAAAGGTATATAATAAAAAAATAGAGACAACGTTTCAAGTGTTAAAAACATAAAAATATATCTGTATATATACTCATATGTATAAGAGATTTTCTCCTATCTATTGACTCATCGCGATATCTCTAGAACCAGAAGACGTTTAGACTTTAAATTGGTAGAAATATTCCTTTCGCCGAGTAGAGGTTAGCTAAGAACGGATTTTACGAAATTCCAACGGGATGTTCGGGGGTGTTAAAAATGAAAAATTCCTGTTTTTATACTATTAGCTCCTATAGGCTTCAAATTTAGCAATCTTTTATATGTGATATAGAAATGATCTATGAGCGGATTTTATGATAACTCATCCCCATTAAGGATTACGGGGTTAACAATGAAAATTATAAATTTCTAAGTTCCAAATTTGGTCCAAATTTGGTCCTCCAAATTTGGTAAGGATCTTCTATATATGACGTAGAAATGATCTAAGAGCGGATTTTATGATAATTTACTCCTAATATGGATTGCGGGGGTGGGTGTAAACAATGAAAAATTTCAATTTCCAAACTAAAACTCCTACAGGCTCCAAATTTGTTGTAAATCTTCATGACGTAAAGTTCAGCTAAGAACGTATTTAAATTAAATTCACCCTCCAAAAGGGATTGCTGGGGGCGGGGGTGTTATCAATGAAAAATTAACTATTCTAAGCTATTACGTCTACAGACTTAAAATTATGAAGGATTTTTCTGTGAACCACATTAAGATTTTTACACAGAAATGGAAAAACAAAAAATTTGGGGTTCCCCATACTTAGAACTGAAACTAAAAAAATTTTTTTCATCAAACGAATACGTATGGAGTCTTATCTTACCTAAACCTTAAATTATTATTATAAACAATAATTTTAATAAAAATGTGTGATAAGTCTAATAATAAGGAAGACGGTAGAATAATCGGTATATAGTCGGTATTTCGGTAGAAAAAAAAAATCTATGAATTCGAAAACTATGTAACTCCGAATCCACGTAAGTCGGAGTAGCGTAGTCTCTAAACATGAATCAGTGGCATTTCATTAATTTTAAGTGAGTATTCATTTTTTATCAATGTGAGAATCGTACCACGCAGAATTAGAGACTATTCAATGTATGAATATATGAATATCAGAATCCACTGATTTGATAATTGAACATTTGTATGTTTATTAGTGACTATTTACTAACTTGTTATTGAAATTCACTGATATTTAGTGAATACAGCTTCACTAACGTAATTAGTAAAAATTCCAATGATTCATGCTTAGAGAATAAGTCGTGGTATTACTTATATCATAAAATATACTGCTATTAAAAATACGGTTTTTTATAAATCAATATAGCATGTCAATAACGTATATGTCACACTGACTATTATTTAACATATTATCAATGAACAAACACAAATATAACGACTCTTACCCAATCCTACTGAAGTCAATAACTTTTCGATAGGATTGTGCTGTTGTTTGTGTGACGTCATAGAGACCGTTATCTTTAAATTAAATTATTCACCATTAAAAAAAAAAGAAAAAACTTTTGCAAAATTTATTTTTAAAAACAACTATAAATAAGTCAATTAGCATTTATTACCAGTTTTTATCAAACATCAATGACTGCTCCGCTCTTTTTAATCGTGACGTTACTCAATAAACACAATTCTAAAAAATCAGTAAGAAATATTCTTAAGTTTTTTTTAAATTTTTTTTTACTTATTAATCTATTATAATGATATACTTGAACGGAAACAAAATACAGTTCCAACAACAGACACAGGATATAATAATACTAGGAAAAAAGTACTTGAATATTCTCGTGAGAGACGTCAATATTGATAACAAACATATGTATTTACGAAGTAATTCATTCGGTGTATAATATAACGGAAAATCGGTGTCTTGTTCAACATTTACTTTAAACAGCCAACATACACGGAATCAAGGTCTTCGAGCAACTGTTCAAATACTCGTGAATCATTTGAAAATTTAATATTTATGGTATATAATTGCAGGCTACCAGCTGTAATCGCTTTGATAGCGAATAATTATTTATCTAATGAAGTATTTAACATGCATTTGGTATTTCATTTAGGTTCAGATTTCTCTCTAAAGATTACGTAGTATTCCATTGGGTTAATACGTATTAATGATAAGGTGTTGCAATACGTAATTTTATATCGACTCTAATGTTATCATGCTTAAATCATTGTTTGTTTTTTAAACACGCTAGTTTCAAAATTTTCTATCAGTTTTGAATTAATTTCTTAGTTAAAAATTTTGTTTAGATAGGACTATCAGCTGAAAATAGGTGTCAAATTAACTTAATGAAACTGTAAAGAAAAGCTCACAAAACAACAATCATTAAAAAAATTAAATGCTATTTTTCCTTTCCTTCCTATCCAGCATGGAAATCCCTTGGATATTTTTTTTTTTGCGATACTAATAACATCGAGATAGAACCATTTGTGATCCATATTATAAGTCTCTCATGATACATAATATAAATCAAATTTTATTTAATTCATACATCTAATTCGATTGAAATAACTAAATATACAACAATTTTTCGTTATGAAATAAAGACTTGTATGTTAAAAAAAAAATTATATTCGCATTTCGATAACATTTTGTGATTTATTTAATCACGTAGACAATATGAGAACCTGTTTAAACGTAAACGACACGAGAAACAATTTGCATAAATTATTGTATAGAACATACGATTTTTTTTCGTGGGTTGGTGCTTGTGTAGGTATGTGTTGTGTTTGTGTTTCTGAACCCCCAACACAGAATTCTCATCCTACTGGGGGCCGTTGAGTTTGAAGCGTTTATTTATTTAGTTTATTTTATTATTTAAATATTACGAAATGGCTTAAAAGATAAGACATTTTAACGCTAGCAGTAATTATTCTAAAAGGGGTTACTCAATGTTCCGGTTTGAACTTATAATTTGTTAAGATCTAATATCTGTATTAGACTATTTTGGGTCTATAAAAATATATACATGTAAATTGACCTAGTTGGTAAAGGCCTGTTATTAAATTATAATATATATATATATATATATATATATATATATATATATATATATATATATATATATATATATATATATATATATATGTATATGTATAATTAAATATACAGACCGTTCTGGTGTAGTGGTGCGAGTAGTCGCCTCAAAGTCGGCGCTCGCTCTCGACTCCAGTTGGGGGCCGATATTTGTACAAATATTATGTTTTTGTTTGGGTGTAATGGTGTATGTTCTAATGCATCTCTCCGCCGTGCCTCGGAGATCAGGTAAAGTCGTCAGTCCCGATTGTTACCCTATGGTAACAGGTGTCTATACACCTGATAACGGTCTTAATTCATGGTAGGTAAATTATCCGCTAACCTGCAGTGGAGCAGCTTGTTAATAGATCAGTTCAATAATAACATAGAAATATGATTCCAGTATCATATACTACATGAAATATCATATACTTCATATCTAAATATAAAATAGTCACCCTATGGATTGTGAACGTTGGACAGCAGTCGATTTCAATAACAATTATTTTGCCCCCGAATTCATTTAAATAATATTTTTTCAAAATCAAAATCAAAATCAAAAACAACTTTATTTAAATAGGCCCTAAGAGCACTTTTGATTTGTCGTTTTACAAATTCAAACTTTAAAGTTATTATTATTTTGTAAAAGTAAAGCTACCACCGATTCGAAATATAGATTCTGCAGAGAAGAATCGGCAAGAAACTCCGCAGTTACTCTTTTGAAAATAATATATAAAATGTGTTTTAGTACAAAATTAGTAATATCTTGCATGAAATACAGCGCCACTAAGTCCACACATCTTTATCGACTAAGTAATCCTGGACCGAATAATACGCTTTATCTATTAATTTTTGATCAAGAATGTACAATCTAGATGATTATTGTCGGACGATCGATATACAATATAATGTGCAAACGTCGTACTGGAGCGGGATGGTAGCAGTATGGTAATTTGGAGAAACATGTGCCTACAGTTCTAGTACATTTCAGTAATTTCTATCAAAATTTGATTTTATAAGAATCATGGATTAAAATGAGGAACCGTTATTGGTTGTTTCCAATCCTCACTTATAAATAATAATTAGAAACGCTGTCTTCACGATGTTGCCGTTCTGTCACGACGAAGTAATTTAAAACGCTATTGAATATGACAAAGTAACAAATAAATACAAGGGGTGCAAACGCGGTCTCATTACTGATAGTTCCTCTCACAGACAAATTGCAGGTAATCTACATCTGAAATTTGTACAGAAGTCGATGTATATATAGTCTATTTACTATTTCCTAATGATAAATATGGGTACATACCTCTTGATACTCTCTCGTCGTGACCACGGATCATGTAACTAATCCAAAATATCGACAAAATCATGGTAACATAATGTAAACAATATCGTGGTATGTATCCGTTTTTATCTTTAAAAATAAACTACGTTTGAAAACCGCGAGTTTCTAAGCTTAAAAAGGTTATTTCTTAATGGTAGTATCAGACAAGCAGATGGTTTATCTGACGGATATTGAGTGATAGTCTATTCTGCAATTGATATCTATTTGTAATTAGGATCTAATATCTATTGATAATTAGGTCCCTACCGCCATCAATCGGCGATAAAATTTTCAGCGTTCACTAAAGTATGTATTTGTTAAAAGTGTATGTAAGAACTCAATGAAGTCAATCGTTTAAAATCAATCGACGTGTTTTTATTGTTATAATGAACCGCAAATACGAGTTTGTTTTCTGAAATGAAGGAAAGACCTAACAACGGGAAAGGGGAGAATACAGATAGAGTCTGGCTTAAATTTCTTACCTCGTATTCATATCAGTGAACCCCTGTTCCGGCAAGCCTGGCAACTTGTTCCACGTGTTGATTGAAAATCTTCTGGATAGATTCCTCAGTTCCACTTCGACTTCCTCTTTTCTTTGGGCGTAAAACTGTAAATATGTTATAATATCAAAGATATGCTTTTTATTATCAATGGAAAACGAGTTAATTTAGAAGGAGTGGACATCAGCAGACACATAACGAAAAGCTGCTGAAGTAGTTTAAGTATTTTATATACATTTAAAAAAGTGAATTTGAGGTTTAAGGAAATTTTAAAAATTGAATTTGGTTGTACTTCTACTCCTGTGAATAATAGAGTAATGTTTTTTTTTTATTATTATTTCATTAGGAAGATTACTTTACTCAAAAATAATTTTCCAAGTCGCTTCAGTCACTCCAGAGAGTCAGTCGTTCAAACAAACAAACAATACATTCAGGTATATTATATTAGTGTAAAATTTTATTAGGTGCTTTTGAAAGAGGTTACTAGACTATTTAAGCAAGGTTTTGAAGCTAACCCAGTTCGGAGCATGGATCTGAGTTAAGACATCTCAGAATCACTTTCACTACGCATGGGTTTCCTCACCGCTGCCTCTCACTGCACGTGATGAAACGGTGGGATAATTATGTTAAGCGCGTTTATGTCTTAGAGAAATTATAAATAGATAAAGTCTATTTTGTCAAATTAATCATAGTACCTGGATGACCGAGCTTTGCTCGGTTAAATTATATTTAGATACATGACATACTGATGAAACATAAATATTTTCGATCTTACCGACATAATAGTAAAATAATAGTTTTTCTCACAAAAGAAGAAACTTGAAAAAAAAAAGGAAAAAAAAAATTAGTCTGTAGACACGTGGATTTGAACCCGGGTTTTCTGATTTTTAATTCACCCGATTTCTATCTGAGCTATTATAAGCTTGTCAATGACAGCGAAATTTATCTTCGTATTCTAATGATATTTTTTAATTGCGTAAAAAAAGGGATAAAACGACATTTTCTAAAAATAAATCCTAGCTAGATCGATTTATCTCCCCCGAAACCCCCTGCATACTAAATTTCATGAAAATCGTTGGAGCCGTTTCCGAGATTCAGATTATATATATACAAGAATTGCTCGTTTAAAGATATAAGATTAATCATCCTGATGTTAAAAAGTTTTTTCGATAATTAATTATTTATATAACAAATCAAATTTTTTCTCAAATAAATCTTTCGTTCCAATTGGACGATCATTGTTTTTACATTAGAAAACTCGTTTTTTGAGGAGTAAAAGTTATAATACAATACGCTTATAGATTCATATATTCCAGTAATTTGAAACGCAGCGGAAAACACATAAATAATATTTTCGATCTTACCGATATAACAGTAAAATAATAAGAACTGGTTATTTAAATAAAAAATTAAAAGAGCTCTCAATAATAGTCTTTCTCACAAAAAAAGAAAGTTGAAAAAAAAAATGAAAAATAAATTGGTCTGTAGACTTCTGGATTCGAATCCGGGTCTTCTGATTTCCCATCCGCCTGATTCCTATCCGAGTTATTATAAACTTATCGTTGACAGCGAAATTTACCTTCGTATTCTAATGATATTTTTTAATTGCGTGAAAAACGGATAAAACGACATTTTCTAAAAATAAATCCTAGCTAGATCGATTTATCGCCCCCGAAACCCCCTACATACTAAATTTCATGAAAATCGTTGGAGCCGTTTCCGAGATTCAGATTATACGAGTATATACAAGAATTGCTCGTTCATAGATATTAGATACAATATACAATTGTTTGTAGTTTATTAAATACGATTGTACAATTACCATTTAATTAATTAAAAAAATATATTAAAAAGTATTTAACAGCATTATTATTCGGAACAAGATTATATTATAAATAAAAAAGATGAGTGGGTTAAGTTGCGCTGACTTACAATGATGACATATGAATGAATTTTTTAAAATATTATATTGACTGTGGTTAGTTTTTTTTAAGTAGTAACGGTTAATTTTCTTGCCGACTCTTCTCAGCAGAATCTACACTTCGAATCGGTGCTAGCTTTACATAACTATAATTAATTAAGAAAAAAATGTAGGTATACTTTTAAAATGACGTCTCAAAAGTGCTTTTAAATCTTACTTGAATAAAAAAAAAACATTATTTGACTTAATTTGATATGAACTGGCTATGATAAAAACTTTATTAGGCGACCCAACTTTGCTTGTTTTTAAAATACACCTAGATATATATCCCTCATAAGACTTATCGCTTTTACGACTTTTCCTTATTATTTATTTCCGTGTTTTAAATTCGTCTGTACAAGTTATTTGTTTTAAGGGTATGTTTATATATATTTATATATACATAAATTTTAAGCGTATGTGTCACTATCGCGAAAAATTCCACCACTTCAATGTCAATCTGAAGGAAAATGGATTACTAAACATAAGTAATTTTATTTATTTTTAAAATTTGAATAAACAAACAATTCTAGGAAAAGAGCACAGTTATGTGTGAGCATAACCATATCGCCAATACCAGCAATTTCACCTGCATAGTTTAATTATTTCAAGTAATCTATTTCTGTCTTACAGGTTGATTCCGTGCATTTGTCGAGACCTTATCTTTCTCATAAAACTTTCTGTACTTCCTTTTTTTATTGTTTTGCATTGTGTGTGCTGCACTAGATAAAAACCACAATTTATTATCATTCACTGCAGAACAGTGGCACGGATTATCTCATCGGTTGCGTGCGTTCAAGTTTGATTATATATGTTTGACCTTGGAGTCGTATTACTCGATTTACGACTCAGGCAACTTTCTTTCCTTGCGTAGTATTTTTTATAATGCAACGATGTAAAAAAAGACTATAAGGATTCTCTCAAATTCTTCAATTCTCTAAATAGATATTTTTAATATTAAAATATAAAATAAAAATAATAAAATTTAAATACTACCTTTTAAGGTGGATTAAAGAATATATATATTATACATACATAAACACATGGTCGTCTGTTCCTAAGGCAACCTATGGCCTGCGTTTTAGGTAGCGACCGACTGATACACATATTTATATGTTTTTTAATAAATGTACATATACAAATTATATAATATATGTATATAAATAATACACTCACACACTACTCTAGAGCGAAAAACGAAAACCACTCCCACTTGCGCCAACGGACCAGGCAATAAATTTAACTGCACTGTACAGCTGCGTATTTTTGCGTAGTTTCGTAAATTGCGTATTGCTTATTTGCATGAATTTTTCCCTTGTTTCTAGACTTTTGTTCACGATATCTAAGAGCGTTCCCGAGTCGAAATTTAATTCCAACATGGCTCCGGCAAATCCGACAAAGAACCGATTTAGAGCCCAGTAGTCCGACTTAGCACTTATAGGCGCTAATTTTTATTCCACTTAGGTCCGATTTTAGTAGTAAAGAGGAAAAAAAGGGAATTTTGTGCCATTTTTGGGTGCTAAGTCGGACCTAATTCAACATGGATTAGGACCGGCTTTGAGCCCAGAGGTCCGACATAAGAGCCAAAACACATAACGGCGTTGCGGCGACGCAACGCTAAAATCGGCAGTTTGCGTTGCGGCGTTGCGGCGCCGCGAAAAAGAGCGTTGTTGTAGGGTAACCAGTTCTTCGTGATTTTTTATTGTGGATATTAATTTAATTATTTTAAATATTATAGTTCACGTGAAATTTGTTAATTATTGTTTGTGAAGTTGTTATTTAGTAGAATGCATAAAAAGTAATCCTTTGTACCGGAAATAATTTTGTGAATCAAGTTTGTATGCTGGTAGAATTTTAAACAACTTTTGTCTCATAAAGCCTAAACAAAATTGAAACAAAGTGATACATAAATTAATATCTTACTATATTAGTTTTATAGATTAAATATAAATAAATAGGTTTTGTCCGCGGCTCCGCTCGCATGGTACAGGCACCAACGGTAGTCGGTACGTAAAGTAGGTACTCTATGTCCTTTTCTGTACCCCAGACAACTGGTATGCAGAATTTCATGATGATCGTAATTCAGGTGAATAGTTAAAGCGTGAAAGCGTAACAAACAAAGAAACTCACTTTAGCGTTTATCATATGCATGAAATTAGCATTCCCCTATAATTGTGTAAGATAGAAAAAATATCACTATAATAACTTTTCGAAACGCTGCTTTATTACATATTTATAATTTAGGTACATCATACATGTCATTTTTTGAACCGAGTCATAAATTAGCTGTAAATCTAATAGTTAAAAGTGGTTAAAAGTAACAATACCTATAACAACAATTGAGCTGAACTGTGAGCCGTTTCACAGCTCCGGTTCAAGCATATGGCTCATGAGCTTATCTGCAGTTCATAAAAATTCATTGAGATACCCATGTCTAATAAAGACACAAAAAAATAAAATATAAAAATAGACACAAAATGTCAATAAATCATGGTCAACAAGTATGACGTCACAACGCCGGAATTGGCGGTGCCGCGCCGCTAAAATTGGCGGTGACGCCACCGCCGATTTTAGCGTTGCGGCGCCGCAACGCCGTTATGTGTTTTGGCCCTAAGTCCTACCTTAGGCGGCGTTAAATCGGCTCTAAATTTCGACTCGGGTTTTTGTATGTAACTTAACCATATTTAAGTTAAAAGAAAAAATATAAATATATTAAAAATGTAAAAACAAATATATTTTGTGTATCGTTTACTGTTTTTAATACACATTACAACAGTTACAAACCTTGATTCATCAAGGTGTTCCTTGTAAACGTGGTTGTTATTCTCGATAAACACCCATCTACTTTTACTTTTATTAATTAATACGAATCGAATAAACTCATTCAGATACCTTAATGTTTTTTTTTTTAATACATAAATCGGAGATATCATTGCATTAATTTACACATTTAACTACCTGTGCCCCGCGGTTTCACCCACGTTAATTTGAGGGAAAAACGTACTTAAATATTTTTAAACAATTACTCTTAAGAGTAGGTACCCGCATCGTTGGTCGAGTGCTCGCAAGCGTTACTGCCGAGCAAGGGGTCTCAGGTTTGATTCCTGGGCCGTTCAACGTATTATTGAGATTTTTTTTCGAAAATTCTCAGTAAAAGAGTGATGTTATATTTACTTTAAAAGTGGAACTATAGTTAAAAAAATGTCTCGAGAAGAGAAATAAAGGACGCAACGGAAGCTCACAAAAAAGATTATTTATTCCCTTTTCTGTAACATTTCTTATTATTGCTCATCAGTGGGTTATTTAAAAGCACAGTTGACACACGCACAGTTCCTTTGGTGATAATATTTACAAAATTTGTAGACATTAATTTGGTCTATATAATAAATTGAACAAAAATTATATATAGTTTTGTTAAGTAAAGTGATATTTTTTGTCATTTGTATATATTTGTTATCTATTTCATCTAGATCCATCAGTGTCCTACAGAGGTCGTTCAACTTATCTCGACGCGCGGTTGTATGTGTGCGTGATTTGTAAACATGCACCTTTGATTTGTGTAATGGTGTAACGACAGTGGCGTTAACACCAAGGAATGTATATCATAGCTGGAACGCTCACTTAATAAAATTGTATATTCAAATATACACCTGAAAGAACTAACATAAAGTTGACATTTGTTTCCAAAATGTAAATGAAAAAAAAAAACATTTTAAGCATTTCGTTGACTACTGGTGTTTTGTCTCTTTCTTACGAGTTGCCTTGAATCCATGATAGAAAGAGAAGCAATCCCTCTCTTAGGAACGTTTTTTGAGTGCACGTGCGCATTCCAGTTTGTATATAAATTCCTTGGTTAGCACGGACTTTCTGTTTTACAGCATTATATATTTTGTAATAAAAAGCATCTTAGCACAGCGTCAGTACACGATGCAAATATACGTTGACATTCGTAGGTAAAATACGTTCTACCAAGTCATTATTTATTCAGTTACGGTAATATTTCCAGAATATATCAACCACGTGTTACATGATAAAACCAAATTAAGGCGTACTTGATCTACATTTTCGTTTTTTAGGTCAAAGTTATTTTCTTCCCGTTACACCGGTTTAATTGTAAACGGTTCAACGAATCGAAAAAAAAGTTAATATTGCACCTTGAAGTGCCAAAAATATTTTAATTAATTAATTATAAATTACTTAATTTGTTTACGTTACGCCCTTCGTCCCTCAAATTTATGTAAATTATGACCTTTGTACAGTTACGTAAACCACATTGGTTTTGAAATCATCATCATCATATCAGCCATTGGATGTCCACTGCGGTACTTAGACCTCCACCATCGACCTCCAGAGTGACCGGTTCAAAGCAGCCTCCATCCAACGGCTTCCGGCGACTTTCCTCAAAGCATCTGTCCATCTCGTGGACGGCCTTCCGACGCTGCGCTTGCCGGTACGTGGTCTCCACTCGAGAACCTTTATGCTCCATCGGCCATCAGTTCTACGGGCTATTTTCCGTGCCCACTGCCACTTCAGCTTGCAAATCCATTGGTCTTTATCGGCAACCTTCGTCTGTCTGATCGTTTCGTCGATGCTGTCTCCATTGCACGCTATGCGACTTGGAGCTTATTTAAAAGGCCACGAAACACAGAGACCACGTCTCAGAAGTCTTTAAATGTACAATCAGATCTTTTGAAATGTATTGTGTGAATTGTTTTTAGGTTTCAATATAATTACACAAGATAAAAAAAATATGTAGAAAATACCCAACAGAAGATATTTAATCTACTCGAAGAGTATACGAATGGTCCACTAGCGGGCAAAGGTCTGTTAAAGAAGATCAAAAGCGGATTAGTTAGTATCCGTGTTCCAGAGTTCCTCATCTATCAGTCGAGCATGATAGAAACCGTAATATAAAATTCAATTGTGTCAGCCCGGGCTTGAAACGAAACCGCTTAAGTCGTATTTATATAGTGATTTATGTTTTAAAATTGTCAACATAAATTGACATTTTGAAATCGTCATTTAAAAAAACGATATATTATTGTTAATGAAGACGTTGTTTCACAAGAAATATTTACACAGTGGTAATAGCAACTGAATGTTGAACTAGTTGTCACTGGTTCGATACCCACTCATAACAAATATTTGTAATAACAAACATTACTTTATTTTTATAAAATCATAACGGCAAAAATATAATTTACACAATTTTTGGACGCTATTATAAGTTTTATTAATATACAACTTAGAAATTGTCAAATGTTATTTGCGAGATTTCAAGAATAGACGAGAATGCGTCGCCCCAAAAAAGATACGTTAACATAACAACTCGAAAACTTAAAAAAAAAACGGTCATCGATCATAGATTCTAAGTATTCAATTTAAAAAAATAATTTTCCTTAAGAAAACTTAATATTTAAATAAATTGTGGAATATAATATTGTCCAGTATGAATTTTTAAAGCGGAACTGTTACCGATAACGTCAATGTGAGAAAAATCACATATAGCATCTAATTAATTTAAGCCAAAATATATTCTATACAAAAAGTGTATAAATTGACATCAAGAGATTTATAATCGTATCGTTGCCTTTTTTTTTTCAAAATAACAATTACAAATGAAAAAACGACTCAAATATAATATCGCTTCCCAAATTATGTCTTTGTGTCGTTTGCAGTCAAAACACTTGGACCTTGGAGTAGCAGTGCAAAAAACTTTCTAACAAGTGCGATTCAACGGGGAAATGCTGCCAGTATTCTTAGCACCGTAAACCATTCCACGCGGATATAATTTATACCAAAATTGTCTGTAAATAATTAGTTTAAGTTTTGCATTGTAAATATGTATATTTTATATAAATATATGTATAAATAAATATTATATAAATGTAAAATAACAATTTTTTCGTATTGTACCTACTTTTACTAGTCTTGTCTTGTCGCAGGGGAATCCATTTACGGATGATATCCAGGATGCCCGGGTCGGCAGTCCTAGACCTATGTCGGACTCGGCACTTTGGGAGTGCAATACCGTACTAAACCCCTGCGGGAGCCTTCAGCCGCTTTAATTGGAGGGTCCCGGATCTGCAGGCAACAGGATCCCTCCAGCGACAGGCTGGCCTCGGTGAAAAGGCCAGACTTCTCCTCCATGGGGACTGTCCGGCTCACCTCTGAACAGTCCCGACGACGCCGTTTCTAGCAGGACCGGGTTCCCATCCCGGTCCGACTACTTTTACTAGTCTGGCTCAAACAATACCTCATTTACATCCATGTTTATCTGTGTATTGGTTTCTCGATTTTATGAACACTCTACTTTTAACAAAATTTATATTACCCGATTCTGAAGATTTTGCTTATCTTCACCAAAATGTGGGATATTGACGAGTAGTTAAATTAATTTAGTTAGTTTACTTACCCTGTCCATAATACCAATTTTTCCAAAGTCGATCCAGCCAGGTAGGAGACGACTTGCTAACGTTACGAGTGGATCATCGTAACCCCATAGTAATTCTTCTGCTGTCATGTTTAAGAATAGTTTGGACCCGAGAGCTGAGATGGAGTAATATGCTCCAGCATTGGCGAAGTAGCCCATGTTGTCTGCTAGAAGAGTGCTAATTGCCTGTGAAAGATAAAGAAGAATTAAGTGTTAAATTGATATTAATTTTTTTTAAGGATTTATATATTAATTTGATCTTTTGTCGACGACTTTTTGTCCTCTTCTGGCACTGATCGTTTAATAAAATATTTATTAAACAATGAACTGTTACAGTGGTCATAGCACTGGTTGTTACACCAGTGGTCGCGGGTTCGAACGCCGCTCACGAAAAATATTTCTATAGGCTGTATGTTTGTCATGGTCAGTGTTTGTATGTTGTGAGGTCCGGAAAACCCCCGATACACAATTCACATCTTACTGAGGCCGTTGATTCTAAAAAATTTATATATTCGTATTACATCAATGATCATGATAATTACAGGAACATTATATCTACAAAAGGTATATCTTTTATAATTTTAAAAGTCAACAAAAGGTACGTCACGGTATGTACGTAATGTAACGTCATTGGTACGTAAACACGATATCAATCATGATTATAATGACGAAGACGATTCCGTAAAAACAAGATAAGCAGTACCACGAGATCTCTTTCCCAGAATATGTAAGAAAATTGAAAACAGTTGCAATCAATATTAAGTGAACTTTTAGACATTAGATTTAAAACAGTCGAATGGTTTTATTTCAATAATATTTTATATACATAAATAACGTATAGTATTTTACAAAATCCCTGTCCTGTCTGAGATTAGTCTTTATGGGTTGTCCCAACGTACCTCGAAGAGTACGTAAAACCGTCAGTCCTAATTATTATCAAATACACCTGTACGTCTACCATGAGTTTCCGAGACGATACACGTTAGCGAGTGTAGTAGACAATTTCAATGAAAAGTTGAGCAGCGCCTCTACCGCGGCATACTATCATTACTATTGCGTTTCTCTGTTTACTACTGTAGTTATGTCATGTGCGCTTGTAACAAAAACCCATGGTAGACGTACTGCTACCGATCATTACTCATGGTAGGAAAATTATCGGCCAAACCGCAGTAATTTGGCGGGGTAGACTGAAGCTCCAACCTTTTTTCTATGTGGAGAGGAGACCTACGCTTAGCAGTGTGACGTTTACAGTATATTCCAGTTCCGTATTTCATTATGACTAAATTGTTATTCTGCAACTGCTAATTACGCAGATGTTTTGATTAAAATTTAAGCCATTTCTCAGAATTTACAAACTTCATTCGATTGCAGTCAGTATTTATCAATTAGCAAGCTATAAAAATAAAGTCTTACATGTTTTTCTATGGAATTCTTAATATTCAATGCTATCTACTATAAAACCGTATCGGACATTTATAATCGTCATGCACTCGCGGAACGTGTAAGCCATTAATGTATTCAAGGAATTATTTACCTATATTAAATACGATGAAAGTTTCGTTTTATGTTTGTTAGTATAGTTATTCACTAGAATATTAGAATATCTCAATTTCTCCCGCAAAATTACGGAACTACATCTTTTCTTATTTTTGAGAGAGAACTAGGTGTTGAAAATTTTCTTTTTGTTCAGGACACAAATATACTTTTTCTATTCGACTTTCAAATTTTAACATAAAAAATATGTATATTTTGTAATATTTACGTATACTTATTCAATTTTCATTTTTTTATCCTTTTTTTATAGTATATGGGGCAAACGAGCAGTCGGAGCCTTTTCGTGACTACCGATGCCCATGAACATCCGCACAAGAGGATACAGATGCGTTGCCCTCTTTTTCCCCATACCCCCCAATAGGCCACCCGATACTCAAAAACTGCACGAAACGCGACAGCAAAGCTGTTACTACTTACTTTACGCCGGTCATGGGAGCGACAGGTACTACCCCGGTCGTGCCGGACCAATACGGCTGCAAAGCAGCATGACACTACCTCTTTATGTAATCAAGATGGGGTTTTGATTAAACATAACAAAAATAAACTATAATCTCAAATAACAGAGAAACCACTAATATTTTCGGAAGTAAGTATATTTTATTATATTGTTGATAACTTTAAGATATCATGTTACAAACACGATGAATAAAATTTGAATCCATTATTTTCTATCATTGTACTCATCGCCATACTCCATCGAACGTATTTCTAAATAATACTTAAATATTCATTTCGCAACCATTTTTCTTCGTCGTTATTATACATATTAACAGACAACATGATATACCAAATATATTTATATATTAAATCGATATACGAAGCCCTTCAACATTATTTCGTAAGTAAAGGGTCAATGATCTCAAACGAAACTCGTGTATTAAAATATTAATTGTATGGAATTATAAGTTACCGTGTAGTTGTTACGTACGGTTCAACTAAGATTAAGTTGCAATACTAGTCAGATTAAATTAGACCTTTTAATAATTGATTTGGATTAATTGCTCTCAACAGTACCAAAATAGCATGGATAACTTCGCCAATGTCACGTACAATGAAGAAGATACGATGGAGATTAAATGATGTGGTCGAGATTACAAACTCAATATAATTTTGAAGACCGTAAAATTTACGGTTGTACATTTGATTACTGCTCTCGTTTTATGGGGCAAAAAATTACAGATTGTAGCCTTAATAATCTTCCTCGAAATTTCGTTGTTTTCGGTAAAAACAAATTTTTAAATTGAAAGAAAGATTCATGCACAACATCTAATTGTACAAAATGTCATTAAATAGACAGTCCAAAGTGCATTACCGCTAATTATTAAACAAGTTCAGTCACTTGCATATTTTAAACCTATAATTATAAGAAAACTTTATCAGGTCCAATCTCTCAATTGAAGATATTATGACGTAATTTTTTTTTTTTTTTGAATTCTTTATATATAATTGACTCAAGCCAAAATTGTAATGCTTTTAATTTTTATCTGTCTTTCTACGTCTTGGCCGCGCATCACAACAAAACCACTTGATTAATTTGAATGAATCAATGAAACTCGTTATGGTTTAAGTCCATACAACGATTAAGGACACTACATAAATATAAATATAAATATAAATATTAACCAACAATCACACCACGTTAACCTAGCCCCGTGCTAAGTTCGTAAGAACTTGTGTTACGGGTACTAGGAACGGAAATAAATTTAAGATATAAATACATATATACATAAATACACATCCATGACCCGGTGCAGACATCTATATTCGTCATACAAATTATCTGCACCTGGCGGGATTCGAACCAGCGACCGCTGCGTAAAGTGTCCAGTTGCCTGACCACTCGACCAGCCGGCCGTCAAATAAATACATGATTGCAGATAGGAATTATAGTCCCCACCTCTTTCTTGCCGAGGTGTCGTAAAAGGTGACTAAGGCCATAATGGTGCGAACGACTGTACACAAACCAGGATGGTGATGAGCAGCAGCGTCACTATGTCCTGCCACAACACACTGCGCTCACCAACACGCCTATCAAGCGTGGTAAGTATTATAAACCCCCTCCTCCAGGCATGATGGTGGGAGCCTAAGACATCCAACGGCTGATCCTGGTGGTGGTTTTTTTTATCCTACCTTCAAAGGTAAATATATCGATAAATTTACATCAGTAGGCTGAATCAATTAACCAATAAAATCAAATACTTCTTATCCGGGCATTCAGTATGATTCCCCTGGGAAAGAGGATGAAAATCAAGAGTACAGCTCGTACCTTATTAAGGGCACTTTTAACACACACTACGGCTAGTTAAACATATCTCTTTTTATTAAAATTGTTATTTATAATTACGTTTTTTCATTATTTAATTATAACATTACGTAACTAATCTACATACACGAAATAAATTATTGAATTTCTCACCTTCATGTGATAATTCGAATAGATCATTTGAATCTGCCCTTGAAATATAAGCCTGTGAGTATTAATTTCCAAATCGTAGATCCATAAGTTAAGGTAGATTTAGCCTTACAACTGACTGACATATGTCAACCTTCAAGTTTTTAAAAACATTTAAACCAAATTCAATCTAATTATAGATAATTGGATTAACACGACGTGGTTAATATAGGCAATGAAGCCAATGTCGCCCTAGAGCATGTCAGGGAGTGGAGTGTCCATTACAAGAAAACTTAAGCTTAAGACCCCACGCTATGCTATGGGCGGGGTCGATATGACGAGGGCAACTAAAACCAGCTGGTAACTCCACCCTGAAGTAATCCAGGTTATATATTTTGTGATTGTGGAACCTTTAATCCTATATACCGCAGTACAGTTTCCTGTCGTTAATAAGTTTGGGGTGCGGAAACGTCTAAGCACCGTTAAGTGCGGATTCGCAAAAAAAAAACTGTGTAAGGTACACACGCCACTGCACCGTTTCCATGAACTCAGCACTGCTTCTCGCCGGGATATTCTCCCTCGACCTTCGTGTATGAGAAGTGGCCCAATTAACGAAGCCAAGAGCGGAATCTCCTGGGGAGAAATATCAGATGCAATATTTCTCCCCAGCCACTCTGCATCCCGCTCAGCATATTGCCTTGGATCTTAAAAGCTTAGATAATCAGGAAATATTACGGGTATGGTGGGGGCGGCTCTATCCATATTATGAAATCTCACCGAAACAAAAACCCTCAAGCTTAACTTGCTCTCCTTTTGTACCGTGTACCAGACCGAACTCTAAGCAATGCGCAGGGTGACGCGTGAGACAGCAGACCATAGTGCGAGCAGAGTCGAAATATACTCCAACTCCGTATTGGCTGTAGAAGCGTGCAACCTGAAGAGGGCTCTACTTCAGAATCATCATGTTTTTTTGTTCTTTATTAAAGCCCAAACAGAACTTAAGGGGAGTGAACGTATCAATAAGTTCACCAAATAATCCATGCTAAAATTCAAGCGCAGGCTAGATAACAAAATATGTCTAGTTCCATTTGTCAAGCAAAGTATCAGATTGTGATTACTTGACGAACGAAACTTCATGGATAGAAGTGGTGAAACGGCCGGCATCAGCAAGATTTTCTTCCCTGAAGCAGAGGCGGCACGCAGAATTGTAAGATCAGATAAACGGGGCATATAAGACGGGGCACGGTAGGTTCTCCGAGTACCTGCATCGCTTCAAGTGCAAGAAGAGTACGTCGTGCGTTTTGCCTGGGTAACCTGAGACCATCCTTCAGCCCCTGTTGCCCAATAGTACTCGACAGATCGAAATCTCGACCGCCCGCGTTAAAACTACTACTACTTTCATCGGTACACCACAACTTTTATCAAAAAAATACATAAAGGAGTCAATGAATTATAGAAGCCTGTTTACTTAGTCCTTAGCAAGTTTTGAGCTATATAGTATAAACAAAATACCATCTATTATGTACTTTACATAAGACATGTATACGAAACCAAAAGTCAATGACTTCTGACGTTATGACACCAATTCAATGTCGTCATAATATCACAATTCTAGTTCTGTGTTTATTATAGCTAAAGAATAAAACATATTTATAAAACCGATCTCCAAAAAAATGGCAAATGAAAAAAATGGCGATGAAATCGAACAATAATATTTTTTACTTTGTATTTGAAATTTACTTTTTTTCTAACAATGATTTTATGAGACCAGCAAAATATCAGACACAGAGACATCACAGACAGACAGAGACATGTGTATAGATTGATTGTATTACTTAGAAGGATATGCATAGATAAAAAACGCACAATAAGTCATTCTTAAGGAGTTTCTATGACAACCTTGAGATATTATATTCATAGGCAGATTTCAGAGAGGTGTTAATACATCGGTATTATGGAATAAATTGTTTATTATTTTAATAACGATTTACAGCTTTGCAATTTTATCGAAACAATGAAAATTCTGTAAAGGTTATATTGTACATAAAGATGCAAATACAATTATTGTTAAACATTGACATTCGACCTTCCATAACGTTGAATAAAATACATAACACTTAATTATACACGCCGAACGATGAAATAAAATATATTAATAATAATATAATAAATATACTTCATTAAGTATTTTTGCTTTAACGCTTATGTTCCGAACTACCGGATCAACTTGAAAAATTTGCATGGCACAGAATAGGAAGTGTAACTAAAAATGTCAACCAATCAATAAGCGCGAGTGAAGAATACAACAACATGCATATTCACAACAAGTCAACAACAAACATACTCGTATATAAAAATACACAACTTTCACAAAAGTGGCATTATCATTTAAGCCCGATTCCTATATTCAAAAAACGATTCGTTTAGCTTACAAACCGTTCAAATTGTAACGAGTTGTTACTCAGAATATTCCCAATAAATAACTATTATATCAAGTAATATATTTATATCAAGTATCATATCGACACATAGTACTTACCTATGGTATTATAGTATTTTTATATACATATATATGGGGTATTTCATGCCAACTCGTCCTACCAATAGAAAAAGATTTTTATGATTTTTTTTCAAATTTTTTCATCTAGACAATCGGGAAATGAATTTTTTGATTTCGGTTTTTTTTTTTCCTCAAATAACCATAGCTTAGTGGAAAATTGTCCGATTTGGGTCTTTTTTTAATTTGTGTTTTTTGATGAACTTTCTAAAAACTTTATGCAAAAAAATTATTCATTATGATTTTGATTTTGAATTTGATATTATTTTTTTTTTTTTTTTTGTTTGCCCATAGAATCGTAATTGCGAATCAACGGGGAAATACTACCAGTATTCTTGGCACAATTCCGCGCGGAATTTATACCAAAATTATCTGTAAATACTTAGTTTAAGTTTTGCATTGTAAATATGTATAAAATTAATTAGTGTATATAAATAAATATTTACAATACAAAAAATATAGTATTAGTATATACTCGTATAAGCCGAAAACATTTATGATTATAATTCACAACCGGCCGATTTAAAGCGGTTATAAAATTCAGAACGATACATTTTTCTATAACCGTTTGATATTTGAAAATGTTTATAGCAACCATATTATCCGTCCCTCCGAGATATTTTTACTACTATCCGCTCTACGCCGATCTCCCAAAACGAAACCTCTTAGTAAACGAATAGTTTTATTTTGGGAATATTTTGCGTCACAACTCTTATTAAATTGAACGGTTCGTAAGCAAAATAAATCGTTTTCTGAATATAGAAACCGGGTTTTAAGGAAAATCTTTAAAAACATTCTTACTATTAACATCTGATAAAGAAAATCTTCGAGATTTAATACAATATATATAAACAACAAGATGACAAATAAAAAAGTAAAAAGAAAAAAAAAAAGCAGTTGTTATAATATAACAACTAAGAAAAATCGAATAAGTCAAATAGAAAATTACGGTCATTGTCAATTCGTCAATGTTTTCCTCTTCGCATTGGAATATTTCTATTAAATAAAGTAAGGTGAGACTCGTATCAATAATTCACATGATACTAGACTGACTAACGAGTAGACAGAACCTGCAATTAAATGAAGGTTTAAATAATGAATTGATCTTAGAGTCAAGGTAAACAGTAGCTCTACTATTATATAAATGAGAAAAAATTAACAAACAATCACAAACATGAATATATACATAAATACGAAATTTCCTTGTTTTTTTTGTTGTTGTAATTATTGTAATAGTTCAAGTTATCGTAATGTTTTATCTATGTATAGTTAGTTACACTTAATTTATTCTCTGTCACGATAGTTTTAACGTAATAACGACTTATAATTTCTATAATTATTTTATAATAAAAACCAACAGACAAACAAGCTATTAAGTGATTTTAAGCTATTTTTACCGCACAAGGACATTTTTATCATCAGTGAATACACGATACGTTTCTAGACTAAATTGGCCTAAAATAGTATGTTTACTTATAGTTAGTAGGAAGTTACTAATTTGGAATACAAGTTCTTTTACGAAGAACCAGAAAAAAACTGAATTGTTGCTCTTTTAAAATGTGCCAATATATTATCCTAAGAATTCTAAGATAGGCACGAGTCCTTTATGATGTTGATGAAATCTATGCATCTTTATATTTTATTATACTACTATAAAAAGGAAAATAGTGATTTTAAAATATTTTTAGCTAATTATAAATATTTAAGCCTATTTGTCATAGCATGTTCTAAAAAAGGAGATAAATATCTCGCTGCACCAGCAGGGTAATTACAAGGCCTTAAAAGTACTAAGAATAAAAATAAAAATTCAAAGAAAAATATCCGTGCCACCAAACGGTAAGCTTTTGCCCTATAAATGGGGCAAATTTCGCGCAATTGACTGCTCTACGTCAATTATTAATATGTTACATAAGTTGTAAATTGCTAAACATTCGCTAATTGTCAAATATTCTTTTTTTTTTGCCTAGAAACTAGCACCAAAAAAATTTTAGTAGCGGTAACTGCTACTAATTTTTTACATGACCACCACTATCACCATCACCACATCAGCCGTTATATGTTCACTGTTGTGGGCCTCTCCCATCATATCTGGGGGCTTTGCCAATACTCGCCACGCTTAGCAGGCGGCTTGGTGAGAAAGAAGTCGAGACTATTCTTCTCTGCCAATTGCTCATAATTGAGTAGCACTATTGCTCGCTTTGTATTGCAATTAATAGCTTTTATAAAACAATTAGACAGCAATTATTGCACAATTCTTACATTTGTAATTATTCAGCCTGTCAGAAACCGAATATTTCTTTGTTAAGCAGAATAATCAATAAATACTTGTATTAAATATTATAAGTTAATTTTTTTTAAACATAATCATAAACATAATCTTATGGAAATAAAACGTATTATATATTAATTATCAATACGTGTGATAAATGGTTTTATGCAGAATAAATCATGTAATCTAATAAAAAAAATGACGCTTTTGGAAGGGGTTAAAAAAGTTGGAATATTTTCAAGAAACAAACTTATTAAAAGTACAAAATATGAAGTACTAGAAAAAAATCTCAGTATCTCATAACTGAGTTGACATACAGACACTTCAAAATTACGATACCTTCCCTCTACTCCCCTTCGTTCCTTTAGACAACAACGTAATTGCAGGATCTTTGGTGCTGTAAATCTTTATAGGTAGCGGTAGTAAAAGATCAACAGCAAAAAATCTAGCGCAATACTGCCAGATCAAAATTTCCGATAAAATCAGCAGTAATAAAAAAATCGTACAGTATATTTTCAGTAACATATTAACTGTGAGGTATTTTTGCATAATATTATTCGTAAGTATGGTATATTTATATTTTAAGTTTTACTCACGATTAGAGCGATATTCGGCACCATGATCTTTACATCCTTGTAGTGCGCCACCGACTTCTCTGGGAGGAACTTCAGTACGACCTTTGGGTTCAACGTCAACACGCCGCGTTCTTTGTCTATCGTCATATTTTCATTCGTTCTTTTTTCTCTGTGACAAAGAGTAATTTTAAACCACTTTATTCTTATCAACATCGTTAAATTTTATAAAATTATCGATATATGGCGTAAAAAAGTATTGTTTTGTAAAAATTCCTTAGAAATTAATATCTCTTTCCTTCCTTAGTATCCGATTCACATGAAATTCATCAATTCATTAGTGGATTTGTAGTGCAGCAATTTCTTAAGAAATGTGAGCGATGGTTATTATTTAACAATAGATTTATTTCTGTTCATTTACATTGAAAAAGAAAATAACAATGTAACTGATGTATAGAGATAATTCATACACGATCGTTTGGTTATTTTAAGCGAATCTTAGCCAAGTATATATGAACATATTTACCAGTCCATTTTGTGGAAAATCTAGTAATATTCTAGAATATAAATAACCATGGTAATTTGTAATGAGAACTAGATGATCAATCAATAACATTAGGAAATAATATCGAGGAAGTCATCAGTTATCGATGATTATTAATCGATTAAAATAAGCTTAGCAGGTTAAATTAATATTTTGCTTAATCGAACGAAGCGTAAGCGCAGCGAGATAAGTCGAAAAATTAAAAAATATTTTAAATTTTTATATACTGCACGTACTGCGCAGTTCCACCCGCTTTAAAGTTAGAATAATTGGCGTTTAATTACTTCGACAGTTCAATTCATATTTGTTGCACATGTGTGCGTGTTCATTTAAATGGGAGAATTTGATTTTTGTGACAGTGACGAGTCTTAAGCCATTCAAACAATACATATTCTTATCGCTTTGTTATTCAAGTACAGTCAATGAAAATGTAACTTAACTTTAAGTCAGATATTCTATTACATAAAATTTTGAAAACCATTAATTCTTTTATAAGAAAAAAATACTTTACTGTACCTCTTATAACGCACACATAGTTACTGTATCTGGCTTAATAACACATATGACTGCGCACTAGGATAATTTATAGCAATTATAAAATATTATGGCCTTTTGCCTTACTTATTAAATGTAGGTTAACGAATATTAAGAAAAATATTATTCTTAAATATACCCTGCCTTTATCTTTTACTATACACTCTACACTAACATGAAAAATTAAATTAAACAACAAACAAACACAATAGACATTCAAAAGAAGACTGAATAGGCATCTTCTAGGCATATGCCCTCCATCTTAGGCTGCATCACAATTTTTTAACATTATGTGATCGCAGTCAAACGCAGGCCTATATTGTATCAGCCTGTAAACAACCCACTGCTGAGCGAAGGCCTCTTCTCCATATAGAAGAAGGGTGGGAGCTTAATGCACCACGCTGCTCCACTGCGGGTTGCCGGATAATATTTCTACAATGAGTAACGATCATTACCAGGTGTCCTTGATAACAACCGGGACCGACGGCCTTACGTGCTCTCCGAGGCACGGTGGGGAAACCCACAACGACATACACCCAGACCGGAAACAAATATTTGCACAAATACAAATATCCCGAGCGGGAATCGAACCCGGCTGTCGGCGTTAAGCGACTACTCGCACCCCTACACCAGAACGGTCGTCACACCAGAACGGTCGTCAGCGCAGGCCTATATATATAAAAGAAACTAATAGAAGACAGAAGCAAAGTAGTATCTACTAAAATTAATGAAAATATTGGTACTTACTGAAATGTAAAAGGACCTATCTCATCTAAATTTAGCTGAGAGCTCTCTCCTCTGAGGAACTCCTCGGTGTTTGTGTAGTTTAAGATATATACATCGGAGAATAATTCGTAGGTCGGATTTTGCCACATTCGATATAAAAATTTGCCCTCATCCAAATCCAGATACTGTAAAAAGAAAATATCAGTATTAAATTAACAGTCGGCTTCATAATAATAGTTTGCTGCGAATTCGTGCCGAAATTATATTAGTTAGGTATAGCATACATATCGGATATAATTATTGTTCTGTATTTCCTTCGCCTATGATTATAGTTCTAATTTGATTTCTTTTATTTTTTGGATTTTGGTACGTCTACCTTATTTAATTTATATCTGTAATGATTCTTTGTCGGGTGTGCTAGAAGAAATATTCAATGGGGATAAGCAAACCCTTTATAAATTTATTTCAATGACTTGTATTTTTGTGAAACATTGCTGTACGTATAATAAAGAATTAAATAGATATTTAAAAAAAAATAGATGGATACCATAACAGCTGATAATGGACATAGCCCTCCACTTCAGTCTCGTTGACCATGGTTCATATCGATTGGTAAAAAATATACATATGCAAAAAATATAACGTGGTAAGTATCTTTCTTTTTTAAATTTACAAATTTACGTACGTATGAAAAGATTGTACGCATGTATTGTATGGCATTGTAAAATTGGATGTCTTCCAATTTACATTTAAGTATCGAGACGTGGGTTATTTTTTCATAAGGACAAGATTAAGTAAGACAGAGGAGGGGTCACAAATCATGATCAATAATATGTTAATAGAAATTATTGCAATGTAAAAAGATTTGAACCAAAGACTATAGGGTTACAATTTTTTTTCTAAATAGGAAAATAGTTTTGTATCACAAGGCCTTTTGCAGGCTTGTAAATAATTGTCTTTCTCTTGATCTCTGCGTAGCTAAATTAAAAGTGCTATGATTTTTTTTAAACAACAAAAATTATAAAAGTAGAAATACAGATATTTAGATGTTACCAATAAATAATTTAAGTATTATCTTTTCTAGAAAACGATATCAAAATATAAAACATAAATACAACATTTCTTTAAAAAAAAAAAAACAGAATAAAGAGAGAGAGGTAGAGGCTAAATCGGCTAATCTCGACCACTGAATTAAACTGAATCAGCCTGTAAACGTCCCACTGCTGGGAAAAGGCCTATTCTTCGTATAGGAGATGGATCACAGCTTAATCCACCACGTTGCTACACTGCGGGTTGGCAGATGATTTCTCTACCATGAGTAGTAATCAGATTTCTGTGATAACAAGCGGGATCGATGGCTTTACGTAATCTTCGAGGTACGGTAAAGAAATTCACAAGAACATACCCCCAAATCAGAAACAAATATTTGTACAAATACAAAAATATTTACCCCGAGCGGTAATTGAACCGCCGGTGTTAAGGTAACTACTCACACTACTACGGTTTTTTTTTTTGCTGATTATCATCGGCCCATCAGCATCGAATATCAAAATGTGCGAAACTGCAAGCATATTGATAAATACACATTACAAAATTCCCTGCAAACATATCACGTTTTAGCGGAACAAATGAACCCTTGCATCAAGTAGGTATGCGCTTTGGTAACACAGAATTGCATTTAGAATTGTCATGTCTTTCGTAAATCTTGTCCTTTTACTACCAGGTTCTGTATGTAGGACGTTTGCAATTCTCAACTATTAAATAACTTATTTAGTGATAAGTTTTGGTCCTTCGAATAAAGTTTAGATGTAAATTATTAAAATTTATTTTCATATTAATTTGGCTGAGTGAATAAATAATTAATTTTGATCTTCGCTGGAACTGAGACGTTCCAGCTAAAGATTTTAAGTAAATAATCTGTGGCGTTGACGTTAAATAATTATAATGAGGATCTGCATGGGCACACATCAATTCGATTTAAAGCAAATTATTAGTTATAAATATACATATAAATAAATATATATTACACCCAGATTCGGGGCGGAAATCGAACCGACAACCCTGGAGTTAAAAGAAGGTCAGGTCAAGGTCACTGCCAACTCTCCAACAGGCTAATCAAAGAAGAAAGAAAGATTTTCAGAAATGTTTCATTCATAGGTTTGCCATCACAAAGTTCAATAAGGATAAAATCGAAATTTCAAATAATTATATATTACAACTATCTGTACACGACTTCGTTCACGACAGCCATCCTTTTCATTAAGTTTAGAAGATAAAATATGCACGCCAGCTTAAGATGAGCCGTACTTTCAAATGTGTCTGTAAGGATTATAATATCTGTAATTTATAAACTAACAAAGCAATTAATATCATGAAATATTAACAGGAGATACTTTAAAATATTAATTATCTTTCTAATTAAAAAGAATGAATGCATTTAGACAACGCGTTAAAGAATTACAAATATGTACACATTTTACTTTCGTCCTCTCTCCCAAGGAATTCGTGCAGAATTTCGAAAGTACCCCGTGCCCTAGCTCGTAACATGAACTCAAATCATACATAATATGATGCCCGGCCAAGGTAGAGACAGACTGATAAAAATGAAAAAGATTATTATTTAGCTAAAAATTGATTTTATAGTGCCCCCTTTAAAATTTCATACACTCGCCCATGTATAGAATTTGAGCTATTACAATAAAACATATTGTAAGTACATATAGATTTTTAAAATAATAATATGCACGTATGCTAATTATGATATTTTTCAAAGCTCAAATTAATGGACAATGTCGGATGCTGACATGTTAATTGTCTATTTTGTGCAAATTGCGATGTCATTGCATTTTAACGTTTGCAATGAAAAAGGTCATAACTTGAGGTCAAAAAAATTTCGTAACTCATAATGGGTTGACTAGTTAGATGGGCCTTTAGTATGTATATCATTTAATTATGATGTTAAAGGTCTTTAGATATTTGTTTTGATTTTTCTTTATAAATATATGCAGACATCATGAGTCACGATATCAGATAGTCTGAAGTGATCTCAATTGAAACAGTTTCCTTTCATCCCCTTCAAAACGTCGGATTGATTTAGAACTTTGCACACTTATCATGGACCGATAACAATACAATAATTTAAATAGTTTGTGTCCCATTATCCATGCCAAGACACTCAGGATTAGTGATTTTTCATATCTGAAACTTGGTAGTGTCTTTGTGCCAAGCACCAGGTTGCGTGCTGACATCTTTACGGCTTAATTTTTTTTTTTTTATTACAGCAAAGATAAATTAAATTTTTAAAAAAATTAATGACAAGCTTTTGTAGTTAGTAGGATTAAAAAATAGAAAATAAATAACAGTTTAAAAATAATAATAGCTTAAGCAATTCTCTTTATTTACACAACATCTACGGGCTCCTAGTTGCCGTGCCTTTTTGTTTATAAGAATCATTCATGAAAATTCATGGAATCTGATATATACATAATGTTTTTGCGCATGCTCTTTAGACTTCAGATGAGTAATTCTAAGTCGCCCTTGAAAAACCAGGACACGTTCCGCCGCTGATTTTTTTTTTTTTTTTTTTTTTTTATATGTTAGTTGGATAGGCAAACTGGCAGACGTTCCACCTGATGGTAAGTGGTCGACGTCGCCCATGAACATAAACTAGTTTACCTGGAACTAGCCCAGCCAACTCATTTATGTGTTGCCTATCCTGAGACATATGATGTTAAGTCTCGGTGCCAGTAATTACACTGCCTGTCTTGCCCTTCTTTCCGAAACACAGCAAAGCTGTTTCACGGAAGAAAAAAGCAATGATGATTTTATTCTGTATATATCTATGTATTTTCCAGTTTTTGTCAAGTATAGCCGAGGCCATCCAGTAAATGTTCCAATGATGGACAAACGACTCCTTTCCTTAACTGGAGAAGGGACGGAGATTATTCAACTACACGATTTCACGGAGTAGAAGAGATGGTCTCGAGCTCGAATCCAAACAGCGCCAAATTTTACACAACCACTCTATGATTTTAGCCAGTAACGCCCGTAATTAATGGAGAATAATGGAGTTATTAGTGCTTATGAGTAGTGAAGATCATTTAAACTAAACTTGTGTACTCGATTATTTAATTTTTCCGTAAAAATAACTATCTACAGTAAAATCTTCGGACAAAAATAAATCAACTGTAGATAACACGGTCAACGAGAGATCAACGATCTGGATATATATCCACACCAGAGACAAATATTTGCACAAATACAAATGGCAGATATTTGATGTAGGAATTTACTTGATTGTTTCGTTCCAGAATACGGCTAAACTTGAAAATGATATGCGTACCTGGGGCCAAAAATATGCCTTTTGTATCATACGTTCAAGATCATTAGAAGCGTAGAATAAAACTCGTAGTCTGTACATGACCCAAAGTTTTCTACTTTTGCGTCATAATGTATGTATCATTGTGTACTTTTCGTGTTCTCACGAGTAAGTTAAGCCTGCGTCTGTTGGCCAAAAAACCTTAACAAATGTCATGTACATCTGCGTCATATTTAAATTTACATTTTTATTACAAATTATAAAAACATATATATAATATATATATATATATATATATATATATATATATATATATATATATATATATATATATATTATATAATGTTTATAATATTTTATAAATAATGTTTTAACAAGGATTATCGGAGTGTTTGAAACAACTCGCAAGTACACTATTCCTCAGGGGTAAATTAAGTATATATAATTAAGATAAAAGACATATAATTACACCCGATTTTCAAGACTTATTAATTATTTATAATAAAGAAATTAATTTTAATAATAAGCTAGATGTCCAGCACGGTTTTGAACGCGTTTAGTTTTGTCGTTTAACAAACGTATAATTTATTTTTTTACTGACTTAAAAATCTTCTGTGTTATTAATTGTGATATTTGTTTATATTTATTTTATATAGTAAGCAGTCGTTGCTATGTAGGATATTTTTAACTTCTTACTGATAGCATGTATTGATGGTAGCTCAATGTCTTTCAGCATATACTCGTGTAACCTTCTTTAATAAACATGAATCGAACTGAATCAGAATGTAAATGTCCCACTGTTACATATAGTTCTTTTCTCCATATAAGTGAAGGGTTGAAGCTTAATCCACTTCGCTGATTCACTAGTGGATGATTTAAGTAACGATCGCTTTCAGGTGTGTGTAACAACATGTGGGACCGATGGTATTACGTCTTGTTTTCCGAGTTACTAATTAATAAATACTAGTGGTCGCCCAGTGGTCGAAATTCGACCTAATCTATAATTGACAGCATATTCAACATCATAAAAATATGATTGCGCATAACATGGTGAGCATATGCATCAGTCATTGGACCTGATCTGTGATAATAAATTTCGATAAAAAATTTCTTGCGTGACCTGTATTTAAGACCGTGTTCACAACACTATGATAATAAACAAAATTTGTGTACATATGTCATTGTACTATTATGTGTGTGTGCCATAGTGTGTGTTGAGTTTATTAATGAATTTAATGTACTTTTTGAGCATTATTATAAAAAATATTAGCATTCTGCACTTCTTCTCCATATAAACTTTAACTGTGACAAATTTCATACATCTCCGTCCGCGTAATTCTCCTAAAAAAAAAGGTAAAAAGTTTTTGCTTCACGTATTTAATACCAAAATATTTAACCATAATAAGAAGACAAACAATATTTTCATAAAATTTTAAATTAAGGAAAGTTTTGAAAATTATATTCGTATTCAGTAGAACTTTTATAATTTTATTACACTTATATATGTAGGCTGTAAATTATCGATTATCTTAGCAAGGATTATTTTAATAAACTTAATATTTTTATTGACGTTTTGTTCGATATTAGATTGAAAGGATTTTAGGTGAACGACTCATTGGGTCACGGCCGAATGCACCGCTTATGACCGACACCAAAACAGAACTTGTTTTTTACTTAACACTATTTTCATGTAAATAGCAAGCGATTTGAATTAAGTCGTCAGGGCAATCACATAGAAATCTATTCAATTTTTGCTTTATCACATGATTTATGGACTGATTTGACGCGATAATATTAACAGATTCATAGCTTTTGGGCATCTGTTTTGAAGATTACTCCCTGTACATTTTCATTTTTTTTTTTGTTTTCTATATCTTTTGATCTACAGTAAATTATTATTATTATATATAATACATATAGAAACAAAATATATTACACCCAAACTCGAGGTGGTAAACAAACCCACTACTCTGGAACAGAAAGCAGGTTCACTACACGGGCCAGTTACATATAGTCGAAATATTTATTTTGTTTGTATATAATATTATATCGGTCGAGATTTAATGAGTAAATTATTATTATTATATATAATACATATAGAAACAAAATATATTACACCCAAACTCGAGGTGGTAAACAAACCCACTACTGTGGAACAGAAAGCAGGTTCACTACACGGGCCAGTTACATATAGTCGAAATATTTATTTTGTTTGTATATAATATTATATCGGTCGAGATTTAGATAACGAGCGCAGGTTACAATGGTATAAAATATTTAAGTTTGTTTACAATTTACGTTGAGTTTCGAGATGAAGGGTACTATTAGGTATAGGGAAATCTTAAAATCGTGAAATCCTTCCTTTGCCGTGCGGTGAACGGCTGTGAAGAATAATCCCGACCTCTTTCTTGACGAAGTGTCGTTAAATGCGTCTAAGGCCGTAGTTGTGCAACAACTGTACCTACATCAACTAGAATTGTGATGGACAGCAGCGTCACCATACCCTGCCACAAAACACTGCTATCGCCAACCCACCTGCCAAGCATTTTGAAGGTGCATGCATGTGTGCTAGAATGCATTATAATACCACTGAATATATATATATATATATATATATATATATATATATATATATATATATATATAAATCAGTCTTTGGTTTTCAATGTGATTACTGACTATAGATGATTGTACTCGAAGTATAACAAATAAAAATAAAGATAATTGTAGAAATAATTTATTACATTTTTTGTGGGTGCATTGAAGAAGTGATTGACTTCACTAACCTCTATAAACGTAATCTGACACAAAGTCACCTTTTAGAACCTTGTTTAAGAAAATGCCAATAAAATTTACCTAAACCTAATTTTATTATTATTGTAGTCGTAATAAATATGGAAGGGCAATCAAAATTAATCTTTTAAAACGTTAGGTCCATATCATAAGTTCACCTTGGGTGCATTACCTAAAGCGAAAGGATTCAAAATCCCTTGTGTAATTTATGTTGGTTTATAATATTTAAAAATTAATTGGATAAAAATAATCAGAAAAAAATAACTTATCTTAATCCAAATTTTCACATTTTTTTGTACCGAATTACTATACAAAATGCGTCGATCAATTTCATCGAAGACAAAATGCAAATAATTTGTATAATTTTTATGTATTTAAAAATATCTATACATTACTAAATAAAGTAGTTAATTAATTTTAAATGAAACTTTGTATAATTTGAGTTTTTACTCTGAGCTATAACATTAAATACTCTTTAACCGACTTCAAAAATATAGAGGTTCTCAATTCGACTGTTGTTTTTTTGTATGTTTTTTTTTTTTGACGCGATTATTCCGTCAATTATGGATATATTTTGATGATTATTTTTTAATCGGTAGGTTATACTTCAGAGGTAGTTCTCGTCCCTACTTTCTTCCAAACGGCGCTGTCGCATTTGAGTAGCGCGTTAACAGACTTCCCATATTATATAAACAAAATACACTCACTTACCGCTAAAAATTGAAAAAAAAAACCGGCTTTAAGATTTTATCTACATGTACAAACTTGAACTAAAAAATAGAAAATAATATTTTAATTACTTGAAAACCAAAAGCATTAAAGAAATTATCGATCCATATATACCTATTCCCAAATTTATGACCAATTATTTTTGTAAATGTAGGTATAATCTTGAAGTCGGTTTTTATTTTATTATTAATAATTATTATTAATTTATTTTTTGTTGTTAATTATTATCCCAAAATTCAGATCACAACTGCCTTCGGAGAAGCGATAAAAATCAAATTGTATAATCGCAAACAAAGTCGCGGGTAAAGCAAGTTCAAAAATTAAAAGGGATGTTAAATCATCGAAGTCAAACGATATCTCTATTATTTCCTACATCGTCGTAACACAGCATCGCTACGCTGTTTTAACATCTATATTACAATAACGGTGCGGTAGACAAAATTCAAAAGGCAGAGACTACCTTGTTAAACGGTATTGAAGTTTATAATTTGAATGGTGGAATTGAATTGGTTGACTGGTGCAAGAGTCACGCTGGATTAATAAAATCAAGACCATAAGTCATGGATAAGGATCTCTCGCAATTGTCCAATAATTGTAATAAAACTTTATCGAGAGTGGGCAATCGAAAAAATCAATGTTCAGGATTACACTACAGCCTGGAGTAACTATAAAAAAAAACTCATCATGTCGTTAATATATAATATAATATGGCCTAAACGCTGGCGGTCGCGGGGTCGTTTTCCACTCCGGGCAGATATTTGTTTGTTGTTTTACAAATGTTTGTTTTTCGTCAAGATGCATGTCCTTGTGAGTCTAACTATCGTGCCTCGGAGAGCACGTCGTCGGTCTGATAGTAATTGTTAATCGTGATCGGGAATTTATTCGCCAACCCGCGGTAAAGCAGCGTGGTGTATTAAACTCCAATCTTTCTCCTATATGACCTTTGTCCAGCAGTGGGACGTTCACAAGCTGATTCAGTTCAGTTCAAGTCGTTTATTTAAAGACAGGTAATACAATACGTAAAATGAGTAGAAGAAAAACTTTATTGAATTATATTAACGTTACTCACTAATTATACTTTTTTAAGCTTAGATTTTTATTCGCATGAAGTATATTCGGGAAAAATATTTGTATTTTTACAAATATTTGTTGTCAGTCTAGATGTATGTCCTTGTGGGTCTCCCCTCCGTGTCTCGGAGAGCACGTAAAACTGTCGGTCCCGGTTATTATCATAGTCATCACATAGCGAATGTTACTCATGTTAGGGAAATTATCCACCAAGCCGCAGTGAAGCAGCGTTGTGGATTAAGTCCTCTCAGGGCCATAATCAGTATCCTATACGAAAAAGAGACCTTTTCCCAGCAGTGGGACTTTTATAGACTGATTCAATTCAGTTCAGTTTAGATTTTTATTTCACATCGGAAAAAAATTAATTAAACGTTTTGTTCAGCAACGTTTATAAATTGATGTATTTAAAGTAATTAAAGTCTTGAAGATTATAGTAAAAACATAATTACTTTATAATAGCTGATGACTTGCATTTGACGTAGGAACGACTTGAAAAAAATTGAGAACAATCGCTTTATTTACTTTTTTTTTCTGTCGATACTTAATTTCAAAATAAAGATGCCACTGAAGTGACGACCGTGTTAATCGTCTCATTTCATTCAAAGACTGCTGTGAAGTGATGCGTCAAATTGTATATCAAGAAAACGATAAGATAAGTTGCTATGACAACATCATTTACACAGAGCGTAGATTCAGATTTATCTTGTGACGATCGACAGCTTGGTGCGAACGGCATCAACATTATTTTAGTGTCAATAATACGGTACAATTTTTCTAAATTAAACAACATTTTTAATAAATTTTCGCCAAGAACATAATTTAATAATTGCACATTAAAAAAAAACTGAAACGTAAACAAGCACACAACAAACACACACACAAACACACATACGCACACACACGCGCGCATACTCGTGTACTTTGGCATGTTAATAGGAACAAATGCACACATACACAGACAATCAAATACAACACGCACATTTGAGAAGGTACTGGCTATTTGATAATTATATATAATTAACATCTGCTTATTTGACAATATCTTAGTTTCTTTGTATATATTTAGTGGCGTATAACTGTAATTTCAACCGTGCTGTCCCAAAATTACAGTAATTTTCTAATATTGGCTTTACTAACGCATCACAAAAAGTAATTATTCTAGAGGGCATTTTCAGTTATACTGTAAATTGATTTAAAAAATAAACATGGAAAAAATAACAAATAAAATTGAAGACACGTTGGCGCATACACATACGCGAAGTCACAGCAACTCGCTGATGCACTAGCGGTCGCAGATTCAATCTCCGCACATGACAAATATTTATAAAAGCAATACAGAGGTTTGTCCTGGTCTGAATGTTTGTCCTTGTGTGTTTTGTGTATTCTCGAACTCTCGACACATGATTCACACCCTACTGGGGGGCCGTTGAGTGTGAAGCGCTTATTTATTATAAACATGCATGAAACTAACGCGATGTTATTGCTAGATGTTAATCGTAACTGAAACTGGATAATTACAAAATGTATATTCATATTATATTCAATTATCTATAATATAAAAATAAGTCGGGTTTTCCTTCCTGACGCTATAATTCCAGAACGCACAAACCGATTTCCACAGTTTTGCATTCATTGGAAAGGTCTCGGGCTCCGTGAGGTTTATAGCAAACAAAATTCAGGAAAATTTTCAATAGAAAAGCAGGAAAACAGGGAAAAATCATTTTTCACATACAGCGCCATCTCTGATACATAGCATGTACTACTCCATCTTTTAATCCCCAAACGAAATGTTACAAAAAACGAAGCCATCTGGTGGCGAAACGGAGTTCGCCGGGTTTGCTAGTAGTTTATATAAAGTTACGCTATAAACGTGAATCAGGTGCAATTTCACTAATTTCAAGTAACTATTTACTTTTTATCAATGTGAGAATCGTACCACGTAGAATTAGTGACTATTTAATGTATGTATATGTGAATATCAGAATCCACTGATTCGATCATATCGGGTATTTGTATGTGTATTAGTAAGTATTCACTAACTTATGTCATTAAAGTTCACTAATATTTACTGAATACAGCTTCACTAGCGTGATTAATGAAAATTCCACTGATTCATGTTTAGAGAATACCATCTATTTAGTATGTAGATTCCGCTGAGAAGAATCGTCAAGAAACTCAACAGTCAATCATTTAAAAAGCCGTCAATATAATATTCAATCATTAAAAATTAATGAAAGACTAATCACCTTTAAGTAATTTTTTTTTTTTAATTATCTTAATTTTAATTCACATCTTCAGACAAAATGCCCATCAATATATTTACAATCGATTATGAATTTAAATTTGAAAAAAACGCATGTTTATTCGTCGCAAAAACAAACCATTCCTTCAAAGGTCACACGAAGGAAGTCCTTCTACGACCTCAATACGTGAGACTATTAATACAATGGTTGTTGAAATTTTGCGAATTGATTTCAAATACCTATTACCTATTTAGGTATTTTACGAAACTATGGAGTTTTTAAGATGCATGTATGTATTTTTTGTATTTATTGCATATGTATGTCTAAACATGAATCAATGAAATTTTCATTAATTACGTTAGTGAAGCTGTATTCACTAAATATCAATGAATTTCGTAACAAGTTAGTGAATACTCAATAATACACATACAAGTATTCAATGATCAAACCAGTGGACTCTGATATTCACATATTCATACATTGAATAGTCACTAATTCTGCGTGGTACGATTCTCACATTGATAAAAAGTGAATAGTCACTTAAAATTAGTGAAATTCCACTGATTCATGTTTAGAGAGTATTTATTATACTATTTTTTATTTGTTATTTTACTTACATTTTAAAATTATATTTTTTTTATTTCGCCTTTTTCACACCTACAAATGTTCTAAGGAGATTATATAGGAGGGACGTCATAAGTCAAAGTCAAAGTAAAAATATTTTATTCAGCATAAAATTATTACAATTTCATACTGAACGTCATGAGTCTACTACCAGTTCGAAAAGAAGCCTCTGACCTGAGAAGAACTGGCGGAAGAAACTCAGCGGGACTAATACTATTTTATTTTTTTTCGTAATATTTATTTCCGGTCTGGGTGTATGTCCTTGTGGGTTTCCCCACCGTGCCTCGGAGAGCACGTAAAGGCGTCGGTCTCGGTTCTTATCATGGACACGTGGTAATGATCGTTACTTATGATAGGAATACTTCCCTAACCCTTCTTCTATATGGAGAAGAGGCCTTCGCTCAACAGCGGGTCGTTTACAGGCTGATACAGTACAGTACAGATACTTATATGGAATTTACATAATAAGTAATATAAATTATAAATTTGCGACTCTGGTCAGGTCGAAATAAATAATATAACAAGTTTATAGTATTATATCACTTGTTACGTTAGCAGCTTCGCGCGCGTTTATCTCACTTGCTTACGAAATTTATAATTTGTCATATTTTCAACATTTCTTCTCTTAAGGTAGTAAGTTCCCATTAGAAATAAAATGTGTTTTTATTTTGTTATTAATAATTATTATTATCATATGAAATATTTGTTGTTTAAATTACATGTGTTGCTTTTTGAACGTTACGTGACGTATTTAATTTGGACATAAACATTAATCATTTCGAGATAATACTATTACATAAAAATCCCATAAAATGTAAAGAAAGACCTTTATTTTAAAGTCACTAATAGATAATAATTGATATTTAATGACGATTTGGCTTAGTGGATATAGAAACCGGCTGTTGCGCCAGAGGTTGAAAATTCGATCTTCGCTCATGGTAAATTTAGGCTCTACAGATGTATTTCTTGATATGACCGTTAGTTTGTTTCAAGACGCCGGATTTTTGTCTTACTAGAGCCATTAAGTAAGTCGTTGTTTTTTTTTTTAATTACGGACAGAATTAAGACAAAATATTTTTTACTGAATTTCGAGGTTCCACTTATGTTTATGTACTGTACTGTACTATATCGGCCGTTAAACCACCCTTTGCTGAGCGAAGGCCTCTTCTCCATATAGAAGAAGGGTTGGAGCTTAATTCACCACGCTGCTCCACTGCGGGTAAGCGGATAATTTCCCTATCATCAGTAACGATCGTTATCGGATGTTTATGATAATAACTGGAACTGACGGCTTTACGTGCTCTTCGAGGCACGGTGGGTAGTCCCACAAGGACATACACCCAGACCGGAAACAAATATTTGTACAAATACAAATATCTGTACCGACCGTAGGTGACTACGCGCACCACAACTATTCGATACTTTTATAATGCACAGAATATAAGGATGTATAAAAACTAGTATTCAGTTTCAATAAAGCTATTGTGAAGACAATACGTGCTATCAATATTTATCCGCTTCGTCGTACAAAATTGAACCATTAAGAAAAGAACAACTACACCAGAACGGTCGTCTGAAGATTACTGTTTGGTTGCAATAGGTCATAGCAGTATATTTAATGGCTTCATAACTTTCCCCAATAAGACCAAAAGACGATCACAAATAATAGCTTTCTTAAATGTCTCAAAAAAAGTTATCGCACGTCCAAAATCTTTTTTCTTTTATTAATTAATATATTATTCCCATTCATCGCAATGAAATTTCAACCGGTATTTGATACAGATTAATTAACGGTTTTCTTTTTTTTAATTGTGTTATAGTGGCCCTTCCTGGCAAGTGGTCGTCTGTGTTTTTTTTTTCTGAGATGAGACAAATATAAAATTTGGTAAGGCCAAGAGCAACAACCGTACAGCTTAACATGTTCTAGGAGCCACAGTGAGAAGACACACTAAGAACATAATTAAAATATGATATAGGAGTAATTTGATCGATGTCATATTGACTGACGATATATCGAGGTACTGAGGTCTATATATGACACGACGACGATGGCCGTCCAAATCCAGGACCAACAAACAAGACCTATACACCTTAGTCGCGGGGTAAGACAGAAGGATGTAATGCCCCCGAAACTGTTTACCAACGCGATTGAGGATGTCTTTAAGAGTTTGGACTGGAGTGGACGAGGAATTAATGTCAATGGCGAATACACCTCACACCTTTGTTTCGCTGACGATATCGTCATCTTTGCGGAGATATTGGAGGAGCTAGGCCGGATGCTGGGCGACCTGAATGAGTCCTCCCGACTGGTCGGTCTCGGTATGAATTCGGACAAGATGAAAGTTATGTTCAATAAACATGTCATGTCGAGATCGATATCTGTCGATTGTACCCTTCTCGAAGTTGTACAGGATTATCTCTACCTAGGGCACATAATCTAACTTGGCCGAAACAACTTCGAGAAGGAAGCCGATAGAAGGATTCAATTGCGCTGGGCGGAATTTAGTAGGTTTCGTCGAGTCTTTGATTCGAAGACTTCGCAACGCTTAAAGCTATGGAATGGGCTATGCTTGGAGTCTCTCTCAAGGATAAAATCAAAAATAAGATTTTGCGCGCGAAAACAAAAGTAGCCGTCATAGCCCGTAGAATAAGCAAGTTAAAGTGGCAGTGGGCTTGTCACATATGTCGCAGGACCGATGGCCGCTGGAGCAGACGTGTCCTGGAGTAGAGACCGCGTATCGGCAAAAGCAGTGTGAGGTGTTGTCCGGCTCGATGGACTGATGACTTATACAAGGTTACCGGCGGAGACTGGATAAGGATTGCGAAAAACCGGGATATGTGGCGCAAGCTTGGGGACGCCCATGTTCAGCAATGGACTGCGATAGGCTGATGCGATGCGGTGCGATAAGGATAAATACTTGTCCGGCTATTACGTAACTTGCGCGATCCCGAAAAATCGCTGTGGTGTCAAATGTCAATACTAGCTGAGCGTCAATTGGTTTTGAAATTCGACACCAAAAAAATAAAAAGAACTATTGGATAAATATTAATTTCCGAAAATTAAGCCCACGACCGTCGGTGTTACTGAAACTTTAACCACCATTACATCTGAACGGTCAGTTTACAACTTGTTGTCATAACGGATCATAATTATGTTCATTATCTTCATCGTTATTAGTTTTGATAGATATGTGACAATCTCCTATTTATATATAGATCACAGATATATAGATCACAGTGGTGCCATAATGTTATCAAAATTTATTACTATCCATTAATGAACCAAATGCTAATAAAGATAAAAAATAAAATACAAAACTTACCCAGTTCGTGAATATGTCAACAGGATCAATAGCCGCCAAAACAATGGAGAACATAGCTAGAAGTACTCCATAGACAACTCTGATAACGGATTCTGAAAGGGAATGTTAATCGTTTAAAAGTAATATTCAGCCAGATAATATAAACGTTAGAAAACAGAAAAAAAAAGAATAATAAACCGAGTCGAAATTTAAAGCCGACATAGCTCCCTCAAGTTCGACATATCTCCTTCAAGTCCGACATAGCTCCCTCAAGTCCGACACAGCTCCCTCAAGTCCGACATAGAACCGATTTAGAGCCCAGTAGTCCGACTTAGGACCTATAGTCGCAATTTTTTATTCCATTTAGGTACAATTTAAGTCGTAAAGTGAAAAAAACGGAAATTTGTGCCATTTTTGGGTGCTAAGTCTGACCTAATTTAACATAGGTAAGGATCAATTTTGAGCTCAGCCCAGGAGTCCGACATAAGTTCTACCATAATCGGCGCTAAATCGCCTCAAAATTTCGACTAGGGAAATTAAACAAAATTTAAATGGATAGACAAAAAAAATAGAAAAAAAAAGAAAAATTATAATATAAAGAGTAACGACGAACTCAATATTCATTACTATATGTATATCTAAATCTAATAATCGTTAAAATGACTACTGAATCGATTTTAATAATACTTTCACACACAACATTTGGTTTTAAATAATGTCTTACTGGAATTCAAGCTTACTCTGGAGGACTCGACTAAGCCGGCTTAGGGGCTTCTTTAGTTTGAGGGTTATCTGTGGGTCGTCTTTACTTTGCAAAATTACTACTCTAATTTATTTATTACTGTACTAATTGTTGTAGCATTACATAATATATAACACGGGTTAATGAATTTAAGTACATGTATGAAAAATAAAAACAAATTATTTTGTACTTTGTTAGAACAAAACAAGACACAAAGAATTGCGTTTTTAACTAAAGTATTAAAAAATAGTAAGAAGAGTAGAAAGACGGTTTTATCACGAAGAAATCTCTAGATTTCTTCCAGATAACCCAGACTATACAGAATATGTTAAGAAAATATATACTTATTGATACGAGATCCCGCGATATATTTATACATATTATATCACGATGTTATTCCCCGAGTTAGGTTTATTTTTCTACGTTTTAAATTAATAAAAATGCTTTTATTTTAGCATAATATACTACTATCAATTATAGCTATAAATTATCTAATTTAAGTAAACAAATATAAGGAAAATATAAAATATAACATGAACAGGTTATTGTTTATTTAATCAGTTATGTAAAAACATAATTGTAATTAAAAGCATAAAAAACCAATTTATTTTAAATTAAAACAATATAGCAGGTGACGTAACCGATTCTGTGATTAATGTTCTTTTTATAAAATATTGCTAACGGATTTTGAGATAGTAAAAATAGTCTTGTGTCATACACGACTAGCAGACATTCGCGACTTTCTGCGCTGCATAGGATAAAACATGAAAAAGATCGGAATGAAAAACATATTTTGATTACAAAAATTTATCTGTAAAAACGAGTAGTGCTTATAAAGACCGTTTTTTTTATATGTAATATATGTAGGTATATTAAATGAAGATATCACACAAAAACATTTTTTTTAATCTAAACTTGATAATAAATCAAACATTTATGTTTTGGAATACTGCAAAATTGACATCAATTCGATGATATTTTTATTTTTATTATAGTGTCGTTGTATTATTAAGCTTTAAAACTCATAAATTTTTGAGTAGTTTAACAAAGGAATTTTATTGTTTTAAATATATTTTGAAGTAAGACTTCTTTAGGTGCGACTAAGGGGTAATTGAATGCTTTGGACGACGACAATGCAATGAAAACGCGGCGATGACGCGTTTATATATAATTCGATTTTTAAATATTTAAAGTATAATGATAATTAAATTAATGTATTATTTACTATTTAAAATGTTCGATAGAAATAAGTGTATATATTAGTGTTGTTATATTATCAATATATACTTTTTTAAATTCTCAATATATATTACACCAAAACTCGGAGTGGGAACCGCACCCAGAGCCTTGGATTAAAAAAGTAAGTCACTGCCAATTGCGCCAACGTGCCAGTCAGAATCAGTAATATTCAAAACCACTTACGACGTTTTTTCACAGTAAAACTCTGTATTCTTCTAATTGATATTTTTCCTTTGCTCGGTACATGCTGGATGGCTTGTTTCGCGCCCACGACCATTTTTTATCTGTAACAACAGCAAAAAGAAATTAAAAAAATTGACGACAGGTTGGAGTAGAGGTCAAAGGATACCAATCCCAGCTTTCGATAAATCTTTGTATTGTCCATACAATTGTATTTATTTATTTATTTATTTATTAATACTTTATAGCACAACACAAAATTGAATTGTAAAAAAGGCGGGCTTAATGCTAAAAGCATTGCTTACCAGACAACCTTAGGACGTACGAAAGTTTTTAGGTGTGCAAAAATTGGAAATTAAAGTAATTTATTTTGTTTGAAAGGCAAAAAAATAAAATAAAATTCGTAACAATTATTATATTAAATACATGAGCAATATAATATATTTATAAATACAAATACATAAACACGTATGTCGTGATCGATTTGCGTTTGTGTTGTGTTCTATGAACCCCAATATACCCCCACATATAATTTTAAGCTACTTGTTGAGTGTGAGTTGCTTATAAGTTGTTATTTATATAAACTATGAAAATACATATATTATTCGATTATTCTTTACGTGAGTTAATTATATTCATAATTTATTAAAGCCTAGCGTTCAGAAAATTACAAAAACGTCATTCTCAACTTTTATGACGTAAGAACAACGTTCAACGTTTTTAGTAAGATGTTAATTTATTAACTTGACAAAAAGTTTCGAAAACAATAATAATTTGACGCCATTTTTTTTTTGTTTTTTTTTTTTTGTTTGACAAAATAGACAACGACCGGAAATTATTTCGTGATCTAAGAATATGTATATAATTGTCTAAAGTGTAATGTACTCTGTAATATCATTTTAGAAGTAACTTTATTGGAGTTTACTCCTTAAGAATCGATTTTCATATATAAGGCGCCCGGTATGAGAAAAATATGAGAGGTAAAATCTACTGATGAATGACCTCGTTACTTTTTTGGTGCGCACCTATGGTGCGCAACTTTTTAATTTGGTTGTGAGTGTATTAAGGTGGACATGCATAAGTCGACTTTCATACATTTTTATTTTTGATTATTCTTGAAATGTATACATTTTTTAAACATTTAATTTGTTTTATCATTTCTTTAGAGCTTTTTATATGAGCAATGTTCATGTCAGCTGTAATTAAAAATGAAAGTAATAAAAAAAAAAAAAAAAAAATATTATTTCTAAATCTTATACAAACACATTGTGGTTGAGTCTTCCCAGTGAGTAGTCATATACACTCGTTTGGGGAGTAATGTTGTAATGTTGATCTTACTAATATTGAAAAATAATATTTAAAAAATAAATGATAATTGTCAGATAATAATAATTACATAATTTATCAACATTCCTAATGAAATATTTGTGCACATCTGAAATTGACTATTGTGAAAAGTTTAATGTAAAATATTTCGCCGATTAGTTATAATAAATGTATATAAAATGAATAAATATATATTTATATATGTATATTATTTTAATTAATTTGTTAATTTACCCTTTTATATGGTATTAATCTTATTTTCAGTTGGATAAACTCTTTTTGCGTATGTTTAGACAATCGTACTAAAGGAGTAAACTCCAGTCGTGCGTCGGAGCTGACACACACAATTTTTTTTATTTAAAGTATAAGAAAGACTAGGTGATATAGTAGGTATATATATTTACTCTTATTCTGCTTATTTTTAATTAACTTCAAAAAAGTAATATTAAAAAATATTAATTAATATGATAATGTAAGGAAAGGTAATATATTAATAAAATATATTATTACTATTGTAATAACATCAACTGTTACTCACTACAAGCTTAAAAATGTATTTGAACTTGAGTGGATGAATAAATAGTATTTTGTTATCGATATATACTTGTATATTATTTTTTTTTTTTTGTATTTTTCGGCGGTTTCTCGATCTTAAAAATAATGTAATATATTTTTGTTTTCAATACTATACGCTGTGCATAGCGCTTGACCAGATGTAGATCTTAATTAAATATTCTAATAATACTTCAAGCAATAACTCAATTTTACTGGGACAAAGTCTCTTTTCCTATTATATACTAGCTTTTAGCCCGCGACTTCATCCGCGTAGATGTCGAAAATGATTCTAATAGGATTTTTATTTGGTTTTTACGTTATTAATTTTGTTATAACATTTAAACTATTATGTTAAAATGTTATACCTACCTACCTGTACCTATAAAATATCTTTATTATAAAGTATGAATTCAAAGGTTAAATAAACATTAAAATAAAATTGTGTTATATTTTATGAACACGAAGCTCGGCCTTTGATCTGATGAAAGTTACACGGGGGTATTATTTTTTACAACGAAATCGAAATACTACACCTTCCGTAGTATTTATTTATAAACTATATTTTTAGTTTTTCCTTCGGATGCTAGAAAGAAGCACTGTACGGCTGCACGGCCTGCAAGCACTGCACGGTAGCCAGAATTCTCTTTAAGGGGGAAAAAAAAAAAATTAAAATTATACATGCTGCAAAAACCATTATCCAACCATAGAAACCAGTAATATAAGGAAAGATCTTATGTCTATGATATCTACAAACGTTTATATCGAAAATCTGCTAAATTGTGTATCATAAATGTCGAGAAGCGAATAGATACAAAGCAACTTTGCTCTCTTCTTATTACTGTTTTATTCGTCGGTTTGTACACTTTGCTAGAAGAGGTGAAGAGGGGGGGGGGTCAACTGCAGCTTAAACAAATATTTGCCCCTAACAGGAATCAAGGCTGCGACCGTCGGCTTTAAGACAACTTCTCGCTTCATTACACGAGGATAGTTGTCATCAAAATCATAATATGGAATAAATTTTTCACTAGATTAACCACTGCGCTAGAACATGTTGTCGCCTTTTGCATTCTATTAAATATATATATGTATATAATAGAAAAATATTACGTCATATTCGTTGATTTCTATGTTATGGTATTAATATTAATTTATTTTTTCTCAAAGATTTCAGAAAACTGAGACTTAATCTGAAAGCCGATACTTATATAAGTATATAAAAACCCGATACTTGTTTTCATTGGTTTTATTTATTTATGTTATCTGATAACGCTCTTTAAAAAAGGCCGGCCTTGCGGAATTCTGGCGGCTGTGAGAAAAGCAGCTTTCGCTCAAGTATACTCCCGCTACCGTAAGAGTTTGACCTCAAGCTTTGTTTATGGTAAATACATACTCATATACACTCATACATTATATTATTACCCAGTTCCGGGAAATCACCATTTCTGTTAAGGCTCAGTTTTGTCACTAAAGGCCAGAAATGTTTCTGTATTGTACTATACTGTATCAGCCTGTAGATTTACAGGGTGATTATTCACTGCTGAACGAAGGCCTCTTCTCCATGTAAAGAAAGGGTTGGAGCTTAATCCACCACGCTGCTCCACTGCGGGTTGGCGGATAATTTCCTCATAATGCAACCAGGACCGACGACTTTACGTGCTCTCCGAGGCACGGTGGAGACTCACAAGGACGTACACCCAGACCGGAAACAAATATTTGTACAAATACAAATATCTGTCCCGAGCGGGAATCGAAACCACGACCGCCCCGGCGCGCAGCTTTGAGGCAACTACTCGCACCATTACACCAGAACGCACGGTCGGTTTTTTAATGCACATCCTTAATGCAAAAACATTATATACAAAAGATTGCTCATTAAAAGCATAAGTTCTTCTTAATGAGATCGGTTGAAAGGTGAACGTAAAATCAAATAATGCCTATAGCATTGGTTATTACAATTGCGTGATTTTAATTTTCATTACTCTCGTAATATGCAGCATAACGTCACACAATTAACAAATAAATCTAGATTTCTAGATATTGGTATTAAAACTTTGACTTAGTTTTCTCGGTATTTTTACCATTTTGTTAATTTATGATTTCGTTGAGGTTTACAGGTAATCTTACACTTCTTTGTGTCATAACGCGAAGATTTCTAGCCAATAATCTTCTTCAAGGACTTTTAAATATAAAAAGAAATTTGAATAGACTATCGAATTTGAAGTTCAAGCGAACAAACAAATTATTTTATTATGTTAGAACAAATTGAAACTAAAAAAATAATAACTCATTAATATACCAATTTTTAAAACATTTGTTTTAAGTTATAATTTTTAATCGGATTTCCTTATTTTTTTTAAACTTTTTCAAGGAAGTGAAGTGTTTAAAGATATTGTGAAATAACGGAAAGAGCGAGCTATATTTATAGGTAAATACTTAAAAAAAAACAATTTCTTCTTAACTATCTTCCGATGCTTTACCAAGGTTAACTATGATTCTTAAATCATTAACGACAAAATAAATCGAGTAAATTAAAACAAGTCTGCTATCATTTATTTATGTTTACAATTAGTTACGCCTCGTGGCTTTACATGCGTAATGTCCTGTCTGTGGGCTCCTGTATGGGAGACCCCCTTGACAGACGTGTCTTTTTTTTTGCTCATTTTTTGCTCGATATTGATAACGGAAATAGGTAGATGCTTGAGATATTCACATAATATATTATTTAAGGATGCTCCCATACAACAACCGTGTTTTTTTTTATTTGTGGTTTTTATAGATGGTACGGAACGCTTCGTGCGCGAGTCCGACTCGCACTTGGTCGGTTTTATTTTTATATAAATATAGAAATAAAACCTTATCTTGTGTAATATAATTACGAATAAAATTAATCGTCGTTCTTTTATTTATATAACGGGTGGCTTAAGAAACAAATCAATTTCATTCTATTCGCTTTACATTTCTCGAAAAATGTCTACTGCTTTTCAATTTTTACTTTATCACGCCCTTGATGTCTTTATCTTTTTTTCCCCCCTAGAATACGTATAAGAATTCTGGCAACAACAAAACAAGTCAAACAACAGGAGTCCAGTTACTTTTGACATTCGATGTTGTTTATGGTCATTGCCCCTATGAACCATTACATAGTGTTATTTATGAAAGTTATTGTCAAAATACATAATTTTCATTGAATAAATAAAACTAACAGAAAAATTATTCAAATCGGAACGGTTGTTCTGAGACGAGTATATTAAAAGACATACTAAAAAAATCTTTAATTTTATAACAATAATAAATATCTTTAACACATACACACGGTCGTCTATTCCTAAGGTGGGCGACTTAATGCTTATGTTTTTTATTTTTAATAAATGTACATATAAATAGTACATATATAAATAAATATATGTTACACATAGACTCGGGGCAGGAAACGAACCTGCAACCCTGGAGCAGAAAGCAGGGTCACTACCGACTGCCCCAACCAGCAAACAGTCAACTTTATAAGATTTAAAAAAAAAAGGAAAATGTAAAATGAACATTCTTTGCTTCCGAACGATGTAATGATAGCTTATTATATTTAAAAAAAATCATCACTGCCGCCTTTCAGAAAAATAATTGGATAAAAGGTATCGTTTTTACCACTTCCCCATCCGTATTTACAGACGAAATTTTTTAATTATATCAACATCTTTCAAGGATTTCTTATAAGATACGACTCGATTACATAAGGTAAATCGGTCAAGAACGATCGCTCGGTTCATTAACCTAACGCTATCATTTGAAAATCTTAAGCATTGCATACATGTTAATATTTCTTAAATTTTTTACTTAAAGAAATCAAAAGTATCGTCGAAATTTAATTATATTTTAACACTTAATGTTAAATACATATAATAATAATATTTGTGAAGTGTATATATATATATATATATATATATATATATATATATATAATATATTAAAAGATTATATTATGTATATAATAATGTGTAGCTGTGTTTATGTGGGTGTGTATATGAATGATTCCCACAATATATATTGAATTATGTGACGGATTCTAATATTTTTATATGTATGTGTATACATATAAAAATATTAGAATAATTAATTGTATATATGTGTGTGTGTGTGTGTGTGTGTTTGTGTGTGTGTGTGTGTGTGTGTGTATTTATGTATTAATATCATCCCATTTTATTTTTTATATATATTTTAATATCTGTTCATATAAATATATAGTTTTGCGCCCCTCCCCTCACCTTCTACGCTAGTCCTCTGCCTCTGTGTTAGCGATAAAGCCGCCTGATGCAACTGATGCAATGTGATTAATTTGATTTCCATGTATTATCTCTATATTGTAATGGCGTGCAAAAAGTATAAATAGTGAATAAAGTATAATTATTTTAGATTTTTTCTACTTGTAATGAGTTAAGAGATCATTCACATATAAAAACTCCTTTAACTTTTATATAGGTACATAGTTTGTTAAATAAAAATAATTTTGTAATATAATATGTAAAAGGATGAGATTCCTTTGAGTATTTGTTTAAACTATGGTGTGCCTCTTTTACAGCAGTAGTGACACGTATTATTTATGAAAACATTTTGACACTTATTTATAGTTAATTATAAAAGAAATACTGTACTGTATCAGCCATGTAAATCAACCACTGCTGAGCGAAGGCTTCTTCTTGATATAGAAGAAGGGAATAAAAGAAACACTTTATTTAAATTTAATCTAATATTAATCCAGTCATCTTAGGTTTTATCTGCGGAAAATTGCTAGTGAGCTGAATTTTTCTAAACACCTTTATTACGGCGTTGTAATGAAGATGTGAAAAATCGATTCGTTCATATACATATGAATCGTTCATATAAATAGCGTCGTTTAAAAGCCGCGATATTTAAATCGTTCAACTCAAATTGACAAACAAATTTTATAATGACCTCTATTAACCTCTGAGTAATAAGTCGTGAGATATTCGCGAAAAACTGACTTTCGTGACATTTTGTGACCCTTATAAATTTTTTAGCTGGCACGATATCAATGGCAATTTTTCACATCTTCATTACAACGCCATAGTAGGTAAAGATGTATACAAAAATTCAGCTTACTAGGATTTTATCCGCAGATTGGTGCTTAAAATGCCTATAATGACTGGATTATAAAGGAATCGGTTAATAAATTTTAAATGTCGTTTTATAAGACAACTCGACTATTTTAGTGATTGCTTAGAATTTTAACCGGTAAATTAAACTATGCGTTGCTTTGAAAAAAACAAAGATTTTATTTTATAATTTTTTTTTATACTTTTTGATACAAAAATAAAATCCCTATAGTGAGAAAAACCTACCTGAAAAAGTCCTATAGGGAATAGGGGTAGATATTTGCTTGCGCAGCAACTGCAAACGACCTTACTCCTGCAGCACACGCTGCGCTGTGCTACAAGCGGTAGCGACAAAAAGTAACTGGCGATGAATTATTATTTTATCTAATTGTATTAAAATAGGTATGTAAATCTTAACTACACTTAAACAGAAATGAATAGAAGTAAATAATTGATGTTGTTGACCGGTCATTCCGGTCTCCATTGAATCACACCTACGTCATTTAACTAAAAAATTCAAATTAATGATAATTAAGTAAGCTTATTAAACGAACAATAAAATTAAAGTGACATTGTTACGGTTCGGAAATATTTCGAATGTTTCTAGAAGAAGAGCCAATCCCGAATCGGTCATAGACAACCGTGAGTTGAAAAATATTGTTTTACTTTAAAATGGACGAGTGATAAATTTATAAATATTTTTCGAAAATATACTGTTAGTTAGCAAGGAAGAGGACATCAGGTACCAATCAAAACACCAATTGTAAATTCATGCGACGTTTCGATCCTTTAATAGACCTTATGATATGATAGGATAGGATAGGATAATGTGTGGTAAAACATTTCCAAATATATAAGCGCTTAATTTGACGGCCGGCTGGTCGAGTGGTCAGGCAACTGGACACTTTACGCAGCGGTCGCGGGTTCGAATCCCGCCAGGTGCAGATAATTTGTATGACGAATATAGATGTCTGCACCGGGTCATGGATGTGTATTTATGTATATATGTATTTATATCTTAAATTTATTTCCGTTCCTAGTACCTGTAACACAAGTTCTTACGAACTTAGCACGGGGCTAGGTTAACGTGGTGTGATTGTTGGTTAATATTTATTTATTTATTTATTTATTTATTTATTTAATACTTGAGTTGGATAGTCTATGTCGAAGATTTGGAAACACAATACGAACACAAACGGCAGATCAGGACAAAATTCGTTTGGCCTATACATATTTATTATGGCATCAGCCAGTTGGTTGACAACTGCATCGAGGCGTCATTTTGTTTCTCTACATTAGGCTGTACTGTACTATATCAGCCTGGAAACAACCCACTGCTGAGCGAAGGCCTCTTCTCCATAAATAAGAATGGTTAGAGCTTAATCCATCACGCTGCTCCACTGAGGGTTGCCGGATAATTTGAGTATCATGAGTAACGATCGTTATCGGATGTCTATGATAACAATCGGGACCAACGACTTTACGTACTCTCCGAGGCACGTTGGGAAGATCAGACCGGAAACAAATATTTGTACAAATAAAAATATCTTCCCCGAGCGGGAATCGAACCCGAGACAGCCGGCGCGCAGCGTTGAGGCAACTATTCGCAAGACTACATCAGAAAGGTTGTCAAGAATTAGGATAGCATTAGCACAGTGTACAAAAACATAGACTGTGGCATTAGGTAACTTAAAATTATCACATACTCAATTTTGTGTTAAAATTGGACTTTTTACGTTTAACACGATACTACAAAAAGTGATAAAATGACCGATTGTAATCATTACAATGACAATAATTGAAATATGATTTAAAAAAATACGTACAAAAAGTCTTTATTCATATTTTTTTCTTATTATTATTATATAATATTTTTTACTAAAATTATAATATCTCTCATTCAGTATTTTAAATGTATTCGCTAAAGTCATTTTTTATCTGTAATAGCGTGTAAAAATCTTTGCGGGACATTTTTTTTTTAAGGAAAACGATTTGATTATGCCACTCATTCACAGTTCAGATTGATGAACATAATTTTTCCAGAATTCCTCTCGATACATGGAGGTTTTCATTATTCTCTATGTAATTTCCTTTTTGACTATGTTTGAGATGTATTTAATTAATATAAAACATTTAAAAACTGTTGAGTTTATTACGCTATTCTTGATTACAACTCGTCAAGTAGGAATCGCGAGTTTTCAATAAAAGACCGTTTAATGATTACTCTCAAAGTTAGAAATAAAATTTGATTTTGTTACTTATACCAAGCCCAAATTTTAATTCTATCTTCAGTTCTTAAATTGATATAGATTGCTATAGATTATAATTGGTCCGTTGGCGCAGTTGGTAGTGACTCTGCTTTCCACTCACAGTTTGAATGTAATATTTGTATATTTTGTATGTATATTTCAGTTTCTTTTTTCTCTTTTAAGGTTTCCTACCTAAGGAACAGACGAGTGGAGCAGCGTGGTGGATTAAGCTCCAACTCTTCTTCTATATAGAGAAGACGCCTTCGCTCAGCAGTGGGTTGTTTACAGGCATACAGTTACAGTTGCAGACCGTGTTTGTATGCTAAGCATATTTATTTAATTTTTTTTATAGGCGAAATATACGTAACGCCAGGAAGTGTATTTTTGATAAACAGATATAAATTAAATTCTTTTTAAATATTTTAAAGAATGCGGACATTGACATTAACGACATAATCTATTTCGCAAAGTTGGTGTCAATATGTCTTAAATATGTATTCGTATTCGTGTATATCGTCTTTATGGTATTCTTGCCAGTGTAATATGGTCATATATCGCGTAGCATAAGGAGCATATTATCCCGCACATTTGTTACTTTTGCCAAGTTCATTTTTAATTCCATCTCAGGTTTATGTATAATAAAAAGCCAAGACTGACCTTGACACGAGGCTTATAATCTTAAACAGAACCAGTAAATTATTTTAAATAACACGTTTAAAAAAACTATTTAAAAAAAAAAAAAAACGATCTCTTGATCATTTAAACTTATGACGATATAGTTAAAAGATGATCCGCCAAATTACATTAAAATTACTTTTGTTGTATTTTTAGAGATATATTTAGATATAACAAAACTTATAAAATGGTCATTGTGTGTAAAAATATATATTGTACTTATGTAAAAAAGTTAATTTTTCTATCACTACTCGTATTTATTTTTTAATTTTATTATTATTTTAACGATATATAAATTTAAATTTAAAATTTTTAAAAAATCAGACACACTTCATTGGACTGGAATATGTATCTTATCATTTTTTATCATGTTCCTTGACTTAATTAATATTTATTAACCCAAAATTTTAAAAATTAAATATCTCTACACATATTTTCAATCTATTCAATAAACTTTTTATATATATATATGTTAGTTAAGAAAGAGAAAGAGAAAAATAAAATGTAAGCAAAACCAAATTTAAAAATTGTCCAAGTACGAGTCGGGCTTGGACATAAAGGACAAAACTAAGCCTTAGGGCCTGTTTCATCGGTTGCTTAACTAAAAAAACTAAAACTTTGGTAACACAGTTTGCGAATAGAAATATTTATTTATTATTGTACCCCACTTGTGAAAGAAAAATTATAGATATATATGCCTTAAGATTATTGCACAAAAAAGCGCTCTTATTGCTAATAAGCAATCTCTTCCAGACAAACCTAACGCTATGAGTCATTAAAATATCTTACAGATAAAGTCGAGTTTAATACTTGAAAAGAATAATATATCATAAACTTTTACCTGTTGGTTACAATTATGCAAAGATAGCTTTATCAGCAACTAGTGAGGCTCTATGGTCCTGAATCACCTCTATATTTGTGTTGAAATAGATCCTAAGTGCCTGTTTTACCTACTGCTGATGAACTCTATCAGTAACTTTTATGCCAGATAAACTGTATATGTATCATATGCAACTGGTAAAACAGGACACCTTAGTGACACCGTCCTCACACCACAACTGAACAAAGTATAATTTGTACACTAACTTAACTACATCATACATACTCCTTTGTGTACGAAATCCTACAAAAAAATATTTATTTTTTTGCAACATACGAGTACACTAATAGTAATGCACACGCACACACACAAGCGCAAAAACATAGACATGCTACATAAAAAAGCACCATTAATACTATGAATAATCTATTTTTAATGTTTTTATCTGTATTACAAAAAATAAAAAAAGACTTGACAGGAAGCAATTAGGTCTTTTTACAAGTTTTGAGGCAAAATTAGACTGACCGTTGACGCAGTTGGCAGTGCCCATGCTTTCTGCTTCCGGTCTGTGGTTTCGATTTATTTATGTGTTTGTATGTTAAACATATTTATTTATTACAATCCTGTATGGATATAAAAAAAAGTTGAAAAGGAATGAACCTCATAAAAGGCTTATATTATTATTTTATTTTTATTTTATTATTATTAATTTTGAGTAATTATTTGTAAGGTGCGAAGCCAGGTGGGTATCGCTAGTGTGCCATAATTTAAATAACGTACTTGTATATCCTTACATGTGAAAATCCGTTATTTTGTTTAGCCTACAGAGCGCGTCGAGATTAATGAGGATTCGTTAAATCATTCATTTACACATACCTACGTAAAATATATATACATTAAATATTTAATACACTATATAATACATTATATATTAAATATAAAATACTTTGTCTACTACTTGTTGTCATTTATCAAGCTTTACACGAGTGAAATAGTAACTATAGCATGATATAATAAATAATAACAAGAGTAAAGCCGCACGGGTCGTAGAGTTTTTATCATATAGTTTATCTATATAATTATAATATATTAAATTATTAATTTTTAAATTAATCACGTGTCGAATTAAACGTTTAAATCTTTTTCAAACAATCCTTCTTATCTATAAGCGATATCTTTATATCTATACTTTTATAATAATGTTTAGATGATATTCAGATAAGGTTCCGATCTAAGGTTCTTTTAAAAGATAAGATAAGACATATGTATATGTCAAAAAATATAGTTTTAATTAAAAATATAATCGATTTTAGTTCGAAATAAGATTAAATAGAAAGATTTTTTTTTTGACGGGAAATAATGTACCTGAACGCACACCCCGTCATCCGGGGAGAAAACGGGGTAGTGTGGGACCGCCTGTTGCAGCTACTGCAACTTAGTTATTATATATAATTTTTTTTTACTTTTTATTAGTATGCAGAAAGTGTATGTAAATATATAAAATAAATAAAAAGGTAGCAGAGACATACATTATATTTTATTTAATACAACTAATTTTCTTTATTAAATCAGTAATTAGCAGTATTAATTACTGTTTAAAAATAATTATGAAATTATCGATTTAGTTCGAATCGGCCATAATAAACTGTAATAATTTTCTTTAACAGTGAAAGAGATATTAACCCAACAGTTAGTTACAATACATTTACATCTCGGACGTAATTCAAATAAAATATTCAAATATTATTACAAGCCATAATTTATAAAATAAAATAAAAAATATATATCTATATATCTCAATAAACATAGTATATTTTAAAACGTAACCTTTTCAATGATTTCTAGTAATAATAATTGTTATTCAAAACTCCTTCGCTATTAAACATCTTTGAAACTGCCTACGTAAGTTGAATTTAAAATCACTCACGAGATGTTAGGCCTATCGCACACTGTTTTAAAGAATTAGTGACAAAAATAAAATTGGTTTACATAATTTTATGGTATACTTCAAGATGATTCAAGATCTCCAAATAATCCTTTCTTTATAGAAATCATTTACTTAATTATGGATTTTATTTACTGAATTTAACGGTATACGACCTTAATATGATGAGTTATATGTGATGTTGTCAGGTCTTAAATCCGAATAGTCGGAATGATAATCTACTTTAGCCGGACACTTCGGTAAAAAAGTCGGACATATGAAAATAAAAATATTTACATCAGTTTATTTATCTTATTATACAATAAAATATTAACTCTTATATTGAACTAAATGATCCTGTAAAATTCCCACAGCTGGGCAAAAGCCTACTCACCGTTTAGGAAACGGGTTGGAGCTTAAACCATCACGGTGCTTCTCGATGGTGTAAGCGGATAATTTCTCTACCATGCATAACGATCGCTATCGGGTGTTTGTGATAACAACCGGGGACGACAGCACTACTTGGTTTTTCAAAGCACGCTAGGGCTACCCTCAGGACATACGTTCAATACAAATATTTGGTCCAAGCGGGAATCGAACCCGCGACAACTGTCGTTATGGCGACTAGTCGCTCCAGTACACCAGAACGATCAAAAGGAACTCTTATATTATTAACAAAATCAGTTCAATTCCTGATAATAACCGGTGCCAAGGAAAATTAAATATGAAAACCAAAAAAAAATCAGACTGTCCAGACACTAGATTTGTCGGAACACGCGTCCAAAATATCTAATTATATTCGATTTTATCTGGAATATAAAATCAAATTCAATGATAAATAGACAGATAAATGTACTAACATTTACAATAATAATATGTGTATAATATGTAAGTTTAGGTATAATGCATCTAAAATGACTTGAGCGCTACTATCTTAATTCAGATGCGAGCCACGGAGCGACTCGTTTTGATTAAAGAATAGTGTGTTATTACTGAGATTATAGTAACTTAATTCAAGAATCGCTATCTTAAATAAATAAAGTTTTATCATATTATAATTTATTTATAAAGGACTAACAAGAAACACGTTATATACAGAAAATTCAAATTTGTTAAATTCAAATATTCAGACCCAGATCTACGATTTCTTCGAACCGGGGCAAAACTTGATGTTGGCGCCCCCTCCCTTCAGTGTTCGAGAAAAACGGTTAAAACTGACAAATGAGTAGCATTTTTAGTGAACATTTGTGAAAATAATAATCCTTTAATAAATTAATTATGAAAAGAGGCTTCACTTGTTCGATATTTCGAATTCTTTTAATTGAAAGTCTATCGGCGAGTTGCACGAAACCGTCGCTAACTTTCCGTTAGTTAAGTTGCAATTAATCTTAAAATTAGTTGATCTCATGATTAATTTAAAGCTGTTGGAATTAATCATCCGTTAGATAGGTCTTTAATTAAACTAAATTTTTTTGTTAACTTAATCAGATGTAGGTTTCGTGCAACAGATAATCACGATTCTTGTGATTAAATTAGTTTAATAAACACTTAAATTTAAAATTTGTTTCGTGCAACTCGGCGTATATCAGATTTTATCGCGTTTATTTAAAACTTTACAGTTTAACAATATTTCAAATTATTTCCCGACGTTTCGGACCCTTTACAGCGTCCATGATCTCGGCGGACTGAGGTGGTGGGTGTCCGAATAATGAATTAATTGTTACATACCCCGCTTTTTATACAATTTTAAATAATTACTATTAACCGTTCCTATTCATGCAGAATTTACTTATTGGGTCTGGAAGTCGTACTGTGTTCTTATTTTCCTTGGGTTCAATTAATTTCAGTACTGGCTCCCAAGCTGGTGGTACGTTCCAAACATCCTCTCTATTGAAATTAGGATTTTTTTTTTTTGATTTCAATAGCCTCGCGAATCATCCTTGGTAGGAATCGGTGTTCTTTAGCGAGAATTTGTGGCTTATCAAATCTAATGTAGTGGTTGGTACCTTGTTGAGTATGTAAACCAGAATAATATTTACATAAATACATTCACTGGTTTTTGCGAGAAGCTGTTTTATTTAATCAATTATGCCATCCACCCTAGTTATTATAGTATTTAACTAACTTATTAATATAATTAATTCATCGAAAAAATATCAATATAATTAATTAATCAAAAAACCACGTGACTTGTAATTTTAATTATAACTTTAATTTTTATTTGTTCTGATACAGATTATGTAAAGAAATCGTGTGTTCTGCATCATGTCTATGGTTCCAAAGCGCCGTGTGATAAGCGGTCGAACGGATAGCGGAGTACACAGTAATAGGATTTTATTGGCATCCTTTACGACACTCTAGAAATGATGATGAAATACTAGCAAGCGATAAATTAATTATTTATATATCGCTGATCATACCTATATATTACGGATATGAAGTCGCCAACTTTAAATAAGATATTTACATCGTAACCGGTATTACGTCGCCTTTATTACAAAACTGTGAACATACTTTATAGTTTACCTACTATGGTATATATAGAGAATTAACTCAAACTATATGCACCGATACTATATAATGCAATTATACTATTAAAAAAATATCATTTTCATTATCAATCTCTTTTATAAAAAAACTTTTTTATAAAAATAAAAATAAATTGTTATTTAAACGTTTCTTTTATAAAATGAGCCTATTTTTTCGATTTACACTTCAAAAATTACGACGATGTCACATAAAACACAATAAAATAAAATTTATATTTATTTTAATACGTTTCACGTTTGTTTTTATTCCATTTAAAAACCAGTCGGTCAAATGTTGAAATACGTAATCACAAATTAAAAACTCGCTTTATGTTTATCGAAACAGAAGTTTGACACATTTTTTTTTTAAATATTTTTTGTATGTTTCTAAACTGGATATATGACGTGATTTAGTATAACGCTAATCAGGGGATTCCATATATTTATAGCAAGACAACTGGCGCGATTTCACCAACTAATGATTACTACTCCGCTCTTGTAAGTCATATGAGATTAGAAGATCGTTCAATCGTTCATCCGCGTAAGATATTAACGCAGACGTGTGTCGATATGTGGTTTACTATTGAATCTAAAGTATTCTATGCTTGAGGTCATTCACATTAACGATCACAGAGGTCATCTTAAGTATGTATGCGACAAAATTCTGAATGAGCGACCACAACGTTCGCGAAAACAACAAAACATTGGATCGAATGAATTTAAGGTCAAGGTATATTGTTTTTTTTTTAAATAGAAATAAATGACAAATCGTCACCACCTTTACAGACGTACGTCAGAGAGTTACAAATGCAATGCTAGGCGAGAAATTGAGCTAAGGGTGTTTTTAGTTGGAGATGTTGGCTTTCATATCTCTCACGCAACTTACTCTACCATAGTAGCTATAATTTTTTTTATAATGAGCGGGAATCAAATAGGTGACCCTGTATCTAGGTGACAAAGGTACGAACCTTTGTCGTTTGCTTATCACAACATCAACGCATCGTTAATATTTTGAATGTACTAAACTTTATAATCAACTTTACACTAGAACCAGAATAACCAGATAAACAAATCCTAAGTATTTATATTTCTGAGTTTTAAAAACATTTGATAAAAAAAAATATATAATAAGAATGAAGGATAATGGCTTTTTACTCCAAAATGTGTCCTATTCTGTTGAACACAAAGTCCCACTCCTTTGATTACTTAATTCATAATGATAATGTCAGTTGGATGTCCTTACGGCAATGTCGGCTTTTCATTTTTCTGAACAAAATTTAACATCAAATGTTAAAATTCATGATCTTTCTCTTATTTCTGATGCTATGTTCTGTTGTATGTCGCGAACCCTTTCGATCGGTATGATAAAGCTACAGGAAATTTTATTTTTCTCGTATTGCGGGTTCGAGTCCCGGTTCAACCAGCCAATTATTTAAAAATCTATGAATGCAATATACAATATTTAAGGTACTTCCCCTCCATGTAGCATAGCCGTGGTACACCCAACCAAAATCACACAGAATTAATTAGCAGCTCTGAATTGGATTTTCGTTCTGCTTAAAAAAGGAAAACGATTTTGTGTGTCGATATTTTTTTAATATTATTATTGTTGAATTTTACTTATTTAATTAAAAGTCTAAAAACGGATTTTATTGCGTTTATTTCAAATTACAGTTTAACATTATTTTATTTTAAATTATTTCCCGACGTTTCGGACCCTTTACAGCGTCCATGATCTCGGGGGACTGAGGTGGTGGGTGTCCGAATAATCATCATTAATACATAAATGAAAATATGTAATTTTAAAATTAAGTTTTACGTAAAATTAACGTTAATTTAATCCATGAGACGCCTTCGGTTAAAATTACAACTATTTTATTTATTATAAAATTACATATTATTTTGATTCTAAAAACAAATTGTGACTTTTGTATGTTTGTCGATGATTCATTTAATTATTCAATCGACTTGCATGTGATGATTGCATCTCGTAATTAGTTATTAATATAGACGTTTAAAAATATCAACAAAAATATTAACACATATTTGCGAATTGCATGGTAAATAATGTAAATTGTAAGTTATTCCTAGCTTAATGTGGAAGTTTTAGTAGACAACAACATCGCCCAAAGCCCATAAAATTCTTTGAGTGATATTTTTGTCAATTATTACAATTATTAAATTTTCAAATCGGACTATGTGGCCTATTGTACGACATTTTATCAGACATATTTGAGAACATGTTTATAACAGTCACATCAGATTAGTCAAAGAGATAATCTCTTCTTTCACTCTCTTCTTTCACTCTCACTTAAAAAGAACCTCAAGGTAAGATACCTAGAGGCGGATGATGGAGATCCATAAATATAACTATGAACGCAGGTATCTTTTTATTTGCCCTACGTCAACAAAAACGAAACAAAAAAAATAGTAAGTGTATGAAACCCCGCGTCACAGACGCAAAATGCGTCGTGAAAAATACCTAAAGCTAATAGCCTAAGGCTAAGAACTCATGGAGCGATTTTTACCCGTACCCGCCACAATAACGCACTAGAGCTCTCTTTGTTTTTTTTTTCTTTCTTTTTTTTCACAATATACAAAGTATAATAAATTTACTTACAGATGAAAAGACCAAGTTATTTTATTAATGTAAAAAAAAAACAAACTTAAAAAAATTGTTTAGAATTAGAATTCCTTTATGTCTGTCAGAATAAGAGTTAAATATCAATAATATATATATATATATATATATATATATATATATATATATATAAAACTATTATTAACTTCTTCTCGAGTAAAATATCGCATATAATATAAACTTAATATAAATTTATTGCTTTCTATATTTACCTTGCTAAGAAAGATATGTTGTTTGTGCATTTATTATAATGTAAATATATGAGTTTAATGTCCACTAGTTTTTATAAATGAATAGATATGTCTTATCAGTGCCGTTTTGTTTACTCATTATTTACATAATTAATTGTCTTTACATTTACATTTTCTCTACACGTACTTACATATGTATATATATAAGAAGGTTTGTTATATTTTTTTAATATTATTATTTGTTTTTTGTTATAATTTAATAGTTTAGGGTTTTCGAACCAATTTAAATCAAATAATACGAAATAAAAAATTTTTATTTATTTATTTTGATTTAATTGTGTGTAATTTCATTTTAAAATAAAGATTTAATTACAATTGAAATAATAATTTAGATTTATTTAAATATACTTAAATTTAGGAAATAATAAATAAATAAAGTGTCTAAGGCCAAACGTCCTAACAGCAGGTGTACATTTAATTTTTTTTTTAATAAATTAAAATAAATATTGAAATTTATTAGAATAAAAATATTTTAGACCATAAACAGTTATTTGTGTTAAAAAACAATACACGTGTTCTTTAAATTAATGTTAAGCTTTATTTATATATTTCACTATATTTACTTTATATTATTTATTTCATAATTTTTTTATTTCGTTTCTTTATTTTTTTATTGAAATTAAAAAAACAATACAAATAAAAGTTACAAACTTAATTATTAATTTCAAAATTAAATGTTATAATATAAGAAAAATAAATATACAACTAAGAAAGTCCTATAAAAATAACCAAATATCACATAAAAATAATGTAACCACAAAAAATATATGATAATCGATAATAAACATCACTACAACTTACATCTTATTTCACGTATCGACTGTCACAACACTAGACACTTCCCACGTAAGCCACCACACATACTGCGCGCTATCATTGGACTAAACCGAACCAACTCTCTTATCCTATATAAGGTCTACTCAACTTGCCTCTGAATTTCGTCCTAGTCGTTGACGTAAATCAACTTGAAAAATGTTATGAATATAATACTTATATGAAGTTCAAACACGTTTTATGGTTGATGAACAATATACTTATGTATATATCATTGTTAAATAGGTATAATTAACTAATTCACATATATATGACAACATTAGTTCATCAAACAGACAACAAGAAGTTTTCAATAATTGTCACAGAATATTTAAAGTAATTACCGTAGATTCGTAGAATATTAAGTAATTATGTAACAAACAATATTACTTATAATAACAGTAAAATTATAAATTATGTAGTATTAATTTTGTTAAAATATGTGTTTGAAAAATATCATTAAATTTCTATCAAAATTAACATCCTAAATAAGTTGAATTTAACTTTTCCAAAATATATCAGATGTAGGTAAGTCACGAAACTTTATAAAAAAGATAAAATTTTAATAAAAATAAACTCACTTTAATATAAAAACAATATATATATATATATATATATATATATATATATATATATATATACATATATTGTAATCGTTGATTAAAATAGACAAACAAGGAAAAACACATACTTATATGGAAATTAGAATAGGACGTTTTGATATTAGTATTAATTTCCTATTACTATTTCGCATTAAAAAGAACTAGAGGCGGATGATGGAGATCTATACCTATATCCAGGAACCCAGGTATCTTTTTATTTACTCTACATGAACTAAAACTAAACAAAAAAAAGAGTAAGTCTATAAAACCCTGCATCACAGACGCAAAATGCATCGTGGAAAATACCTAAAGCTAACAGCCTAAGGCTAAGAACTCATGGAGCGATTTTTACCCGTACTCGCCACAATAACGCACTAGAGCTTAACGCAGATATGTATAGAAATTCGAACAAAACATTTCACGGTACCACGGCCGTCTGCGAGCTCGACGACCTCCGATTGGTTAGCGTGCTTGACTTACAATCCCATTCGAAACTAAACAACCGCCAGACTTGCGATCATCTCCCGCCAAGCTTGCGGCCCTTGCGCAACCGCCCGCGGCTAGGTGTCAGCGCAAACCGGCGTCGTGTGTTTTGAAATACAATTGGGATTTCGCTACTGTTGTACGGTTGAAAATCACTCCGTCAACTTTTATGCTGATTCGAAAACAAAAAATAATAATCTTATCGTTCGGTGGTCTCGGGTTTGATTCCCGCTCGGAGCTGATATTAAATTTGTATAAATATTTGTTTCCGGTCTGGGTGTATATCCTTGTGGGTCTCCAGACCGTGCCTCGAAGAATTATCATCGTTATCGATCAGATTAGATCGTTATTCATGGTAGAGAAATTATCTGCCAACCTGCAGTGGAGCAGCATGATGGATTAAGCTCCAACCCTTCTCAGATATAGAAAAGAGGCCTTTGCCCAGCAGTGGGAAGCTTACAGGCTGTTTCAGTTTAGTTCAGTTAAGTTAATTATTATATATTAAGTTGAACAGTTTATTTGAAGTCGTTAATCTCACGATCTAGCGATCAATCTGTACATTAGCAAAAGATTAATCAACAAAATATCACGCTATAGTCAAAACAGCGAAGAGAGATCGAGAGATATCGAAAATAAGCTCATGTGAAACCGCGAGGGGCGTCTAGCAAAATTAAAAAGTAAACACACATAACAAATATCAAAATTTGCTTTGTTTAAGTAAGCAAATAAATTATAATAAATGGAAGGCTACGATTAGATCATGATTGTAGATTCTGCTGAGAAAAACCGTCAAGAAACTTAATAGTTATAATTTAAAAAGTTGTCAGTAGACGAAATGAAATAAAATTAAATAAATTTGCGCCTCACACACTGCTAAGAGGCGGATGATTGATAAGATCTACAGCATGAAAACAAAATATAAAAAAAATAAATAAATAAATAGAAGCTTAAAATACACAGATCCGGTGGAACATCCCTCCCCTCCCTAAGAGCCAGCAACGCACCCGCTGATCCTTTCATGTAGCGGGTGTCTATGGATGTCGTTTTTACTTACCACCAGGTGAATCAACTGTTTGCCCCCTCTAATATATATAATATATATATATATATATATATATATATATATATATATATATATATATATATATATATATATATATATATATATATATATATATATATATATATATATATATATATATATATATATATATATAACAATATAACAGGAGAGCGATTTCAATGTTCGTAATATTGTAAAGGGGTTTATATGTATATGAAATCTGGCCTTGCAGCTTTTTCGACTCGCACTGGTCGTTTTCGTATCAAATAAAAATAATACAGTTAAATTTTCAGTTATATATATATTTCAAACGGTAGTCAAGTTTTTCAAAACAAAAATCCTTTTATCCAATTTTTTCTTTTTTTTTTTATAGTAAAATTCAAAATTAATTAAAACGATCCCGACGACGATCAACGACGACGGACAGATTTTATATATAAGGCCGTGCGCTATTACGTAACTTGCGCGATCGTGAGAAATAGCTGTGGTGTCGAATTTTAATACTTTTTTTGTATCGCAGGGGAACCCAATTACGGGTGATATCCAGGACGCCCGGGTAGGCAGTCCTAGACCGTATGTATGACTTAGCTCTTGGAGGTGCAATACCGTACTTAACCCCTGCGGAAGCCTTCTGCTGCTTTAATTGGAGGGTCCCAGATTAGCAGGCAAGAGGATACCTCCAGCAACAGGCTGGCCTCAGCGAAAAAGAAAGACTTCTCCTCCGCCGTGTCTAGCAGAACCGGGTTCCCATCCCGGTCCGACACGGGCACAGGGGCGTTACTGGAGGCGCATTAAATAGCGCCTCCTACGCACCCCATTCGTTGCCCGCGGATGGAGGCCACGTCAGCGGCCTCCTCTCTCACCTTCTCGTCGGCCTCCTTCTGGGGACATTACTGCCTCGAAGAAGGAGACCATCGCCTTCCAGGACTCGTCGTCGCCGAGCATCGCGGTGATGACATCGAATTTTAATACGAGCTGAACCTCAATTAGTATTGACATTAGCCATCACACATCTTTAGGCATCACACATCGTGAATAGAATTGTTTAAAATATTGCTGTGTTTTGATGATTATTATTTAAATAATTTTTGTACAATATATTAAAATTTATTTTTATTTTTATATTTTAGAAAAAGAGTTCTAAAATAAAAAATATAAATTAATGCATAAAATTTTCTAATTCTAATATTCAAATAGTAGTAACTATTCGAGTTAATAATATTTGCACTACTTTTTATTTGACAACTATTGACACTTGCACTGATGTATTAAACACTTCAAAAGTAGATGGTAAAAATCACAATTGGGAACCAAAAATAACAAAAATGATCTGTACTTTTAACAAATTTAAAATTATTTACGGTATAATATGAAAAAAGTTTAGAGTAATTCTATTCGCTAGTTACGATTAATGGGATAGCTATTTGGAAATTAAATAAAATATAACGAAAAACCAAACCTATGTATTCTAACGTCATAGCACCGTTAATATTTTGTAAAAATAAAAATATAAAACTGTAAGTTGTCCCTAATTGGAAAAAAAAATGTGAATTAAGTTAGGTTATATAACAATGCGGCGTGCTCAGTGACGGTGGACGCTATACGTCCTCACCATCGTCGCTGGGTCAACAGGCGGCATGGGGTGCTTACGTTCCGGCTGTCGCAGGTGCTTACCGGGCACGGTTGCTTCGGTAAGTACCTGCACCAAACCGCTAGGCGAGAAGCCACCTCTGCTTGCCACGAGTGTGGCTCGCCAATCGACTCGGTGCGTCACACCCTGGAGGAATGCGCCGCTTGGGAGCCCCAGCGCAGGGCCCTGGTGGCAGTGATAGGTGGAGACCTCTCGCTGTCAAGTGTGGTCCGCTGCATGCTTGACAGCGAGAGGTGCTGGTCGGCCGTGACCTCATATTGTGAAGAGGTCATGGCACTGAAGGAGGCCGCGGAGCGAGAGCGGGAAGCAGCCGCACACGCTGACTCGCTCCGCAGAAGACGACCAGGGAGGAGGAGACTCCTCCACCCTCCGCAATAGAGTGGGAGAGGGCACCACATCCTCCCACTCACCACCAGGGCAATAGAGCGCTCACAGTGCCCGCGAGCGCTCTATAGGCGAAGGCGGTCCGTATAGGCGGGCCAACCATCGGGGCGTCACGGTTGCATGCGAAAGCGATCCCGTGGCGCCCCACTTCGACGATGAGGGCACCGCTGGGTTTTAGTGCGGTATTCTGGCACGTTCTGCCGTGTCAGCGAGTCCCGCATACCCGTCGCCCTCGGGCGGCGGGATGCGTAAATCCATTTCCCAGCGAAAATAATAAAAAAAAAGTTAAATAACAATTCTGATGTAGTGGTAAGGTTTAGTGTTAAGGTGACTCGTCACCTACGTGGTGTATTTTTTTTCTTTGTTTTTGGAAATTCTGCCAGTATTCTTAGCACCATTCCACACGGAAATGATTTATACCAAAGCTGTCTGTAAATAATTAGTTAAAGTTTTGCATTGTATAATAATGTAAAATTTTGAAGTAAATATTAATAATATAACAACAGTAATATAAACCTACACTTATTAAAACTATTAGCAAAATATGTAGACTATATATCTTTAGGGTCTTTGGTATTTTTCAGAGGTGAGCCGAACAGTCCCATGGAGGAGAAGTCTGGCCTTTTCGCCGAGGCCAGCCTATCGCTGGAGGGATCCTGTTGCCTGCAGATCCGGGACCCTCCAATTAAAGTGGCTGAAGGCTCCCGCAGGGGTTTAGTAAGGTAGGGTCTTTGGTATTTCGTTATGTCATTACATATATATTTTTCATCACGACAGTATCAATAACTTTGGAAACTTCAGCTACCTTTCGTAAAGCCTAATATTGACCAGACACATCTTTAAAGGAATAAAATTACTCAATAAATCCAGCTGTACTGGTATTACTCATTGGAATACTTACCTTGAACTACTTTTTAAAGCCATATTTTTAAACAAGGAAGCTTCGAGTGATTTCTAGAAGTCAATCACGGATAGATAAATAAATAATACTTCTGTACATATAAATACAAACTTGTACTTAGTGATGAAATAAGTGGTAATAAAATAATGCTTCTAACACTTTATAAAGTAATGTTTACTTTAATAAAAACAGGAAAAATATTTTATTTTTAATACGAAAAATGATAATTTAAATAATACGTTTATTATAAGCTTCCAAACATTTTGTAGCTTATGTGACGCTAAAAATCAAAATAGCAACCAATAAGATCACACACCTAGTTTATTATTAGATTTACTGACCACAATCGTCAACATAAGTCTTAAAAACTATAAAAACTTAATAAATCTTATTTATCCCTTAGATCTAGTAGATTTAGACGTAAAATGCGTGACAAATGAACAACAAAAAAAGTAATTTTACGGCATAAAACTATAAATAAATAAAAAACTCAATATAAACTATTAACATATTACTTCATAAAATAATGACTGGTTAACAAGTCAGCCCATTATAGCGATATACGTCAATGCTATGAACACATTAGATGTGGCAAAACGCAATAAGGCAGTACTAAACACACTTGTTTAATATTAATTTGATTTAAAAAAAAATGTGTGCGCCGGCGGCGAATTGGGTCCGAGATGAGTGAGTTCTCTCGGGCCCTCTCCGCCAACTCTTTCTGCGAGATGACGTCCTCGCAGAAGGTGGCGACCGCGGTCTAGGCCCTATCACCGCCGACCATCGCTCGCGCAACGGCCGGCAGCGATAGATCCCGGCGCTGTTCAGCCCAGGCCGGGCACGACTCGAGCATGTGTTGCGCCGAGTCCTTGCTGCAGTGGTGGCAGACCGGAGTCATCTCCCTCCTTGCGACAACCCGACAACACTTGTACGAGTTGGAAGGTAACGACTCTGTGCTGCCGCAATGTCCACTCTATCAATATCGACTGAAGCGCCCCTATGGTCCGAAGAACAGACCGTGCACTAGACGCGTATAGCCCTGACTGCCATGACCCTCTGTAGACGCCACAGACGGGCCCTAATACTGTACAGCGCCATCGACCGGACCACGCCATCATAGATTCGTCGGCACGCTAGACTCTATCCACCCATATTCGGCATTAGCTTACCGAAGGCGGACGCCGTGCCGACGAGCTTCGGCGCGAGTTGACGAAAGCGCTCATCGAAGCACCACCTTCCGTCAAGTACCAGGCCCAGATATTTCATGTGAGCCCGGTCACCAACCACAGTGGTGTCAACCGTTATCGAGGCGCCAGCAGGTGGACCACGTCGAGGCTCATGGAAAAGCAGGGCCTCAGACTTGATATTGATTGATGATGATGATTCAATATACTTTGAAAAAAAAAAACCATTACGTAAAAAGAAAAAATAGTCCCGCTGAGTTTCTTTCGCCAGTTCTTCTCAGGTCAGAGGCTTCTTCTTTCCGAACTGGTGGTAGACTCATGACGTTCAGTAAATAATTGTAATAATTTTATGCTGAATAAAATATTTTGACTTTGACTTTGACTTTGATAAGGGCCACCCTAAGCCCCAGTGCCTCGATCCTCCTGACTACGCGGTCCCGTGTACGCCCCTGTACCAACCGTGAATCGACGAAGGTTAGTAATAACGTTATATTTTACTATTTATGGTTTGTTTCATTTATGTTCAATGCTTTTTATTATTTTTATATCTATTAGTCGGTAATTATTGTTCATTGAAGCAATTTATTGGATTCCAGAGGAAAATACAGTAGATAATTTTACTATGTACGTGGTAGATGCTGAGCCATATCTGGGTTCTTTTATTAAAACAGATGGAGTATCATTTGCTAAATATATTGTGAAATATATACGAAATTATAAAAATAAGTACATATATGTCATTAATGGTAAAATAAATACGTATAAATACTATTTTCATAAAACCCTATAACTCCCTTGATAAAAAAAAACCGTCATCGAATCGACGAAAGTGAGTATTAAACGTCGAAAAATAATGTTAGTGATCTAGGGTACAGTTTTTTTTTTTTAAGTAACGATACATCCACAGGCTTTATATGCCCGTGCCTTTTTTATTACCTTTATTAGATTGTCACTCTTTTTTATATGCGTACTTATTTTGTCAACGAGCGGGTCTAGCGGTTCCGTTTTTTGCCATTAGGCTACGAAACCCTAACAAGTGGCAGGGCATTAACCCTATTACTCTAGAGCCGAGATTGTCCTGCTGATAGAACGCAAAATCGACAACAGTCGGTCGCGGGCTTTTTAACTACGAAAAATTGTCTTTAAATTTAATATTTTTGCACTGTTTTATCTGTATAAATAAAAATTATACTTGTAAAGAGAACTGTGTAAGGTTATGAATAATATTAGAAAAACTTATTATCAGTTACGAATATGACATAGTGACGAAAACTCCATATTTCGAAAGAATTTCAGTGACATGAGACGGCAGATTTGACTCAACGCTTCTCTTTCATAGGAGATAATGCCCATGACCAGCATGAATTAAATGTTTACTTTCGTAGGTTATCAAAATCGACGTGACTGAAACCAGGATATTTGTTATATAGTATTTACTACATAGTACATATTAATCTAGATTAATTACTAGTTGACCCGTAATTTCGTCCGCGATTGTCATCTTTTTCATTAAGGCTATAAGTTAAAGCAAGTACGCCAGTTTAATTTGAGCCATACATTTGAAGGTTTCTGTACATTCCGGGTTACAAGTTTTTTTGGACCAAATACTGAAGATTATGAACTAATAAATCAAATACATTGAAATATTTACGGTACGATTTTAAAATATCACCTATGGGACAAAAAAAGGATGAAATCGGACAACTCATTAATGAATTACAACTAAGTATACATTTTGGCTTTTATGAATCTGACAAGAGAAACGAAATGATTTCGGGATAAAACGTATCTATGTAGTATCCTAGTTCGTAGCGTGAAATTCAATCATGATCAGTTTCAAATAAATTCATGCAGTAGTCTAATCTATAATATAAAAATAAGTCGGGTTTTCCTTCCTGACGCTATAATTCCAGAACGCACGAACCGATTTCCACGGTTTTGCATTCGTTGGAAAGGTCTCGGGCTCCGTGAGCTTTATAGCAAACTAAATTCAGGAAAATTATCAACAGAAAAGCAGGAAAACAGGGAAAATCATTTTTAATATACAGCGCAATCTATGATACATAGCATGTACTACAAACCAATATGGTTTTGCATGGCGGCAGTACGTGGTGTGAGTATCCCTCAAGAAAATAAGTTGGTGGCGAAACGGAGTTCGCCGGGTTTGCTAGTTGTAAATATTTTTGTGTTCAAAGTGACCTTATCGAGAACACAATTCGTTCTACGTTAACACTTTTGTCGTTTTGATCTTCAAAAACAATCCTATAAACATAGATAACAATAAGTAACCGATACACAATGGAATTTTTTTTTATTTTTGTTTGGCGGAAACGAAAAGACATCGAAATAGACGTAAAAAATGCAACCTGACCTTCACACCTCGAAATCACGTAAATGTTTATACTAGCAATAAACCTATTGTGAGCGTTTTGTTTTTAAAATGACAAAAATACGAAAATAATTCCAAGAATACACAATGACAAAAAACGGGAAAATTTATATATATACATCGGAATCGAGTCATAATTGCAACTATTCAGAACGCCAGTGCCATCTACTGGGGCTTGACAGAGTCTACTTCATGGCAGTCTGTTTCGTCAAGGCCTAAGAATTAGAAAATTTTTGCAGAGTAGTAACTACCGGCAGAAACAATTTTAAATAACTTTTTACAAAGTAACAATTAATTAAGACTTCTATTTTATTTCGGAGTTCAACGCCGGATCATCCCCAGTATATTAATAAAATAGTCTTGAAAATATACGTATTCGCATAAAAAATCCATACGTATACGTATTCGCATAAAGAGCGTTGTTATATTTGAGGTTCCCTCGATTTGCATAAAATTTAACCGAATCTTATATGATTCTGTGAAATTTAACTTGTTTAACTGAAACAAGAATTAAATAATTTTAATTATGCTTACTGTTTTATGAGATATTTACCGGTATCTATTATTTTAAATTGAAATATCTGATTAGCAACTTTAGTAGTAATTAAGATTAAATTATAATATTGCCGTATTGATTGCCGTATAATAATATTAACATATGAAAAATTATAATGGGTTAAAAATTAATCTTAATATTAGAAAACATACATAATTCAATAACATAAATAATAAAACACAAATATATAGTCCCCCGAGACCTTGGACGCTGTAAAGGGTCCGAAACGTCGGGAAATAATTAAAAAAATCGTAAAAGTTTTTTTAAGTAAACGCGATAAATCCGATCTAGATTTTTAATCAAATGAGTAAAATTCGCACAAATATAAGATAAAAAGATATATAATTAAACAGTATAAATACATAAAAATATTCTTTTAAGTCGTTTGAAAATCCGAGGAATATAAGGCATTATTTAGTGAGGGAGCTAACGAAAAGCAACACAAATTACTAAACAGAACTTTTTTTATCAATAAGGTTTTTTTTGTGAAAAACATTTTGTGCTTAACTACAATATTTATTTATTTATTTTTTTTCAGAGAAACGAATAACACGCTATCTTTTGTGAAAATTGAGTTTATACACAATAACATGAACACACAGGAAGTATAACTGATTTTGATATTTCAAATACAGCGACTGTTCAATAGAGACCGCAAACGTGACAATCGCTTCTGAATTACTATTTGAACATCAATTGCAGACTTTTTGCTATCGCTTGTTTATAGTAAATTACATAATACCCAACCGAGAAACGATGAAATACAAATCTAAATCGATAAGGCAAGTTAGGTTATGCGACATGTGTTTTGATAATGACACGTTGTGACAGTAGCAAAAACGTTTTGACGCAATTTGCGACGTGATCTTTAGCCCCATGTCTCGTCAACTTTTTTACGTCTGTTATGGAGTTTTTACATAAGATGTAATTATATATAACCAGTACTGCAAGACAAAAATTTTTCAATTTTATAAATATATAAATTTCGTCATGAAAAATAAATAGATAAATAATAAATATGTTTAACATACACACAGTCGTCTGATCCTAAGATAGGCAACTTAATGCCTGTTTTAGGTAACAGCCGACTACACGACTCCGGGCTGCCACCACTACGACTAAAGCGAGGACTCGGCACAACACACGCTCGAGTCGTGCCCGACCTGGGCTGAGCAGCGACGGGATCTCAGTGCAGTCATTGGAGAGGACCTATCGCTGCCAGATGTTGCGCGAGCGATGGTCGGCGGTGATAGAATCTGAACCGCGGTCGAGACCTTCTGCGAGGACGTCATCTTGCAGAAGGAGGCAACGGCGAGGGACCGGGAGGACTCACTGCTCTAGGATACAATTCGCCGCAGGCGCGCGGGGCGCGCAGGCGCATTCACGTGCACCTGATGCCGCCCTAGCCGAGGATATGGACAGTAGAGTCGGAGGTTGCCCACCGTCCGCTGAATCAGCCTACCGCGAAGGTGCGATAACCAAGTGCGCGGGGCGTCGCACACGAGAGAGTGCCCGATGGGGCTGCCGCCTGCGGGCCACGGAGCAACGTACGCGGTACCCGTGGTCCACCTTGTAAAGGTGGGTGAGGGCGCATGGTGGGTTATTTTAGTGGGTGAGGACCCCACACTCCCCGTTGTCTCCTCGGATGACGAGGTGTGCGGTCAGGCACATTTTTTTATATGCCATTGTACACTTCATTATCCGCCTTTACTTTACTGTGTCTTATACCAAAGGTTGTCTGGAAGAGATCGCTCTATTAGCAATAAGACCGCCTTTGTACATCTTTCTATATTTGTTTTGACTTTTTTTTTCTATTCATGGTGTACAATAAAGAGTATTATTATTATATATATATATATATATATATATATATATATATATATATATATATATATTACGATCAGAAAATAGGGTCACTGCCAAATGCGCCAACGGCCAGTCAAAAAAGTCAAACAATTTCTTAGTATGTGCCTTATTTGACTAATGAATCATAGTTCCACTTGCGGTGAAAATAATCCGTGTATAAATCCTGCTGCTACCTAAGAATTAATTAGCAAGATATTGCGGTTAACCATTAACACTAGTCATATCTTAAATATTAACCAAAAACGTTTAAAACGCAACGCATGTACTATCGTACATTATAATTAAAGGAGGCCATTCAAAACACAACAAGTACAGTGACCTTGAACGCACAATTCATTTTACGATTCATGCATTTACAATCGAATTTGTCGCATAAAAGTTAAGCACAGTTTATGAGACGTTACGTGAATGGCTCTTTTAATACATTTACATTGTAATGACGGTATGACGAACACTCAACACAAGTTACCAAATTAACGTATAAATTAACGCCCTGGCTAAACTAAATATGGAAAATATAAAGTATACTATTGATGTCATTATTTCAAAAACATACCTAATGATTAACATTTAGTCAACGTTTACTTGACTAAATAAAAACTAAAATAATACCGTATGCTATAATCGCTTTGTCGTAGCGCGATATATTATAGCTGTATTACGTAATATTTAATTGATTTTATTGCTCGTTGATCGCTCATTAATTGTCAAACATCATAAATAGCACAAATCGCCCAATTCTTGACATCGCTGGACAACTGGACAACAACTGGTTGTATTTTACAGATTTCATGTTACATAAGAATTCAGCCGATCTTCCTTAATAATTAACACGATTAAATCTGTCAATCATCATCATATTCATATTAGCCATTGGATATCCACTGCTGAACATAGGCCTCGCCCATCGACCTCCAGGACGACCCGATCCATGTCAGTAATTCTGCTCTAATGTTTCTTACTGAAACTTATAAAATATATAACGTAAGAGTATAGGTAATATTATAATTAGTAAATAAATATCCATCTTGGTGAGAAAATTTTATTACAATATTGTAAGATTTAAGAATTTAATTGATAAGATATTATTTAACGGACTGATTTAAATTATTATTTTTTTGGTTGCGTATAGAAAATAGAAAGAAAATAATAATAATTTAAAATTAGAATTTAATAATAAGCTTAAATTCATAGAAGCGGATTCATAACCACAAATGTCAAGATGAAGAAATATAATTGAAATATAAAATAATTCGTTTAAAAAGAAATTAGTTAGAACACGCAAACATTGATATTTATAAATTAAAGCCTTAAGGTAAAGGTCTTACATATCTTTTGCCAAATAATTACAAGTTAACCAAAAAAAAAAAACACACACACACACACACACGACTTCAGATAAAAACTAAGTTCTATTTATTTAAGTTGTTTTATTTTAAGGCATCAGATTCATTTAGTAAGAGCGTTTTCTGATACGTGTCAGGGATTATTTTGTGCCATACAAGTTGTATGTTAGTAACAACCGCCGGCTGCAGGTTACGCAATGTTCAAAATGCAAGTTGCAACACTGTAAAGTATTAATATATTACTGGATTTTACAACCTTTACGCTTTAAAGTACGTTTAAAATTAACTCATAATTATTCTGGATCACAGTCGAATTGTTAAAAGTTGTATTTGTTTTAAAAATAATTTCGTAGAGAATTCTGTGTAAAAGAAATTTCGACATTATGTCGTGTACTCATAATAGATGAGTTAGAATCTTACTTCTTAACAGGAGACGTGGTTTTACCTCAGTAGTGGCAGTGCAGACTGTTAAGTTTATCGTTATATCTGTATACCAAATGTATTAAAAACTAGCGGCCGAATCCAGCTGCATGTATATGTATCTAAACTTTCCTCATAAATCACTCTATCTATTGGTAAAAACCGCATGAAAATCCGTGCAGTACAACACCGACAGCCAGACGCGGCGGAGGACTTTTTTTTTATAATATATAATGATTATATAGTAATAGTGAGCGTGCTTTATCCGGGTTTTATCCATTTCGTTTATAATATAATTATAATGTAATAATAAATAAATTGTTATATAATGTTTAATTTATAACAGTTTCCGACTGTGCGTTATCTGTCACTTCGAAGCTTTAATTGTTACAAAATACACGACAGAAGAACTACGAAATTGTAGTAACATTTCTTTTTTTTTACACACACACACACACACACACACACACACAGACACACAGACACACACACACACACACAAACAAACACACACACACACACACACACACAAACACACACACACAAACACACACACACACACACACCAACACACACACACCAACACACACACACACACACAAACACACACAAACACACACAAACACACACAAGCACACACAAACACACACACGCACACACACGCACACACACACACCAGCTGTTCCTAAAGTAAATAAACGTACATTTATACATATATACGTCACACATATATAAATAATACAACTTTAGGTACACGGAGTAGGAATCAAAACAACCACAAGTCTGGAGCGGAAAGCATTGTCTGCCGAATTCACCAACGTGTTAGTCAGTGTATCTTGATACAGAACCCTATTTGTGATTCTAATTCGCACTTAGCTGATTTTTTATGCCTGAGATATTTTTCTAAGTCAGCGATAATTACACTTGATATTACAAAATTTTGTATGCGTATTAAAAAGTCATTAATGTATTAACACAATCGATCTTACAGCAAAATAAACAATTACACAACGTGTCAGAATCTCAGACAATAACTTAAAGACAATTCCTTTAACCTTCAATTTCCTTTTATTCGTCTGTTTTAATGGCTCTCAATGATGCCAAACTGTACTACAATCTATCAGCCTGTAAGCAATCCACTGCTGAGCGAAGACCTCTTCTTAATATTATAGAAGAAGGATTGAAGCTTAATCTACTACGCTGTTCCACTGCGTGTTGGCAAATAAAATTAAAAAATATAAAATAAAATATAAAATATAACAAAAATATAAAATATTTTTTTTTTATATTTAATTTTTCATGTCTTGTCTATTTAACAAAGCTATATTTTAAGAATTTTATTTGATATCTGTGAAAACTTGAAATTAGCCTTATTTTAACTATATTTTTAGATATGAAACTATCTAGCTGTAAGGTTTCTGTAGAAAAAAAAAAAAAAATTTCCCTACCATGAGTAGGAAACAATTGTTATCAGGTATGATAACAACCGGGACCGATGACTTTGCGTGCTCTCCGAGGCACGGTGGGGAGACCCACAAAGACATACACCCAGACTGGAAACAAATATTTGTACAAATACAAATATTTGTCCCAAGCGGGAATCGAATCCGCGACCGGCGACGCGCGGTTTGAGGCGACTACTCGTACCATTTCACCAGAACGGTCGTCGATGCCAAAGGTTTATTTGATTTCGCCAATGTCACGTTAAACGAATACATGAAAGAAATTGATCCGTTTGGTCCAGATCACAACCTTCGTAAAGGTTTGAAGATAGAAGAAATAATATGAATTAAGTTATTAATCATTCACCTAGAACAAAACAAACATTGAAATCTGATGGGCTAAGATGATAATAAAATAAAATGTACAATGTTTTAGGTATATTTATTATTTATAAAAAGTCAGGTAGAAAAGGCATAAAAGACCGAGCACGAGCATCAACAAAAAAAAACAAAAGAGGATAAGGAAGTTTAGAATGGTGAAAAAGAATAAGTATTATTGGGCGATCAATTTGCTTACTGCATATCTTTGCTGTTAAAATACTTGTAAGAAACTTCCACATAAGATACTCATTACATGAGAGAACTAGACAATTTTTTTCACAAATTTAGCTTGGCGACAATTTTAGATTGTTCATTTTTATGGCAAAAACTTTGGTAATATTTGTGAATATAATTATCGCGGTCCTTGAACTTACGACAAACAATGGGCAAGCTAAAAAAATACATTTGGATTTTATTATACTAGCTATTCTTTTTACGAGCCAGCAGATCGTACATATATAATGTATAATGTATGTGGTTTATGTATATTATAGTGTTTTGAAATATTTATATGTTTCCTGCTGCGAATTTTGCTTCACGCAGTAATAACATACTTTATCACTCTCTTTGTATACTTCCTTATTACCCTTCGTAGTATGCCGTGTCCTATACCAAATGGTTGCCTGGAAGAGATCGCTTTTAAAGCGAGAAACGCCTTTGTTCTGAGGGACGTACGTGACGAAGCGTTGTCGTGATGCAACATGATTCCCCGAAGCCCAGTCTTTGATCTCCTCTCTCACAGAGCTTGTAAAAATTTCGGCAATGCTACTGTTGTATGCTATTCCAAGTTAACAGATCTATGATTTTCCAACATTGTTGTTGACACATGCCCACTGCGAGAAAAAAAAATAACCACCATTTCTTTACCAACATTATGAGGTCCTTGCAGCTTTGTTGGCAACTTTGCTCCTGAAAAGACCCATACTGATGACTGTCTCCTATTCTCCGGATATTTTGGTAAATCCACGTTTCGTCGCCTGTGATGAATTTCAAAACACGTCTTGACGTTCCATTTTCAAATCGTACCAATCCACACGGGCCTATTTTTTGTATCTGCAAGCAAACGCGGGATCCAACGACAACAAAGCTTCCTCACTCCAAGATGCTGATGCAAAATAATGTTAACGCTCCTGAACTAAAGCCAATAATAGGCTTATAATTCGTGGGTCTTCACGCACCATTATTTCAGTAGTCCACAAGTTTTCTGCAGTTACTGCTGTTTGTGGACGACCACTTTTGTGGTCGCCTTTGAAGTTTATTTTACCCCTTTCAGATTCACTGAACCATCTAAAAACTTTTACTCAGGATGGGGTAGACTCCTATTATGCTGATTGTAATCGTTGTAGGCTAAGTTTTACAGTAAAGCCAAATTTAAAATCATAAAATATCATAGCGCATAAATATTCGCGGTTAAGCTACATCGTTGCAGAGAAAAACGCGGGGACCGTCTTAGTTAAATGACTTCAACATCATAATTTTTTTCAACCAGCAATCTGGCTCAAAACTTATCGAGTGATCTACATCATATTAAATGTTGATAATTGGATGAAATGTTAATATGTCAAAAATAATAAAAGAAAATATGATCAAATGCAGTGAATGTAAAGTATGAGTACATAAATTGTGTGCAGGAACCAATAAAAAACCCAATGTTACTACTGCGATGACTGCCAAGAATTAGCGAAGACCACCCGTCGATTTATTGAGAATTAATTTACATGCGAATTAATAATTTAATTATGAAATTGTGATTATTACAACTGTGAATCAATGATAAGATCTCAAATTACGATACGTACGAAGATCCCTCCTAAATCGTACTTTTTTAGTATTTATAAAAATTGTTTATTTCTCAAGTTTGTAAAATTTTTGTTACTTATACTTTCGATTATTTAGTGATTTGAAGCAGTTTTTCGCAATAAAATAAATAAATAAATAAATATTAACCAACAATCACACCACGTTAACCTAGCCCCGTGGTAAGTTCGTAAGAACTTCTGTTACAGGTACTAGGAACGGAAATTAATTTAAGATATAAATACATATATACATAAATACACATCCATGACCCGGTGCAGACATCTATATTCGTCATACAAATTATCTGCACCTGGCGGGATTCGAACCCGCGACCGCTGCGTAAAGTGTCCAGTTGCCTGACCACTCGACCAGCCGGCCGTCAAAAACTAAATAATAATAATAATAATAATAATACACTTTATTGTACACCAAAACAGAAATGTTACATAAGCAAAACATGAACATATAACAAGGTATTATACAAAGGGCGGCCTTATCGCTGAAAAGCGATCTCTTCCAGGCAACCTAGGGGCAGAGGGAATGGTCTTACTCATAGTCGGCATAGGTGTACAAATTTAATATTAGCATTTACATACATACATAAATAAATAAATACATACATACATGCATACATACATATATACATACATACATATATACTACATACAAACATACATACATATTCACATACATAAATAACCACATACAAACAAGTAATTTAGACTAATCTTGAATTTCAAGGAAATACTTCCTTACAGTCTTTTTAAAAAGAGAAAGAATTTGGATACGTCTAATATGCTTAGGTAATGAATTCCAAAGGCGAGAAGCTTCAACTGTGAAAGATTTAGTATAAAAAGAAGAGGAGTGAGAAGGGATTTTAAGGAGAAGATTATCATTGGAACGCAGACAGCGCTCATGGGAATCGCTAAGAAATTTAAATCGTTCCTTTAGATATGGTGGTGTAACAGGATTAAATAGAACAGAGTAAAGTAGATTTAGAATGTGAGTATTCCTGCGAAGGCGAATTGGGAGCCACTTGAGTTTTTTGCGAAAGTCGGAAATATGATCATATTTGCGAAGTCCAAATATGAATCGTATACATAAATTTTGAATGCGCTCAAGTTTATTAAGTTGCTCCTCAGTAATGTCAAGATAGCATGTATCAGCATAATCAAGAATTGGTAAGAGGAGACTATGTGCAAGAGCAATTTTAGTAGGAATAGGAAGTAAATTACGCAGCCTGCGGAGTGAACCAGCTGAAGCAAAAACCTTGCGACTAACCTCACATATCTGCGGGGCCCACGAAAGATGTTGATCTAGAGTAACTCCTAGATTTTTCACGTTTTCACTAAATGGGATTTCAACTCCATCAAAAGTTAAAATAACTAAATACTTGCAGACATAACCAAGCGGCCAAGATCCTTCATCAAGAGCTTACTTTTATGTAAGATCTCCTGAAACAGAGGATGCCGTATTATCAGTACACACCGGAGCCAGTACTCGAACGCGACGGAGTCCGGCTCTACTGGGACCTGCCTTTCACGAGGTTCTCGTCATGCGGGATGGTTATGGCCACTAAAACGTCACACCCTCGATCGTGTCCTATCCATCATCACGATATCAGGCTTGTTGGCCGGTATCGTCCTCTTCATGTCGATAGGCGCGTGGAGTGAAACTATTACATAAAAAACATTAATAAAAGCTTTCCATATACTAAAAATACTTATTGGTCATCAGTGTTAATAAATCCTGATGATTCAATGGAGAAGATAAGCAAGTAAGGTAAGCGGGTGAAAAGATATTTCTTAATTGAATTAGTAGAATAACAAAATTCATAAAAAAAAGATAGTCAGATAGTGGATGTTCACTCCTGAACGTAGACCCTTCCCGTCGACCTCCAAAGCGACCGGTTCGAAGCAGCTTCCATCCAACGACTTTTGGCGACTCTTCTCAAGTTGTTTCTTCGTCTCGCGGACGGCCGTCCGACGATGCGCTTACTGGTACGTGGTTTCCACTCAAGAACCTTTATGCTCCATCGACCGTCAGTTCTGTGAACTATGTTCACCGCTCACAGCCACTCCAACTGGTAAATCTATTGGTGTATGTCGACAACCTTCGTTTGTCTAAAGATGTCTTCATTTCAAATATAGAACAAAAATACAAATGACTACGAGTATACCACGACAAAATTAATCACTCAATCATTCATTAATATCGTTTAGTGGCCTTTATTTGTTTGCCATTATAATACGAATGCAATATCCTGATTGTCGAACGCTTAAAAGTAATGGTTGATCACATTTTCTATAGACCGATATTACGACAGAGCTGCACCCGTCACGTCTTATAAATTTCGAATGCCAATGTTACATATCTTTGGTGTTTCATTTATTCAGCGTATTGGATAGATAAGAAAAAGGTTAAGTGGAAGTAAAATTCGGTTTTGAAGAATTCTGTATAACCATATAATCTAAATCGAATCAGAAATGATGAGATCCGCAGACGAACGAAGGTTGCCGACATACCCCAAGGGATTTGCAAACTGAAGTGGCAGTGGGCAGGGCACATAGCTCGAAGAACTGACGGCCGATGGAGCAGAAAGGTTCCCGAGTGGAGACCACGTACCGGCAAGCGCAGCGTCGGACGGCCGTCCACGAGATGGACAGACGACTTGATGAAAGTCGCCGGAAGCCGTTGGATGGAGGTTGCTTTGAACCGGTCGCTCTGGAGGTCGATGTGGGAGGCCTACGTTCAACAGTGGACATCCAACGGCTGATATGATGATGATGATGATATAATCTAAATTAAGCCAAAAACGTCTTATACTTCAAGTGTGTCTGTTTTGAAAGCACAGCTCTGGGACAAACGGAGAGATGGACTGGGGAACTATAATGGTTCCGTCTTTAGCGTACGGAACCCAAAAAGCTAAATATTACAAAATAAATAGCTCCACTATTAGATAAAAATGACGACATACAGTAACTGTCTGAAAGGAAACGATCGATTTATTTGACGAAATCAAAATGAAAATAAAAAATTCTCTAACTTGAATTATGTTGTCGAAAATAGATTAATAGTGACAAGTTTGTACAGACTGTTCTCTTATACTTATTTACGCGAATTTTACTCATTTAATTAAAAGTCTAAATCGGATTTTATCGCGTTTATTTGTTTTAAAACTTTACAGTTTAACGATTTTTAATTAAATTAAATTATTTCCCGACGTTTCGGACGCTTCGGACCCCCGAGATCATGGACGCTGTAAAGGGAAATCCGATTTAGACTTTTAATTTAGTTTGTACAGATTATTCCGCTAATTTCGTATGATGTTACGGTAATTTTTACCGTAGTTACAGAGCTGTCTAGTAAAATGTAGAAAAAAACCAAGGAATTTATATACAAACTGGAATGCTCACGTTCACTCAAAAAACGTTCACACGGCCGGGATTGCATCTCTTTCTACCATGAATTTAAGACAACTCTCGTAAGAAAGAGACAAAATACCCGTATTAAATGAAATTCCCGGAACGATTTTTCACTTTACATGTTATAAGCCAATGTCAACCTTATGTCAAATGTTTCAAGGTGCATATTTGAATATACAATTTTATCAAGGGAGCGTTCCAGTTATGATACAAATTCCTTGGAAAAAAACAAATTATTTTACATGACAGACAGATGTCAATCTGACATACCGTAGTCACAGCATTACATTTAAACTCCAACTCTCCTTAACAGGGGAAGCGGTCTTGTAAGGAATTGAGAGCTTTACAGGCTATTGCAGTATAAAACAGTATATCAATTAATTTTACAGAATTACACTCATCAACAACAATAACCGCCGTTTTGGTGTAGTAGTGCGAGTACTCATCTCAACCGGTCCCGGCTGTTGTTATAAGCACCCAACAGCGATTGTTACTCATGGTAGAGAAATTATCCTTACTCGCAGTGAAGCAGAGGGATGAATTAAGATCCAACCTTTCTCTTATAGGGACAAGAGACTTCTGCCCTGTAGCGGAACGTTTTCAGGCTGATTCAATTCAATTCAGTTGAATTGCTTATAGGACTAAAAATGTGTATGATATTTATTATATCGTCGTTGTCAAACCAATAACTGCATGTGCAAAAAGCATAATTTTGAGATATTAAATAAAAAGGTTCCCCTGTTAAATTTTCTATGAAGGAGATTTTTTAAAGTAATTCAAATTAAAATTAATAATATATAGCATTATTTCATTTGTTTTTTTTTAGTTTTTAGTTTTTCAAATGTAATAAATTACGTACTAGTACTAAATTAGATTATTTCGTTCACATAGCAGATAAAAAATTATCAATTGGATTTGGAGGGATATACAGGTAAAAAATACTTAACGTACGTAAAAAAAAACCACGACAACGTTCAAGTTCAAGTTAAAGTAGAGATTTCATAATAATTACTGGACAAATCGTATGTGTCGTCCTAGATAAAGTTATTTAAAAAAAATCTATGCGCACACTTTTATTCTGGTATTTTGACAATCATACTTTGGGACAAACATCAAAACCAGTTTGTTTCCCAGAAATATTACGATTATCACATTTGTGTTGCTTCCGTGTATTTTTTTTAAAGACTAATCATTGTCTCATGACTTTATATTCCAGAACTTCAGCGCAGTTATTCCTCAGAAATCATATATATATATATATATATATATATATATATATATATATATATATATATATATATATATATATATATATATATATATCTTTTTTTTTGGGCGACAATTTTTCTTAGGGCGTAAAAATCTATACAAATAATAAATCTGTTAAAACCTCCGTTTTATTAATACACTATATATCATCAAGAATAAATTTCAATAGCGCGTTTTTTTTTTGTATCAGCGCCATCTCTTATCGTGTTTTTCTCTGTTCACGTATCACGTAAAAAGTACAAAACCAATGTAAATAACTTTAATACATAAAAATTAAACATAACTCACAGTATAATTTAGTTTTTGTTTCATTGTAATTAAATTTAAAAATAAATATTTAAGAAAATAGAAATAGGTACCTACGCCGCCAACGCCGTCTGGTCTAAGGAATCTTAAAAACTCACAAAACTTATTTTTGAGTTATTATTTTGCTAAACTTAAAAGTTTACTAAATATGTCGGATAGGAATAGAAATCGTTTTAATATTTTAGATAAACATCATTTTCAATTAATATAGGTACTATTATGTTAAATGTCACTAAATATAAAAACGATATTCTACTATTATACGATAGATGGCGCATGTAGGTGATAAAAAATATAAATTTATAATTTTTAAAATTTTAGTTAAATACCCGTGCGAAGCCGGGGCGGGCCGCTAGTATGTTAATAATTTAAATGTTTCGTTACATACTCGTATTATATAATAACTCTTGTCAACGTTAGAACTTTCTAAAAGAAACGTCAAAACGCACCCTGTCTTCTTTCTTTCTTTTCTCTCTCACTCGGTCTACTCGTACCAACACCAAATCTAACCGAATCTGGCAATCTGTGGTCAACCCTTGGAAATTGTTGACATTAGCTTGTTGTAAAAACAAGATACGAATTACAGCACGTAACGTAATTTAGCAATATTTTAAGGCCATATTAATTTCTCATACAGGTATTAAACGTGACGGAACCCAGATGTAAAAAGTTGCAATAAATCCGGTCCTTTCGCCGTCGACTCCGATGTAATATGATTTAGTAACTGTCTCCTTTATATTTTAATTTATGCATATTTTTATTTTTAAAACAGACAATGTTAATGAACATAAATAAATACTTAAATGAATTAAAACGGATACCGATTAATTTTCCTCGGACAATTTATACAGAGATAGAGAAATTTAAATAAGTAGGGGAGAAGTGGCATGAAGGAGCCAGGTTTTGAAAGAGCCACTTCTATTATTTCGGTAGTTTACCGACGGATTTGGTTGGTGATTTTATTATTAAGTGGTAACACTGATTTCCCGTCACCCACAAACATTTGACAGTTCGCCGATATCAACGGACGCCGGTGCATCGAGTTAAAGTTTTTGGCTCTAAAAAGTAAGTATTTTACTTCATTTAAGTTGTTTTTTGGTATTTTACTGTAAACAAATATAGGTACATGGATTGAAGGCTGAGTTAGTACATATATTTGGCATTGCAGTTGCGTAAAAACGGAGCCACAAAAGTTTTGATATTGTTTTAATTTTGAAGGTTATATATTTTTTTTGTAAATGGGCCATTAAAGAGCTGGCTCTTTCATAACCGGCTCCTTCATAACCCTGCATTTGAATTTTGTAAATAAAGTTTACTAATAATGAATATGCATTTTTTTCATATATTACTAAATTATTTGCTTCAGATATTGCATTATGGAAAAGCTTGGTCTAAAAAAACCAAAAAGACCCGAAAAATTAACCAAGTTGGACAATTTGTAAAAGAAGCATATCTCTCAGCTTTTAGTCCTCAGAATATAACACAAGGATTTTTGAAAACAGGAATTTACCCCATAAAATCTAATATATTTGATAGGAAGAATTTTTAACTTCATATGCGACTGATAGGCCTGATCCATCACAGTCAAACGATGGTAATGAGTTGAAATTGGACAAGGAAAATATTAAAACCAACTTAAGATCAAAACCTCCGCCTTCTACAAAACCACCTGAAGCTCACGAATAAAATAAAGTTTAACAGACCAGAATGTCAGACCATCTCTCCATTTAATCTTTACCCCTACGTTTGCGATGCCGAGTACTTCAAGGCAACAAATTATACCACCGGAAATGATAAGACCACATTCTAAGGCGGGGCCAAGACAAAACACGACACGCAATACGAGAAAAATGTCGTCAGCGATCGTAACTGACACACTCGAAAAGAAAAAATTAGAAGAGCAAGAGGTTAATGCAAAAAAAGCAAAAAATATTATCAAGAAAGTAACTACAAAACGATCCATAAAAACCCTTAATAGAAATCAAGAAAATTCCGTACTGCTAGGTGACTCAGATTCGTCTGACTCTATCGTATTGGCTGAAGTTAAAAAAAACGTTGTTCGAAGAAAAACAAATTCCAAAACAAAGAAAAATAACGATGATTGCGTAGTTTGCAACAAAGCATATGAAAACAGTGATCAAGATTGGTTTACGTGCAAAATTTGTTCTGGTTGGGCTCATGAATCCTGTGGCATTAAGGGGGAATTTAATTTCTTTTGCAAGACATGCTTCTAATTTTAAGAAAATGACATTATATTCTAAAGTTCCTACAAAGACTGAATCTTAAACTTAAGCAAATTGATAGTTAAGATTTTGAAGCTTAAAATAAGTAATATTTTTTTGATGTTTTTAAATATTTAACGATGTTGTATTTTTTTTATTTTGTTAAATTTTTGAAATTGTTATTAATAAAAAATAATCCGCCTCTAGTATATTAAGATTATATTATATATATATATATTATAATAAGTATGACTGAAAAATATGTTACGATTAAAGCTTCTGAAATTGACTGATAGACTTAAATTTAAAAAATAAGTCATTAGTTTATAAAAAGTATTTGTTAAAATTGTCTTTTTCTTTCGTTTTTTATAGGGCAATAATTATTATTTTGCATAATTTTCACAATTACACTTTATATAATAATACAGACTGGCTCATTCATAACTTTTGATGGCTCTTTCAATACCGAAAAGTTATGAAACAGCCAAAAGACACATTTTTTTAAAAATGAATATTTAACTGATTTTTGTAATGTGTTTAAGGTTTTTTCATATGAAATTACCTACCTTAATAAATAAATAACAGTTTGAGAAAAAAACTCATCATTTATTTCATTAAAAGTAGGTATATATCTTTACTCCGTTTAGTAAACTGGCTCCTTCATGCCACTTCTCCCCTACTCGTACAACACGCTTAACATTACACTAAATTATACTTAAAAAGCCATTTGAAAGGAAATTAAATTCTTATTTCGTCATAAGGTGATTTTACACACGTAACGAATGTCAAAAAAAAATCATTTAAAATAAATAGGTCAAATTATTACATGTTAATGTCTCGGTAGACATCATATTACTATTATATCATCGGCTTTATTAAATATTACAATAAATAACTTAATTGGGACACTAGGTCCCTGTTAGCCGAGAGGAAAAAAAAAGCTGGAGGTAAAAACTCTCGGTACTCTTTTAATAAAATGGACCGTCATTATACAAAATATTATAAATAAATAATGCACAGTCTGTATGACCATGTAATGATCAAGAGAAACACGAGACAGCCAATTGTGTATGCCGAAATAACCACATGCCACCTGATCACAATATTGAGCACTGATAAACAAAACTGTTATACAAATAAATAAGAGATGACATCTTATTTCATTATAATACAATTTTTAATGCATTCATTGTTAGTATTTGTACGTTTTAATCGCTATCGCAATCAATATATGTGCAATTTCCTACTTACACACGTCATTTTTCAATATTTTTTTGACTTATTGAACTATTTCTGAGTGATTTATGTGTGTTTGTTTTACAATATTTTACTTAATTTCATTTTTTTTATCACGATTCAAAATTTGTAATCTTCGAAGCGTGGATACAGCTGCAAATATACTTTTTTGTATAAAGTTACATATAAATAATGTGCAAGAAAAAAAAAATATTTACAAAAGGCGGTCTTATCTCTAAACGAGCGATCTTTTCCAGACAAACTTTAGGAAAGTACTTTTTTTTTCTTTTTTATGTTAGTTGGATAGGCAAACTGGCAGACGTGCCACCTGATGGTAAGTGGTCGACGTCGCCCATGAACATAAACTAGTTTAACTGGAACTAGTCCAGCCAACTCATTTATGTGTTACCTATCCAGAGACATATTATGATGTTAAGTCTCGGTGCCAGTAATTACAATGCCTGTCTTACCCTTCTTTCCGAAACACAGCAAAGCTGTTTCACGGAAGAAACAAGCAAGATGGTGAAACATGAAGAATAAAGTGGCATATATATATATAGGTTAGGTTAAAAAAATATTAAATATGTTTAAAATATATACACGGTCGTCTGTTCCTAAGGTAGGTAATTTAATGGCTGTGTCGTAACAGCCGACTGCTATAATTTATTTTCTTATATATATACGTATAAATAATACGATAAAATATACAATATAATATATAAATAAATATATATATTACATCCAGACAAGGGGCGGGAACCGAACCCGCAACCCTGGAGCAGAAAGCAGTGTCACTGATAACTGCGCCAACGGGCCAGTCTAACAGATGGAGAGAAGGGTATGGCACAAAATCATCAAAAATTAAATACATTCACAGTAAATGAATTTACAAAATCTTAACATCGTGAGCCTTGATGGCTCCCGATTAAGAACCTATAGTTTATGTTCGTTACATAAGAAAGTAAATTATATGACACCATCGAACTGGTGTGATAATGACTTGAAGCAAATTGAGAAGGTAGGTACCTCATGAATTGAGTGAAGCAAACCGAAAAACGCGCTTAGACTGCTGCGCTACATTACTCAACCGGCACAATAATGAAGAAGTTTTTAATCGAATCATTACATCTCAAGCAATCAAATATTAGTGCAATGAAATAAAGAAAATTATTCAAAATCTCGATTCAAATCCTAGTAGCGGCATAGATAGAATTAGTATAAAAGTGATAAAATGTTTGCAAAGTCTGATTTCGAAGACATTGACATTTTGCTTTAATGGCGAATTTCCTGATACGTTGAAAGTTGCGAAGGTGGCAACAATTTATAAATCTCGATCCCTAACTGACCCAAGTAATTACCGTCCGATATCTGTGTTACCAGTATTATCGAAGATATTAGAAAAAATAATTTATAAGCGCTTAACAAATTACCTACACTCCTTTAATTTGTTATCGATCTAAAAAAGCCTTCGATACCGTCAGCCACAATTTTTTCCGATATAAGCTACAGTGTATTGGTATTCAAAGTAATGCCCTTAAAATTTTTCAATCATACCTAACAAACAGAGCAGAAATAGTTAAAATTGGTGACGCCCAAAGCAACACTCAGATCATTAGGTACCCATGGCGGCCGTCAAGGGTCCATATTAGGACCACTGCTATTTCTTATCTAGATAAATAACATAGATAATTAAATCTTCATGGTCATGTTACTTTGTACGCGGATGACACATGTCTGTTTTACTTTCATAATAACATAAATAAAATTATCTCACAAGCTCAAGAAGATATGAACATGCTGTTCGAATGGTTCCAGTACAATCTGTAAATATAAATATATCTAAAACATGCTATGTTATCTTTAAGACTAAAAACTAACTATATATAAGCAAATACATTTTAATTTTGATTTCATTTCATTTTGATTAGGTATAGTGTACTGAAGGTTTTATGCGTCTTTACCTACTTATTGTAACAAAATTTTGTTAAAATTTAATTAAGTACTTAGGTATATGATATGTATTGTTCTCATGTAAGTAGATTTAAAGTAATCTTTTTGATAGTAAATTCTTTAAAACTAACCCAAAATATATCACATGTGATATTAATGTATCTTAATAAATAAATAAATTGAAGATTATTATGTAAAAGTAAAAACTGTGAGAATTTTTAGAATAATGCATATTTTAATTAATTTTTTAAGTTCCGTCTCCCTGTTCGTCTGACATCTATTAAGATCTGTATCTCTGAATTGTAGTAGGTACTATAACTCAGGAATTACATTACTATGGCTGCTATAACGATAATTAATTTTAAAAAAACCTAAAAATTATCTATAATTTAAGGTGTTCCTTCCCTAGACAAGAAATTTGCTTTTTGGACCTTTGTACCTTATGCCTTGTACGAGACCGCTCATGCTAAGTTTGTTTGATTTAATTTTTAAAGGATATTTAAATAATTAAGTAAGGAATAAATATATAAAATGACTTTGATTACAAAGTGATAAAAACTGGTATTGTTTCTATTTTTATAATCCATACTTTTGAGGTTTTTTTAATATTTTCCTCTTCCAGCGTCTGACATTAGTAATAAAATTTAAAATTTTGATCTAATACAAATGTTTAATTAAATGGAATGTAAATGGAATTTTACCCCATCTTCTCAATATAAATTTTTGCCGAAAGAGATGATCCCTTTTTATTAAATAACCAGTAAACGAGCAAGCGAAACACTTGATCTCTTATTCTTACATATTTTGTCCCAATGACATGTAAGTTTGTCATCGGTAACTTGGCAATTGATATTCTTAACATGTTTTATGTACCCATTATTTATAATGTGTTATAATATCGTTGCCATCGTCATCCTATTTTCGTCCACTGCTGGACAAAGGCCTCTCCAATGACACGCCACTGATTTAAGTTTTCAGCGCTTAATTTCCAACCACTTCTCACCACTTCGCGTCTACTTTGGCGTATTACACTACGTTTGCCAAGACGTGATTACCATTCGAGATATAGTTATAATGGTGTTCTAATGTTTCTTTTTTCAATAATGTTCCAGTGAAATAAAAGTATTATGACAAGAAACTATAAACATTCGTAATATCAGAAAATCAGCAAGTCCACTATTTGGCTAAAGGTCTCTCTCAAAGGAAACTCTCTCACTCACTATAAGAACATGGTCATATTAACTATATCACACCGTTTTTCTATGATGATAAAAGCTGTAGTCAATTACTAACAGATAATGTCTACCGTTCTGATATGGTGATGAATTTTCTTTCTCAGAACGAATATTTGTGTTTTTAGAAATATTTGTTTCTGATTTAGTCCTTGTTGTACTCCACCGTACCTTGCATAGTACGTATCACCTTGCCTTCTTGGCTAGGTTCGACCCGACTCTAGTAGGGAAATTATCCGCCAACTCACAGTGGAGCATTGTGGTGAATTCATTTTTAACTTTTCTTTTATATGTATATAGAAGAGCTCAGCAGTAGAACATTCACAAGTTAGTTTAGTTTAGTTCAATACATTTCAGCCTCAATTACAGTCAAGAACGGAGAAAGGAGGAAAATAATTATCATACGCAATTTTGCGTGATACGACACAAAATTTTTGTCTCTATTTAAATATATTATGACTAATCTTTTCAAAAAACTTGTCATGCACCGACTTGACCCCGTTACAGTTTTTTTAAATGTCTACGAGTATTTTACGACATCGTCTCTTGTACCAATAATTGGATGCTGAGTGATGCATTAAATATGCAATATCACTGTGTCCTTAGTGGTTTGTATTACTATGTCACTATATTGTTATTTAAATGCTTGTAAATATCACATATCTTTGCTAATATATCGGAAAAATCCAAAAGCAGGATTGACTTTATAACTTCAGCACTTGAAAGTTCAGCAATGGTAGTCCGGATTTAAAACTGCAGACTTTCAGTTAATATCCACGTTTTTTATACAGATGTCATGGTTTTAATCTACAGATTAATAAAATTTTATTTTGTGCTACCTTCATATTTATAATCGTAAACGAAAAAAAAAGAAAAATTATTTTTGTGGCCCGTATTTTGTCTTCAATTAAGTAAGCTCTTATAGAACTTTTGAATTAAATTTTAGAATAATAGTTTTAGTTAAGTTTATTGGAAAACATGGTCATCATCAAGTGCAAATTCTGTTAATAAGATAAAAAAAATGTCCGGAGTCGTACATATTATTTTAACAATTAAGAATTCTTATCAATGTCTTTTTTTGTACATTATATCAAAAGCTGGGTGTACTAGCACTTATTTGAAATAGCAGGAGTTTATTTTGAGTCACGTTTTCACCACGCTTTCTATCCACCTGACTACCTCAACTCACTAAGACAATTTCATCTGATTAACAATTAGAAGGATTTTCGGATGAACTTTGGGCTGTAAATTATTCTTTCTCGAAACTTTTAAATCTTTTATCCTAGTGATGAAAATATTAAGGATTTTTTACAATGAGGTCATTGAACCTAGAATCGGCAATAATTATTAGTAAGTAATATATATATATATATATATATATATATATATATATATATATATATATATATATATATGTATATACCTACCGTGTTATAAATACTTTTTGAGGCGGAAATTTGTCTTCAAAATATCATAAATATTTTTTTTATTTCTTTATACTAATTTAATTAAAATAATATAGGATAACGGAAAACTGAGTTTTTTTGTACCTCAAATGTAACCATATACATTAAGTTATACTGTACAATCTTATGCATCTTGCAAGAAATTCTATATAAGTAAACTATATTGAAATGTATCATTATTTTTATCTAAATTTATTATTCTGTCAACAATACGTAGAATATTATTTTAATATAATTATTGATATGTTTCGAAGTTATGGTATAATCTGAAAACGGACTGTCCCGCAGAAGCATCATTCATATTGAGTGTGCACTTATCTACCGGTATTTGCGTCACTTCACAAGTGCTTATCGAGTAATAATATCGGAAATGAATTAACTTTATAAGGAAATCCCATAATCAAAGGGCAGTCTTTTTAATTTAAATGTCGTTTATTTTTACTTTCACTTAAAATATGTTCTTTGTTCTAAATGAATTCCTATTTTATGTGTAAAATGTCAAGTTCATCATCTCAAATTTTTCGAGTTCTTCTACTAATACGAGTGAGACTAGCTTTTAGCCTGCGACTTGGTCCGCGTAGAAGTCGAAAATGGTTGTAATATGATTTTTAATTAGTTTTTTACGTTATTAATTTTAAAATAATCAATAATAAAAACGAAATAATCGCGCTACAATAATATGCGGCGGCGGCGGGCGACCCGTCGGTCAAAAATGATCGAGTCGTTTGTACGGCCGTGATTGAGACACTCGCTCGCGGGTTGTGATCGAATCAATCGATTCAATCAATCGCGATTGACACAGGTCTATTTGTAATGTACCTAATGTTAAAATTTAGCCATTTCTGTATCGTAAATAATTTTGCTACCATGACGTATTTATTTCAAATTTGGTTTTTTTTATGGGTGTCTAATCACCTTATGGCGAAATAAATATTTCATTTTCATTTTCAACGCTGTTCTAGAGCGCTCGCGGGCACCGTTAGCGCTCTATTGCCCTGGTGGCGAGTGGGAGGATTATAGGCTTGCCTGATAGCTCCCCTACCATGAATAACATTCGCTATCAAGTGTCTATGATAACAACCTGGATCGACGGCTTTACGTGCTCTCCGAAGCCGGAAGAAGGTGGGGAGACCTACAAAGACATACACCCAGACCAGGAACAAACATTTGTACAAATACATCTTTAGAATGGTAATAGTGACACAAGGACGGAATTTTTACAAAATGTTCCTCACTATTTCGTCAAGTATATTTTTAAGTCGATGGAGTATTACTCATTTATTTTTAAGAATTACTTAATTATAGTTTTCTTGGACTCGAACAGTGCGGATAAAGCTCCTATATATATATATATATATATATATATATATATATATATATATATATATATATATAGTTTGTCACGGTCTGGTCGTTTGTGTATGTGATGTTCTGTGTGTTTTCAGACAGGATTAACATCCTACTCAGGGCTTTTGTGTCTAATGCGCTACTATTATATTGCTATTTAAAATATTTTACAAATTTTATATTAAAATAAAGTGGTAATGTTTAAAATTTGCTGTTTGTTTTTAAATGAAAAATATTAAGCAATAATTTAGATTTTTTACTTTAGATTTTAAAGTTTCCTATTAAATGTTTTCTTAACAACAAAAAATTTTAAATAACCGACAGAAAACACACCACCCAAACTAAAGCGTTTAAATTTAAAAAAAAATTATCTTAATAATAAATACCTATACCTACTAATTTAATTTAAAAAAAATAATAATTGAGCATCAACAATTTAATTTGTCGACAAAACCAACCATTAATTATCAAAAACGGAAATTTTAAGATAATTCCAATAAGCAAATTAATATATTATTCTAATATAGCGTCAAATAAATAGCTGCAATATTTAAAGTCAGCTTTTAAATTAATAAATTAGCTTAAAAATTAGTAAATCAAACAATATAAATTAACAAAAATCTTGGATTGGACTACGAGAGTTAACACTATATTATTTCTAGTAATTTTATACCAAAGGAATTTAACTTTGACAGTTGTATAGAAAACATTTGTATAAAATTTTCATCCGAGTATTTTCATATAGTTCAAAATTTTGAGAAATGATGTTTCAGATCATATTTAACAAAAAAATAAAAAATTTTATAAAATAAAATAAAAACGTCATGTGTATTGAAGAGGGGGAGGGTTATACGTCAGATAGGTACCATTCTGAAAACTAGTAAATATAGATTAATTTTATACCTGATTTAATTCATGCAGATGCAATTAAGATCCGTTATAAATTTAATAGCAAATTGATAAATAAGCGCTTGAGCGCGTGCTCCATAATAATGATATTAAATGCTCGTAGTAGTCGACAATCTACTCATTTTAAAAATAATTGAGTTTCAAAAAGTCTGTTTAACAGGACACATCGATTTCCTCTTACGTAGGTATATTACACTCGGATCGCTAGTATTTGTATAAATAGAAAAAGTTACCCTTAAAAGTTACTGTCTGTATCCGAACAGAAATAGATCATGTATCCGTCAGATTTCTCACATTTCTTCAGAACAAAAACTAATCAATAAACAAACAAATCACTACGCTACTGTCATAATTGGATTTCATTAAACCCAATAATTTAAATGAAATGTCATTGCGTTGCATTGTATTAACAGTTTTCTGTCAATGCACATTATTTTTTATAAAACTTCCTAATAAGACATAGTTTGTAAAAATAATTATTACGGAATGATCATTAAAATACGATGTAATTCCGAAAAAAAAAAATTACTTCTATTAAAAGTCACATTACACGAGTATGAATTTATTGTGCACATAACTTGTGTTTCCTCATTTTTAGTAAAATTATTATATACTAGCGGCCCGCCCCGGCTTCGCACGGGTATTTAACTAAAATTTTAAAAATTATAAATTTATTTTTTTAATCACCTCCATGCGCCATCTATCGTATAATAGTAGAATATCGTTTTTATATTTAGTGACATTTAACATAATTAATATTTAACTTAATAGTATATTAATTGAAAATGATGTTTATCTAAAATATTAAAACGATTTCTATTCCTATCCGACATATTTAGTAAACTTTTAAGTTTAGCAAAATAATAACTCAAAAATAAGTTTTGTGAGTTTTTAAGATTCCTTAGACCAGATATCGTTGGCGGCGTAGGTACCTATTTCTATTTGCTTAAATATTTATTTTTAAATTTAATTACAATGAAATAAAAACTAAATTATACTGTGAGTTATGTTTAATTTTATGTATTAAAGTTATTTACATTGGTTTTGTACTTTTTACGTGATACGTGAACAGAGAAAAACACGATAAGAGATGGCGCTGATACAAAGAAAAACGCGCTATTGAAATTTATTCTTGATGATATATAGTGTATTAATAAAACGGAGGTTTTAACAGATTTATTATTTGTATAGATTGTATACGCTCTTTACATATAATGTAAAATCGTCAAAATGTTACTTTAAGTTTTTTAAGTTCTTTCTTATTTCTTTGTTGACCTAAAACGTAAGGTTGTCAATACACAAGGCTTGTCAATCAATGGGCTTGTTATTTTTACTGTATAAAAGAATATTACGTTAAAATCGTTTCGTTACGAACAAGATCACACAACGAGGCTTTTATAGGACTATTTGTTTTATTTAACAATAGCGTGAGATTGACCTGGGCAGGTCTTCTGAATGATTGTCACTTCATTGTAAAAATGACATACCGTGTCAACCTTTTTTTCGCTTATAAGGTTACGTACGCCACGAAACCTCACTAGGACCATTATTTATTTATTTATTTACTCTTTTTGCACACCAATACCTACACAAAAGAACAATACATTTGTTTATACATTTACAACAGAATTTAAAACAATCAACTTGCATCAGTTGCAATAGACGGCCTTATCGCTAATACAGCGATCTCTTCCAGGCAACCTTTGGGCATTACTACTACTTAGTCTATATCATGGCATTTATTATACATAATGAATAGACTTTTTTTACCTTTTTTTTATAATATCAAGGTAATTTACCTACATTTTACATAAAAATTAAAAGATTTTTTTAATGTCAATACTTGCCCAAACACCATCACATCGTTTGGTGTTAACTTATTATTTTTATTTAAAAAAGTCCCTATTTTTTTTTATTTTTTTTTTAAATATTAAATTCTTAATAATAAGCATAACCAATTGGCTAAAACTACGACCATTATTTTATTTTAATTAAACAAACTTTTAAATCTATTTCTGACGTCAATAGACTTTTTATCACCGAGTTATGTTATTAGCCGCGGGCAAATTTAATACCGAATAAAAAAATATTATTACGTATTAATTACTGAATGTAATAAGCTCACATCCTAAACACAGAATTAAAGAATAAATCAGAATTAAAGAAAAAAAAAAATAATCTGACATAAAAAACTATAAATAAATAAATAAAACAAAAAATATAAAAAAATAGAGTCAATTCCTACTTAGATCAAAAAAGTTTTAATTAACGAATTCATATTTATATAATAGAAGGAGTCTGCGATAATTTTTCTTTTTTTTATAGAAATTAGATCTGTGCAAAAAAACTAGTTCCATACGTAGACAGAGATGTCCACCGAATTTAAATTTCGCATACTGTGATGTATTAAAACTTTTATTTTCCGTAATACCTACCTACAAGTTACAGCGGTTGAGAATTTAACATAAGAGATCGATGTAAAGATTTCGGCGAGAACGATCACGTGAGAATTTTGATCGAAATTCAGAGACATGATCATATTTGAGTCAATAAACTAAATATGAAACTCTATTAACAATTTAGCTAGTTAAGTTTCGGAGACGCTCAAAATCTTTCTATCGGTTAAGGACAAAAGACCCAACTTGGTAGATCCAACTTCGAGAAAAATGTCAATCGTCGAACCGCCAGTTGAAGTCGCTAGGATGGGTAGCGTACGGGAAGTTAAAAAACGTCTTTTCATCCGCCATACCTCAGTGCTTGAAGTCGAAAGTCTTCGACCAATGTGTATTACCAGTGATGACATACGGGTCTGACACGTGGTCTCTGATTATGGGTCTTCTAAACAAGCTCCAATTATGAGCTTTACATATATATTATTTATTGGCCGTATGTAACTAGTTACGTACGTAATGTATGTTGTGTGTGAACGCAGAACAAGAGATGAACATCAGAACAGACCATAAGAATTTACAACGACCGGAGTTTAATATGTAACAAGTGATACAAATTAAACTAAATTGTAAGTTAAATAACATAAAAATATAATTTCCTTCTTTTTATTTTATTTTTATTTTTTACACTTGTAATATGTTTTTTTTAATAACATGTTAGTTATTAAGCCGAACAAACAAGTTTTGATTTTTTATCCTCAACGTGTGTCGTGCTCTCTGTTCAGCCATAAGTATTTAATTAAACCTCGATATAATGAAAATATACGTTACAAAGTTATTATCTTTCATTGACGAAAAAACAGCGAACGCTAGACATTTGATTCGTAAATTTTTATAATTTAATATAGTAATAATCCTTATTGTATACCACAAGGGAGTAAACAAGCTTTATTAAGATAATGAAAGATTTACAAAGGCGGTCCTATCGCTAAAAGAACGATCTCTTCCAGGCAAACTTATGGTATACGTACCTATGATTGGTATAGGCCACGTCAAAAAAAGCAATAAGGAAGTGTGAGAAAAAATTGTCTAATTTTGATGATTCCTTTTTATTATTGCACAGAGTTTTTTTGTAAATTTGCTGGCTCGTGGAAGGTTGTTAATACACTTTCATAGAAGTTGTTACTTCATGTTTTTTCTTCTTGCTCGAGCCAGTCACACTAGAGGCTAGTCTGATAACTGAACTGAATTAGCCTGTAACGGCCTACTGCTAGGCAAAAGCCTCTTCTCTATATACGAGAAGAGACTATTATTCATTTTTTATTATATTTTTTTATAATAAAAAATATTACCGGTGGGAGGGATGTGCTGTGCCGCGCTCCCGGCTGCATGGGTACCACCATCTTGCTTGTTTCTTCCGTGAAACAGCTTTGCTGTGTTTCAGAAAGAAGGGCAAGACAGGTAGTGTAATTACTGGCACCGAGACTTAACATCATATGTCTCAGGATAGGCAACACATAAATGAGTTGGCTGGGCTAGTTCCAGATAAACTAATTTATGTTCATAGGCGACGTCGACCACTTACCATCAGGTGGCACGTCTGCCAGTTTGCCTATTCAACTAACATAAAAAAACTACCCTCTACCATGTGCAGAGACTTTATTTACTGGGGCATTCCTTTTGGCGAGATCGAAGTGATCGAACAAGAAATTATTTTCTACTTAAATTAAATTTGTAAATCCAATCAAGAAATAAATCAAGTTAATTGTCAGTGCGTTTTTATTTTTAACTACCAAACGCTGGTAGCGTTACATTATATTATAACATTCATGCTTTCGCACTTTCATATTTCATACCATTTTCTTCTTATACTAATTAGATTTTCTTATTTTCTATTTTACTGGGTGCTTTATACAGTTCGGCTTACGAGATATTATTACTAACTATTAGTATTATTTACAACCAAGGACTAATTCTAAATTTTTAAGCTAACATAATTATTTTTCAATTTTAATAATAAACACAATTAATTTTTGTTATTTAATATACAGGATGACTGGTGAATCACTATCAATATTTAAGGAAAATACTCGGTACATGATTCTCATTTGAATTATGTAAAAAAAAGGTAAATATTAATAAGTTTCTAAGAAAAATAACTTAACAGTTATCTAATTATTTACGCGTCGTCTGGACACCCTAGCAGCTAGCTGCATTTCGACACAAAACAGGTAGTTTTCTTACGTCCAAACGCCGCCACGCGTTAACAGGGTAGCATAAGGGCAGATAAACAAGCATGATCCAATCCCCCTTAATACTTTAATCCTGGCAAAGGATAGGCAAAAAATACTAAGATATTTTACTCGTTTAAGCAACAAACTTGTTGACTAGGTAAATGATGTGAACTTTGACAATTTTTAGATGTGAACAAAGGAACAGTACAATACCTGTGCACGTGCCGCCGGCATGACTGGAAAAGTATCCATGCTTCATTTATTAGAATTGAAATGTATGGAAATTTAGTCAAAAATTAAGATTTTTTTTTACATAATTCGAATGAGAATCATTTACCGAGTATTCTCCTTAAATATTGATAGTGACTCACCAGTCACCTGTATATACATATGTTGTAAATGCAATGAGATAATAGATAATTTTCCTACGCTAAGTCCTAGAACATAACAGATCTTATACTACATTCGGTTAATTCCAATATATTTTCAATGAGGCTCTTGATAAATTTTACAATCGTCGGTCATATATATATATATTTTAAATCATTATATCATCATATATATATATATATATATATATATATATATATATATATATATATATACGGCAGGTTTCGTACAAGTATTAAATGCCTAGTTTATTTATATTATAGCCTAATTTTAAATGCCTAGTCTGTCGCTTACCACATCAACAAACATAAAAAAAATTAAAACTAAATAAAGTGATAATTGTGGTATCACTGATTGAAATAAGTAAACGGCAATTAGTGAATTTTTTATAACCTTCAAATTCAAGTACTACCGTGTGCCCACATTTATTCGAATATGATAAAAAAAAATTAAAATGTTAAATATATGGCTAATAATTGCTTAAATAAAACGTAACATTTAAGTTATTAATAGTATTCAAGGCCATTCGAGAATAATTACAGGCTCATTTTGTAGATAGATTGTGCTTCTAATGGTTGAATTATGTTACTAATTTCGGTACCGTAAAGCGTAAATAGAAATCGCATAGAACGAGAAAAGAAATTCACAAATGATTTCGACTACATTAAGAACTTCCAAATTTGTGTGAAATACTTTACCAATAAATCAGTCGTTCCTATTTACCCTATTTTACAGTAATTATTTCTTCCTCGATAGATTAGGTTGGTAATATTGTGGAATCAGTTAATCAAACAAGAATTCTATCTCATAGTGCTCTTAGCATTTAGTGCCAATACGCTGGCTCCGAAATAATAAAAATAATTTAGAAATGTTGCAAAAACCTACCAGGTGGTACCAAAACTTGTCTCTGAAGTTTTTTTTTTTTTTTAAATATCCTTCTAACATGGTCATTAGAGTATGTGTGTACATTGTTTATTTGTTTTCTCTTCCATACCATTTATCGCTTCTATTATATGCTGCTCCCACTTTCATTCTTCATACTAAATCTTTCTTTCATCCATCATCTTTCACACTATGGGTGGGTTCCCTTCCTATTTGCTACTTGTTTAAAAACTCTGTGTTACTTATAAGGTAAATAAGTGGAATAGACAATTTGCTATTTTAATCTAATAATTTTTGGTTTATCAATTTTATTGCTTTTATTGCATCTAAATGGACTAAGAAAATTGTTTTATTTTATTTCACAAATTAAGTTACCAAGTGATACAAAATACTTATATCTAATTACATATACCTAAACAATTTTTATAAACTTAATTAATAATTATCCAATACACTATTGTTAATTATTATTATCTACTTAACGCCTATCCTAATTACAAACTTATTTTTCAATGCTGGTTGAAAGTAAACAATTATATCTATTATCTAAGCATCATACCTTAATTGCTATTTCTTTTATTTGATATACAGATATTTTTACAAAATGCTAGAAATACGGCTCTATTTTTGTCGTCACTTAATATGTCAGTTATGTTTCCTATTGACAATTTGAGACCCATGTCTCTGAGATTAAAAGCAATACTCATATATACAGAGTCAATGCTGGTAATGATTCAAAATTAACGATGACAGCTACTATAAGTTGTTCTATTACACATGACTTAGCTGATATACATGACCAAAATATATTTTTCAACATTTAACATTCTTGTTAACCGATAAAAAAGAGACGTAACTTGAGATAAAACTTGAAACATGAATGCTATTTATGTGTCACAGTTATTTTAGCACGTCAATGTAATTACCGACAAGACACAAGATGTAGGTACGAGTAGAAGTTTGAGTGACGTTACTAAGATATAAATATCTTTATAATAAATAAAAACGTTATTTAAATGACGAAATTAATGACTTAGTGTATTGAAAAAATTGGCCTTTAATCTAGAAGTCTGACGATAAAGTACCAAGTAATACCGGAACTTGTCTCTGAGGTTAAAAGCATGTACAGAGTCGATGCTGGTAAAAATTCGAAATTAAAGATGATAGCTGATAATTTTAAAAATTAAACAAGTGCGAGTCGGACTCGCCCTTGAAGGGTACCGTAGCAGCAAGTAACATCATATTAATGTGTTTGTAGTTCGTTGTAACTTTAATTGATGTTTTAATAATAGTGTATTTTTTTATTGAAAAAAAAAAAACTACTTACTAGATCTCATTCAAACCAATTTTCGGTGGAAGTTTGCATAGTAATGTGTACATTACTAACTTTAATGGCGTGAGATCGTGATGTATCACATATTTTTTTTTAGTTTTATCATTCTCTTATTTTAGAAGTTACAGCGGGGGGGACACATTTTACCACTTTGGAAGTGTCTCTCGTGCAAACTATTCAGTTTAGAAAAAAATTATATTAGAAACCTCAATATCATTTTTAAAGGCCTATCCATAGTTACCCCACACGTATGGGTTCGATAAAAAAATTTTTGAGCTTCAGTTTTAAGTATTGGGAACCCCCAAAATCTATTTAATTTTTCTTTTTTTGTGAGAAAATCTTATTTTGGTTCACAGAATACATCTACTCACCAAGTTTCAACAGTATAGTTCTTATAGTTTCGGAAAAAAGTGGCTGTGACACACGGACGGACAGACAGACAGATATGACGAATACATGAAGGTTCCGTTTTTGCCATTTAGCTATGGAACCCTAAAAATAATAAGATAAATTCAAAATTATGACATAACTGACATAAGTGACAACAATTTGATTCTAAATTCCAGTTTTATTTTATTTAAATAGATTATAAATAGCTTGGTTTTTGCGATATAATGTTTTAAATATAACTTTTTCCTTTCAGCACTATATCTTTAAACATTAATTACCACCAGTTCAGTATTTCCCGACGTTTCGGATCCTATATAGCGTCCAACGAAACGTCGGGATACAATTTAAAATAAAATATTGTTTGACTGTAATTTGAAATAAACGCGATAAAATCCGTTTTAGACTTTTAATTAAACAAGTAAAATTCGCGTAAATATATGAGAACATTATGTATTCGTTTCATATTTCAGCTGCGTAAATTTGCCCATGTATCTCAATATAGAAAACAACTAGGCTGGCTACCAATTACACTACGACCGAATATGCATGCTCTTACATTCCTTAACACTGTTCTATATCACCCTCAAACATCACCCCATCTTAAAGAGATATTTAATTTCTTAGTACATGACATTGAACACAGTTTGTGCTCTGAAAGCAGTAACTTACTTTCAATACCTATATGTAAATCCTATGCACAGGGCCGGATTTAGGGGAGAGCAAGCGGGGCAGCTGCCCCGGACCCCCACATCCACAAAAGAGGGGTTGCCACAATAGAGTCAACCGAGTTGGACCGGTCTGGAGTTGGAACGAGCTTTTTTTTTTAGGAATAGGACTAGGTGATGACCTGTTTTTCTTATCGGTGACTACTTTTTTTTTAGGAATATGTCCACCCGGCAACGATTATATATTGGCGTGAGATCGCGAAGAAAGAAAAAAGTAATCCAATTTCAGATCAAGGGGTCTCCACTCCTCCATTGCCCCGGACCTCCACAACTCTAAATACGGCCCTGCCTATGCATATAGTAATTCATACACGGTTAAAGTTTTCAAGCTTTGCAACCTTTTGCCCAGTCATAATATAATCAAAATCCGTCAATCTAAATCAAGTAATATCTATATATTTTTAAAAGTCATTTGCACAAATTTTATCTTTTCTCGACTTTATTTTAAGTATGTATTACTGACAAAAAAAAAAAGAAAATAAAAAAAAATTTAAAAAAAATCTAAATTAAAATAATACATACATACAATGTAGCTGTAAAAGTTTCGATTAAGCGTTCCACAGGAAAAAATTGTAACATACTCTTACGGCATAATTATGGATTGTATCTCATTGTAAGTGAACTTTATGTTTTTATCTTCTTATTATATATATATAATACAGTACAACCTTGATATAACGAGCCTCAATATAACGAATTCCTCGATTAAACGAATTTTTCGAAATCCCCTAGAACTGCCCGTTAGAGCTAATACAAAATATACCTCTACATTACGAATAACATTTATCAAAAACCTCTTTATAACGATTTTTCAATCATTGCAGAATATAGGTAGAAGGTATTTTTACATCTATTTAACGGATTTTTTCAACTTAAAACCTTGATATAACGTATCCTATTAATTATGTCCAATTAATTCCAAGTTCTTACCTCGTTAAAACGAATCGCAGTCCAGTCTAACCTCTATATAACAAACCTCATTATAGCGAATTACTTGGTATAACGAATATTTCCTAATTCCCTTCAGTTTCGTTATATCGAGGTTGCACTGTAATAGAAAACATAAAGTAACAACTATACCTAATTTATGACACTACAACAATCACAAGGCATTATCACACCAGTTCGATGGTGTCATATAATTTACTTTCTTACGTAACGAACATAAGCTATAGGTTCTTAATCGGGAGCCATCAAGGCTCACGATGTTAAGATTTTGTAAATTCATTTACTGTGAATGTATTTAATTTTTGATGATTTTGTGCCATACCCTTCTCTTCATCTGTTAGGCTGGCCCGTTGGCGCAGTTATCAGTGACACTGCTTTCTGCTCCAGGGTTGCGGGTTCGGTTCCCGCCCCTTGTCTGGATGTAATATATATATATAAGAGATCTCCACCTATATATTGACTCATCACGATATCTCTGGAACCATAAGGCGCAGAGACTTGAAATTTGGTAGAAATATTCTTTTTGACGAGTAGAGGTCAGCTAAGAACGGATTTTACGAAATTGTACCTCTAAAGGGATGAAAAAGGAAGGCAAAGTTTTTCCAATCTACTTAAAATTTTGCATAAACATTTATTAACAGAATCGATTGAAGACGTGTTTCGTATTTTATCGAAATTCATCTCCTAACGGGGTTAAAAGGTGGTAAAATCTTATTTGCTTTGTAGTTGATATCAATACTCCTTAGTGCTTTTGATTTAAATTACATTTTATTTTGACACATGTTTGACAACTTAATCAAACTATTATAAAATATTTTCCAGTATCGACGCAGGTGTAGGTGATAAAAAATATAAATTTATAATTTTTGAAATTTTAGTTAAATACCCCTGCGAAGCTGGGGCGGGCCGCTAATAAGAAATAAATTCTTTAAAATTATGTATTATTTTCATATATTATATGTGTGGATTGTTCTAATATATTACATTTGTATACAGTATTATATATAATAATATTTGTTGCAAGTATTTTTTTATGTATTTTGTAGTATAAAACATTAAACATATAAGTATAGTTAAAAATATTTTCGCACTCTTCCCAACACTTTTTTCTAAATGAATAATTGTTAATAAAGCTTTCCTGGAAGAGTTCGCTGTAAACGATAAGGCCGTCTCCGCATACATATATCTGTGCAAATGTCCAAATCTCTATATATATGAGATTCTCACCTATTAATTGACTCATCACGATATCTCTAGAACCATAAGGCGTAGAGACTTGAAATTTGGTAGATCATTCCTTTCACCGAGTAGAGGTCAGCTAACTACGTATTTTATGAAATTTCAACCACAAAGGGTATTGGGGAGGTGTTAACAATGAAAGTTCCCGTTTTTAAACTAAAGCTCCTACAGGCTTACAATTTGGTAAGTATATTCTATATGTAATGTAGAAATGATCTGTAAGCAGATTATATGACAGCTCATCCCCAATAAGGATTGCGGGGGGTGGGTGTTACCAATAGAAATTTTAAATTTCCGAGTTATAGCTTCTATAGGCTCCAAATTTACTAAGAATCTTTAAGGCCATATCTTCTATAAATTCGGAACTTTGCAGGAATCAGGAAGGAAGGGTCGTTATCAAATCGGCTTTACGTGCTCTCCGAGGCACGGTGTGGAGACCCACGAGGACTTACATCCAGACTGGAAACAAATATTTATACAAATACAAATATATTCCCCGAGTGAGAATCGACCCCACGATCGTCGGCGTTGAGGCGACCAGTACACCAGAACGGTCGTCAATTACATATATTAAGTGAAATTTAAATCCGTATGACAGGAATATTTCAATCAAGTTTCAAGTTGAGATTTCGAAAATCAATTTTATTATACGCCCAGTGATGTTTCCCGCCCGCTTCGTCATTTCTGGTCGGGGTATAAGTCCTTTCCGATTGTTATCACAGACATTTGATAGCGATCGTTACTCAATAGAGAAAAATATCCGTCAGCCCGCAGTGGAGCAGCGTCGTGGTATATGATGGCGCCAACCCTTCTCTAATATGGAGAGGAGGCACTTACACAATAGGGGAACGTTTACAGACTGATTCAGTTCAGATCAGTACTAAAATTGTCAGTGAGTTAATATATAATAATATTTAACATATAACGCAACTATAATTTATATAAAATCTTATTTTATTGGCAAATATACATTATACTTATTAATTTAACATGTTAAATAGCATTGTATTATAACACAACGAATTGGGCATTAACAAAAAAGTAAATCTACTGACGAGAAACGAAACTCAACGCGGGTAAAATAACGTGGATTATTTAGACTAGTACTTCATTAGTAAACAAGTCTAAATTAATTAATGCTGGTTGTAAAAATGTCGTTTCAAATAAAAAAATAATTATAAGATAACATAAATATTTTATAATAAATGCGGAAAAGTCTATTGATCTAACAATAAGGTACAAACAAGGAAGTTATATCATAACTGGAATGCTCACTTAATAAAATTGTATATTTAAATGTGCACCTTGAAATAACTGACATAAGGTTGACATTTGTTTCCAACATGTAGGTAAAGTGAAAAAATCGTTCCGAGCATTTCGTTGACTACTGGTATTTTGTCTTTTTCTTACGAGTTGCCTTGAATCCATGGTAGAAAGAGATGCAATCCCGCTCTTAGGAACGTTTTTTGAGTGCACGCGCGCATTCCGGTTTGTATTAAATTCCTTTGTTACAAAAGGGTTGACGTAATCACAGTCACATTGAGGGAGTGTCAATCTAAATAAAATGTCTGTGTGCGTATGTCTTGAAATGGCTGGTTGCGTTTTGTATACATTTATTTTAAACATTTGAAACATATACAAAAATAACAATGATATTTATAGTGCTTACATATTAAAAATAAGGTACAGTCAAAGTCAAAGTCAAAGTCAAAATATTTTATTCAGCATAAAATTATTACAATTATTTACTGAACGTCATGAGTCTACTACCAGTTCGAAAAGAAGAAGCCTCTGAGACCTGAGAAGAACTGGCGAAAGAAACTCAGCAGGACTAATATTATTTTTTTAGCGTAATGTTTTTAGCGTAATGTTTTTTTTTTTTCAAAGTAAATTGAAATTAACAATAATTCTCTGTAAGTTGGAATAGCCTGGCGGCGATCACTTCATTCCCAAGGCGTACTGTCTTACAATGATAAAAAGTGAAATAATTCATGTTTCATAATTGATGTCAATGTTTGTAAATCTTCGAAGGTAGAATTTTAAAATCCATCACTACATCAGTCGTGGGATATCCACTACTGAATATAAGCCTCCCCTCATTTTCTCTGGGGGGTTACGAATACTCACCTCGCTTGACAGGCGAGTTGGCGAGTGCAGTGTGTTGCGGCAGGATATGGCGACGCTGCTGCCCATCACCATCCTGGTTAGTGTACAGCTGCTTGCACTACTATAGCCTTAGTCGCATTTTACACATTGGCAAGGGAGGGATCGGGACTATTTTTCTCTATTGATCACCGCGCGTCTAATAATTGTTGATTGATAATTTAAAAAAAAAAAATTTTCAACTATTGATACATTTACAGACTCTACATTTGGACTAAATTTAAGTGAAACAGAAAAAGGTTGATGATTAATCCGCAACGCTCCACTGAGGGCTGGTAGATAATATTCTTATCAAGAGTGACCGTTATCATGACTTTTTAGCAACAACGACTTTACTTGCTCTCCGGAAGACCGAGAAGCTCAAATATGAAGACCAAAAACATTAATAAAAATACAAATAATTGCGTCTAGCGGAACCAAACCCGCGACTGTTGGCGTTAATACTATTTTAGTCACCAATATACTAGAACAGTCGTCAATATATATTAAAATAATAAAACAGAAATATTGGTGTGGGGGAGATCATAGTCAATTTACTAAAATCATTGAGGAGTTATATCGTATGTCTCCAGTGTTCATTATCAGGTCATCACCAATCTGACATAGAGTTACATGACATAGAGTTACTGCGTGTGTGTTTCAAGAGTAACACTGAAGTGCGTATATATATGTATATTGATAATCCAAATTCCAAATACTTTGCTAATGCTTACTAATGCTATGCTACTATGCTAAATACTATTAAATAAATGTACACAGCATTAATTATACTTAATGGTATGTACATTTATTTAATTAAAAGTCTACAACGGATTTTATCGCGTTTTTTTAAAAATCTTTACAGTTTAAAGATTTTTTTAATTATTTCTCGACGTTTCGGACCGTTTACAGCGTCCATGGTCTCGGGGACTGAGGTGGTGGGTGTTCGAATAATGAATTAATTGTTACATACCCCGCTTTTTATACAATTCTAATTATTACTTGTTCCTTTTCACGCAGAATGTACTTATTGTGTCTGAAAGTCGTGCTGTGTTCTAATTTTCCTTGGGTTCAATTAATTTCAGAACTGGCTCCCAAGCTGGTGGTATATTCCAACCATTCTTTTTATTGAAATTAAGATGTTTTTTTTGCTTTCAATAGCCTCGCGAATCATCCTTGGTAGGAATCGGTGTTCTTTAGCGAGAATTTGTGCCTTATCAAATCTGATATAGTGGTTGGTACCTTATTGAGTATATTGATACACAGCAGACTTTGTCGACCGTTGGTGTTTAATATCGTAATACTCCGTTTAGTTTTCCCTATATATGAGAGACCACATCCACAGTCTAATTTGTAGACCCCTGCATCTTGTAAAGGTATTTGACACTTGACAGATGGTAATAATTGACTTATCTTCGTTGGCGGTTTGTAGTAAGTTTTGATTGAAGCTCGCTTCAAGATGTAGCTAGTACGTGTTATGTATACACGTACGTGTACTTGTGGGTACTTATATATATATTTTAATACATATTTTTAATACTTTGTTGTTGCATAAATTTTTACTGTTTAGCCTAAAGGTTGACTGGTAGAGAATACAACTAGGCATAAAGTTTGACTTTTCGTCCAACTTTTCTATTTTTTACTTTCTGGTCAGTACTGCATCAAAAGTAATGCTACGACAAGAACATATGTTGTTACTATCACGTTATTATTACACATATCAAATTTACAGTACAGCACATAAGTAGCAGAAAGATGAGATCCGCAGACGAACGAACATTGCCAACATACTCGTAGCCCGAAAATTTTGCAAGCTGAAGTGACAATGGGCAGGGCACATAGCTCGTAAAACTAATGGCCGATAGAACAGAAAGGTTATCGAGTAGAGACCACATACCGGCAAACACAGCATCGGATGGCCATCCGCGAGATTGACAGACGACTTGAAGTGAGTCACCGGAAGCTGTTGGATGAGGACTGCTTCGAACCGGTAATTTTGAAAGTCGATTAGGGGAGGCCTACGTTCAGCAGTGGACATCCAATGGCTGAAATGACTTGAATGAAATGAATTAGGAGATAAGTACTGAATACTATCTTTCAAATTCCATTTTACCCTCTGTCTATTCTATTGTCGAAAAAATTTAGCTAATATCCTTCTCAAAGGTTCATCAATTTCACCGGGTTACCTGTGTAATTATTCGAAAAGTTTGGGAGACGCTGACCTAGGCCGTTAATATATAAAATAAAACATACCAGTTAAACGATAACCATTGACCTCAGGTATATGAATAATATTTATAATCTTAACAGTAAAAAATACGTATTTTTTCTTTTTTTTTGCATGAATAAAATAATATTATTTACGGCAAACGCTGTCTAACAAAATTATGCGAAAATTTTCAACGCTCTGATGATAAATTGGAACTACTAATTTTAATGCTTAGAAACAATTGTAGTGAGACAGTTTATGCAACGTGTAACCCGTAGAATGCTTTGCATATGATATGTGCTAAAAACAGGCGTTCCACAGGAGTCAATGTTAGGTCATTTACTATTTTTAAAATACATCAATGATTGTCTATTCTTTTTTAAAGATATTTGTCATATATATAATAAACAATATTGAATATATGTTTAAAAAAACATACGAATAAACTTACGACGCAAAATTTTTAATATACAAAGTCAAGGTCTATTTCCTGACGAAACGTATTCACTTAAGTATATAACAAATAGCTTTTACCAGGGAATTCGAAGGCGTGGAATCTACTTCATTACAATTTCACTACAACTATTTCTCAAGTAATAACTTCAGTTTTAGACGGTGTATTAAAATGCCAGATTTTAAGCAAGACCCCCAATAACACTATTAGTGTACCACATCTGATTCGGCGTATCACTTTTTGCGCGTCGTGGGAACAAACACATATCTTTTAAAACCTTCGTAACAAACCACAGGTGGTGCCATTTACGAACGTAACAGAGAACATTGCCTTGACTTTCATCACAGTATCATAATTCATTCGCGATTATATCACTACTCCATATGAACTTGCCGCAAAACTCATATCGCTAGAGAATTGTTGTAAGGCCGGTCAACCAACCAACACATAAATCGTTTTAACTTTTATACAAAATAATAAAATTATTAATTCATACAAAAATTTAGAATATATAATTAATTATAAATATGTATTTTAATGTTTTTTTTTTTTTCAAATGTTTAGTCGTAGTTCTTGATATTATACAATGATTTTTATATTAATATATGCATGACACATTAAGGCATAAATATAAAAAATTATATTCGCAAAAATGGAACTTTTGAATTATTTATCTTATGCCGTTTTCGTCACTTACTATTTTATTAGAAATTATGACTTTAATTTAAAAATTATTTAAAACTTATCATAGGAACTGACGCATTATTAGAGATAACTCAAAAACTACTCGTCAGATCTCAGTCAAATTTAAATGGGACTACATGACAAGCACCTGCTTTCGAGTATAAAAAGAATCATCATAATCGGTACCCCCAGTTAAAAGTTATGAGGTAACACACATTAAAAAAATACAGTCGAATTGAGAATCTTAATTAAACATGAGAATTAAACATTTATATTTTAACGCAAAAATTTTCAAACCTCTTCCTGTCTAAGACGACCGGTATTATCACAAAATTTTTAATACCAATGTTAAGTAAGCTCGTTGTAAGTGGGGTGTCAGTGTCCGTTGTCATTTAACTGGCACAGCAATCAAATTAACTATATTAAATTTTGATTACACGGCTACTAAAAATAGAATATTAGAATTGCAGATTCTATTCTTATAATATAATTCTAACAGGCCTAATTCTGTACTTTGAAAATATTGAAAAAAAATGAAGGGTATTTTAAAAATCGATAAGTCCAAAAAAAAATTTTTTTTTTCGGTGTCCATCTGTATCTTAACGGCGCCGCCTCACGCAGCGGCTTCTAAATAAAATTTAATTAACCATAGCATGATTTAGATCCATATTACGAGATACTTTTATCGCGTAATTCAGGACGGTTCTCATTGGAGAGGGGATGAAATTTAAAATGTGAAATCAGAATCGAAGACGCCGATACAGCTAGTAATATAATAAATTAAGTGAATCAGACTGTAAGCGTCTCACTGCTGGGCAAATGCCTTTTCTTCGTGTAAGAGAAGGGTTGGAACTTATTCAACACACTGCTTCACTGCACACACACACACCAAATTTTTGCCTACAATGAGTAACGATGGCTTTACGTGCTCGCCGAGACACGGTGGGAGACCCACAGGAACACAGATCAGAAATAAATATTTGTACATAATTATCATCTGGCCCAATCGGGAATTGAATCTGCGACCGCCGGCGTATTCACACCACTACACCATAACGTTTGTCGCTAACAAATAATATTTAAAAAAAAAACTATAAAAAATCCCGTCACTATAAAAAAGTCAGAACATAAATATTCGAGTGCCAAAAATATGCGGATGAATCATATTTTTTTTAATATCCGACTATGGTAAACAAACTAAAATATATAAATCACTAATATTTTCCGTTTACTATAGAAAAATGTTTGTTGGTCAGCTACGTTTATAAACGATATAGGCATCATTTACTTCCAACCAGGGAAACACGAAGCGCTCATATTTCAAACTCATTAATACACATAAATCATAACTAAATAGAAAAAAATGTCTATTTAAAAAACACACATTATTAAATTAACTCGTAGATCATAGATATTTGTTGAACATTGATGTAATTTTTATGTTCTAAAGATTCTTCTAGCGGTGTTAAAACTGTGTTGTTTTGATGCTTATCAGTGTTTGATATTCTTGGCAACCACTTCGCTACTACAATCATAGCCTGGTTTTCTACTATTATACTATTATAGTGTCACAATCACAGATAATAAATACAAATTAATTGTTCTGACAGGTTTACTATGCTACTGAACTGAATCAGCCTGTAAGCGTTCCACTGCTGCGTAGAGGCCTCTTCCTATATAGGAGAAATGTTGAAGCTGAATCGACCACGCTGCTTTAATGCGGGTTGACGGATATTTCCATTACCATGTGTTAGCGTATTCAATATTTACCAATCGATTTTTGGATGTTTGATATACCTATTCTTAATTATTGTAATATAATTGATTTAAATAATTTATGTGTGTTATAATTATTTAATTAATTATATTATGTTTCAGTATTATTACGTTAGTAGTGATCTTACACTAATTTGAATAATTAGGTGTACTTCGGCAAATTAGTGTCCGTCTTGTTGGAGTGAATGATATAAATGGGAGTGATAACAAGAGAAGAGCTCATTCTAGTTTCAGCTGAGGACTAAGAAGTAACACTGAGAGCCCCGTTCCACAATTGTTTATAAATTGTATATTTATTTGAAAAGGAAATATATATCAAAATAGAGGAATTGGCTTTTATTCTTACACATGAGTCACGATCACTATCAGATGTATGATGATAACCAGCAAAACCAACAAGCTTTATGTGCTCTCCGAAGCACGATGGGGACACCCACAAGGACATACACCCAGACCAAAAAAAATGCACAAATATAAATATCTGCCCCGAGCGGGAATAATACCCGCGACCGCCGGCGTTGAGGTGTATTCACAGCACTACACCAAAAGGGTTGTCAATGTGGTACCAATTCAATCTAATTAAAATGTCATCATATACGTGTCATAATGATTTTGTAATGGCATACCAGTTTGTTACTATAATAATATATTTTTATTTATTTAAATAGTTACACCATCAATGATTGCTCTATTAACACGTAGCGTGTTTCAAATATGATAATGATAGCAATTTGAATTAATTATAATAATAAATGTACATAAAAATGTTAAAAGAAAATTTTATTTGTGTTGCCTACAAATGTACAAAAATCACTACAGCCTTCGTGGAGGACAAGGAAACAGTTAGGTGCTTCTTGGGAATTTCCTAAACGTAAATAATTATACAGAAAATAATAATGTCTTTTGAGAAAATTGTCTAGAATATAACATTATACACATTTTCAAAACAGAACCTTATATATTTCCGCGTGTAATCATGCCAGAAATGTTGTCAGTATTTCCTCGTTTAATCGTTATTCCGATTCTCTAGGAAAAAATGTACCATGACCGGAAACGTTATGCTAAATATGAATAAATTACCAAATAAAATATTCTTTTGTTAATATATTACCGACCCTCAATGAAAATTATAATAAAATAATCATAAATTTGTAGTAAAATATTAAATAAATATTTATCTTAATTTTTAAAGACATTTGAATTTCATTATCATTACTTTGACGGGTAGGTGTCAAAAGTTATTTAAAAATAAGTCTTTTTGTGTTTAAAATTTGTATTTATTGAAAGTTATGTATACGAGTATGTGAGTCCACCCGATACCAGTACGGGCTATCCTCCATTTTTTTTTTTTTTGTATTAACCGTATTCATCTAAATTAAATAAAAAATATAAAAACAAATAAATAGATGGTAGATAATATGGACTTATTAAAATAGTCATGACTGTGTGACTTTGGACATTGAGATTGGCGAAATCATACGTTTTATTTTGGCACTATTGGAAGCCATTAATCCGATCACTTGCGTTAGCTTTGGTTAACACACGTGTTAGAGAGATTTTGGTGTTTTAGTTTGTGTTTATTACTTTGATTTACAAGCTATAAAGTGAAAATAGTTGGTAATTGGTTATATTAGTTATTATTAACATCCATAAGGCTTGGTAAGTGTTTTTACAGTGTATATTAGTTTATTTTTATTTAGTTTATATAGTAGGTAGTTTTATATATTTTTTAGGATTTAGATCGACCTCCGGATCCCCTGCATCCAGATGGGCCATAAAATCCACGGAAACGTCTGGCAGTTGATGACTCGACGACATCTAATCCCTCATTCAAAGTTACACCGCTATTCCTTCCACTGCTATTCCTTCTATTCAAACTGTCAGTATACGTTCATACTTCATTTTCCGAGGTTCCTGAGAGCTATACAGATGATGACAAAGGTCCCTTCATCCACAGGCAGGGCAGGTACAACCCTCCGGGCCATCAAATTCGGACAATTCCTTCATACACACAAAATTAAGTTTATAGTTAATGATGGAGTTAATAACATTGGACGCAATAAAATATCAATTCAATTTTCCTCTGCTGAAACAGCCAACTCTTTTATTTCCAATCCCATTCTAGAAATGTATAAATATAAAACTACTGTACCAACGTGTAACATCACTAGAATGGGTTAAATCAAAAGTGTCCCCGTAGACTGGTATATGCAGGAACTGGTGAAATCTCTAGAGCTTCCTTCTAGATATAGAGAGGTCAGATATCTAGACGTTTAAATAGAAAATCAAATAATGAAGGAAGGGCATCTGGCATAAAATTCTACAATCTAAGCCTCTACGTATACCATGATTCATAAAAACTAAAATTAGTAGAGAATATGTTAAAATATTATTAAGGCTTAGGTCCGGACACATTCCATCAAACAAGTTTGCATACATGATGAAGAAATCTGACACCCCTAATTGTACACTATGTGGTACAGTTAAAAAAAATAATAATGAAGGAACTATTAACTGGGTCCCTGGGAACTGGTAACTGGTATTAACCCAGTCTGTAGTCCTGACTTCAGGGGGCTATTGCTTTCTGAGAAAGTATATTCCTACCACACATCCCATCCCGTCGAAACTTATAAGTTCTCAACTATTCAATGTTTGAACAGTTGTCGGTACGGCCACATTAAAACACAATGTAGATCTAAGCCGAGATGTTTCAAATTCTCGCAGAGAAAGCTAGCAGTTCTCGAGAAAGCTACATGCCTACACTGCTTAGGTAAACATTTTACGACAAGACTTGTCCAGATTTCTCCCACCAGCAGTTCATTAAATGCATAATTTATCAGGAAAGCATCTCATACTTGACTCACTCTCATACTTGACATACTTTGGAATTGTCTCTCGCGCAAACTATTCAGCTTAGAAAAAAAATGATATTAGAAACCTCAATATCATTTTTGAAGACCTATCCATAGATACCCCACACGTATGGGTTTGATTAAAGAAAAAGTTTCAGTTCTAAGTATGGGGAACCCCCAAAATTTATTGTTTTTTTTTTCTATTTTTGTGAGAAAATCTTAATGCGGTTCACAAAATACTTCTTCTTACCAAGTTTCATGAGTACCTATAGTTCTTGTAGTTTCGGAAAAAAGTAGCTGTGACATACGGACGGACAAACAGACAGATATGACGAATCCATAAGTGTTCCGTTTTTTGCCGTTAGGCTACGAAACCCTAAAAAAAGGGGGATGACATACGATTCTGAGACATGGTCTCTAACCATGGGCCTTTTAAACAAGGTCCAATAAGCACAGATAGCAATGGAAAGGGCTATCTATGTTTAGTATTTCTCTCTAATCGAATCAAATCAAAATCAGAAAGGTTCTCGAGCGGAGCCCACGGCAAGCGCAGCGTCGGAAGGTCATCCACGAGATGGATAGACAGACGACTTAGGAAGAGTCGCCGGAAGTCGTTAGATGGAAGTTGCTTCGAACCGATCGCTCTGAAAGTCAATGGGGGAGGCCTACGTGCTACACATATTGTTATGTGTGGGGATCGAACCCGCGACTGCTATCGCATCAGCCAATTGCCGTGACCACTGCCCCAATGCCTAGTCTGTACTGTACTATGTATATCAGCCTGTAATCAACCCACTACTGAGCGGAGGCCATTCCACGATATAGAAGAAGGGTTAGAACTTAATCCACCACGCTGCTCCACTGTGGATTGGCGGATAATTTCCTTACCATGAGTAACGATCGTTATCAGGTGTCTATGGTAACAACCTTGACCGACGACTTTACGTGCTCTCCGAGACATACATACAGACCAACAGACAAACAGACAAAAATTCTAAAAACTATATTTTTGGCTTCGGTATCGATTGTAGATCACACCCCAAGTATTCTTTTAAAAAAATATTCAATGTACAGTTTTGACTTTCCTACCAGTCCCTTTTGGTCCCTTTAGTCCCTTTTGGTCCACGTTCTTTCCATGTATTCCATAGTTACTTTGGTTTATAAACCACGTAAGGTGGTAATAACTCTCCAGCAGCATTTCCTGCGAACATTATAGAAGTAGAGCTTTTTGAGGTACCATTTCTTATTTGTTAAGGATATTTCGTGCCCCGCTTAGTCAATTTTTTTTAACCAGGGTCATCGGAAAGGTTCGTTTCATCAAAATTCCATATATTTTCGGGTGGTATATCTTTGACAACCTCTTTCAAATTCTGGATAATATATTCTGTGAGTGTATCTCGACCAACAGCAGCTCTACTCCGTTTTATATTCGCAGCAAATCGTTGTGATGAAGCATCATTTCTTTTTAAAAATTTGGACACCCATTCGACTCTTGGATAATTATCCTTAAACTTGCTCACTTTGCGACCGATTTTATCCAAGTATAATTTGGAAAAAAAATGGCGAAGCAAAAAAAAATCATGTTGCCAATATAACATTATTTGTACCGATTCCGTTTAAAATTTACAAGTAACTTAAAATAAAATTATAGACAGAGGATAATTTTTTTTTTTTTTTTTGAGAGGGAGCAAAATTACCTCTGCAGGAGCAAAGTAGGACCACTTTACGGTATATCATATTACGCTATTTGGATAATTTAAAATTATATTTCAACAAAAAAGAATTTAGACTGTAATGCAAGTTATAAAGCTACATTACATAAGTATATAACTGATAATTTTTTTTTAATATATTATATTTAATGTTCAAGAAAGTAAGGAATAATTTTATATTATTTTATATTTGACTGTACAATTAAATGTGAGCAAATTTGCCAAAATACATATTGCATTATTAATAATTCAGGCGCTTAAAATGTGATGGTCACAAAGCAATGCGCCCGTGATGCTTCTGGTGTTACAGGCGTCCATAGGATACGGTAATCGCTTACCATCAGGCGGACCGTACTCTTGTTTGCCACCAGAGTTGTATAAAGAAATGCAAAAATCGTAATACAATATATATATGTGCACAATATATTAATCAAATTTGAAATATATACCTAATAGAACTGCTTCATTCTTTCTAAGGAAGCTTCTTACACGTTTTCAAATGGTTCGCGATACACACGATTTACAAGTCAATTCGGGCATCCATCTCATATTAACCAGAGCCGAATGTAAAATGAAGGAATCATGATATTTAGAAAAAAGGCAAAAATTGTATAGAATTCTTTGACATTTTATATTTAATCTGTAGTAATTGAACACGCCTGTTGGATTTGTAACTGCACTTAAAATTACATGTGTCAGTATTTATATTATTACATTATTTTTATTTTCTTTTATATATTACGTATTGCTCTTTTATTACGGGAGATTCGCTTTATCACAAGGGCCATTGCTAAGGCGCAATAAGGTTATTATATATTATACATAAATATTTAGTTATATGGTTACGCAAGCGGTAGCTAGGGAAGTTCATCAACTGACGGACGTTGATATTGCTCGATTAATATATTTTAGTAATTTCCATAGTGTCATGTCGTATTGTTCGTTACTATAAGGTAACGCTATGGATAATCATAGTTTATTTATCCTGCGAAAAAGTGTTATTGGCAGCATTTATGATCTTGGAGCTCGAGTTCCTCTTCGCGATGTTTTTAATGAGACAACCATACTTACAATTGCGTCACAGTATATTTATAATAATATTATGTATGTCCATAAAAATATCGATTACTTTGAAAGAATTGTAACACATGTGATACAAACACGAGAGTCTACCACATCTCGCACATAAGCTACTGATACGCTATCAGATACTTTATCAGCAGAGGGTGAAACAGGTCATACGAGTAAGTGTATTGTACAATGAAGCAATATAATCAAAATAATAAATCAAAATATGACCAGAGAGAGTCAAAGTTAGACCGAGTAAGACTTTAACGTAAATGACCTCAACTGGTAGCATTATGTAGGTCTCGTTAATTAATTTATTTCGAAACGTGGAACATAATGTTGATTGCGGAAGTATTACTTACACACGACTATCCGTCGTTTCCAGTTTAATCTAGTTGCATAGAAGTGATCATTTTGTTTTAGCTATAACTGAATTGAACTAAAAAATGCCCTCCTGCTGGGAGAAGGCGTCCTCTCCATATAGATGGTGGGCCAGAGTTCGATCTGCCATGCTACTAAAATGTGGATTGACGGATAATTTCTCTACCATTAGTAAGGATCGCTATCAGGAGTATTTGATAATAATCGGGTCCGATGGTTTTACGTACTCTCCAAATATAATATCTGTCCCGAGGGCGAATCGTACTCGCGACTATCAGTATGAAGATAACTATTCACACCGCTACAGTAGAACGAATGTTAGTTATAAAAGATCATTTCAATCGAAATATTTAAATTTAGTGACTAAATGAGTGTCAAATTTACATACAAACACAAATTAAATTATGTTGAAATGTTTAACAATAATATGTACAATTGAAAGTAGTAATTTAGATTACAAATAAATTAATAGTTAATTTATAGCGCAGTATAGATAAATATTAATTAGTTATATTTGTAAAAGATCTATACATATTATAAAATAGTAACCGGTCGATGTCTGCACATCACTAATATTATAAATGTGAAATCTAAGTTTGTTTATTACGCTTTCACGCGAAAACTACTTAACCGATTATCATGAAACTTTGTACACGTCATATTAGAAGTAACATAGGATACTTTTTATTAAAAAAATTTATTGTTTGTCAAAAAATCTCAAAATCTAGCTACTTCAACGCCATCTAGCATTTCAATAATGAAGTTCCAACCCTGAGTACTGTAATACCGTTGCACTTTATTACCGACGGTCACGTCAATATTCAATCAAATCATACTAATATTATAAATGCGAAAGTAAGTTTGTTTTTATGCTTTCACGCGAAAACTACTTAACCGATCATCGTGAAACTTTGTATACATATTCTTGGAGGTATTAGAAGTAACATAGAATACTTTTTTTAGTCGCAATAGCCGACATCCACGCGAGCAAAGCCGCTTGCAGAAGCTAATGAGAGATATTTTGGAAAAAAGAATTATAGGTGTCTTTAGGAGAGCAATAAACATAATTATTTTTATATGTTTTTTCTGACATCACGCAAAATTTGGTGCGGTTTTCATAGTTGTGAACCTACATGGTCTAACTTAAAATCTGATATAGGATTTATCTTCATATATCATCATTTAAAAGATAAGATCTATAAACAATTGTAACACACATCTACTGCCAGTGAAAGCGCGGATGTACAGCAAGTTAAATAATAAAATAAAATTATGCGCTTCGCTTATAAGCGTACGTATAAATATTATTATATTATTAAGTCTAAAGCAACAGAAAGCAGCTCCTGTTAAGTAGGATTACAACATAACCCTCTACAACCTATCCACTATTAATAAACTACAAATTTAACGACCAGTTGGCGCAGCGGTCACAGAACTGGCTGTATCGAGGTCCGATCCCTGCTCACATACAATATCGTACCTACATATATTTATACATATAGGACATAAAGATGACGTGGTGTGGGCGTTTGCGTTTGTATGTGTTTCCGAATCCTCGACACAGGAGTGAATCCTACTGTGAGCGTTGGTTTATTATCTCTGAATCTCCAAAGACAAAAAGGTTTCTTCAAAAAGTTTTTACTTTGTCGTCGAACACGATTTATTTATTTATTTACTCTTTATTGTACACACAAATGCTAACTACAAAAGCGTGTTTTTTTTACTTTTATTTATCTTTGCTGTAATAAAAAAAATATAAGTTGTGAAGATATTAGCACGCGCCCTGGTCTGGTCCTGGTCTGGTTTGGCACCATGGCCCTTGACACAAAGAGATCCTGAGTGTCCTGGCAAGGATAATGGGACAAACTATTTAAATTATTGCATTGTCATCGGTCCTTGATAAGTGCATAATTTCAAATCAATCCGACGTTTTTAAAGAGGGTAAAAATCATGTTTAAAGATTTCGTTACATAGTTACATACTAAGCTAATAAAAGCGTGTTAAAAAAAAAGAAACATATAGTTTAAGTGTAATATAAAAGAACTATGTACAACATTATATATTAACATATCTTGAGCGTACTTTTACTAGTAATCCTACTAATATTATAAATGCGAAAGTTTGTGAGTATGTATGTATGGATGTTTGTTACTCTTTCACGCAAATACTACTCAACCGATTACGATAAAATTTGGTATGTAGGTAGCTGAAGACCCAGAATAACATATAGGCTACTTTTTATCCCAGAGTTTCCGCGGGATTGATTCCTAATTGAAAATAGATACATTTATCGCTTCTGAAAACTGAATGCGCGATCTAGCGGCACGGCGGCACCGAAGGCGGTAGCGGGAGCGGGGGTGGGGTGGGCGGTCCGACGAGCGGCACGTGAGGTGGGGGAAGAAGTCGCTCATAGGGTTTCCACGCGGACGAAGTCGAGGGCGGCCTCTAGTGTTGTTATATTTATTGAATTGCAACGATTAGTTACCTGAAGCTCGGTCAAGGCTCACAGAAACCTTGTACAATAATTGTTATAAAACGATGCAGGTAAACATTTCGTGCAGAATATCAAAAGAGATAAGTTTCGCAAGTTATAAAGTCATGAGTCTGTTCTTCAAAGGCGACATGATTTGTTAAATATCAAACTGTTGCCCGAGACTAAGTTCGCGCTTAAATTTTGTTGTTATATATCATACTCGTATGTTAAGATAGACGAGCTAAGAGATCCTTCATTAATCACGTGAGGCTAGAAAGGGGAGATGGAATAAATCTCGAAATATCACAAGGAGGGGGACGGGATGTAATGAGATATCAGATATATTTGTTTTTGGTATATATATATGTTTTTCATATTTTGTTTTCTTACGTTTCTTTATATATTTTCATGCCTTATGCAAGTCAAAAACAACCTGCAACCTTAATGTCTGTCTGGTAATTTTTATCACGATGCTTAATTTTCCACAATTGTTCATCAGATTATATCTGTATTTAAAGATAATATTCTGATCAATATACAGCAGTAGGACGTTTTCAGATTGGTTTAGCAAGATGAAGATTGAAATATATATTAGAATTTTGACTACTAATAATAATTTATTTGAAATATTTTTCTTGCTTTAATTTTCACAATCATCATCATCAATAATTTTCCTTAAATCCAAACTTGAAGATGTCTTGTTTTCAATTGCTATTAACGATAAATGTCGGTCTCGAGCTTAACCCACACTATTCCTTAGACATTTTTTATTAATTTACTTAATGATCTTTCTGCTGTTGCCGAAGTGACAGAAGTAGTATACAAGTATGCTTAATTAAAAAAATAAAAAAAAACCGACTGCGTAAAATACTCTTATTATAAACTAAAAAGAATAAAACAATTTTCTAGCTTTCATTTGATACCCATATTGCTACAGTAAGAAAAAAAAATTCAACTTCCCCCCCCTCATTTCGCCATTTGCGGACGCCATTTTGAAAATTTATATAGCCTATGTCACTACTACAATTTAGACAAATCCAACGATACCTAATATGTCAAAAACCGTTCAGCCGTTTGGGCTGTAGGGCGTGCCAAAAAATGGACATACATACATACATACACTCGAAAAACATAACCCTCCTTCTGTAGCAGTCGGGTAAAAATAATAACATTTTTGTAAATACTTCTGTAAATTCGCATTCTAGTACTCCATATTTGGTCATAATTTCCTTACATCATTGGTGAACAGTCCATGCCTGGGTCATTTCGAGTAAAACCAGGTATTATTAAGAAACTAAAGTGAGAAATAGGAGCCTATCATACCAGAATTTTTACTTTAAAATCGATCCTATTCGACAAACTAGTTATCGTAGTACATTTAATTATATTTTAAGAATGGTTTTTGAGTCACCAGTAAATTTTGACAGTAACTAAGGTTTACTACGCTTGATGCTATGTTTAAAAGAATATACAATTTTTGCAAAAAAAAATCTTTATTTCCTCACAACTGTGAACGGCATTATTTCTAACTAAATCTAAATAATGACTACCACAATGAACATACTCAGCGTTAAATTGAATATCGTTAATTTGTTTTTGTACACCATTATAGACACCATACATCACACTAACTCCACCACAGACTTTTTTAATATTTTTGTTAATAAATGATATAGTCACCTGCTTGAATTAATTTGCTGTGCTATGTTTGATGGCTGCATAAAAGTTTTAAAACACTTCCCTTATTTCCATATGAATTAGCTGTCGATTTTTCTATGGAACAACCTCATCGAGTTTAGGCTCGTTTGAATCGTCTTGACGATTAGTTTATCTTTCAATGGTAACCAGGTTCTGATAATGGAGCTGGAAGGTAGTCATAGGAACTCTGTAATGAAACGACGCAACCCCATCGAATTTCAGCTCGTTTGATTCGTCTTGACAAGTACTTTGTTTTAAGATGGTTACCAGGGTATGATTACAGATGGCGCGCACTAGTCATTAACTCAGCGCATCCTTTTATTATAAGTATAACTTCTTACATGCGTACATAAGTATACACACACTTTTTTTCAGTAGGCTACTCAAACGATGCTGCAGTAATCACATTATCTGAATCACAATCATAACAACAATATTTGAACCGGAAGTACTTGCCGAGGACTGACTAAAAAATTTGTAGATTTCGGGCAAGTTTTATTTAATATCTTTTATTTCATATGACGTTGTTTAAGATTAAACGCACTTTCGTTTTTTTTTTTCTTTTTAATCCTACTAATATTATAAATGCGAAGATTTGTGAGTACATACCGTAAAATGGGGTCAATAGAAATCACGGGGTGAATAGACACAAATTCAGGAAAGTTTTTATACCATTATATCCAATGAGTGGCGTACGTGAATCTGCTGTTTTGTTTGTGTTTTTTAAAGAACAACATTTTTTTTATAAACTGGCAATACCTGATTTAACGTGAAGTTAGGTAAAGTTAAATAAAAAAACGTTTGAATGTCACTGGTCGAAGTGCGTAAATTTGTGCTCTACAAAATTTTCTTAATATCTTTTTGATAACCATTGTGTTTACTGTTCAAAGGCTGATTTTACGATTCTATGATTCATCAGGAACGAGTTTTGTGTATCGGTTAGTACAATTATAGTTTATATTTACTATTATCGATGAAATATATTTTATGTGTAAAATTTTATTATTTTTGAGGTTAATAGACACGCGAAAGGGGCGAAAAGACACGCCATATGGGGTCAATAGAAACGTAGTATGGGGTTGATAGAGACGATAATGTTTTAATAGAAACGACTGGGGGGTCGATAGAAAACCCATTTTTAGGGTTGACACAAGTTTATGATCTGTTGTTGAAGTACTTGTAACATAAATCAAAATATTTAAACGCGTTTAGTTGACTTTATGCCGTATATTATATTCTCATTATATTTAACTTATACATTTAGAAAATAATTTTACAGTCAGGATTTTACTAATATCAAATTTGTATTTACGTGATATTTAATTTCCTATGACAGTTACATAGAGATATTCGCCCTTTATTTCGATAAATACAAAAACTCAACTTTATACTTAATTTCAGGTAAACAATAGCCAACATGCCGCGCATATACAAAGCTGATCCAAGGGGAAAAAGGTATAATAAATATGATGTGAATCTAATAGAAGAAGCAGTACAAGCGTATAAATCTGGAAATAAATCTCTGAAATACATAGCTGACAAATTTAAAATAGACAAGTCAGTATTGTATAGGCACGCTACTAGAACTATGAAAAGGCATGGAGGTCAGACTGTCTTATCGGAGGAGACCGAAGAAATGATAATAAAATATATAAATATATGTGCTGACTGGGGTTACCCTTTGGATTCTTTAGACTTGCGATTCCTTGTTAAGCATTATCTTGATAAAGTAGGCAGGACAGTTTTAAAATTTAATGATAATTTGCCTGGTCCAGACTTTGTTAGAAGTTTTCTTAAGAGACATAATGACCAAATATCCCAAAGAAACAGCCAAAATATTAAAAATAATAGGGCAGCAGTCACGCCAATGTCGATAAAAAACTATTTTAATGAATTAGAACGTTCATTACAAAATGTTGAGGCACATAATATAATAAATTACGACGAAACTAATTTAACTGACGATCCTGGTCGCAAAAAAATTTTAACAAAACGTGGAACCAAGTACCCAGGTAGGGTAGTGAACCATTCTAAGTCCTCTATATCAATAATGATGGCAGCTACCGCTGAAGGAGAGCTATTGCCACCATATGTGGTATATAAGGCCCAAAATTTGTATGATACGTGGTGTGAGAATGGACCACCGGGAACGAGATATAACCGTTCCCAAAGTGGGTGGTTTGACGGAAATATTTTCGAAGATTGGGTCAAATCAATTGTCTTGCCTTATTTTAGACATAAACAAGGGAAAAAAGTCCTTATTGGGGATAATTTGTCATCACACTTGTCGTTAGACGTAATAAAGTTATGTCATGAACAAGACATATCATTCGTATTTCTTCCTGCTAATAGTACCCATCTAACCCAGCCATTGGATGTTGCATTATTTCGTCCGATGAAGATAGCCTGGCGTAACATCCTCCTTAAATGGAAAAAAACAGACGGAAAGTCCCAAGCATCTCTGCCTAAGGGCTGTTTTCCAAAGCTATTAAAAAAACTCATGGACGACCTCTCCGAAAATTCCGAACAAAATATTATGTCTGGTTTTAGAAAAACAGGGATCAATCCTATCGACGCAAATCAAGTTTTGAGTAGACTGCCGGAAGAAATAGATGTTAAAGGAAGAGAAAATGAAGTAGAAAAATCAGTACTAGACATTCTCAAAGAGATGCGGTATGGGTCAATTAATATAAAGGAACCGAAAAGAAAAAGAAAATTAGAAGTTATACCAGGAAGGAGCGTTGGTTCTTCTGAGGATTACGAAGACACTGAAGAAGAACCAGAAACTGTAAAAGGAAAAGCCAAAGGAATTGGAAAAATGACAAAAAATGTAAATGATAAAGAAGTGATTCATGACGAAAAAGAAGTGTATGATGATGAAATTCATAAAAAAGGCTTTCGGAACGTTGATGATAAAAGAGAAAAAAAATTAGAAAAAGGCAAAGGTAAGGGAAAAAAATCAAAAGGAAATAAAGGTAAGGAAAATGAAGAAAAGAAGGTTGATGTATGTCAAGAAAAAATTGATCATGCAGACTGTTTAAATGAGATAAAAAATACAGAAATATATTGTTTATCTAATGAAGAGATAGAGGCGATGTCCATTACTATTGGAGATTACATTTTGTATGATAGAAATGAAATTGTGATAGCCGATAAGTTTACAAGTACAGAAGACCAAGATAATTTAACACCAATAATAAACGAAGAAAGTACAAATAATAAAGTAAACATCCTCACTGACGAAATTATATCGACAAGTAGTACTTCGAGAGGAGATACAAGTTAATTTAAATGAATACCGAAAAATATCTCCACATTCTTATGTTAAGAGTATTGATCAACCTAGCACAAACAGTGTGCGAGGTACGTACGCGCCTGCACGGCGATCGTCGTACTACACTTGTGATGCTGATATTCTCCAAGATTTAATGAATGAAGATGTCATATAAATTAAAAGGATCTCATGTCAAGAACTGATTAAACTTTAATTTGATTAAATAGTAGATATAGGTATAAGAGATAACTATTGTAATACATTAAAGTTCCTTATAATTATAACAACTGTGATTTGAACACCAAAGTGCAAAATATAATAATGTCAAGAGGTACTCAAAATATTGTTTCATTTCACATATCCGGTTTTCCCCATCCATTATCGATTTCACAATCGGGCAGCTTACCTAAGATAGTGAGTATCTATCGTTATTAATTATACCTCACATATTTTCGAAACAGTAGCAGCCCTAGCATTTTTTTCTATTAACCCCTTATGCCGTATCCTTTGACCCCACATCCAGGCTAAATAGAAAAGACCTATATTTTTGGATTTCATGGAATATTTGTAGCATAGAAACAATTTTTACTAGTTAGTAAATGTAATACCAGTATTAACTCATACTCCAACATAATGTTTTCGTGTATTAAAGTCTGAAGCATTGCGAAAATCTGACTCAAAGTCCAAAAATGTTTCTATTGACCCCATTTTACGGTACTCACATCCATAATCATACATATGTATGGATTTTGTTACTCTTTCACGCAAATACTACTAAACGGATTACGATGAAATTTGGTATCTAGGTAGCTGAAGACCCAGAATAGGCTACTTTTTATCCCGGAATTCCCGCGGGATTGATTCCTAATTGAAAATAGATACATTTATCGCTTCTGAAAACTAAATGCGCGATCTAGCGGCACGGCGCGCCGAAGGCGGTAGCGGGAGCGGGGGCGGGACGTGCGGTCCGACCAGCGGCGTGTGAGGTGGGGGAAGAAGTCGCTCACAGGGTTTCCACGCGGCCAAAGTCGCGGGCGGCCTCTAGTATATAATAATTAATGCAATAACACAACAAACCTATTTTACTTCAATAGAAAATTTGCTAATAAAAAAGCCAAATGTGTTATTCGTGTGTGCTCAAGTACTTACTGCACTAAAATGTCCCCCATAAACATACAAGCCAAGTCGAACAATTTCATTTATATTTTTTTTTCTTTTGTTGTTTTAAATTCCCTTCGCTGTGCATGCGTAATCATCACGTGCAGTGCATATGTTCATTTTAAATAACTAAAAAAAGGTGGAATTATATTTTAATATTATAACATTCATTTTATAATTTAGGTGAATCCCGTATTACTTTCGTATTTCTATCTACAGTACTTAGTATATATAATTTATGTCCCAGGTGGGTAAACATTTTCAAGGTCAATTCAATCCGTTCTAGGTTTCTTTTTGAAGATGATAGTGATTAGGAATCTTTTAATCATATCCAATTTTATTTCAAAAATAAAAATAGTATATCCAATATTATCTTAAATATAACTCATTATAATTAAATTATAGTTATTTATGCAACTGTAAATAATAAGGGTATTAAAACACGAATGTAGGTTTATTACACGAGGCGAAGCCGAGTGTGATAATAGTATCACATGAGTGTTTTAATCTTTTTAATACTTAATTATCAACAGTTGCATACAAGTTATCTACTCCCATGCTTTAAATCCAAACAAAACAATAAAAATATCGATAACCTACGATTTTTACCTACGATTACGATTACGATTCGAATAACCTACTTATTACGTTGTTTTTTTTTTAATTTATTCCCAATAGGAAAAGGCAAAGGATCCATACAGCCTAGTCTAAATTTCCTTTTTTTTTTACGGCGCGCTGCGTTCTGGTAGTGAAACACTCGTGAATGACTATGTTATTTTTAGGGTTCGTAGCCAAATGGCAAAAAACGAATCCTTATCTATTCGTCATGTCTGTCTGTCTGTCCGTCCGTATGTCACAGCAACTTTTTTCCGAACTATAAGAACTATATATACTGTTGAAACTTGGTAAGTGGATGTATTCTGTGAACTGCATTAAGATTTTCACACAAAATTAGAAAATGAAACGATAAATTTTGGGGTTCCCCATACTTTGAACTAAAACTCAAAAAAAAATTATCGTCAAACCTATACGTGTATCTATGGATAGGTCTTCAAAAATGATATTGAGGTTTGTAATATCATTTTTTTTCTAAACTGAATATTTTGCACGAGAGACACTTCCAAAGTGTTAAAATGTGTGTCCCCCACACCCTGTAACTTCCAAAATAAGAGAATGATAAAATAAAAAATATATATATATTATGTACATTACCATAAAAACTTCCACCGAAAATTGGTTTGAACAAGATCTAGTAGGTAGTTTTTTTTTTTCAATATGTAATAAATCGTAAACCGCAATTTACCTTTCATCCAATTAACTCAAATATAATAAAATAATAAAACAACGAACTACAAGACCTTTTTATATGATGTTACTTGCTGCTACGGAACCCTTCATGGGCGAGTCCGACTCGAACTTGGCCGCTTTTTTGAAATTCATACGGATGTTCTTTTTTGAAATTCATAGTTCATACAGATATCACGCATCGAGCAGTAAGAATATGGCTGTCTGGTAAACCCTTTGCGCAGAAAGGATCGAAAAAAAAACAAAGCAGTGTTATTATGGAATTCAGTACAACATTATACCTATTATACGTTCGGATGATATAATGGTTATTAGAACATTGGGTGTTTTAATGTTGGCAATAAGCTGTTTCAGAATATTTTATAGAAGATTCAAAGCATGGGAGTAGATAATAATAATTAATATAAATATATTGGAACAGTTTTTATATTTCTGTTTCCATGATAAAAACACGGCCAAGTGTGAGTCAGACTCTCGCAAGAAGGGTTCCGTGGTGTATCTATAAAAACGGCAAAAAAATCATAGTTGTTTTATTTTAATTTAATTATTTATTTTTAAGGTAAATATATGGTGTGAATATTTCAAGTGTCTACCGATAGCAATATCGAGCAAAAACGAGCAAAAAAAATCACGTTTGTTGTATGGGAGCTCGCCTTAAATATTTTTTGATTCTGTTTTTTAGTATTTGTTGTTATAGCGGCAACAGAAATATATTTAAATAATTTCAACTGTCTATCACGGCTCATGCGATACAGCCTAGTGACAGATGGACGGACAGCGAAGTCAGGGCCGGTTTTTTGATCCGTAGTAAAATTTACGTAATACGTAAATAGTCATATTTGTTAAACTGACCAAAGGCTAAAAGCTAACCACTTAAAGCAAGCTTTTGTTTTTTGATCTCTATTTAACTACTGGTAATGTTAATCATTGGTTAAATATGTTGCCATTGTAATGAGTGTTAAATGACCCCAATTTCAATAGTGAGTTATTTTTTTTTTGCATGGCAAGACTGTCTACGCCTGACGCATTTGACGTTTATCGTACTTGTTATTAGTGTCAAAGTTGTCAATGTCATTATTTTGTAATAAAGATTCTTTATTACAAAATAACAATACTTAATTAAATCGTGATTCGTGCCTCGTGGTATTTTATAATTTTGTATTTTTTCACATCGTGACGAAAATGTACAAAATATATAGCAAATTTGAATATGATGGCAATGCAAAGCATGTTTAAGTAATTTTCTTTAATTTTCATTTTTCGATTTTGATTTAAGTCTTGATTTTGATTTTAATTTTGGTTTTGGTTTTAATTTTTAATTTTTTGAATTTTGATTTTGATTGAATTGTAATTGTAATTTAAACTTAGTAGGTATTGATTGGATTTTGATTTATGACTTTAATAAAATTTTAGTAATTCTAGTTTTTTACTGAATTTTAGTATTGATTTTGAATTCTTAATTTTAATTTGCAATTTTGAATGAGTTTTGGTATTGATTTTGATTATGATGATTTTTAATATTTAGGTCATTTAATTTTGGCATTAATTTAATTCTGATTTAAATTTGTTATTATTAACGGTTATAAGAAAAAATTTGTAACTAACGCTATAATATGGGCTAGTCCTGAAATAAAGGTTATTATTATTATTTAACCCTATGTTTCAGAGATCGTACAACTAATTGCAGTAAAGAAGAGACTGTAAAACTGACATGCCTCCTTCAAGGATTATTCAATAATTACTAGCAAAAGAACTGATCACGCGATCATCAAAAAATGAACATTCTGAAATGTCGAAGTATCTGGTTATGTTTAAATTCATAATTAATAACACAGAAAATCTGTAGGTATTATAACACTTTTCACTAAAACTGACACTAAAATCACACGAGAAATCAACGCTGAGAAGCGAGAAAAGCTGATAATGCGAGAGTTAACTAGCCGCCATCTTGCTAATCCCTTGTTGGAGCTGTGGTTAAATTTTGTGACCAATAGTTACTTATTTAACCACTGATTGTGCTAACTATGGGTCAAAAAACGGATTTTACAAAAATTTAACCATTGGTCGTTATTTTTACCCATTGGTCGCCTTAACTATCAAAAAACCAGCCCTTAGTAATAGGGTTCCGTTTTACCGTTCGGGTACGGAACCCTAAAAATAACGAGACAAAAATATACAAGGTATAATTAATAATATACTATACTTCGAATCATCTTTTTTAATACGCACGGCCAAAGAGTGGAACTCCCTGCCAGCGTCCGTATTTCCGAGTACATATTATAATTTATAACCCGAATGTGTTTAAAGCGCGAGTGAATAGGCTACTTCTAGGCGAGCTCGCTCTATCTTCGACCTCGTCTCCGCTCTAGAGCTAGACTTAGGTCAAGAGTAAGGCCATAATATAATAAAAAAGGTTCTAAATATAGATACCTACATATAATTTTAACGTCTTGACCTACTTTTATTTTGCATTTAGCAACTATAAAATGGTCTAAAAAGAAAAAGAAAACAAAGAACTTCTTCCACAAAAGGTAGGTACCTATTAAGGGGGTGGTCGGGATTTATTGCAGTTAAAGAAATTCATATTCAGCAAAAGTACTGCGATTTCTCGTATTTAAAAAATATGCATAGAAATCTTCAAGATATTTACTGTGTCGGTGAAATTACGAAAACACGATAGAAATAACTTCATTCGATAGAAAATAATCACAAAGTAAGGTCTTTGAAATGGTTTGAAACGGTTTAAATAAAGAAAGCAAACGAGCAACCACCTAAAAGTTTTCTCAGAATATTAAACATGTTAAAATTGAATTATTTGATCTTGGGTTTTCGATATTTTTGTACTTTTCATTCATGATTTATCAATATTATAATTTGTCGGTTACGCCATCCATTCCGAGCGATTTCAAATCGGTTCTCCTTCACTTACTCGCTGCGTTCGACAGTGACAGTCTAAACGTGATGCTAAATAGACGTGTGTCGCTTTAGTCTCCAAACGCGCTTCGTATATTCACGAAAATACAGAACAAATACTAGTAAAATGGGCAATAAAGAGCTAAAAAAAAAGAAGAGGAACCAGAAGGGCCCGAAAAAATAAAGGTTTACATATGGTAAAAGTGCAAAGGTAAGTAATAAAGTATTATAATTTATTAATTAACTAGTTAATCAATTGCTGTTAGTGTACCTTTATTTCACTAATATCTGCATATACAGCGTTGCTTTGTGGTCTGGCGACAGAATCAAGTTTTTGAGACGTTAGGTTCGATCCTCTAAAAAATTTTAGTTTTGGTAGAATTATGTTTTTGTTTATTATTTTTTTTATGCAGTTACTTGTGTGTGTAGGAAAAATACTTATATATCTTACTTATTTTTTTAATCTATTTTTTTTTTACCCGACTGCGACAGAAGGAGGGTTATGTTTTTCGAGTGTATGTATGTATGTATTTATGTATGTATGTGTGTATGTGTGTATGTGTATGTGTGTATGTGCGTGTGCGTGTACGTGTGCGTGTGCGTGTGCGTGTGCTTGTGCGTGTGCTTGTGCGTGTGCGTGTGCGTGTGTGTGTGTGTGTGTGTATGTATGTATGTATGTATGTATGTATGTATGTATGTATATATGTATGTATGTATGTATGTATGTATGTGTTTATGTATGTATGTATGTGTTTATGTATGTATGTATGTATGTATGTCCATTTCGCGGCGCCCGCAAATGGCGGAATGAGGGGGGGGGGGGGGGGGAGTTGAATTTTTTTTCTTACGGTAGCATTATGGGTATCAAATGAAAGTTAGTAAATTGTTTTATTCTTTTTAGTTTATAATAAGAGTATTTTACGCAGTCGGGTTTTTTTGATTTTTTTTAATTAAGCATACTTGTGAAATAAAGATCATACTTTGATATATAATTAAAATTTCCAGAAAACGACGGTGTATTTCTGAAGATGATGCAATGGACACTGGAACAACCGCTACCACCATTCGCATGTATGTACAATTCGATGTAAACCGAATATTATTGCTCGCGTACGGTGGGTCACTCGCTAAATATAAAACCACCAGTGCAATATGAGCTAATATCACTATGGATAAGCTCGACAGGGAACTGGCAGAGGAAGTCGCAATCGTCGGCCGCTGGAGTCTCCCGCCGCTCTCGTAGCTTGGGGTGGATGAGGCGGCTAGCCGGCTCTGCGAAGCATTTACTGCTGTCTGCAGAGCGGCCATGCCGCCCACGAAGCGTCCATCCCCACGGCGGGCACTCTACAGGTGGTCGGCTGAGATAGCTGGCCTCCGGGCCGCCTGTAACGGGGCCAGGAGACAATTACCCGGAGCAGGCGGAGACGCTCCCAGGACGTGGACAGGGACGATAGGCTGCGCAGGATCTACGTGTAGAAAACGAAGATCCTGCGGCAGGCCAAATGCCGAGCCAAGGAGGAGGCTTGGCTGGAGTTAGTTGGGGGTCTGGAGAGAGACCCCCGGGGCCGACCGTATAATTGGGCGCGGAACAACGACGAATGGGGGTGCGTAGGAGGCGCAACTTAATGCGCCTCCAGTAACGCCCCTGTGTCCGTATTGGGCTGTGATGGGAACCCGGTCCTACTAGACACGGCGTCGTCGGGACTGTTTAGAGTTTATAGCCCGTCGTGGTAAACCACGCACGATTTTATCCGATAGTGGAACTAATTTTGTAGGCACCTGTAATGAACTAAATACTTTTTTGCAGACGTCTAATCTTGACTCGTGTGTTGCACAGGAAGGCATCGAGTTTAGTTTCACGCCACCTTATTCTCCCCATTTCAATGGCGTTGCAGAGGCCGCCGTGCGGTCTATCAAGCATCATTTAATGCGACTGCTGCACCAGCACCACTTCACGTACGAAGAGCTGTATACGTGTCTTACACAAATTGAATCAATTTTAAACTCCCGACTTCTAACTCCTCTGTCCTCCGATCCTCTTGACTTCTCTGCCTTAACACCTGCCCACTTTTTGATTAGACGACCACTAACATCTGTACCATATCCACAGTTAACAGAAATCAGTATCGGCCGACTAGGACGCTTCCAAAGGGTGGAGCAGCTTAAACAACATTTTTGGAACAGGTACCATACGGAGTACATACATCTACTGCAACAGAAGACCAAGTGGTCTACATCTTTCAGTGACATTAAAGTAGGATCTCTTGTACTCATAAAAGAAAACGCCCTGCCTCCTCTATTGTGGTGTCTTTGACGTATTGTGCAAGTGTATCCAGGAGGTGACGGAGCGACGAGAGTGGCGGATATCAAGACAAAGAAGGGCACGATACGGCGCGTCTTCAACAACATTTGCCCACTACCTCTTTGAAGTTTACCCTTCAACCCGGGGAGCTTGTTCGAGCGATATTGCCCGCGCACTGCGACGGGGATACAGCGGGTAGCAGGCGGGGGCCGTAGCACGGCCAATAGCTCCACGCAGTACGAGACTTGCATCGGGACACCACCGGCGACGCACGTTTAACCTATCTTATAATATTATTTTTGTACGGTCAATATACCAGCCTACATACAGTCCACTAGTCTTATTTATTTCTCTTTTAGTCATAGGACCCTAACAAATAGAATAGAATTTTATTGAGAGATATTTATACACTGTTACACATAAAAATTAAATAATTTAATACACAATAAAAGAAATACTTAAAAAAAGGTAAAAAATATATAATAAATAATAATATATAATATATAATAAATATATAATAATATTTATACAAAAAAAAAGAATAAAATATACGTATATAGTTCAATTTAAAAATAAAAACAAAAGAAGTATTTGTGTATACAATTAAAGCAACAAACATACAAAATTACAAATACATTTAAAACATACAATAACATATAAAATTACAAATACTTAAATTTAGTTACAAAAAAAAAAAGAATTGACAAAATATATATAAATATGCGCTTGAATATGATATTGTAAAAAATTTACCGAGAGCCCTGCCGTACCTGCTAAAGTTCTGGTCGTAGACATCCATATTGCAATCTAGGTAATAAAATTTTGTAAGTAATACCAGCCCTCCTATATACTTACGTACAACATACTTCCATAAACATTATTTTTTAGAACTGAAGAAAATATTGATATTTTGTTGATACATATTTTGTTACCTGCTTTATGATCAACGGTCGTAAGTTTACAGATGATTTTATTACAAAATAAATGTTTAGTGGATATTACATAAATTATTTTCAAAAGATTTTTATTATTATTATACTGTCTAATGTCACTTTTAATTTTTGTTTGTTTTTTGTAGTTTTATTATTAAAAGTCATTTTTCATAAAAAGAAACTTTACATTTAGATTGTGTATGTAATAGGTTCGCATTAGGAGCAAAAAACGAAAAAGTTTTATAGATATTATATAGAGGGCTCGGAACCTAAAATTCCTTATTTAGCGAAGAGATGGCGTTAGTTAAAAAGGTTCGTTGAACCTGTGCGTTCGGGCAGCGAGGGGCAGGTAAGGTGTTGGGAGGAGATGCGGAACTCAAACGCTCAAGGTCATTCGCTCATCTAAGCCCCTTAAAGAATGCAGTCAAGATGTAAGAAAAAAAGCATTTTTCGTATGCGGCGTTCATTATATATAATAATAATATCACGTTTCATTTTTTCGTCTGCAATACTCAAGGTCACATGAGCATTAAAAACAAACTCAACAATACAATTATTTTTAAGGAATGCGATAAAATAATCTGTAATTCGTTCCAATATGGTATTAAATTGTTCAGCATTGACTCATCGACCGCAAATAGTATTGTTACATACATTTGTAAATGACAACAAACTTAGTCGGCCGCGTGCGTGCATACAACGAGCTTGTGTTGCGAATTTAAAAAAAACGAATCGACCGTTCGCGGTAATATTAACAATCATGAACATAATATCGCTAATAGTTTGGACGTTAGAAAGTAATTGTTTTATAGTGTATACAGTGTTAATAGTGTTTTTTGTCGGATTCACTATGTTTCATAAACATAGATTAGAAGAAAATCAAAATAGAAATAGAGTTGGCTCGAAAAAGAAATTGGCGAACATAAACGTCGGTAGAGGTCAGTGACATTATTTATAACTGAGTTAATTTAATTAATTAACAACATATAATAGTTGTCAAAAATTGCACAATTCATAAAGAAATTAAATTTCAACGAAAATACGCTGGTAATGTTGTATTGTAGCTAGTTTTATACGTTAAAGTAAAATTAAATTCTAGGAATTCTGTTAATATGGCTCGGTAAACCAAAAGTAATTAATAAATAATAAAAATTAAAACGTCACTGGGGTCGTCAAACCAGACACTGGTTTGCGTCTATTTATGATACCTACATGACAAAAAACTTCAATTTCCCGCGCTCTGCTGTACAAAAAATACAAACAAAACATTTGAAGGTTCGAAAAACAAAAAATTCTACTTAATTATTCTCTTGCTATATAACAGAAGTGTTGATCACACTGTTATTAACCGACTTAAAAAAATGAGAACATTATCAACGAAGTCGAAGTCAATTAAATACGATAGGGATAACTCAAAAACCACTCGTCAGATTTCACTAAAATTTAAAGGGGACCACACGACAAGCACATGCTTTCGAATACAAAAATAATCATCAAGATCAGTACATCCTGTAAAAAGTTATATACATAAAATGTTTTATATGTGTATTACACATAAAAATACTGACGAATTGAGAACCTACTCCTTTTTTTAAGTCGATAATATATATATATATATATATATATATATATATATATATATATATATATATATATATCATATATAAAAAGTTTATATTATAAAAAACTGTAATAACTTAAATTCTGTAAGTTGAAGATATTTAGAAAAAAAATTGCGGAGGATATTCTGTAACTACGTATATATTCGAAATAGACCAAATTGTATTTTTTCGTCTCTTTGTCTATCATCATGCTGAAACTACTAAATTAATTTGAATTAAACTTGTCCATACTACCAGTTATCCCGAAATACTAACTAACTAAAAACTTGGTACTCTCTAAACACGAATCAGCAGAATTTCACTAATAATTGTAAGTGAATATTTACTTTTTATCTATGTGAGAATCGTATCACTCAAAATTAGTGACTATTCAATGTATGAATATGTGAATATCAGAGCCCACTGATTTGATCATTAAATATTCGTATGCGTAGGTATTAGTGTCTATTCACTGACTTGTTATTAACGTAATTAATGAAAATTCCACTGATTCATGTTTAGGCAGTTGAAGGGGATATAAGTCAAAATATGTAGCCACGAATAAAGTCGAGGATACAGCTTGTAAAAAATATTTCTGTTTTCACATATTATAATAGGTCTTTATTAAATAAGTTAACGCACTTTTTTCTATATTTTTTTTATTTTTATTATTCAAGTTTACCCATTTAATCAATGTATTTTTGCCAACGTAGTGGTAACTTATTGATGCCTTTCTAGGCAACAAATTCTTCAAAGGCATTTTATACTGCCTCTTGGGTATTGAATTTTTTTCCCACCAAAATATTATCTAAATTCTGGAAAAAGTGGAAGTCTGTAGGGGCAAGATCTGGTGAGTACGATGGATGACGGAGAACTTCCAACCCCAGCTCTTCTAACTTGGAGACCGCTGGCTGTGCAGTATGAGGTCGCGCGTTGTCATGCAGGAGCAGCGGCGCCCAGGGATTGACCAAAGCTGGTTGGAGACGTGCGAGCTTCCCCATCATTGTGTTTAGTTCTTCACAGTACATATCTGCAGTAATGCTCATCCCGTTTGGTAAGAAGCTGTGATGAATTACACCGGCACTAGACCACCAAACAGTTACCATCATTTTCCTAGGGGTTATTTTTCGTTTAGGGCATTGTTTAGGTACTGAACCATGATCTAACCAACTAGCTGAGCACTTGCTATTGTCGAATAGAATCTATTTTTCGTCACAAGTAACAATACGATTCAATATACCTTCGTTTGTGTGTCTGTTGAGCAGTGCAAGTCACGTCTCGACGCGTGTTTCGCGCTGGCGTTCATTCAATTCGTGAGGCACCCATTTGTCGAGCTTCTTTACCTTGCCAAATTTGACGCAAATGGATTAATATTGTTTTAGTGCTAACTTCGAAAGCTGCTGCTAATAGCAGCTGCTATAATGCTGCAGCTGTAGTTTGAGAATCATCAGCCTCCACAACCGCCTTTAATTCGTCATTATCGACCAACATTTTCGGCCGACCGCGTGGTTCATTTCTTAGATCAAAATTTCCGGAACGAAAGCGTCAAACCAATTACTGGTGGTACGATCGTTAGAAGTGTTCGCACCGTAAACGTCGTCGTTGGTGTTGCGTGCCGCTTCTGCCGTTTTGCTACCACGACGGATCTCATACTACATAATCACTCGAATTTTAACATATCCATGATGATGAAAAACGTAAAAATGCGATGTAAACAGAACGCTAACCATTAAATAAATGACTAATTATAAAAAAAAATAATAATAAAAAATAATTTGAAATTCGAGTTCTTAGCAAATTTTTTATTTTTTATTTTTGAAATAGCCAGTACGACGAAACGGCAATTTCATAGGTAAAGACCTAATATTATAAAAAGTTTATTATTTAATTTTAAGCATAAAAAGAATTATAACGAAGAAAAAAAACGCGATTATGTATAATTAAGTTTTAATTAACTATAAAAGTTGAAAAATATATGTTAATAGAAACATACTAATTTGCGTAAAGTAATATACAAAAAAAAAAGATTTAAAGTCAATTCCTACTTAGGTCAACATTTTTTTTTTCTCTCATATAAAACTAAGAATTAATATTTAAAAAAAATCCTATTAACATCAAGTATAATCCACTACAAGTTAAAAAAAGGTATTTTAACTTGAGCGGATGAATAAAAAGTATTTCACTAACGATTGAAAATTTGAACAAAATATATAAATATAGGGAGTGTTTGAACTAATAGTAGGAGATGAATAAATAAACGTTTCTAACCCAACTTAGTATATACAGCCCTGTGTCGGATCCAGAAATACGACACACACAATATAAATATTTTTATGGGTATTTATCATGAGCGGAGTTCGAACCCGCGACTGCTAACGATGCAGCGATTTGGTGTGACCACTGCTTCAACACGTTTTCAAAATATATATTATTTAGTACTGTTCTGGTGTTTTTTTTTTTTTTTAACTAGTTGTTAACACCGAAGATTTACAATTTAGGTACATCATCCGATTCGATCGAAAAAGATTTTTTCTTATCAAAATGCACTGAGTTAGTTTTTTCTACTACTTCAGCACAGGTTTAGATTATAAATTCTGAGTTAAACTGAACTGAAACAGCCTGTAAACATCCCACTGCTGCAAAGGTCTCTTATACATATAGGAGAAGGGTTGGAGTATAATCCACCACACTGCTCCACTGCCGGTTGGCAGATAATTTTCCTACCATGAGTAACGATCGTTATCTGATGTCTATGATAACAACCAGGACCGCTGGCTTTAAGTGCTCTCCGAGGCACGGTGGGGAGACCCACAAAGACATACACTCAGACCGAAAACAAATATTTATACAAATATCTGCTCCGAGCGGGATCGAACCCGCAACAGCCGGCGTTGAGGTGAATACTCGCACTACTACACCAGAACGGTCGTTGTTTAGATTATAAATTCTAAAAACATTTTTTTGTGATTGTTAAACTTCCTACGATATGAACAAGGAAGTGAGATAATAATTTATAACAACCGCTTGTGCAGAATTGCAATCGCCGTCGTTTCGTCTGCTAGTGAATTGATTAAAAACTGACTTATACACACACAGACGTACACACACATTCACTCACAATCATATAAATGTACACACAAATGCGCACACGCACGTATAACACGTACTTTACTAACAAACTATTTGTAAACTATTTACACAAGTGAACAGAAAATGTTATTTACCAGGCCAGACATATGTATATTAAAATTAATGTTTTTAGGCTTAGACACTCACTGATTTCAAACATAGTTTATTTTTTTAGGATAAAAACGAGTACATATCACGATATAGTTTTTTGACGATTTTGAAAAAGAAATTTTTAAAAATAACTAGACCGAGGGTAGACAGATACTGCTTGTGACGGCTGACAGTTGACACATTGGTCCACACCACAGCAATCTCGTCGTGACCACGGACCATGTAACTGGTCCGAAATATCGACGAAAACACAACAAAAATCGTCAAAAAAAACTATATCGTGATATGTACTCGATTATATCTTCAAAAAATAAACTATATTAAAATTGTAACTAGCCGATGTTTGTACATATGAGATAACGAAAACCGATTTATTAGTCCGGCCAAATTAGACCAAAAAATAGGAGTAAAGGTGACCCCGAGTAAATTTTTTTCCAGGTATCGGATCGATGAGGACTATTTAGATTTCATTTTTGATGGTGTTTTGAACAATCTTATCAACTTTGAGCTGGTTGTGAATTTTTGTATCATCAGATATCTAAATTGATTGGATTATATTGGGATTTGGTAAATATTCGGTATCGCGCCACCACCGATTTTGAGGCTGATATTTTTTAGAGGGGCTTTATGACTTCAAAACATCATAAACGTCAAAATTTTACGTCAAAAAAGGTCATGCGCCATTATAACAACACTAGTTATGATGTTTTGAAGTCATAACGGACCTCTAAAAAACAAATCAGCCTCAAAATCGGTGGTGGCGCGATACCGAATAATTACCTGGGATTTTTATAAAATGAATATAATCTAAAACGTAAATTATTAGAATTTTTGTCGGTCTGTCTATATATTTGTCCCGTCATCACGCAAAATCTGCTGCAAGAAATTGGATGCGGTCACAGTTCTAATCCTGGAGGTCTAATTTAAAATCTGGTATAAATTTCATCTTGATACACAGTCTAGAAGTGGAGTTATTATTCTATAAACAATTATAATTAAATCGAAACTAAAAAATAAAAAATAAAATACTCCACGCATACGAAGTCAAGGGTAAAAGCTAGTACTTAAATAATAATGCTAATTTTCTGCATTCATAATAAGCGAATTACATTCCTTTGTTGTTCGTAATCTTAGAAAAATTTCTACGTAAGCATAATTACACATACAAGTCGCATACAGATAAAAATATCAACAACAATAATACTATTATTACGTTCATTATTTATAAACATTTTGATTCAGTTTATCAATAACGAATTTCATTTAAAATCTTTGAACCGAATTTAATTGAAATAGCTTGTAATCTCCACATGTAAGAAAAGTTTGAGCTCCAAGATTGATCCACCACGCTGCTTAAGGTCTGCAAGGTTTCGAATAGTTTCATTCAAGTGTTAATATATAACATCAGGGAAGGACGACTCTACGTGCTCGCAGAAACACCATAGCGAGACTCATTTGACTCACCAGGCTAAAATATGTAAACACAAATATTCATCCATCCTTTTGCTGTTGTCTGTGATGAATCCTTGTTTCGCGAGTCTCGAACGCAGATTTTTTTTTCGGCTTTCACCATGGTATCACGAATATAATTTACTTACCTTAGGCCAAAATTTTTGACAGACCGTTAAAATATTTTAGTAGAAAATTATACTTCCATTTTACCAGCTGCTCTTTTGTGATTGGCTTTGCATTCATTATTTTCTATATGTTCCTCTTGCCACTCTCCAAACTCTGTCGTGTACAGTTTATTCTTCCAAGACTCACATAATTTACAATACGATTTTTTTACAAGCACGTCTGAAAATTAACGTACTTACACCATATAATGCTAAAAAATAACGCTTCTTCTAGGTGCCATCTCCTGGTACACTTGCATTACAAACGTGTTTTTTTTTTTAATATAAGAGGAGCAAATGGACAGTCGGTTCACCTAGTGGCAAGTGAAAACGACATCACAACACAGGAATATGCTCTGTTTTTGAAGGTCCCTAAGTCGTATCGGTTTGGAAATACCGTAGGTATATGTGTATCCGGGTGGTGGCCGGGTCATATGCCAAAACTCTCTGTCTAGTTTGTCCTTTCATAAGTGGATTTCATGGGAGGAATAGTGCAGTGGTTTCCCCTTGCCTTCTGCACCGCAGCGGTGTTAAAGGTATCGTCCAGCGCCCTGCTGCCAGCGCCTGACATCCGGAGTGGAGATTGTTGTCCGGACCCCCTCTCTCCCGTCGGCTTGTCGGCCTATTTCTCCAAAGGGATTGGATGATTACCAATAGGATTCTCGACGTAACAGTGTTCACCACGTGTAGGTGGGAGTGGAGTTGGCAGAGAGAAGCTAAGTGACTATGTACAGCCATGGATTGCGCATCATCCGCCCTTGAACACAAAGTGGACACGACCTTCAGCAATGAAGCAAACGACTGAGAGAGAGATATGTGTATCCGGGGATGTTTTCATAGCTCGTTAAATATTTTACTTTTTTTTTTGCAGCAAAGGAAAAAGATGTCTCGGCTACCGTGGTGATATATTCATGTATTTTATTAATAAATCGTATGTAGATTGATTTAAAACGAACTCGCGTACGAAGGGTTCCGTATCTATAAAAACGGCAAAAAAATCACATTTGTTGTATGGGAGCCCCCTTAAATATTAATTTTATTTTAATTTAATTATTTAATTTTAAAGTGAATCTAAATATTCTGCGAATATTTTAACGGGTAAACCGTTGCCGATGTCAATATCGAGCAAAAACGAGCGAAAAATACCACTTTTGTTATATACGAACCCCGCTTAAATATTTTTGTATTCTGTTTTTTAGTATTTTTTGTTATTGTGGTAACAGAAATACATCATCTGTGAAAATTTCAACTTTCTAACTATCATGGTTCATGAGATACAACCTGGTGACATACGGACGGACAGCGTAGTCTTAGTAATAGGGTTCCGTTTTACCGTTTGGGTACGGAACCCTAAAAAAGAACAACTTAAATCCATTAAACCACGGAATTTCTCACATCAAGACCCAAGCCTAAAAACATAATAAAAATTAACCTGCAATTTAATCCATATATATTTTAAAAATTTTGATACGATAAAATATATCTGGGTTCACATTGTTACCATTCACAACTATTTTAAATCCGAGATCATATTTCGAAAATTGTTCAAACTTCACCTTACCATTAAACAATTTTTTGTCTCCTCCCCAAGGCTCTATCTCCTAAACTCTTACTCCGATTGACTTGAAAATTTAGAACAATATTCTAGACATATTGTAGAATTTAATAAGATACTAATAATAATAATAATACATTTTTTGAAGCTCCCAAAACCTTCTAACCCTTTACACACTTATAAAATCACGCAAAAAAGATTTCTCATCCATGTTTCTGATAAGAATCGTTAAAGTGTGAAACACCTTGGCAACTTCCTTGCTTATCGCCTTTAAAACCTGCGTACCTTCAAGGTGCATGAATATAAGTAGAAGTTTTAGCGTATGAGTGTAGTATTCTAGGTATGAACACTCCAAATACGACAAACAGGTTAGCGCAGAGGTCACACACAGCCTTAGCTGATTCGCTAACAGTCGCTGGTTCAATCCCCGATCACGACAAATATTTGTATATGTCATGCAAATGTGTGTCGTGATTTAAGCGTTTGTGTTTGTAATGTTTGTTTCCGGATACCCCGACACACGATTTTCGCACTACTAAATACCGTTGTGTGTAAACATTATTATTACAAAAATCGAATCAGAGTAAAATAAAACAGTCCCTCAATTAAATAAACTCTTCAAATCACAAAGAAACAAAAGCTTCAATTTATTTAATACATATATATTTATATAATAAAGATACTTACTATTCGATGTCTAAACATAAATAAAATGTAACTTTTTTTTTCAGCCAAAAAGTACTAGACGTAATTAGATGTAGTTTTATTACTCCTGTTCTATAATGTTTAACGTATGTTTTATTTTAATACACAGTCTACTGTTTTAAATGTAATAATGGTCATTTATATTATATTATTATTATTTATACAAGCATGGTATGTTTTTTGTGTGAATAATAATTATTATATTTCATACGAAAACGGCCGAAAACTACATATAAAAAGTACCAACATTGAAACGCGTAAAATAAGCAAAAAAAGTTTTTAAGTCAATTGTATGAAACCCGTTCATCCTGTTTAGGTACCTTTAATATTAAAATAAATTGAGTTACATTAACTGTAATATCGTATATGTATGTCTTTGTATACCTATATTTTTAATTAAAATTAAAGCCTGCAATATTTTATAATAAATATATTATGCTCAGAATTACAAAAGACTGAGTTTTTTCTATTTTCTATATATACGGACTTATTATTTATCATTGACATTACTAACATAAACCAAGCCGTGCTTAACCAGTGTGGCTTCGAAAAGGCTTACCGTATAATCAAGATCATTATTACCAACCGTGCGGTGACCCGCAGAGAAGAAAAGTCCCGACCTCCTTGCCGAGTTGTAAAAAGTGACTATGCGACTGCAGCGTTACCATCCCCTGCAGCAAGACACTTGTCCACCGTGGCGAGTATTGGCAAAACCCCCAAAAATGAACAGCAATACACAGCTCGTGCGGTCGTTCTGGATATCGATGAGGAAGTACTTTCAGCAGTGGACATCCAATAGCTGATCAGAAGTAGAAGAAGATTATTTATTTATATATAAAATAGGACATTACTTATCATGTTTTTCGTTAATTATTCTGAGTTCTCTATCCCTAAGATCACTAATTTAGAATATTTAACGACAAATAGTAAATAGGCCGTTTTACGTATGAATACTATAAGTAGGTTACATACGAGTTCAACAAGTTATATATACAAACTTAGTTCCACTTGTTTTGTACGTTAAAAAAATCTTAATCCGTGTGTTGACAATGTTTTATCATTTGTTCTATTTAAAATTGAACGATAAAAATAGATAGACGACAAAACTATAAACGGAAACTATGTTAGATGATAGTGAAGTTCTTGACGTCTATATCTACTGTACAACTGTATCAGCCTGTAAACTACCCACTGTTGAACGAAGGCCTCTTCTTTATGTAAAAGAATGGTTGAAGCTTCATCCACCACGCTGCTCCACTGCGGGTTGGCGGATAATTTCCTTATAATGGGTAACGATCACGATCAGGTGTCTATGATAAAAACCGGGACCGACGACTTTACACCACCATTACGACACCAAGACATACACCCAGACCGGAAACAAATATCTGTTCCGAGCGGAAATCGAACCCGCGACCGCCGCGGCGCGCGGTGTTGAAGTAAATACTTGCACCACTACACCAGAACGGTGGTGCTATATTATAATTCGAGTGACGCCACTGAACTGAACTGAGCTGAATCAGCCTGTAAACGTCCCACTGCAAAGGCCTCTTCTCCGTATAAGGGTGCCTGTTCATTGAAGCGGCGCGAGGCTGCGGAGCGGAGAAACGGATAAATTTTAACCAATGGGATTGCAAAAAATCTCCCCTCCGCTCCAGTGGACAAGGGTTAATATTTCTCCGTTTCTCCTCTCCGCTTTAATAAACAGGCATCCTAAGGCTCGGACTCGATCAAAACGGAGACGAGACGAGCGGAGCGGAGAATATGTTTTAAACAACCAATAGAGTTTCGTTATTCACACATATCGTCTCCGCTCAGCTTCAGTGGATACCATTGAGCGGAGATGTGTCATATTTGTATGGCGCGATGGAAGTGTGCTCTTTGCCTCGCTTAGATTGAGCTGAGCTACGCGGCGCGGTGGAACTAAGCGGAGATGTGAGCTGTGCCACGCGAGCTGTTAATAGTCCGGGTTTTTCTTTGATAATAACCTTATCACACCGAATGGCTTTTTCTCAGAAATGGTAAATCTTAGAGAAAAAAGTATAAGGACAATTCAAGATCTAATTTACAATTTTAGTCTGAGCTATTTTTATTGTAAAACTAACCGTTTGACCAAAAAAAATCCAAAACCCCATTTTTGCGACCTTTGACATTGAATAAAAAATTTTGCACATACGAGATCAATTGAAACTTTTCAGGATTTCATTAGAGTGGTATCCCTTACGTGTTTAATTCTCAGCTTGTTGTGAGTTTATGCAAGGGTCAATTTGTATTTGACAATACATTACATATTGCATACAACAACTCGATCGACATTTATTAATGTCAGTAATTTAGAGTGAATTAAAATAATGATAATATCGGTTAATGACCTATATTTTAGTTATTTAATGTCATCTATTTATGTTAAATATATTATAATTTTGTTAATAACTCGTTTAAATACAAAAAAAAAATTGCGTAGGTACCAAAAGATAGCAAGATAGAAGATATATGATAATAGCAAGAGGCAAAAATAGGATTATTGTAAAGTATTGTCACAGCCTGTAAGTCTCCCTCTATTGGTTCTCTCCTTCTATTAAAAAGAAGGGGCTTTCGAGCTCAGCTTGCACCACTGCGGATTGAGGAGAGTATACCTATATGCATATGTCTCAAAATTTCTTCCATTAAAATATGTAGGGTTTATCACGATAATTTTCTTAACCGTCGAAAAAGAAACGAACTTGTTACCTTGTATTTTTTTTAATTTTTAACTCATTTATTTATTGCACAATACATTAAATTCAATTCAACGAAAGGGGAGCTTGATGCCAAAGCGTTTTCTTCCGAAATAAGACATTTAAATTACAAAAAAAAAAAAAAAAAAACGTAAATTATAATAAATATCCAAGCAATATATATACTATAAAAAACACGCGATATACCTACATATATACTTAGATACATACGTAAATTATACTAAACATGTTTATTTACTGCTATGACGTTGATTCAAAACATCTATAGAACAACTCTCGAGAATCGCTCGTTAGAGACAACGAAACAGTAATACCTACATAGAGTTTTTCTAATACATTATTACAATATTAAACTCCACAGAAACTTGGCTCTCACAATAAAGCATAATTTGAATACTTATATTTGAGATCTGTACTTAAGTAGCGACCTGCGCTGGATTTCCCATTTTAAGATTTACAATCTCTTGTTCATTGTTTTATTGTAGGGGAGAGTTGGATATTACCGAGCCTCTAAGAACTTGGACCTATAATTCGGAGAAGGTTCGATATTATATATTCAAAAATGCAGTAAATAGTACAGAATTTATTTAGCTACGCATACATCACGGCAAAATATTTCAAAAAATAAACAAAAATTAATTATTGCAAAATAATAGAAAAACGGGAAAGCGTGGTATTATCAGACTGGTCTGATAAAACCGTGCCCATAATAATTTCGTGAATTTCTATCAGTAAACTTAGAATTAAAAAAAATGCAACGTTGAATAAACTCGTTCGTAGAAAAAGAAGCATCCTTTCTATACCTAGATATAATTATTATTTTACGACTAGATTAATTATCATAACCATATCGGCCATTGGATGTCCACTGCTGAACGTAGGCCTCCCCCCATCGACTCCGGTTCAAAGCAGTCTCCATCCAACGACTTCCGGCGACTCTCTTCAAGTCGTCTGTTCATCTCGTGGATGCCCGTCCGACACTGTGCTTACCGGTACGTGGTGTTCACTCGTACACGCCCTGGGCGCGGAATTGACAAACTCTGTTATTTCATTTTATAACCTCAAAATAATACAGTCAAGTTAATTGTGTATTCAAATCAATCTAGTCATTAATTCTATAATATGTTAGGATTAAAATAAAAGTAATCAATGTGTTACAATACAAATATAGAATAGCTTACCTCTTGTCAAAAATGCCCGCGAAATTATAAGGAACGAGAGTTAAAACTTGTAATACTGGGGCCACACTAGCGAGAAATACCGTTGACTGTGGCGTTGAACGTAGGTGTGGCCACGACTCATCGCTATAATTTGACAACGGCATTGACATTGCCGTTGGACTTTGGGCGTTAGTTGCGGCCACACTAGCGGGAAGTGCCGTTTACTATGGCGATGAACGTAGGTGTAGCCACGACTCACCGGGAAATGCCGTTTACTATGGCGATGAACGTAGGTGTGGCCACGACTCATCGCGATAATTTTACAACGGCATTCACATTGCCGTTGGACGTTGGGCGATAGTTCAAGTGGCGGTACATCAAAGAGATAACCGCGAGAGTTAAGGGGTCTGGCCACCCTGGGGGAACAAAAAATGCACTGTTTTCTTTAATTAAATTAATAAATTCGAAACTATGGGCCGGAATATTTTTATTTTTTTACTCAATATCACAAAAGGGCTTCAAAAATAACATTGTAAAATTTTATTTGAAAATATTAAAAAATAAGTGTGTAATAATATAAATTAAGATGCCTGTAACTTGGCCAATTTTGAGTGTTTCGATACGCAACAGGTCTTAAAACGTCCGTTACAGTTCAGGGTTTATTAAAAAAAATAAAAAAATAAAAATGAAAAAAAATAACCCAGGGTGGCCAGACCCCTTAATACGTTGCAGCGGCCACACAGCACACTACGAACATATGTCATTGTGCACCGTGAGCGCGACGGAATCGCACGTGTTTGTTTTCGATAAATACATACTAAGACTATGGAGTGGAGTAACGAAAAAGTAATTACGTTTACGGATTCGAGATTCAAAATTTATAAGAATCGTGCGTCACAAAATGATGCTTAGCGACGAATAACGGAATTATTACCTTTTAAAACAACCAACAACTTTAACTTTCGGTGAAATAAAGATAATAAAAGATCGAAAAATTATGTAAAAGCCACATTAATTACTTTAATATATTCTTTATTGCACTTAAAAATTGAACAGTAATATAATCACATGTATCATTAATATTATTCCAATTGCCTGAAATATATAATATATAAATAAATGAAAGACACAGGTAAATACAGAGTATGTTGTTTTATTTTGTAAAGTATAAAAATGTTGTTTCAATTTAATTGAATAGATAATAGTAATAATAGATATAATAACTCTTAATAAAAAATTTTTGTCTGTAAAGTCGGTTTACGGACGATAAATAATTTTTACGTGTTGACGTCATAAGAAAACATTGATGATAAATTACATACTTTTATGAACGGAATTGAATTATTTGTTATCACTGAATTATCATTATTTTGTATTTCATATATTTATCATATATTATTATTGTTATGTCATCTGCCCATCTGCAAATGCAATATTACTGTCAATCTCAGGTTGTCTGGTAAAACAACAACTGCTTCACTCCACCCGTTCAATAATATTTATAGATATACATAATTAATACTTATTATTATATGTTTCTTATTTAATCTCAGATAGCCGGGAAGTTGATGGCATGCATATGTTCATGATGACTGACCCGTTGGCGCAGTTTACAGTGACCCTGTTTTCTGTTCCAAGGGTTGTGGGTTCGATTCCCGCCCCGAGTCTGGGTGTAATGTATGTGTATTCATATATGTATTATTTATATGTATATTGATTTTAAAAAAATGTATATCAGTCGGCTGTTACCTAAAACACAGGCATTAGGTTGCCTACCTTACAGACGACCGTGTGTGTGTGTGTGTTAAACATATTTATTTATTTATTATTTATACAAAAAAAATTACACTCATCAAACACAGAGTTGCGCCGTCAACGTCTATCTTGCTTGAAATTCAAATAACATTAGCGCTAATTTTATCGCCAAGAATGGGCGTTGACGTTGAACTTTCAAGTGTAGCCACTCACTTCATCGCGCTAAAATTATCGGAATGTCTACCGCGATGATAGGCATTGACGTTTCCCGCTAGTGTGGCCAAAGGGTAAGACACGATGTGTCTTAATCGCTGCTCCGAGTAAATTACCGTCGTGCACGGGGAGGGGTAGAGGACTCGGACTGTGATCTTTAAGGACTAGATAGCGCAATTAGCGTTTAGTTTTTGAAATATGCTAGGGCGTGGAATTATCAAACGCGCGGTATTATCCAACTCTCCCCTATTACTTTTAAACATAAGCGTAAACATTTATTAGTTTTTTATCCGACTGCGACCGAAGGAGGATTATGTTTTTCGAGTGTATGTATGTATGTATGTATGTATGTATGTATGTATGTATGTATGTATGTATGTATGTATGTATGTATGTAATTATGTATGTATGTATGTATGTATGTAATTATGTATGTATGTATGTCCATTTCTTTGGCACGCCCTACAGCCCAAACGGCTGGACGGTTTTTGACATATGAGGTGTCGTTGGATTTGTCTAAATTGTAGTAGTGACATAGGCTATATAAATTCTCAAAATGGCGCCCGCAAATGGCGGAATGAGGGGGGGAAGTTGAATTTTTTTTTCTTACTGTAGCAATATGGGTATGAAAGCTAGTAAATTGTTTTATTCATATTAGTTTATAATAAGAGTATTTTACGCAGTCGGGTATTTTTGATTTTTTTAATTATCAAAAACACATTGTCATATTTCAATATTTTTTACAAAGTATACTGTATCAGGCTGTAAACAAACCACTGCTGAGCGAAGGCCTCTTCTCCATATAGAAGAAGGGTTGTGGCCTAATCCACCACCCTACTTCGTGTTGAGGCGACTACTCGCACCACTACATCAGAACGGTCGTCGAAAATAGTACAGTTCCCGTGAAAAAGCTTACCACGTGAACGAAATCGTGAACAGCTTGTTTTTAACCGACTTCAAAAAAAGGAGGAGGTTCTCAATTCGTCTGTATTTTTTTTTTTTTTTCTTTTTTTTTTTTTTTTTTTTTTTATGTGTGTTACCTCATAACTTGTTACTGGGTGTACCGATTTTAATGATTCTTTTTATATTCAAAAGCTAGTGCTCGTCATGTGGTCCCATTTAAATTTGAGCGAGATGTGACTAGTAGTTTTTGAGTAATCCTTAATAATGCGTATATTTGTTCCTGATACCGCGCGTCGCTGCACGGGTCGCGTTGCACACTATCGTTCCTTGAGGCTTAATTTGTTTCGGAAGATTATCACGTGTTATGTTTTTTATGTTTACTACGAGTTAAACTATACAATAATATATTTTGTTTCTCAGATTACGACTCAGGTGTAGTGACATCGGTGATTAACTAGATAATTGTTTTAAAATTTTTAATTTGTCAATATATTTAACGGACACTATTTTGCGTCATTTGTCATAGACTAAAATCTTAAATGTGACATTGTGTGTGTAACAAGTGTACCTAAGTATTTGTCAATTAGAAGAGGAATCTTTTCTGCAATCTGCATCGATGTATAATTATAATAGATACACAGTCTCAAATAAATCGAACCTCAGTCGTGTCCCCACACCAGCCTACCTGACTCTACAAGCTAATAAAACAAAGGCCACAATTGGTTATTGTTTAATTTTAATAATAGACCTTAATACTTTGGAATTGAGTTGTAAAACATTTGTGACTGTGTCTTACTTATTATCTTTAGGGTTTATGGATGGAACGAAGTAATAAATCTTAGTGATACCCAAAAATGAAACAAGATATCTAGAAAAATATTTCATATGAAATCAACCTTATAACTAATTAGAAATATATTACAAAATGGTCACAAATAATATGCGAGTTACGTGATTTCGGAGCTGTGCTTATTAATTTGCTGTTGTCTCCAGCTGTTTGAATAAAACAACTAGTGGAGTCGCTTACCGAGTGCTAAATATGTGATTTGTACGATAATTATGCGACGATTGCTAACGCTGGCTTATTATGAATGTAAACACTGTTTAGTTTGGTTACTTTTAGTGCGCTTACGCGGAATCTAGGGTATAATTGATCGAAAGGTTGTGGTACGTTAGTGTATATTATTACTTTAATACATTAATTATGTATTTTGCCATGAAAAAAAAAAAAATATCGATTGTCAAAAAAAAAGAAACTCTATAGGTGATTTGTAAGATCATCGTAGTATTTCGAGTTGGTGTGGATTTTTTGCACAAAAAAATTACTTAGGTCGATTGCGGCTTTTTCGAGGGTGGTAAAATAAATGTAGCTTGTGAACTGTAACCGCCCAGCTTTATATAAATAAATCAGTTATCGAACTACAGATTCACTAAAAATCAAGAAATAAAACAAAATTTTAACAAAAAACAAAAACCGACTTCAAAGCAAAAAAAAAGAACGGTAAAACAAAAATGCACTAAAAAGTAAAAAAATAATTACGTATTCTTTTGTCTGTAATCAAATTATTACGATAATATAATGTACAATTATTGTTGTCTTTGGAGTCGGTGTCAGCCAAGGAAATAAGGAAAAGAGTGCGTAATAGTGTAAACCTATTGTAATGTTTAACTACGTTGGCCAAGGAAATAAGGAAAAGAGTGCGTAATAGTGTACACCTATTGTAATGTTAAACTACGTTGGCTGACACCGACTCCGAAGACAACAATAATTGTACATTATATTATCGTAATAATTTGATTACAGACAAAAGAATACGTAATTATTTTTTTACTTTTTAGTGCATTTTTGTTTTACCGTTCTTTTTTTTTGCTTTGAAGTCGGTTTTTGTTTTTTGTTAAAATTTTGTTTTATTATATGTATATAGAGATTTAATTTTCTGTATTTTCATCGAACAAAAGGAACAAACCTTTGACACTTCAGCTAAGATAAAACGTTGACCCACTTGATAATTGTATCAACATTGTACATTGATTGTAAATTGAGGTTACTTATTTACATAACAGTAACTAGTTGTCGGCCAGTGGTCGAAATTCGACCTAATCTATAATTAACAAAATTTATTATAAAAAATATTAGCATTCTGCACTTCTTCTCCATATAAACTTTAACTGTGCCAAATTTCACACTTCTCCGTCCGCGTAATTTTCGTAAAAAGGGGTAAGAAATTTTTGCTTAGCGTATTAATATATAGATATACATAGTATATATTAAGATCTTATGAAAGTAATTGTTTGAATGTTACAAATATAACTATTAATGTTAAATGAGGTGTATTAACACACACACACACACACACACACACACACACACACACACACACACACACACACACACACACACTTTTCATAATCCATAAACTAGAATAAAAAAAGGGAAAATGCATAGCGTACTAAACTACAAAACATAGTACACTCAAGTTCTGCAAGTCTGTTAGTAATACAACGGGTATTTTTAATTAAGCAATGTTATAATCATGTAGTTCAAATTTTCAAGTCCAGAATGATAATAAAATGCTATCTAGTTGACTTCGGGGCCTACGCAACAATAATCAATAGCTTACTGCTGCGTAGGTTTTGGGGTCTTCACTAAATGACGCTAACTCATTTTAAAGAATTTACCAGTTCAGAAATAAAACCACTAAAATGGTATCTTTAAAAAAAAAAATTGGTAAATTAAATAATTATTAATTGGTTTTTAAATAATTACAATTAAGAATAAATCTTTTTCATCTTTCGGTGGGTAGACGCACAAGAGTACAGACGCAATTTTATTAGCTCCACATATTTAATATTTTAAAAATATAGTTAGTGCATATGTTCTGAAGTTTACATTACCTGTGCCTCAGTTGACTGCTAACTTATTCTCACACTAACTTTCCTCACTAAATAATGGAATCCACAGCAGAAAAACTTGTGAATAGCTTTGCTGAGCTATCTTCCAGGTTTGATGCCAGAATGGCTGAGTTTGAGAAAAATCTTCAACAACCCAGCTCTAGTGTTCCTAATCCAACAGTGAAGGCCTTGGCTGCAGAGTTTTACGCATTCAAGACTTTTATATGGAATTCACTTGGCTTACTAAAATCGCAAGTGCAGCTTGTTGCAAGTGGCTTGGACCGGTTAGAGACTCATTCACGTAGAAAAATTCTTCTCTTTCACGGTGTCAAGGAGGATAAGGATGAAGATGCCTCAAAGAAGATTTTGACTCTGTTAACCAGTCAAATGAAACTCACGAACATAAAGCCTGACGCAATTGAACTCTGTCACAGGTTAGGTATGAAGAAGGAGTCTGCCAGGCCTATACTAGTGCGATTCACAAATATGCAAGCACGTTCCATGGTTTGGATGGCTAAAACTTTGTTGAAGGGCACCAAAACAACAGTGACAGAGTTTTTAACTAAGACTCGACAAGGTGTATTTGTTGCTGCACGTAATCACTTCGGGATGAAGAAATGCTGGTCTGCAGATGGTGTGGTGGTCATACTTCTCCCTGACAAATCTCGTGTAAAAGTGACATCCTTACTAGAATTAAAAAAGTTTACGACACAATTTAGTAAAACCGACAAAAACTAAGACACTTATTTCTGTTTACATCTTTTTTATATTGTCGGATTATAGATAGATATCAGATATCCGTATCATTACTATAGGTAACTATTTTCATTGTATTCTGTACTTCAAAACACTTTTAATTTCTTTGTCACAGTGCATAGTTATATTTTGTTCTTTGTATAAATAATAAATAATTAAATATTGTGTCAATTGTCAACTGTCTAGTGTTAGAATGTCATTTGTCGTTAATGTTATTCGCACAGATTCAATTTTTTTTTGCGCACACGAGATCAATTGAGACTTTTCAGGATTTCATTAGAGTGGTATCCCTTACGTGTTTAATTTTTAGCTTGTTGTGAGTTTATGCAAGGATCAATGTCTATTTTGACCGGGTTAAATAATAATAATTACTTGTACAAAATATAAAAATGCCGCCGCGACATCCAGTGTGTGTGTTCAAGCAACCAACTACTCGCACCACTACACCAAAACGGTTGTCGAGTTACGCTAGTACATTAAAAAATCATTAAAATACTAATTTACTTATTTCATGCGCCATAAATGTGTAATATGTTTGAACTTTGATATTTTCATTATAAAAATAAAACTTAAATTAAATTGAAACAGTTCTTTATTATCAAATATTTAATTCAAAGAGTTAGAAAGCAGTAAAACAGGGAAAATCACTTTTCACATACAGCGCCATCTCTGATACATAGCATACTACAAATACTACAAACCAATATGGTTTTGCATGGTGGTGGAGCAGATGGCGCCAGTACGTGGTGTGAGTATCGCTCACGAAAATAAGTTGGTGTCGAAACGGAGTTCGCCGGGTTTGCTAGTTGTTTATATAATTTACAAGTTTAATTTCACAGAGCTTTATCACTAGGTTTTATATGACATGGGGCTGTAAGACTAGAAAATACTTTGTCCATATATATGTGCTTTACCTATGTCATTACTACTTAATTGTTAGTACCTGGATGACCGAGCTTTGCTCGGTTAAACTATATTTAGACACAAATTACATAGTGATAATATATGAATAATATTTTCAATCTTACCGATATAATAACAATAGTCACTGGTTACATAAATAAAAAAATAAAAAGAGATCCTAATAATATTTTTTCTCACCAAAAAAGGAACTTGAAAAAAAAAAAGGAAAAATCTTCCGTTTTCGAGACCGCCCGATTTCCCACCTGAGTTATTATAAATTTACAGATGGTGGCGAAATTTACTTTCTTATTCTAATGATATTCTAGCAGTTTTTAATTGCTCTCGTGATTTTTATTTAAATAACCAGTTTATATCTTTTTTTCCTACCTCTGCCGAAAGTTCGATTTTCGTCCCTGTGAAGCGGGACAAAAGTGACACTTTCTGTCCCCGCTTCACAGGAACAAAACCTGAACTTTCGTCCTAGGTAGGTGTAGCGACAACTATCTCGCCACATATGAACTGACGTATCCTATAACGCGCTATCCGAAGTTTTCAAAACGATTACTATATATACAAGAACCCGACAACAAACGTTAAGTGGCGCGTAGCCCACCAGACGCAACACCGTCTGGTCGAAGGATCCTTTCTTTTCAATGGCAACCTCTTTCTACGCCAAACTGGTGACCCCGAGCTTGAACGTCAGCGCAGCCTTCGCAAATCTACGTCATCGTAACGTCATCATCACTTCCTCAAGCTTTCGAGCAGCGAGTCATACAGCCAGCCAGCATCCACGGCTACTACGGGTATCCTGACCACGAGCATGCAACGGACGCGCATTCCTGGTCACCACCTACAGCCTTCGCAGCGACCTTGGCACAGCACACTGCACTTCGGCCGGTCAGCAAGCAGAGACGCACCTCTCTCCTGGTCGACGCAGCAGCCCGCCACTACGCAGCACTGCACCACCCCGACTCACTGGGGCATCACCGCAGACAGTTCCGACTCACCGTGAACTATGCGGCATCTGGTTCCGACTCACTGGAACATTCCACTGGCCCGGCAAGCATCATAAGATGTATGGACGACTCAACCTGCTATCGACCTCCGGTCTCGGAGGGGGAGTGATGTAGCGACAACTATCTCGCCACATATGAACTGACGTATCCTACAACGCGCTATCGAAGTTTTCAAAACGATTACTATATATACAAGAACCCGACAACAAACATTAAGTGGCGCGTAGCCCACCAGACGCAACACCGTCTGGTGGAAGGATCCTTCCTTTTCAATGGCAGCCTCTTCACGCCCAAAGTAGGACATCCATTCCCGTATGTTTGCTACCCTCGCCTTCGGCTCGGGCGGCAATTTCATATGAGGGTCAAAAAAATAGTACTTTCATCCCCTGGGTGTGACACAAAATACTATATTATTATATAGGTAAGACCGAAAAATATTATTCATATTTCATCAGTTCTATCGTATCTAAATATAATTTCCAAAAAAAAAGAACGATTAACAAAAAAAAAATAATAATAATACCGAGCAAAACTCGGAAATCAGGTAGTACAGGGCTCTCAATAATAGTTCTTTTTTTTACAAAAGAGGGAACTTGAAAAAAAAACCAAAAAAAAAGTGGGACTTGAGGCATCGGGATTAGAACCCAGGTATACTGATTTCCCACCTAAGTTATTATAACCTTGTAGATTATGCCGAAATTTACCTTCGTATTCTAATAATATTCTAACAGTTTTTAATTATACTCGTGATTTTTTATTAAAATAACCAGTTCATATTTTTTTATTATTATTTCGGTAAGATCGAAAAATATTATTCATGTTTCATTCGTAATTCGTATGTAAATATAGTTTCCACAAAACACGAATAACAAAAAATAAAAAAATAAAATACCGAGCAAAGCTCGGTCATCCAGTTAGTAAAGGGCTCCCAATAATAGTTTTTCTCACAAAAGAAGTAACTTTAAAAAAAAAGATTGTCCTGGAGACTGGATTCGAACCTGGGGTTTTCTTATTTCGAATCCGCCCGGTTCACATCGGAACTATTATAAACTTATCAACGACAGCGAAATTTACCTTCGTATTCTAACGATATTTTTTAATTGCCTGAAAAAAGGGATAAAATGACATTTTCTAAAAATAAATCCTAGCTAGATCGATTTATCGCCCCCGAAACCCGCTGCATACTGAATTTCATGAAAATCGTTGGAGCCGTTTCCGAGATTCAGATTATATATATATACAAGAATTGCTCGTTTAAAGATATAAGATTATTTGGTAATACGAGTATAACACCAGGTACATAAATACCATTTGGTCATAAAACAACTGTTATATAAATTAGTGGGGATTTTGTTGTCTACCATACCCATATGAGTCTCGGAATGTTAAAAATGAAATAAAATAGAAGATTTAAAACATTTTCTGCTTACAATGTTTAACATTCATTATTGCAAAATATTTAGAAAATGCAAGATAATAATTTCCTTCCTTTTGTAATCATACAACTCGATCGACATTTATTAATGTACCAGTAATTTAGAGTTAATTAAAATAATGATAATATCGGTCAATGACCTATATTTTAGTTATTTAATGTCATCTATTTATATTAAATATATTATAATTTTGTTAATAACTCGTTTAAATACAAAAAAAAATGCGTAGGTACCAAAAGATAGCAAGGTAGAAGATATATGATAATAGCAAGAGGCAAAAATAGGATGATTGTAAAGTATTGTCACAGCCTGTAAGTCTCCCTCTATTGGTTCTCTCCTTCTATTAAAAAGAAGGGGCTTTCGAGCTCAGCTTGCGCCACTGCGGATTGAGGAGAGTATACCTATATGCACATGTCTCAAAATTTCTTCCATTAAAATATGTAGGGTTTATCACGATAATTTTCTTAACCGTCGAAAAAGAAACGAACTTGTTACCTTGTATTTTTTTTAACTCATTTATTTATTGCACAATACATTCAATTCAATTCAATTCAACGAAAGGGGAGCTTGATGCCAAAGCGTTCTCTTCCGAAATAAGACATTTAATTACAAAAAAAAAAAATACGTAAATTATAATAAATATCCAAGCAATATATATACTATAAAAACACGCGATATACCTACATATATACTTAACGTAAATTATACTAAACATGTTTCTTTACTGCTATGACGTTGATTCAAAACATCTATAGAACAACTCTCGAGACTCGCTCGTTAGAGACAACGAAACAGTAATACGTACATAGAGTTTTTCTAATACATTATTACAATATTAAACTCCACAGAAACTTGGTTCTCACAATGAAGCATAATTTGAATACTTATATTTGAGATCTGTACTTATGTAGCGACCTGCGCTGGATTTCCCATTTTAAAATTTACAATCTCTTGTTCATTGTTTTATTGTATTACTTTTAAACCTAAGCGTAAACATTTATTATTTTTTTAAAACACATTATCATACTCGTATTTCAACATTTTTTTACAAAGTATACTGTATCAGGCTGTAAACAAACCACTGCTTAGCGAAGGCCTCTTCTCCATATAGAAGAAGGGTTGTGGCTTAATCCACCACGCTGCTCCGTGTTGAGGCGACTACTCGCACCACTACATCAGAACGGTCGTCGAAAATAGTACAGTTCCCGTGAAAAAGATTACCACGTGAACGAAATCGTGAACAGCTTGTTTTTATATGTATATAGAGATTTAATTTTCTGTATTTTCATCGAACAAAAGGAATAAACCTTTGACACTTCAGCTAAGATAAAACGTTGACCCACTTGATAATTGTATCAACATTGTACATTGATTGTAAATTGAGGTTACTTATTTACATAACAGCGCAATCAAGTTAAACACATTAAATAGTACTAATTGTCGGCCAGTGGTCGAAATTCGACCTAATCTATAATTAACAAAATTTATTATAAAAAATATTAGCATTCTGCACTTCTTCTCCATATAAACTTTAACTGTGCCAAATTTCACACTTCTCCGTCCGCGTAATTTTCGTAAAAAGGGGTAAGAAATTTTTGCTTAGCGTATTGATATATAGATATACATAGTATATATTAAGATCTTATGAAAGTAATTGTTTGAATGTTACAAATATAACTATTAATGTTAAATGACGTGTATTAACACACACAAACACACGCACACGCATACGGACGCACGCACACATGCACTCACACACATACACACACACACACATACACACACGCACACACACACACACACACACACACACACACACACACACACACACACACTTTTCATAATCCATAAACTAGAATAAAAAAAGGGAAAATGCATAGCGTACTAAACTACAAAACATAGTACACTCAAGTTCTGCAAGTCTGTTAGTAATACAACGGGTATTTTTAATTAAGCAATGTTATAATCATGTAGTTCAAATTTTCAAGTCCAGAATGATAATAAAATGCTATCTAGTTGACTTCGGGGCCTACGCAACAATAATCAATAGCTTACTGCTGCGTAGGTTTTGGGGTCTTCACTAAATGACGCTAACTCATTTTAAAGAATTTACCAGTTCAGAAATAAAACCACTAAAATGGTATCTTTAAAAAAAAAAATTGGTAAATTAAATAATTATTAATTGGTTTTTAAATAATTACAATTAAGAATAAATCTTTTTCATCTTTCGGTGGGTAGACGCACAAGAGTACAGACGCAATTTTATTAGCTCCACATATTTAATATTTTAAAAATATAGTTAGTGCATATGTTCTGAAGTTTACATTACCTGTGCCTCAGTTGACTGCTAACTTATTCTCACACTAACTTTCCTCACTAAATAATGGAATCCACAGCAGAAAAACTTGTGAATAGCTTTGCTGAGCTATCTTCCAGGTTTGATGCCAGAATGGCTGAGTTTGAGAAAAATCTTCAACAACCCAGCTCTAGTGTTCCTAATCCAACAGTGAAGGCCTTGGCTGCAGAGTTTTACGCATTCAAGACTTTTATATGGAATTCACTTGGCTTACTAAAATCGCAAGTGCAGCTTGTTGCAAGTGGCTTGGACCGGTTAGAGACTCATTCACGTAGAAAAATTCTTCTCTTTCACGGTGTCAAGGAGGATAAGGATGAAGATGCCTCAAAGAAGATTTTGACTCTGTTAACCAGTCAAATGAAACTCACGAACATAAAGCCTGACGCAATTGAACTCTGTCACAGGTTAGGTATGAAGAAGGAGTCTGCCAGGCCTATACTAGTGCGATTCACAAATATGCAAGCACGTTCCATGGTTTGGATGGCTAAAACTTTGTTGAAGGGCACCAAAACAACAGTGACAGAGTTTTTAACTAAGACTCGACAAGGTGTATTTGTTGCTGCACGTAATCACTTCGGGATGAAGAAATGCTGGTCTGCAGATGGTGTGGTGGTCATACTTCTCCCTGACAAATCTCGTGTAAAAGTGACATCCTTACTAGAATTAAAAAAGTTTACGACACAATTTAGTAAAACCGACAAAAACTAAGACACTTATTTCTGTTTACATCTTTTTTATATTGTCGGATTATAGATAGATATCAGATATCCGTATCATTACTATAGGTAACTATTTTCATTGTATTCTGTACTTCAAAACACTTTTAATTTCTTTGTCACAGTGCATAGTTATATTTTGTTCTTTGTATAAATAATAAATAATTAAATATTGTGTCAATTGTCAACTGTCTAGTGTTAGAATGTCATTTGTCGTTAATGTTATTCGCACAGATTCAATTTTTTTTTTTTTTTAAATGTTTGTGTCATATGCATGATACTCTGTGCTCACTGGTGCATCTTACAATTCAATTTAATTCATTACTCTGTCTGTCTGTTCACTTGTTGTTTATTTTACGATTATGTGTTTTTTTTTATTTGTTTTCTTTTTTTTTTGTAAATGTATAAATTAATCTTTCTTGCAGTCAACTGGTGCGTGATAGTGGTTATTTGTCAGTTGTTTTTTTTTTTTGCATTTTATTATTAGTTTTTTTTTTTATTTTTTTTAATATCATTATTTAAAAGTTATTTATATTTATTTATATTTTTGTTTATTTTTATTTATATTTTAATCTTTTTTTATTATTTACATATATTTTAAGTATTGGTAGTAGTATGGATGAGGATAAATATTTTTCTTGTTCTTCTTCGGAAGAGTTTGAAAGTACTGGTGATAGCCTGAACTCTTCAATTTCGGATCATGAGCCACTTGAAGACAAACTTTTAAAGGTTTTCCCTAATAATCCTAGGTTTCTTACCTTAGTGCATATTAACGCGCAGAGCATCCCTGCTCACTACTCAGATCTTCTCACATCCTTTAGTACCGGCGTAGTGGATTGTATACTGGTGTCTGAAACCTGGCTTAAACCTTCACTCCCATCGACTAGCTACTCTATTCCTGGATATCGGCTTTTCCGTAATGATCGCACTGGTCAGGGTGGTGGTGGTGTGGGTATTTACCTCCGCAGCAGCATCCCTGCCAGTGTTGTTTCCACCTCCATCTCACTTACTACAGGTTCTCTTGAATATCTCTTCTTAGAATTAGTATTGCACCATAAAAAGTTACTTCTTGGGGTATTGTATTGTCCCAGCGACAAAATTAATTATTTCGCAGAGTTAGAAGATATCCTTGAGAGCTTTGTTCCAAAGTATAATCATATAATTTACATGGGCGATCTAAATACTTGCTTATTAAAAAATGACGCCAGAGCACAAGCTTTAAATGACTTGACATCTGCAGCCAATCTACATATTCTTCCCCTGAATTCTCCAACTCACTATTTTCCGAATAGTCGGCCATCTCTTATAGACATAATCTCTGTCTCTCAACCCGAACTTTCTGCTTCGCATGGTCAAATGACTGCACCCTTCTCTCATCATGACTTAATCTACCTCGCTTACAAAGTGCGCCCTCCTAAGGTTAGAGGCAAGATTTTACTTCAGCGCAATTTTAAGCATATGGATTTAGAACGCTTGAGAGAGGATGTTAACAGTATCGATTGGTCAGCCTTAATGTCGTTAAATAACATCAATAGCATGGTAGACTCTTTAACTGCTGAACTGATTAGACTGTACGACAAGCACGCTCCGGTAAGACCGGTGCGAATGAAACACATTCCTGCCCCATGGCTATCACCTGAAATTAAGAGGTATATGGCCAAACGCGATAAAGCCAAATCCAAAAACAAAAAGCATCCATCAGTTGAAAATTTTGATGCATATAAAAAACTGCGTAACGTCTGCAACAGATTGTGTAGGGATGCTAAACGTCGCTATATTCATTCCACTATTCAGGATCTTTGCCAAGCGCAAGTTTGGAGATTCCTTCGGTCAATAGGTGTGGGCAAGGCCACAGAGACCTATCAAAACTATGTGGATCTCAATGCTTTGAACTGTCATTTTACCACTTCACCCATAACTTTAGACTCTCATACAAAAACTTCTACTCTTACATTCTTATCTAATCTTGCTACACCTGACCTACCTCCATTTGTCTTTAAATCAGTCTCTGCAGATGAAATTAAGAAATGTATCCGCTCCATTTCCACAAAATCCATTGGTAGTGACAACCTCAGCCTTGATATGATTCTTCCCGTACTGGAGGATATTGCGCCCGTGGTCACCCACATAATTAACTTCTCTTTCACACGTAATGTCTTCCCGTCACAGTGGAAGAAGGCATTTGTCATCCCTCTCCCAAAAACCTCGAATCCTACCAGTCTCAATCAATACCGCCCCATTTCAATCCTTCCTATCCTATCAAAAGTTATAGAATCCTTGGCTCACAACCAACTGTACTCCTATCTGACTCACAACAACCTCCTATGCTCTTATCAGTCCGGTTTCCGCTCCTCGCACAGCACGGTTGGGGCACTGCTAAATATTACCGAGGATATTCGTGGTGCAATGGATAGTACCAAGCTCACTGCGATGGTGCTTCTTGATTTTAGCAGTGCTTTCAACTCGGTTGACCTTGACATCCTAATTGCAACTCTCCGTGCGGTCAACATTTCTTCTACTGTTTTAGACTGGTTTCACTCTTACCTCTTCGGGCGCCAGCAGTGCGTGAAAACCAACGATGTAGCATCGGATTGGTTAGATCTTACTGCTGGTGTACCCCAAGGCGGCGTACTTTCACCTTTGCTGTTTTCCATTTTCATTAATAATATATCCAAAGTCATTTCTTCTCCCTTCCATCTATATGCAGATGACTTACAGATATATCGACACTTTGGGCTGACCGAGTTGCATGAGTGTATTGTGGCATTAAATTCGGACCTTGATGAAGTTCAGTCGTGGGCTAATTCTGTCGGCCTCATTGTGAACCCCAACAAATCGCAATGTATCATTATTGGCAGCAGTAGACTGAGATGCAAAATCGACTGGAACTCAATACCACAGCTCAAATTCACTGGCGTTGCAATTCCTTACAGCAATAGAGTTAAAAACTTAGGTCTAATTATGGATTGTAACATGACGTGGGTAGCACATATCAACGAGGTCAGTAAACGAATGCACCACACGTTTCACTCTCTCAAGCGTCTCCAATATTTTCTCCCTTTTAATACCAAAATTATGCTTGCTCAATCTCTTCTTCTCCCCATACTTGACTACGCTGATGTTTGCTATTTGGATGTGACTGAGGAGCAACTCAATAAATTAGAGCGTCTTCAAAATCTCGCTATCCGTTTTATTTTTGGTTTGCGTAAGTATGACCACATATCAAATTTTCGCGCTCAACTTAAATGGCTCCCAATCCGCCTTCGCCGTGATATGCACATCCTCTCGTTCCTTTTCAAGATACTCAATGACCCAAATTCTCCTTCATACCTCCGTTCACGTTTCCAAATTCTCCCTACTCCCTCACGTACCAGGCGGCCTTGCGTCACTACGATGCTCGACATACCGAAGAGTAACACAAAGTTTCGGTTGCAATCTTTTTCGGTGTATGGCGCATCGCTCTGGAACAAATTGCCTAGGGATATCCAACTCAGTCCCTCTTTTGACACCTTTAAAAAGAAGTTGAAGCAACATTTTCTCACTCAATCGAATCCGTAATTATTACCTACAATTACTTATTATTATGTGCTATATATATGTATAGATATGTATATGTGTATATGTGTGTATATGTGTATATATATATATATATATGTGTGTATGTATATGTATGTATATATAATATGTATTTATGTATGTAGTATTGTGTATGGTTTGTAGTATGTATTGTAAACCTATATATATTATACTTAATTAGCTACTTATTTTGATGCATGTGTATTATTCATATCACTGCACTTTTTTTTTTGTTTTTTCTTTTGCCCACTTAATTATATTATTTCTTACTACCACAGGTTGGCTGGAAGAGATCTCTTCTAGAGATAAGTCCACCTTTGTAAACAACTTTTTATACTAATTAATGTTATATACTTCTTAAGTGCAATAAAGAATATTATATATAAATATTGAAGTGAATATTGATTTCTAGTTTCGAATATTTCTTTTGTAAAATTCTATTTAAGAGGACGAAATAATCTTACGCAATTTTGTGCGGGACGTTTTTTGCTGGTTAAGGTACCACGCCGTCCCATAAAGAACTTGGTTCCAAAAAGAAAAACAAAACATTAATGTTTTTTATCCATGCTTAAAACACGTTTATAACGAATTTTTTTTAAACACGTATACATTTTTCTAAGTGTTTTAAACAATTGTTTAAAACAATGCCAACCCTGGCTGGCTATATAAATGCATACACCTATCCCCCTCCGCGCATTATACGAGACCAGACTTAAATTTACGTTAAAAAAAATCCTTCCCATATAACCTCCTACTCGAATTTCTTCACGGTGAAAGCAATCCACCAGTGGAACTCTCCTTCGTTTCCAATAAGACAAGCTAAGTCGCAAGATTGTTTTAAGAATCATCTTAAGAAGCATAATTTGTCACTAAATACAGTATAATTTTCATTATTGTTTTACGTTTATATGTATATACTTTTTTCAGTATTTATATACGTGTGTATATTTAGATATATCATATTTTTATATATTGGTAAATATTTATTAAATTTGCTTAATGTATTATTTTACGCATTAGTCAAAATAAATGAATTTTACAAGTGTACAAATTGTACAATTCTACAATTTTACAAAGCGCAGATCCGGCCCCGCATGAAATACTGCCCTCACCTGTCTGCTGGAGCGCCCCAATATCAGCTCCTTCCATTTGACCGCGTTCAACGTCGTGTCGACGACAAGGTTATCTCCAATCGGCTTGATTCTTTGGCACTGCGTAGAGATGTTGGATCACTCTGCATCTTCTACCGCATCTATCACAGGGAGTGTTCTGAGGAATTGTTTGGATTAATATCTGCAGCAGAATTCCACCATCGGAAATCGCGTCAAAATTCCAAATTTCACCAACATCACCTCGATGTCCGGAAATCTACAACAACCCGATTTTTACAGCATTTCCTGCCTCGCACGACCAGAATATGGAACCAGCTGCCATCTACGGTATTTCCGAACCGATACGACTTAGGTACCTTCAAGAAAAGAGCATACGCCCATTTGAAAAGCCGGCAACGCACCTGCTAATCCTCCAATTTGGCGGGTGTCTATGGATGTCGCGTGCACTTACCACCAGGTGTACCGACTGTCCGTTTGCCCCCTCTTACATAAAAAAATAAAATAAAATAAAATAAATGAAACGAAATGAAATGAAATGAAAATATTTATTTCGTCACAATAAATACGTCAAATTATTACATGTTAATATCTTGGTAGACATCATAATTATTATATTATAAATCATCGGCTTTATTAAATATTACAATAAATAATTTAATATAATGACCCTAGTGTTGGCTGAGAGGGAAAAAAGCCGGATGAAAAAAAACTCTCGGTACTCTTTAAAAAAATTAAAAGTCATTATACAAAATATATTAATAATGCACAGTATGATGCATCAAATGATCAGGACAAACACGAGACAACCAATCGTACATGCCGAAATCACCACATACCACCTGCTCACAATATTGTATCACTATATCTAATGACAATGTACATATTAATAGATTGGCCGAGTCTTCGATCAATAACAATTACATATTGATCGAAGGGCCGAGTTATAAAATAAGTAAAGTTGAAAATATCAGGCAAAATATGATAAAATCACGCGATAATAAGGTAAAATCTTAAAGTAATGGCACTCGTAGTTTGAACCGGCCAAGGAAAGGCCGGCAACGCATTAGTGAGTCGAGCGAGATTCTCCAAGATGATTTCAAGGTAAGGGTGCATGTGCGTTGAAGCGGATAGAATATTTCTCCGTTTCTCCGCTCCGCAGCCTCTCTCCACGTCAATGGACAGGCACCCTTAGGGCCGGGCGAGAATTCGAATTATTTTACCGTTTTTCCTTTAGTTTTTAATCGTCAATAATATAATATTTTAGAGTTATTTTGCAACAACAATTTTAATTTGTATTACAAAAAACTTGGCTATAATTTTACATTAAAAGCATTAAATAATAAAAACGTTAAGTTCTAAATCATAATCATGAGATTACAATAGTAATATCATAGTTACCTTTTCATAGGACAACTTGGAGAAATTGAGAACACTTTCTATTGATTTACATCGATTTGATAATTCGTAGCAATTTTTTTGGAATGTGTGACGTAATTTCAAAGTAAAATCCCTTGAAATTGAATAGTTTAAAAATGGATATAACGACGAAAAATTAAGTGACTTGACGCAATTCATAAGCAAGGTTAAGATTCAAAAATGTCGATTTAGAAAACAAATGTTATGATAATGCTGAAATCAATATGTTCCATTGTTGTGATTTTTAAACTTTGCACGATAAAACAACACACATAAAACACAGTGACAATAAATTACCAAAACTAAAATTATTCAAATCGGGATATTTACCATGTTTTTTGTTTTCATTTGTTGGAACTCGATATTTCGACATTATCTACGAATGTCTTGTTCACGAGACTAAAGTTTGCGGGTAGATGTTGACGGCATTAGAAGTATCCATATCGGACTACCTACTTTCTCGTACGTTTGCAAACGCAAAAGCAAAGCAAATCGAAATATCGAGCTCCAACAAATGAAAACAAAAAACATGGTAAATATCCCGATTTGAATAATTTTAGTTATAAAAATAACCATGTTAATTTAAAATCTTATATTACCAAAACTGTCTGTCAAACGTTAAATAATTATTAAAATTTAATAGATTTTGAAAGTAAAAAAACCTTTATCATAATTTCAATAAATATAATAATTGATTGTAATCGTACGTAACTAAATAGCAACGCAGAATATCTTTCTTTGACTTGGATCAAAATAAAATCAATAAACATAACGAAATTTTCAAATTTTTCCAAATATTTGACTTCTTGCACAACGAAAATCCATTTAAATATATAAAAATATATCAATAATGTTACTAAAATTAAATTTATTTATATTGTATTATACTATACAAGGATAATTAGATAGTAAAATTAAAAGTTGATTAATTATATGAGCTTGACAACATCACCGTAGCGCGTTGACATTGTGAAAGGTACACGGTAAGGCGTCGTTGCGGCGCAGATTTATGAAAATCAACGACACGATCATCGATGACAACGACTAGCACAATCACTCGTCATAAAGTGACGTCTTATTACGTTGTCATACCGTGAAACTTCATAATGCAACGTATTGCCTTGACGCTATCAATATAGAACTATGTTAAATAAATTGAATTAAATAAAGTAGTGTAGGTTAATTACTAATAATTCAATCGTATTTACAGAACGAGAATATCCAGATGATGACGATGATCCTGATTTCCTCATACCAGCGATATCTGAAGACACTCCTCACATTCCCTACAAGCCACTTAAGAGGCCGATGAATGATGTCGTACAAAGGTCTCTCGACTATTACGAACTAATGTCGAAAAGAAGAACTGTTAGAAAATTCAGCACTGAACCAATACCGCAGGAAGTTCTAGATAACATCGTGAAGACAGCAGGTAGCTATGAGTATGTTAAAATACATAATCGGTCGTCATATATAAAACTATACCTACTTTTTTCTACGCTTATAATAACTTTGAAACAATTTTGACATACACCTCATAATAAAAATTGTGAAAATTATATTGTTAGTATGAAAAACCGCAGATTTAAACATAATTTATCAACTAATCATTAGACAGAATTATTTTTTGAACCTTAAGGAAGAGTTAAATATACATAATACTTACATACTAGTCTTAACTCAAACAATTTAAATTAATTTTAGTTACGAATGAATCCAACAATTTTTATCAATGGCGCATTCCATAAGGATCAAGTGCAATTATGAATTATAGGAGTATGCGTACGTAGTATTGTCAATTGCAATTGGTCGACTCGGAGACGCATTAGACCATGGTGTTAACAAAATATTATACCTGTAAATCATTATGAAACAGGTACGGCTCCATCAGGAGCCCACACAGAACCTTGGACATTCGTAGTTGTCCAGGATCCAAGCACAAAAGAAGCAATCCGAGGCATCGTAGAAGAAGAGGAAGAACAGAATTACGCTAGAAGAATGTCAAGACAATGGGTGACTGACTTGAAACCCTTCGCAACCAACCATAAAAAACCTTATCTATCTGACGCACCAGCTCTTATCCTGGTCTTCAGGCAGATGTACTCCTGGCGAGCTGATGGGAAGAAGAGGATGCATTATTACAATGAAATAAGCGTTGCTATAGCCGCTGGTTTCCTTTTAGCTGCTATTCAGGTAGGTTTAATCAATTCTCGGTTTAAATGAATATTTTACATTAATTATCCTTTAATTGACTTTTTTTACATGATTTAGGAATCTTTCCAACTTTTAAGGCTGTAGAAATTATAAAACAAACATTCAAATATTTATTATGTTTAATGTTCTGATTATTTGCGTCGCAGTGATGTTGTAGTATAACCTTCCCTGATCTCTTAATTCCTTGATCATTTGGCTAACAGGTCCTCTAAATCTTAAAGCTTTAAATAATGTTAATATAGATATATGTAGGTATAATTTGACAAAATATAATATAAAATTATAAATTATTCTCCATACAGCAGATCTGGACAAAAATACTTAACGTTTGACCAGGATACGAAAGTTGATATGGACTTTTAGAACACGCTCACGCACACGTGCACTCACACAAACATGCGCATGCCCACGCACATGTGTACGCATGGACGCATACGCACAGAACGCACGCACACGCACAAGCGCACTCACACGCACATGCACACGCACGCACGCACACACACCCACGCACGCACACACCCACGCACGCACACACACACGCACGCATGCACGCACACGAACAAGCACATGCATACGCAAACGCGCACGCGTACTTACGCACGCGCGCACGCACACTTACGCACGCGCGCACACGCGCACGCACTTGCACTTTTGATTCTGTGCAGTAGAGTAAAATATGTAGTACTTAGCTTATTGTAATATGTTTAACTAGTACAAGTATCTTTACAGTATATTAATTATTAGTACGTACCGGAAGTACTATTAATTATGTCATGGAAGAGCGGGTTCTAATTATACAAGTGCTCATGCGCTTAAAGGAGCTCCCAATCAACAAATCACTTTCTAAACTTTCGAGATACCGAATAAAGATTTTATTAGTATTGTTATATGGTGAATTGCTTTAAAAATCAAGCACAAAAACTTACCTTTCCTTTACATGTACCACCTTGGTTTATTAGGATCTTAGATGGCTTAAGCCATTACATGTTGATTTTACTTTTCTCTAAGTAAAAAAGTCAACTTTGCATAGGTCTATTTTGTAAATAAGCTGATGCAACTGAATGTTGTAAGCAAGTATACAATTGAATTTTGTTCATGTACAATGATAATCTATTAACTTTTGATTTCCAGTACTGTGGCCTTGTAGCCCTAACTTCTACGCCTCTCAACTGCAACGCTCGTTTGAGAGATCTCCTCTCAAGACCAGCTAATGAGCGTTTAGAACTTCTGTTACCAGTTGGCAAACCTCACGAAGATACCACTGTGCCAGATATAAAAAGAAAAAACTTAGAAGAAATAATGATATACGTTTAAGATAAATTTTAAATAAATTTATAGCTGAATTTTGCTCATCTTTATAAAATACGATTAGAAATCTTAGAAATAAATTTTATCAATTAACTGTCTTCACTTATTTATTCTACTTGCACTTAAAATAATGAAGATTTTGTTTTTAAACTTTATTAAAATATACTTTACAAAAACAATAGACGCATACATAAGTACTTTAGAAAATATAAAAAAAAAAACATTTAAAAAAATCTGTGTTACCAAATCATACACAATTTTTCAGCCAGATCTATTACATTCAAACTTTTTAATTTTAAATTAAATCCGAAAACGTATTTTCGTCGCCGGCTACGACTGAATAATTAACGACAGCGACGACGACGACGTCTTCGCCGACGACAACTGCGCCGACGACGACGACGGCTACAACTGCGTCGACGACGACGACCACAACTACGTCGACGACGGCGACGACGACGTCGGCTACGGCTACGACGCTAAAGATGATAAAATAGCATGTTAATTTTACTACTATATATCATATATAAACTTTTTTTTTGTTAAATAAATTATTACAAAACTTAAAATGTACAATTACAACATCATTGATAGATACTTTAGAATTATAGATATGTTTTCGAAAAGGTAAAGGACCATAACCGTTGAACATATTTTATACTTAATATAACATAGGTAAGGTATATACAAATAAATTCTAGTAAAAATTAATTAAACTAACCTACCCCAAACAAACTTCATAAAATTATCGCATAGATAATAAAGGAAAATTGCTTCTTTCTGCAATCAATGGACAAGAATGTCTTGTATACAATCTATAGTTATAATAAAACTAACAGGTCCCATTCTGCATATAAAGAATTAGAAGATATTAAAAAAAAATCCGAGGGCACTATAATCAATTCTGAATCCAAAAATAGCCGATTTTTTTTCTTGTCTATCTGTCTGTCTATGTCCCAGAAACATTTCAATCTCTTTGTTTTGTTTAACATCTCAGAAATAAAAGACATCAAAACCCTCAAGTATTAGGTCCAAATAATATGAAACCCGGAATGTACCTACAGAATACTTTAAGCATACGGCTAATCTTAAGCCGACGTATACTTACTACGTAAACGGATAGAAAATGCGAACGAATTCAGGGATAAAAATCTCGCGCTTTTTCGAGCTATATTTAAATATGACGGCCTGTATTTAGCTCTTTTTAAATTAACAGGAGACAACCCTAGGCTATACTACCAGTACTACAACACTTCTTAATCTTTTTTTGCAAGAACCATTAAAAAACATTTATGAATTACATGAAAATTCAACGGGGAAAGGAGGGTTATCTCAGCAAAAACTATGGTTGGTCACCGATCCTCATCGGAGGGGCATAGAAAATTGTAAAAGATGGGTCACGTCGTATGAGTACGTCTAATAGAATAAATTTGCGAGGATTTGTCAAAATTAATTTTATTGTAATTAATTAACCGATGAAACCTTAAAACTCACACGACAGGAGCGCTTACGCCGCCGCCGTCGACGACGACGGCCACAGGCGTCCACCGGATCGGCCGAGCGAGAGCGGGATAGCGAACGCGGCTTATGGACGACTTTCTCAGCGCGCCTGGCAAAACAAATTATCAAAGTTACGCTCGGTACCTAGATTGCGATTAATATCGTATCAACCTTGACCGAACAATGTTTATTTGTAATTTATAATAGTAGAAAATTGTCTACATTTATTCATTCATTTCCAAAAATATCACTAAAAAAAATCTTTTCAATTTCGATAAAGCACACCCCATTGATTAATAAAAACTTCGCTGGCTAATTTTAAATTTATTTAAGTTTTTAGTCGTTATTACAGACACCTAATAACGATCGTTAGTCATGTTAGGGAAATTATCCGTCAACCCGTAGTGGAGCAGCGTGATGGATTAAGCTCCAACTGTTTTCCCATATGGAGAAAAGACATTTGTCCGGTAGTTAGACGTTTGCAGGCTAATTCAGTTGAATAAAAGTTTCAAAACCTCGTATGAAAAAAAAAATTCTTAAACTGTCCAGAAACAATAATAATTTCGCAAAAAGTCGAAAAATGATAACGTTTCAATCATAATTACGATCGCATTGCACGTCGAACTCTTGCAACATTTGTTTTAGAAGAATACTGCTGTAAAAATATCGTCTCAAACTCTATGACACTGTTTTTCTTATGGTAGAGAATTGGATGACAGAGCGAAAGTTTATCATCGAGATACACACGTGTTATATATTATTAAAAATATAAACTATAATAAATGCAGTAAGACACAGCATTTACCTTTTATTCACCCGTTCGTCTGTATTATGATGTTGCCTGGAAACATCATGAGTTTAGAAATATTCGTTAAAAATTCATGCAAATTATAATATTTTACTATTAACATTTTATAAGTTAGTTTTTAAATCATGTTTGAACGTTCTTCTACTACTGCAGTAAAGACTAAATGATATAAAAAATATGAATTATGAATGACTATATGAATTAAGCACCGAAGTTCTGAATAAAAATCTACAAAATAAAAGCATATACATAAATGTGATAATACTTATTAATTGACAAAATTAAGTGCATTAAAATACCTCGGTTACTAAATTGAATTTAGCTAAAGCGTAGTTAAAGTATGACACTATTTTATATAAAAAGAACCATAAAAGAAATTTTAACTAACATTTACGCAAAATAAATAAAAATTCTTACATATTGTCAGCCGATTTATCCTTCTGTTCCGCATTATTCTTCTTCCTCGTAGCCGAATTGTCTTGATTGTGCCTGTACTCCGTGTGGCGGCGAGCGGCTGCGGCCCGACGACGCCTAATATTTTATTATAGCAATGTTACAATAAGTCGTGTTGCGTTTAATAATTTTTATAACCGTGGTTTCCTTTTAAGAATATTACCTATTTGTGATATTCCTGAACCAGAGACTATAAATAAAAGTAAAAGTACGATATGAAGTAACGTAGATCTAATATGTGTAAGTCAGTTACTTTTTTTTTAATGTTAGTTGGATAGGCAAACTGGCAGACGTTCCACCTGATGGTAAGTGGTTGACGTCGTCCATGAACATAAAGCTAGCCCAGGCAACTCATTTATGTGTTGCCTATCCTGAGACATAAGGTGTTAAAGTCTCGGTGCCAGTAATTACACTGCCTGTCTTGCCCTTCTCTCCGAAACACAGCAAAGCTGTTTCACGGGAGAAACAGCTTGCCGCCAACAATCTTATATATTTTTTACATATACCTATATTGATCAGCTATCATTTCCTATCAATTGAGCACTAACAATTCTGCATTTGATACTTACAAGTAAGGACACGCTGCTGATTGTTTCTTACAAAATAACCGGCAGAATATTTTCCTTACTTAAGTATTATTATTATTATTTATGAATTTAACACACACACATACAAACAAACGGTTGTCTGTTCCTAAGGTGGGCAACTTAATGTCTGTATTTTAAATAAGCCGACTGGTATACATATATTTTTGATTATAAAAGTAAATACAGAAATGAAACATGAATAAATAAATATATATGTATCGTATACATATACACCTAGACTTGGGGTGGAAATCGAACCCACAACCTTAGAGAAGAAAGCAAGGTTACTGCCAACTGCATTTTAATAAGACGGCATTTTAATATGATAATTGTTGATGAGATTGTATTATCTTTGTCGTTTTAAGGCGGTCGTCTCGGAATCTTATACTCCAATTAGATAAAAATATTTTTTGTTAGAAAATAGGGTATTGTAAAGTAAGTAGGTGAATAGTTAACTGTACGTAGCAGAAACCGCACGTTTTATCTAGCATCTTTAAAAATACAAACTTTTGCTTAAAGTCAACATAAGTCTTGAGCCTGGCGGTGTATCGCGGCGCATCCGTCTCGCTGCGCTTACGCATGAACACCACCAGGTCATCGTTTAGCTTCTTCTTCTCCTCGTCAGACTCCATGCCGCTGCAGCCAGTCACCATTACCTTAGAGCAGCTTACTTTAAATATCTATAATAATATTATAAAGAGAATAATAGGTATTTTTGTTTTTTATTCGATACAATCGAAATGAACAAAAAAAATAAGAATATCGTCAACGTAAAGTCAATTGAATACGCATTATTAGGGATAACTCAAAACTACTCGTCAGATTTCCGGTCAAATTTAAATGGAACCACAAGACAATCACCAGCTTTCGAATATAAAAAGAATCATCAAAATCAGTACACCTAATAAAACGTTATTAGGTATCTAACACACACATAAAAAAAATCAAATTTAGAACCACCTCCTTTTTTAAGTCGATTAAAAATTTTTTGACTATTAGAAGGATTTGTTATCCAAAAGTACGGAAAAATAATGAAAATTATTGAACGACAATAGGATATCATTTTTAATGAAAATTTCAGTAAAAATGATGTGTGATTTTCATTTTTTTCGCATTGCAGCACAGTGCTATATTATTTACAAACAAGAGTCATATTTTTACCAACTAAAAGCTTCATTATTCAAAATTAGTATGGCTAAAAAACATCACGATACTTTGATTGAGATTTAAAAATATAAGGAGAATAGCAGCACCAAAAGCCAACGCTCTTTGCTTAGCTTATAATCTATACATATAATGAAATCAGCCAATCCAATTGCGTACTTTGAATATTTTTACCAGATAGGAATTTTCACTCGATGTACTAATAGCACTGTTTATCTCTTTGTGCGAATGCGCTAATTTCAAAAATAATTATAAATCATATATGTGGTCGTAAAATAGGCTATATATAATAAGAACACAAAGGGCGTAAACGTAACGCGGTTAATATGTAAGTACATTTTTGGTTTGAATTTTCTATAATCAGATTAATTAAATTTTTTATCATTATTTATTTATTTACACAACTTACAAATAATTATAATCGTAATACAGGTATATGACAATTACAAAATTGTGCGGTGTGTGCGGCGGTTTTATGGCTAGTTAGCCATTTATTCCAGACATCCAGACCAATCGATGTTTACAGTTAGAAAAAAAAACCCTTGTATTTCCCACGACAATGATTATACGCATACGAAAAACAGCTTATGCGTGGTCATCCCAGATTATATTAGTGTAAAAATAATAATAAATCAGAAAGGCTGTTTTTAATAAGTATTATAAAGTCTAAAAAATCACGCTACGACTCGTAAGAACGGGAAGATAACCATTAATCTAGAAGCGTGTTAAATCATGCGTATACAGTTTGAGGTACTTTGATTAAAAATAAACACAGACAATAGATAAGTAAAATAAAATTAATGGCAATATAATAAGTTTAGGAAAAATCAAGTCTATATAAGTGTAGTATTCTGAATAATATATATATATAACAAGATATAATAAAAAAATCACGTCTAATAATTGAAAAAGTAATATAAAAACTTACGATTTTTTATTATTAGGTCGCCAGTACATTATTATTATATTCCTATAAAAATTTTGAATATTAAATTACAAAATCACAACCAAACACATGACATAATAGAAAATTCTTTGTTTCACTTTTTGAAGTGATTTGTTCTTTTTGTTCTTTTTTTTAAATGTTTTTTCTGCATGCAATATTATTGAAAGCCAGTACTACTGCAGTTAAAATGTAACAAAAAAGTTTTTAATATAAATATAATAATACTTTTTAATAAGGCATTTGATTATTATTAATGATTAAAAAAAAGCCGTGTGATAACCAGTGGCTGAGAAGAATAGTCTCGACGTTTTTTATGTCGAGATATCATAAAAGGCGACTAAGACCATAGTGACATCTGTATACCAACCAGGATGGTGATGGACAGCAGTATCACCAAACACACTGCGCTGGCCAACCAGCCTTCTAAGCGTGGCGAGTATTGACAACCCCAAATGTCAATGTCTGATGTGATGATGGATTTTTCCATTCTACCTTCAAAGATTTAAATATAATTACACATATACAAATATAATTACAAAAGTATATTTGAATATATACGCCTCACACGCACCATTTCACAGTAGGATGTGAATCCTGTGTCGGGGATCCGGAAACACACACAATACACAAGCACAAACGTCCAGACCACGACAAACATCTGTATGGCCTACACAAATATTTGTCATGTTCGGGGATCGAACCCGCAATCGGTAACGCACCAGCCAGTATCTTCATCATATATACACTAAGTGTCAAAAAAATCGCACCTCTAAAAAATCTACTTCAAACAATTTAAACCATTTCATCACCTTTCAGATGAATCAACACCCTCATTATTGATGCCAAATGAGGTTTATATATACATATACATATAGTCGTATATGTTTAACTATTGAGTTCCTAAGGTAGTCAACTTTATGTCTATGTTCCAGCTAACAGCCGATTTGATATACATATTTTTTAAAATAGATATACATATAAATATATATATTACACCCATGCTCGGGGCGGGAATCGAACCCACAACCCTGCAGCCGAAGCAGGGTCACTGCCAACTGCGCCAACGGTCCAATCAAATATAAATCGAAGAACTTGTAACAATTCTTTGATCAAGAGTAAAAGTTAATTTACGTCAATGTCAAAATTAATAAAGTCTTGTCACAAGGATTCTTAAAAAATCGTCATTTAAACATGTACATGATGGTAACATAAAACGTTCATTTGTTACCATTAAAATATAGGTTAATGGGATCTCAGTCCCAAGCATTAAGAAAGTAGGTATTAATAATACGATTCCATTTATACTAACGCAACCTTTTCATAATCTGAATAAGGATTATTTTACCTTGTCGCAAAGTAGCGTAAGTTGAGTTAAAAATACACCCTCGGAAACATTCGTGAGCTTCCGCGCCAGTACGCGGCCGCCCGCCCTCCGAGATGCGTACGCGCTGTTGGGCGGAATGTACCGGCATATATTAACATAACAATACTGTGTCAATGTTAAATAGTTTATTTGAGAGAATATTAAGTACCAGTTTATTTAAAATAGTATTATTTTGTGTTGCCAATAGTACTTCGTTTTAATATACTTTAGTTATCTGTGGAATGCGAATATGCGAGCGTGCCTAGGTATATATTAGTGTCTAGTGATATCGAGTGAATGTGCGAAAGTTTCGAATAACGACTTCAAGCCAAGCAAACACGCATGGCATAGTTTATAGCAAAAGTAATGCTAAAGTAATGAGAAGACGTTTCCGGGTCCTTGAAACGAACAAAAGATGCATTCCCTTACGAGCCCTTTCATCTCAGATATAAGTGTAGCACGTGTGTTTATTTTCATTTAAAAATAGAGATAAGGCGCCATCCGCAATCCTTACGATGGCGTCAGCGAAAGAAAGTGGTGACGTCACTGATAACCAATTTGAAGATGATCGAGCTAACAAAACTGATCGAAAAGAATCAAAAGATTTGTCAGAGCTTCCACCGATTGGTACATCTTTGCATAAAAGACGAAGAGGAGAACCACCAGCCACTTTGTCAGTCAAAGCTGTGCAAACACCATCTGATCCTGAGGGATCTTCCCCTTGCACTGCTGGACCTACACCAGAAGAATCTTGGGGCCTTCCAGATGGTGACACAACAGATGCTGAAGCGTTATGTGATAGTATGCTTCAAAGACTCAAAGACCGAGACGATCCGCTTTCGAAACGAGGAAAAGAATTGGCATCGCGCACAAAAGAAACATTAGAAAGTCTGGACCAGCTCGAGAAATTACTTGAACTACTCGACCAATTCGTTATGTTGAAAGAACATAACTCCAGACTACTGAGAAGACTTCGAGATGTAAATCATCTAAAACGTCTACACAACGTTCATAAAAAAATTGACCAGGAAAACGAGTTGTTAAAAGATGAAACAAAAGAAATAGAACTTATAAATGAAGCATTGGATTCTGAGCTGGAGTGCGAGTATGGACAGGTTATCTTCGATTCGATGATGGCTGGCGGTCGAAGTATGAAAAGAACTGGATCCAGATGGAAAGGTCATTCTAGATTTGGAGGGTCATTATTAAGAAAGCAAAGGTCAAGGTCAGCAGGTGGGGAAGAAAGTGACGTGTCACCAGGAACGCCTCTGAGAAGGAGATCTGATGGTATTTTTGCAAAAGAAGTTGATAAATCAAAAGTTTCCAATTGGACAAGAGTGAAAGCAGCTTTCAAGTAAGGTTCCTATTAAAATTATGTTAAGTATTAATTTATTTTGAATATAAATCATTATTATCAATACAAATTTACCAAATTGCAAAGACTTTTTGCTTTAGTCTGATTTGAAATAGTTAATTATTCGAAAAAAAAAAAACTTTTTACGCTGTACATCCATTTTACAAATTGTATCACTATGTCGCGAAATCAATGGGGTCAAATACACAAAAAAAAACCCGTCTCTTTCTTAATAGTAGCTACATAGTAAAGATATCATTCAGTATAGTTCACAAAACTTTTTTAATTTGTCTTCCAAAAGTAAACTCGATGGAGATAAACAAAATGTGGTTGTTAAAAACTACAAAGCCATGATTGAGTACCGGATATCCATACCAAATTTCAATTAAATCGATTATATATATTCGGTAAAAACTTGGCTATGACAGTGATCCTATACTCTGCTGTTAACTATATATTAATACGTGCAACAAAAACTTTCTACCCCTTTTTACGAAAATTACGCAGACGGAATTTGGCATAGTTAAAGTTAATATGGTGAAGAAGTGCAGAATTCTTATATTTTTTTATAATAATTCTCAAAAAATAAGGCACACACACATATGTACAATGTAAATATATACACAAATTTTGTTTATTGTCAAAATCTGTTGTTAACACGGTCTTAAATACAGGTCTTGCAACGAATTTTTTATCGATTTTTTTATGACTGCTGCATATTATGCTTACCATGTTATGCGCAAACATATTTTTATGATGTTGACAATGCTATCAATTATAGATTAGGTCGAATTTCGACCACTGGGCGACCACTAGTATTTATTATAGTACAAGGATTTAATTAAAAGTCTAAATCGGATTTTATCGCGTTTATTTGTTTTAAAACTTTACAGTTTAACGATTTTTAATTAAATTAAATTATTTCCCGACGTTTCGGACCCTTTACAGCGTCCATGATCTCGGGGGACTGAGGTGGTGGGTGTCCGAATAATGAATCAATTGTTACATACCCCGCTTTTTATACAATTATAAATTATTACTTTTAACCGTTCCTATTCATGCAGAATGAGCTTATTGTGTCTGGAAGTCGTGCTGTGTTCTTATTTTCCTTGGGTTCAATTAATTTTAGTACTGGCTCCCAAGCTGGTGGTACGTTCCAACCATCCTCTCTATTGAAATTAGGATGTTTTTTGATTTCAATAGCCTCGCGAATCATCCTTGGTAGGAATCGGTGTTCTTTAGCGAGAATTTGTGGCTTATCAAATCTGATATAGTGGTTGGTACCTTGTTGAGTATGTTGATACACAGCAGACTTTGTCGACCGTTGGTGTTTTATGTCAGCTATGTGTTCTTTGACGCGTGTCTCTATACTCCGCTTAGTTTGCCCTATATATGAGAGACCACATTCACAGTCTAATTTGTAGACCCCTGCATCTTGTAAAGGTATTTGACACTTGACAGATGGTAATAATTGACTTATCTTCGTTGGCGGCTTGTAGTAAGTTTTTATTGAAGCTCGCTTCAAGATGTAGCCAATCTTGTCAGTGACTCCTTTGACATATGGTAGTACGGCAGGCTGGCGCTCAACTGTGGCTGTCTTCTTTCTCCGGGATCTGTGACGCTGACGCGGTGCTCGGAGGTTGTTGTCTCGCAGTACCTGCTTGACGTGCTGTAGCTCTGCGTCCAGGTGTTTCTCGTCACAGATCCCACGAGCTCTCTGAAACAGAGACAAACGGGATCAACAACGGGACTTCCAAACAAACTTTAGTTATTAGAACAACCTTAGCACACATGCACCAACTTACTATGAAGTTTTAATATTTAATAATATTTCGTACAAAATATTTTATATAGATCTGTTTTAAATTAACGTAAGTCAGAGAAACGATGATTTTCTCTCAAACTACGTTTATATAATTAGCTTTAAAAACAAACAAACAAAAGTTTCCCCTTTATATTTGCTTGGTATATGTGTGACTGTGTGTCTTTATGTGTATAATATCAATGAACTACACACACATGCATATTTATCTGATTTAAACGATATTTCTAGTTCGTTCTTATTAAAAAAGTAGTATGAATAAGGTTGTAATACATTGCTGATATCTGTATCTCTGCAATCATATACATAGTAATTTATTATAGAATATAATTATTATAATTGTAAAAAAATTCAAAAGTCAAAGTTTATTCAATTAGGCTTTTAAAAACAATTTTAAATTGTAATGTACAATAATGTATACGTAAATCGATAAGTTTTGAGATAAGAAAAAACTATATAAGATATTAACAATATTTATTTTACATTTTTTCGAAATCTCCTTCATTCTCTATGCAAAATTTTATTCGCCTAAACCAACTATTAAAACACTTTTGTCCGTCTTGGTCCGATAAGTCCGAAATTGCGACTTCGTGGACGGTCACGGACTTTTCGGCACACGAAAAAAAATTCCCTTTTAATAATTAAGGAAAAAAATCCTTGATTATCTGGAACGAAAAGAAATCACAGGGAGCTAAATCAGGATTGTACGGTGTATGGGGCAAGGTTTCAACAACGGATTCCCAGCCGTTCGAAGTCCAGTCTTTGGTCTCCTCTCTCGAAGAGCTTGGAAAACATTCCGTTTTTAAATCGTAGACGCATTTAATTATAATTTGTAATTAGAAATTCTTGTCTACCATTTTTGTTTAAACTACTAAAGACAAATACATGTTATAAGCATGATCTGTCTCTCTGTAAATTTATGTATGTATTCTTTACTATATTTTTTGTAATTAGAAATGCTTGTTTGTTATTTTTGTTTAAATTACTAAATATATGCATACGTTATAGGTCTGGTCTTAAAGTAATATCATCTTCTCTCAAACTTAAAAGAAAAACTCAATCAGAAATGACCACAGGCAACCTTCTACAAATTTATACGTACTTAGCCATACACACACACTCTACACTCTCAAACTCACTCAATGTATATACGACTAGTTACACACTTAATCAAATTAGCTTTTATCAAAATGGATAGACTTGATTCATTACAGATATTGGACGACATTCAAATTGCAGACTCTATTAAATGTAACATTAACGAATTACACTCTCACACACACAACATACATTCTCAATTTACAATCTTAACTCAAAACATAGTAAGCGTCTATAAGAACCTACCTGACTTAGAAATTACTCTTACACAATTGAAAATCGAAGCTGATATTATAATTCTTACGGAATGCAGATTACACTCACACAAACCTTTGCCATATTTACCTAATTATGATTCTTATTATACTAGAAATCAGCTCAATCAAAACGATGGGGTCGTGGCATATTTAAAAAATACGTGTCAGGCTAAAGTTAGCGAACTTAACCTCTGTGAGGCAACCGGAGTCTTGATTGTTATTTCTGACTTCTCTATTTTCGGTATTTACCGCTCACCTTCGCAAACAAATGCTTCAAAATTCATTGACAGCTTAGACGCACAGTTGGCTGCTATCACGCATCATAGTGTTCTTATTCTGGGTGATATTAACATTGACTTGATTGCTTCACCTAATGAGCACTCTTATGAGCGTAGCAACAGACTTAACTATCTTAATATGCTACACTCTCATGGCTTGATGCCAGGTCATACGCTGCCCACAAGAGGCAATAGTTGTTTGGATCACGTCATATTGAAACTGGAAAGAAATAAGAACAAGGCTCTTGTTACGGTGCTGAACACGACTATCTCTGACCACAACTTAGTAGTCTTACACCTTCAACATACGATAGATAGAGGCGCACGTCATAAGATTAAGACAATGGTAGATTTCGAAAATACTAATAAAACACTTATTAATATGGATGTATCTCATTTGACCACATATAAAGACCCAAACACATATGCAAATGCTCTGATAAGTATGATCAAGACAGCAATTCTTGCCAACTCAAAACAAAAGAGGATTCCATGTAGTAAAAGAGTGCTTAAGCCATGGATTACGGCGGGTGCTTTGCGCTGTATTGGACTGAGAAACCGGTTACAGTTAAAAGTAAGACTAGACCCCAGTAACAATATATTAAAAATTACATACAAACGCTTCCGAAATTTTTGTAGCAATCTAATTAAAAAACTAAAAAAACAATATAATAAACATTTGATAGATAGGACTAAAAATAACCCAAAGCAATTTTGGCGAACAATTAATGACATCACTCAATACAAATCGACAAACACCAAAAATAATGATCTTCTTAAAATGGATTCCGAACCTCTGGTTTCGGTTAACCTTGTGAATAGCTTCTTTGTTAACATTGGACGTGAGTTGGCGGAAAATATTTTGACCCTTCCTAACCCTAGATCTTATAGTCTATCTACTAAACGTATCCATAGCACTTCATTTGTATTGTTGGATACCACTCCTCAAGAAGTAAATTCTGTCTTATCGAGTCTTAACTCAAATAGTTCCTCGGGATGGGATGGTATACCAACCAAGCTCATTAAACTCTCTGCTAAGATTCTTGTACCGCTAATTACTAACCTGGCCAACCTTTGTTTTCACACCGGAGTGTTTCCAGCTGCACTTAAACGTTCCATTGTTACACCCATATATAAAGGAGGTAATAGTGATGACGTAAATAACTACCGACCGATATCAGTTTTAAACACTATCTCAAAAATTGTCGAAAAAATCATTAATAATAGACTAGTTAGTTACATAAATAAATATAACTTACTCTCTAATTCGCAGTATGGCTTTAGAAAAGGCCTATCAACACAAGATGCCATTCTGGACCTGACCTCCATGATTGTAAAGGAAGTGGATCGGGGTAAGAAATGTCTTACAGTTTTTTTGGACCTTAAAAAGGCCTTCGATACTGTATCTATTCCTATTCTTGTACGTAGACTTGAGAGTGTGGGTATCCGTGACACTGCTCTGTCACTTTTTAACAGCTATCTACATGAAAGAACACAGCAAGTCAAGATTGGTGACTATGTTAGTAGTGAAGCAAATGTTACCTATGGTGTGCCACAGGGTAGTGTTCTCGGCCCCACACTGTTTCTGCTATACATCAACGAATTGTATGACCTTAACGACATTGAAGGAAAACTTGTTTCTTATGCCGACGACACGGCTATTATCTTTACTGCTGAGTCCTGGGAGACTGCTCAGATCTTGGCTGAGAGAGGTTTGGCAAGAGTGGCTGATTGGCTGAGAGCCAATCTCTTAACCCTCAATATTTCTAAAACGAACTACGTTTGTTTTGCACCGTATCTAAGTTCCCAACCGAGTGATAGCTTCAGCATAAGGATTCATGAATGTGCCTTGAAACACCCAAATTGTCCTTGCCCGAAGATCCAGAAAGTCAGCTGCATCAAATATCTTGGTATTTTGCTTGATCAGCGACTCAGTTGGTATATGCATGTTGAATTGATTATGTGCAGACTGAGAAAGCTCATTTACTTATTTAAAACCTTGAGACACCTCGTACCATGCAACACCCTAAACAAGATATATATTGCCCTTGCTCAATCGGTTACAACTTACTGCATTTCAATATGGGGAGGTGCTAATAAGACACGGTTTTTGGATCTGGAACGAGCACAAAGATCTCTGATCAAAGTAATGTACTCAAAACCAATTGGATTCCCCACGGACGATCTCTACAGAATCAGCGGGCTACTCAGTGTCAGGAAACTGTACGTCTTAAATCTATTACTTCATGCTCATAAAGACATGCCTTTGCAAAAAAACCTTTTGAACAAAAGAAGAAAGGATTGTGTGGCTACAACTTACCAAATACGTACCAAGTTTGCCCAGAGACAATACATCTGTCAATCGACCTATATTTACAATAAGATAAACCGAAAATTGAACATATACCCCAAACAACTGCATATGTGCAAAAAAGTTGTAACTGAATTTTTAAAAACACTTAATTACGACGAAGTAGAAAATCTGTTAGAAAGGATAACGTAACTGCATGTGGACAATTATCTTCGTTGATCCGAACCCAAGAAGCTTCGTATTTCGTAGGGCATGCAGTTACAGTTGTTCGTAGGAACCTAACACAAAACAATAATGAATCATGTATGTACTCTAATGCAAATGAGAGATCAAGTCACACACACACACATATATACACACACACACACACACACACACACACACACACACACACACACACACACACCTGCGCGCCCGTGAAAATTCATATACCTATATATATATCTTATCTTATGTATAAACATAGACATTTAGGCTAGTTAAGAAGAAAGGAAACTTAGATTTATATAATTTAATCAGATTTTTCTTTTTTTTTTAAAAAATAGTTTTGATTTTTCTCTGTAATACATGTAACTATTAGTGTTATATCTCTAAATCTGTAGTGAAGGAAAGTAACGAGCCATTCCCCAAACGAGTGTCTATGACTACTCACTGGGAAGACTCAACCACAATGTGTTTGTATAAGATTTAGAAATAATAAAAACTTTTTATTTTATTTTTTATTTATAGACGCATTTCGCGGCACCAATACACACGGGCCTGTTTTTTAGTTTTTTTTTTTTTTAATTAAAAATTTGAGTGCGTTTGACCTCAATCTTGTCTGATGGTAAACAACGATGAAGTCTAAGGTGAAGCACGCAAACTCAAATAATGACTGTTCACTCTTGCCTTAAAAATCCCTAGGTTGTACGTATCTGTCTGAGAGCAAACGCGGGATCCAACGACAACAAAGCTTCCTCACTCTGATATGCTGATGCAAAATAATGTTAACACTCCCCGATCTAACGCCAAAAATCTTCTCGATGTCCGAGTAAGTAGTTAGTGGTCTTCTTGCACCATCATTTCAGTGGTCCACACATTTTTTACAGTTACTGCCGTTTGTGGGCGACCACTTCTATGGTCATCTTCGAAGTTTGTCTTACTCCATTTACATTCACTGAACCATCTATAAATTGTTGCTCTAGATGGGGCAGACTATCCTAATGCTGATTGTAAAGTAAAAATTATTAGCCGCCACCTGCACAGCTAGTACATATAAATAAATAAACTGAATTACCCTCGCAAATTCAACAGTATTTTACTGAAAATTGTATGATATATGTAAAAAAAGTTCGAAAAACCTAAGAAGACTACCTATATGTATAATCTAAATTTCAACTACCTAAAATATAATCATTTATTTATTTATTTATTTATTTATTTACTCTTTATTGTACACCACAACATACAAATGTAATATATTAATACAGGCTACTTACAATAATTATTGTGTAGTACATTTATATGAAAAATACACTAGAATTACGTAATTACGTAATAATCTCGAAACATGAATCAGTGGAATTTCACTAATTTCAAGTGGCTATTTACTTTTTATCAATGTGAGAATCGTAGCACGCAGAATTAGTAACTATTTAATGTATGAATAGGTATGTGAATATAAAAGTTCACTGATATGTAGTGAATACAGCTTCACTAACGTAATTAACTAAAATTTCCCTGATTCATGTTCAGCGAGCACAAACCTAATAAACCAGCTCGAATTACCCTAAAAATACTATATAAGTTATAACTACTAGATTAAATATAAGTTATAATAATATTACATACAATTAACATTTAACAATACACAAATACACTTAAATCACCAACATACACACATTCCTAGGACGATTTTCATAGTCCCGACTAATGAAATCACCTGTTTTAAATACACTGGTATGCCGTGTGATGTAGAACGTCAACAAAGAGTTTTTAAGTTTTTATTAATTTACCCTAATTTAATATTTTTTTTTTTAATTTTTTCTACCTATTAACAGTAATGTAATAATCCCCTTTTTACCCGACTGCGCCAGAAGGAGGGTTATGTTTTTCGAGAGTATGTATGTATGTATAATTGTTTGTGTCACTCCGCAGCCTGAACGGATCGATGGATTTTAGCTTGAGAGGTATCATTAGATTCGTATTTACAGTGAGAGTGACACTGGGTATGTCAAAATAAAAAAAAAAAATTTGCAAATTACACAGAAACGCAGTCGTTTTTTAGTTTTTTAAATTACTTTGAGTTGTTCATTTCGTTATGTGATATTCATATATTTATAGATTGAATAGTAAAGAATCCTGCGATTCTCACATTGATTAAAAGTGTATTGTCACATAAAACTAGTAAAATTGTACTGAATTATCTTTAGATAGTAGGAAAGCTAAATAGGTTTTTAAAATTTTCTGATTTTATGAGAGTAGGTACAGTTTGAATTCTAAAAATGAGTCGTACAAACGAAATTAATCAATATCATCTAATATCTCTACTTCTATTCACTTTTTAGATATATAGAAACTTTATGAATCAAATTGTGAATTAATATAATAATACAATTTACCAAATGAAAAAATATGTATATACTTTATTAACGCCGAGTTGCACGAAACAAATTTTAAAATTTAAGTGTTTATTAAACTAATTTAATCACAAGAATCGTGATTATCTGTTGCACGAAACCTACATCTGATTAAGTTAACAAAAAAAAATTAGTTTAATTAAAGACCTATCTAACGGATTATTAATTCCAACAGCTTTAAATTAATCATGAGATCAACTAATTTTGAGATTAATTGCAACTTAACTAACGGAAAATTAGCGACGGTTTGTGCTTAAATTATTATTTAAAAGTTCACAGTAACTTATTATTATCAAGACAATCGGTAAATTATTTTATTGATATTGAACTGAATTGAATTAGCCTGTAAGCGTCCCACTGCTGGGCAAAAGCCTCTTCTTCATATAGGAGAAGAGTTGGAGCTTAATTCAACACGCTGCGACACTAAGGATTGGCGAATATTTTCCTGACTAAGTAATCATCACTATCAGATGTCTATAATAACAACCGGGATTGACTGCTATACGTGCTCTCCAAGGAACAGAAACAAATATTTTTACAATACAAATATCTGCCCCGAGCGGCCGCCGAACCCGCGACCGTCGGCATTATGGCGACTACTCGTATCAATACACCAGAACGCTCGTCTATTATTATTGTTAGTCGTAAAGTATATTTAATTGTAATTGTGCTGTATATTCAATTCATTCTGTAATCTGTTTGTATAGATAAGATTGTAAATTTGAATAATAGTACGTTCAAATTGAAATTCAATTATCAATTTAGCGCAGTGAGCCTATTAGCTTAAACTAAACGCTTTTGCGATAATCGCGCAGTCCTTGTGTCATCGATTGCTCTGTACCTACCATTTATTACATGACGTAAATCAATTTTATGACTTCTTAATCGTCAGATTTTGATTTTTAATATTGAAAGTACCCTCGAAAACAATGTAGTAGCGATAACTGAAGCAAGCGTTTAATATTGACGTCTGCTCGCCAGGAACAGCTCAATCGCTTTTTAATTAGATCAACATTTTCAATTATTATTAGTTCGTAAACATCCTCTCGTTGTAAAACAAGTATTTAGTTGACAAAAATTAGGTCTTTCATAACTATGTATTAGCACACAGGACCACTATTAGATTTAGTTAAAATCATACAACACCGTAAGCCGGAGAGATCCTAGGCGGACTGCGAAATGACGAAATAAAAAGCGACGTGACATGACGCTCGACTCGAGGTAATACGACTAGTTCTTATAAGTGAATTAATGCGACGTCTTGGACATTTTATAGACACAATGACTAGTCGCGTCAAATCGTGTCTCTATGTTTGGCGCTAATTTAGGAAAATGTGCAAAACTGACTAAATATGTCATACAATATTATATATATATGTTTATAAATATTATATATTATAATATATTATTATATATATATATGTCAATAAATATGTCATACATTATTATAATATATATGTTTTAAGTGAAAGGGAACTAGTATTAGAGAATATTTTTGTCAATTCATTCAAATTTTCATTCATTCAATAAATATTTAACATTAATGTCTCTTAGGTGGGAGAAAGCGCAATGGCCACCAGCTACGATAGGCGGTGCAGCAGCTGTGGCAGCGGGAGCCATGGTGGGAGCTGTGGCTCTAGCTGGCTCCAGCCCAGGGACCCTTCCCAACCCTGAGCCAAGGGATTCGGCTAGCTTGACTCCTGGTAGCGCGATATCACTGACACCGAACTCTTCGTGTGAAGAATTGAGGATGGAAGCAGGTTTGTTCAGATATTCTCTTTATATTTCTAATTTTAATAATCATTTTCTAACTGCGAAGCCAATTTTATCTTGATTTCTTATCTTGATGCTTTATAGCCTATTTTACTTCTAAATAAGTAGTTTGTTTATTAATTGTGAAAGAGTTTTTAACTCGAATTCAGTAGTTTTAGAGTCTGTCGTAGCATCGGTAATATATAAATAGTTTTTATGCTGTGATCATCTAAAGTTAAGAGTCAAAACTATTGCTAATTGCACATTATTTCTGAATTAGGGGTGTTCATCGGAAAAAATTATCGATAATTTTATCATCGATAATTATCGTATTGTGTTATCGATAGTTATCGATAATTATCGAATGAATACTTATCGATAATTATCGGATAAAAAGTTATCGATAGTTGGGGACAGTTATCGATAATTACCGGATAAAAATTATCGATATGTATGGACGTTATCCTCCGTACCGTATCCAAATGCCATCCAGAATTGACATTTTCGTCCGTACCCGATCCGAATACCTAAAAAAAAAACGGTCATCCGCCGACCAGTATCGACATTATCCTCCATACCCTATCCGAATACCTAAAAAAAAAAGGGTCATTCGCCGTACCATAATTATCGATACTTATCCCATCCAAAAACAATGATCGATAATTATCGAAAACCACAATATTATCGGATCGCACAAAATTATCGATAATTATCGGATCACAAAAAATTATCGATAATTATCGGATGAAAACTTATCGATAGTTATCGATAATTATCGAATGAAAAATTATCGATAATTATCGAATCAAAATTATCGAAAAACACTTATCGATTATTATCGATTATTATCGAATGAAAAATTATCGAGTAGTTACGAATTATCGATAATTATCGCACACCCCTATTCTGAATATTCTTTTTTGATTAAAAGTCTATACCGGATTTTATCGCGTATCGGGGACTGTCCCCCGAGATCATGGACGCTGTAAAGGGTCCGAAACGTCGGGAAATAATTTAATTTGAAATATTGTTAAACTGTAAAGTTTTTAATAAACGCGATAAAATCCGGTATAGACGTTTAATCAAATGAGTAAAATTCGCGTAAATATAAGAGAACAGTATGAATATTCTTTGTTTTAAGTCCTGTTTCACTGGTTACTGATCAAAACATCTGATGTTTAACGGTATCCAACAGACAAAAGTTTATGTTTATATTTTTTTTTTCACCATCTAACACCACTTTAACTGTCAGATATTTCTATTCGCAGCCTGTGAATACTAAAGTTGTAGTTTACTTATTAGCTGAGATGAAACTGACCCTAAGGACTTATTTTACCGGTTACTCTAAAAGTTTATCTCGAACATAAATTATTGATAGGCTAGTAGAAACTGTCAATAGGAGATACCTCAACTAAATTGCAATTTTTGATTTCTCGGATTGCAATTAGAAATATCTGACAGATAAAGTAGAGTTTGTTGATGAAACAAACAAAACATATCAGAAAATTTTATCTCATGGATACCGTTACATGTCAGATAACTAACTGTAGCTTTATCAGTAACGGGTGAAATTGGCCCTTAGTCTTTTGTTGGTGACTCATAAGAGAAATAAATAATAACTTTAATTAAAAAAAAATTTAATTAACGGATAGTATTCAAACTTCAAATCAATCAATCATTCTTATCAGTTTATCAATAAAATAGTTTTTATAGTGATACTCACACCAGAGTGCACAAAAGGTATAGATTGTATAATATAGTATTCTATTTTTGAAACAAGAATGTGTATGCGTGTGCGCATTATAGATTTCTTACGACGTTGCACATCTACAATGTTCTTCTATACAAAAAAAAAAGTTTAAAAAATTACTTATCAATACTAATATAATACGTGTAGAAGCTAAGAGTATTGTTTTTTAGTTTGCACGCGTTAATCTTATCAACTAATTAGATATTTTTTTTGCTTAAGAAATCATATTTAGTTAGGAATATTATAGAAACGGAATAATAATTATAAACGTAATTATATACCAATGTGTCCTATATAGACAAGAGTTGTTTGTAAGAAATCAATATCAGTGATAAGACCGCCTTTACACTCTATTTTGTATGTTATTTTTTTTTTTGTTTCTTCTTTTTATCTATTCCTTAAGTATACAATAAAGTAAAGTAAATGAATAAACGCAGATACAACCGCGCGGATCATCGGCTGTTTTCTGTAGTGTATATATTTTTTATCTATAGTCTATTGTAGGTCGAATTAATTTGATAACAATGTATTAACAGTTTCAGATGTCCGTCGAAGAAGCTGTATTCGTAATGAAGATCACGACAACATTTACTTACAAGCACCAATTCAGGTAAAGATTTTTTTTTTCAAGTTTCTGCTGTCGATGTTTTAGCGCATAGTAACTATAATAGGTATTTTGATAGCGGATGCTGTCTCGATACCCGCTCATGACATATGTAACTGACTGAATCAGCCTGTAACAGTCCCACTGCTGGGCAAATGCCTCTTCTCCATATAGGAGAAGGATTGGTGCATAATACGCCTTGCTGCTCCACTGCGGGTTGGCAGATAATTATCCCAATCACAAGTAACGATTCCTATCAGATGCTTATGATAACAACCGGGACTGACGGCCTTACGTGCTCTGCGAAGCACGGTGGGGCGATCCAACGCCCCACCGTGCGACGACGACGACGCGCTGGCGCAGTGGTCACAGCAACTGGCTGATGCGCTAGCGGTCGCGGGTTCGATCCCCGCACATGACAAATATTTGTATAGGCCATACAGATGTTTGTCATGGTCTCGGCGTTTGTGCTTGAGTATTGTGTGTGTTTCCGGACCCCCGACACAGGATTCACAACCTACTGGGGGCCGTTGAGTGTGAGACGTGTGAGACGTTAATTGACAATGAATTTAAAGACTATTTGATCAAGTTGTGGAGATAATAATCAGCTTTTAAAAAAAAAAGAAAAAAAAATACAAAAAAAAGGACTTGTGTAAAATTATGTTTTATAGCATTTAATTTAATTAAAAATAATTTATTTTCATATTCAAAACGGGAAAAAAACATGAAAATGTCGGAATGCGATTTATTTTTACGTAACATACAACACTGTCACTTTCTGAATAGCGAATTAATTACTACCGTACCGTATAGTATTATTAGATGTGTGGGTAAAGAAAATTTATGATTGGACAGTTGAAAAGCGTGCAAAGTGATAAACGTAGAGACGAGGAGCTATTAACGTATTGCTTGGCAAGAAAATGAAAAGAAGTAGAAGAGAGCTAAATTTTAGAAAGAGTGAGCCTGACTTGTTGCCATGTTGGCTTTTAAATATCTCAGTAACAGCACAAAATAAACACAACTATTATACTTCACACCGATTTTCGGATAAAATTTGTTAAATCATTGATTAAGTCAGCTCTAGGTACCACATAGCTGGGCTTTTTAACAATAGCAAATAATTGTAAGGCCTATTTATAAGGAGTTTATATTTGATCTTAAATATATTTTCATTTTATTCAACCAGGATGACAGTTCCACGTCTCCATCACCCAACAAACTGCACAAAAGTCCCTGGATCAAAATGCGGGACATCATCCAACCTCGTCGCGAGTCGCTGAAGAAGAAGACTAGGGTACCAAAAGGGTCTCCAGATGTGGTACCTTCTAGAAGAAGATCTTTGAGTGATGGTGGTGATAGTGATGCTCCACCTGCTCTTACCCTGACAATACCTTCATCTGAAGAACTAGGTACTATGTTATTGTCTATTGGTCAAATAAACACCACATAAATATAAATTAAATATATATTTTTCATTCTTCCTTTATAATTTAGCTATACAGGTCCGTCCGTTTGACTGTTTCTGCTAAAAGATGTGTGATGTGTGGTGTGAAAGCATGTAAAATTCAATTTCGGTTCAGAGATCCATTTGGAAAATATTAAGCTCTTGAGTTCGACTTATTATAATCATCCCCTGACCTCTCTGTCTCTGCCAGCTTAATGAATTCAATTGACAAACGTAGTCCATATATGTAAAACGAAATTAAATAGATAATTACCATAGATAGGTGTGATACCAAAGTGTCTATTATATCAATATATTGTTTCATTAACTCTAGCTACAAGTTACTTAAATACATAAAGTTTCTTTAGCGCCATAATATATAAGAAACGTAATCATTTGATCCGCTGCTGATAATAAAGTAGTGTTTTTAAGTAGCCGAGAGTGTGTGTGTGTGGCTCATTCTGGCAGATTTTGGTGAGCCTGAGGTTGGCGGCAGGTTTCCAAGCTATATCTATCAATGTTATTCACCTCCTAAGAAAAAAATGGTCCCACAAGTTAAGGACTCAATACAGTATTCTATATACGTATTCATATAAGATTTACCTCTTTTAAAAAATAATGTACTTTTAGTTAATTGTAGTTTATTACATTACTTACGAAATTCACTTTATTTAGAATCAGAGGGTTCCCACCCAGCACTTCGCAAACAACGATCTTTGGAACTTGGAGCAAGACCACCACAGCATCGGCCGCCACGAGACTCCAAGTGGACCAGAGTCAAGAGAGCGTTCCTAACCTCCGCCTCGGCTTCTGTACCATCCAGTCCTAATCGTCACTCAGCGTTCTTCACCGATGGGGGTAAGTTCGAAGACACTCTATAACTAAACTTTTAGTAACCAGCGTTATAACGCCGAACGTTCAAAGGCATCTGGTTCAAGGGCATTCTGGGTTTCAAGATAAAAAAAAAGAATAAAATCGAACAACGCTTTAATGAATTACAACTAAGTACACATTTAGTATAATCGGCCATTATGCTTTGTGTTTGTGGACTATGAGAAAGCCATCGATTTGAACGAAACTTAGGCGGTTCTGCAGTATTCCAAGCGCACCACAGATTGACTACCGGTATATCTATGAGATAGCGGTAGCCATATATATATAAGTTGATATGATTACCTTAGGAACAGACGACCGTGTGTATGTTAAAAAAATCCACGAAACATATATTATAAAGACGACTAGACCGACGACCGTTCTGGTGCGACGACCGTTCTGATGTAGTGGTGCAAGTAGTTGCCTCAACGCCGCGCGCTGGGGCGGTTGCGGATTCGATTCCCGCTCGGTACAGATATTTGTATTTTTACAAATATTTGTTTCCGGTCTGGGTGTAAGTCCTTGTGGGTCTCCCCACCGTGCCTCGGAGAGCACGTAAAGCCGTCGGTCCCGGTTGTTATTATATACACCTGATTACGATCGTTACCAATTATAAGGAAATTATCCGCCAACAAAGATTAAGATTCAACCCTTCTTCTACATGGAGAAGAGGCCTTCGCTCAGCAGTGGGTGGTTAACAGGCTGATACAGTACAGTATATATTACAAATACATCTTGTGGTTTAAACATCGTTCTTTATAAAGTATTTCAAAACAAAGTACTACTGTAAATCTAATATTATAAATAAACAATGTTAACTCTATTTCATATTACAAAGGAGAATTTAAACTATAATATTATTTGATTACTAATATCGGAGCCAAGGCCCCAAATGACGCGTAGTTTAGAAACCGCTTTCCGATATTCGGAGGCACTTAAACCGCGTATGAGTAATATTGCGAGAATACGATCTCACAAACAAACAACAGGAATATGTTATGATAATATTAAGGAATGGTGTTGAAGACTAGAATACCATTAATTCAAAGTGAAATTCCATAAATGATTTCGTTTACATTTATACGCAGTTGATTTTCCAAATCGATAATCGAAGGACATAAAACTTTTTTTTCGTTAATGTTGGGTAATTTTGCCCATTGTTCTATATCGGAGGAGAGTTGGAATTTATCCCCTATGTTAGTACACCGTGTGATGACGGATAATAAACGGTTAAATAACGATATTTATGATAACCGGGAACGGCGATTATACATACTCTCCGAGGCGTGGTTGGAAGAGCCATAATTATAAATATCAAACCAGAATTATTAATTTAAAAAAAAATTAAAATAACATTTATAAAGCTGAACTGCACTGAACTAAATCAGCCTGTCCGACGTCCCACTGCTGGGCAAAGGCTTCTTCTCCATATAGAAGAAGAATTGGAGCTTAATCCGCCACGCTGCTTCAATGCGGGTTGCCGGAAAATTTGTATATGAGTAACGATCGTTATCAGATGTCTATGACAACAACCGGAACCGCCGGCTTTACGTGCTCTCCGAGGCACGGCGAGAAACACAAGGACACATTCCCAGACCGGAAACAAATATTTTTACAAATACGAGCGGAAATCGAACGCGCGACCGCCGCCGTTGAAGCAACTACTCGCATCACTACACCAGAACGGTCGTCTAAATAACATTTATATAGCACTAAATAAAAATATATTATGTTTTCAACACAATAATAAAACTTAAATTAGGTAATGAGGACAAATCACGGAAGAAATGGAGTTTCTTGTGATCGTTGTAATTGGGTTGTTTTCGTAAAATACGTTACATTCGAATACGCCTGACGTACGTGCGAACGTTACAATTCAAATAAAATGTTTGGCATGCTGCGTTTCCGTTTTTCAAGTATTCAGCGAAGCGATAAAATTACTGTTTACATTCCAGTACAATAATGTGTTACAAAATTTCATTATTTATAGAGAAATAATCTTTGGAGAATCGAGCGATCATAATAAGATAAGGAAAATAACAACATTCCTTCTACACTAGTATCTTTTCTCTAGTTATTTTTGTCTATTTAACTTTAGTAATTTTTGACTTGGTGCAGTTAACAGTGCTTTCTACTCGGAGGGTCGTGGACTCGAATTCTACCCTGAGTTTGGGTGTAATTATTGTATATTATGTATCTATATTTACTCAAAAAAAAATTATTTACGTATATCATTCAACTGTTACCTAAAACACAGGACACAGGCGTTAATTTGATCATCATCATACATCATCATCTGTGTCGTCTGTCCATATCGTGGACGGCCGTTTGATAATGCGCTTACCGGTACGTGGTTTCCACTAAAGAACCTTCCTACAGTATCATTAATCCTCTGTAGCTATATTTATCAAAGATGAGGTCATGCATCATCAGTACTGTTACCACTTATTTAAAACACCAATTTTACAACAGTAAAACAAAACGTATTGTTTTTTAAAGCACAGGCGGAATAATCAACAATGTTAATCAATTGCGTTCGTAAATTATCGATATATTAAGGAAAATCCAAGATTCTCCTGGTAATATTGTAAGCACTCCTACTTTTATTACGTGTTGAATTATGTGTATAGAATTTGGGTAGAAATCTAAATATTCTATATAAAATTGTACTTTTATGTAGGCTTGGCTTTTATTCACGGCAATACTACCGACAGCTTTTGCTACACTCAACTTGTAATTAGTATTTTGCTAAAACGTGAAAATACATACATGTTTCTATGGTTAATCTTTAACTCTTTTCCCTTATATGAGAAGAGGCTTATGATCGGCATTTAGATATTTACAGATAGAGTGCAGTGAATTATCTATACATATAATAAAATGGTACGAAAGTCAAAACAACAAAAAAAGAATACTTTTTTAAAAGAATACTTGGGGTGTGATCTACAATCGATACCGAAGCCAAAAATATAGTTTTTAGAATTTTTGTCTGTTTGTCTGTATCTATGTCCGATATACTCAAAAAGTACTGCATGGATTTACTTCAAATTTGGCACGAATTTAAAAAACCTTTATTTCTTCAATGCATTCTGTAACAACGTGTAATCTAATAGCGTTCACGCAGACGACGTCGCGGGCAGCAGCTAGTAGTACATGTTTTTACCCCGACTGTATATTACGAACTAACCGACAAAATACTTGTTAAGTTTGTATTTTATGCAACTTTTTTTTTATTGTAAACAAAAACTCCAATTTCAAAGTGGTTTTCAATGTTGTTCTATAAAATAAGCAAAATTTACAGTTATGTAAAAGAAGCAATATCATGTTTACTATTAGATTGTTTATTAATTAAGAGTCAATTTGTTTTAGTCAACATTAAACAACCATTTTAATTATATAAAATCTAACATCGTAATAGCTAGAAGATAAATTACAGCTAAAACTAAAATAACTATTTCAATTAATAGAAATTAGAATAACGATAAATTTCCACCGTCTGTCGCGTTAAAATGAAAACATTCCAAGTAGTTATACAAACTTATATAATATGTTTTTCCGATTCTTAAACTCTTAAATGTTGTGAGTATAGTCACTATAAATCAAAATATTCGTTTCCTGTTGTTAAACTGTTTCCGGTTCGATACGGATGTGACGTATGATTTGGCGGTTTGTTTTACTTGTTTTAAAATAAAACGAACACGAGTTTCAGTGGCTATTTCTAAATCTTCTCGTCTTTATACATTTATAAGATAATAGCTGTGCCCCGCGGTTTCACCCGCGTTAATTTGATGGAAAAACGTACTTAAATATTTTTAAACAATTACTTTAAGAGTAGCCAATCCGCTTCGTTTTCGTTTCGTCTCAGGTTTGATTCCTGGGTTGTTCAACGTTTTTGTTTCTTCTTTATTTTTCGAAATTACTCACTAAAAGAGTGATGTTTTATTTACTTTAAAAGTGGAACTATAGTTAAAAAATATCTCGAGAAACAACAAAAAGAATTTTTCAATTCGAACCAGTAGTTCCTGAGATTAGCGCGTTCGAACAAACAAACAAACAAACTCTTCAGCTTTATAATATTAGTATAGATAAGAACAATAACTGTTCCAGTTTAAAAAAAAAAATATTGAAACTAGAAGTGGACGTAATTCAAAATAATGGACTTTTTCGGGTACATTTGAATTCTCATTTTCCAAATAATTTTGAGGGATCAACCCAAAGTTCGCTAATAGAATTTTATTACTAAGACTCCGCTGTCTGTCCGGCCATACCTATATCTGTCACAGAAATTACCACGGATTCCGAATGTTATATCTCTATAGAATTGAGCAGTAAATTTAATAATTGATTTTAGAATGAAACCGTTATATTTGTATTTGGAATCACACATCTTAAATTTTAAATTTTATCCTAATGTAAATATATGAAATTACTTACCTACATAATGATAAAATTTTTGTAGGTTAAATCCACGAGACTCGAAACGCTTTTTCGCACCAAAACTAACTCTCGCAATCTGTCTTTTATAATATATAATGATCGTAAAATTACTTTATTTTACTTATTATTACTTACTTTACTTATTTTATTCTTTTATCTCTTTAAAAAAATCGTTCTCATAAGTTTTATACTTATTCAGTCACGCGGTACTACTGCGGTTTCTTAAATAAAAGTGTAGTAAAATTTTCCATAGAAGTGCAGTTTAGCTTATTGTCTAAGCATGAATCAGTGGAATTTAACTAATTTTAAGTGACAATTAACTTTTAATCAATGTAAGAATCGTTCCACGCAGAATTAGTGACTATTCAATGTATGAATAATTATGTTATATCAGAACCCACTGATTTTATCATTGAATATGTGTATTAGTGAGTATTCACGAACTTGTTGTTGAAATCATTGATATGTAGTGAATTTAGCTTCACTAACGTATTTAATGAAAGTTTCACTGATTCATGTTTAGAAAGTACAATGTTTTCAGGTGTTAATAAAAAAATTAAACCTGTAACACTCAGTTCATCCCACCTGCTCTATTAACTGAGTAATTTCGGCTCTGTAGTTTTTAATAGTCGCAACAAATTAATTACAAGTAAAAGATTAACAAACTGACAAAAAATCATTTTAAAGTAATCCAGTGGAATATTAATGTACCTATCAACATAACGAGACCAATTTTACAGTGTGTGGTCATCGTTTTTTTCTTACCAGACGGATCTAAATTACAGAACTAACAAAGGTGAATGTCCTGGCGTCTTGCAGCATTTATAATTCATCTCCGACACTTGGCGATCGTCCAACTCGACGGAGATTCACAGGCGGACATATTAGCGAGATCTTTTTGGGTTTTTGGGTTTCCACGAACACGACCGTTTAGGTAATGTAAGTTGTCATAAATTTTGGAGGAATATCACCTGATTTTTTTTTCGTTTGAAAACACTAAGAAAATAACAATAAAGTAAACGAAGTATGTGAGGAAATAACTTATATGGGTTTATTTTTTAAGACATTGTATTATATTGTGATGAACATAAGTTACTGATGCGCTCACTTTGTTTGTAATTTATTAAATATTACTTGTTTATTTTCCCGCGTTAAAATATTAATATCTTTAAAAAATTAATTGTCTGTAAAATCGGTTTACGGACGATAATTTTTCGTGATAACGTCATGAGAAAACATTGATAAAAAAATTGCATACTTTTATGAATTGAATTGAATTATTATCACTGAGTTATCAATTATCATTATTATGTATAATAGAAAGAATGAGTTAATTTAATTAATTACAATTTTTGTTTATTGTAAAATTAACATTTATTTGCACTCGTTAATTCAAATATTTTATTACTTAAATTATACAGATTAATTACAAGTAACAATGTGCTATTAGCAATTTATTTACAACTTATATAAATGTGTGATATTTAAGATCCTCCAATTTGCGTTATTGTTTTTCATTCACAAGCCGGAACGCTTAGGCCGATCGTGCCTCTCTATCGCTTGTTCCGCGCTCTCGCTTGCGAAACGTGACAATAGTTCGTGCGGTGCAGCCAGCATTCATCGATTTACAAGACGTTATCACGTCAAAAATATATATTTTTCTTTCTTTGTTAAACCAGCGGTTCGCTAAAATAAAATCTTTTTATTTTCAAAAGCACTACTTACATGCTTTCAACAATGTTAGTGAAGATTGACAAAAAATGAATTATATTACATATTATACAAATCTATTAAATAAATAAGAACAAATAAATACTAACATTATCAAAGAAAAGTGCCTAACACTAAAACCTTAAATCATCACTTCGTACTTAAGGAATATCAAAGAAATTAATCATAAGCCGTCATCCATTAACGGCTGCTGCGGAACATACATAAAATTATCCAAACAGAAAGTGTAATGTAAACAAGACCGGACGTTATCTTCTCTATCGTAAACATACCGACGTTTCGTAAGCTGACCTCTTTCTGAATTAAACTAGATTTCGACTACAACTTTGGCGGCATTAGTTTAGTAATACATCGAATCGGAGCATAGTCCACATGTTGAATGATCTGTTCTTACTGATGTCATCTTCAATCAGAAGATACTAAAGCTGAGTAGGTACCACTAGACACGTGTCAAACGATAAGAAATAGGTTGGCACCAGATATTGTTTGATAAAAATTTAGATTTGACTACTTAGACAACTATTTCCAAGAATAGATGAAATATTCCATATGCCAATCCGATTCGTAAATTATAACTGTACTTACTACAAGATTATCTTTAATAATTCTAGAACTGATATTAACAATGTTCAAATGTTTGTTTTAATTTTTCCACGTACAGGCACGACCCAGTTTAATACAAGTTATACGTATGCCGAGAAAAATAAATTAGGTTATTTCAATAAAGCTAATATTAACACCGATGCTGTTAATCTTGTTGACTGACATCACTAGCTAGAGATAGACAGCAAGGCCGAGCAATAAAACATAGACTTACACTTAAACTCTCAAGCAAAAAAAATTAATCTCCGTATAAACTAGTTAATTAAATATATTAAGGACCACGAAAAGTACTTGAGATCTTAATAAGAGCCGGTTGCTCGTACACATCGGTTAAAGGAGTAACCGACGTCAATTTTAACCTAACTAACCGTAATCAAGATTTGACCGATGCTAAACATATGTATATACTCGTATATGTTATAATCGCAAAATAAGTAATTCAAATAAAATTATGCTCGTAAAGATAATTAATTTTCTTTAAAAATTAAATGGCAATTAATCTTATTTTTATTAAATTAAGTAAATCACCGAAACATTCAAATGACTGACCCGTTGGCGCAGTTTGCAGTGACCCTGTTTTCTGCTCCAAGGGTTGTGGGTTCGATTCCCGCCTCGAGTCTGGGTGTAATATATGTTTATTTATATATGTATTATTTATATGTATATTTATTTAAAAAAAAAAGTATATCAGTCGGCTGTTACCTAAAACACAGGCATTAAGTTGCCTACCTTAGGAACAGACGACCGTGTGTGTGTGTTAAGCATATTTATTTATTTATTTATTTATTTATTTATTTATTCAATATTTTTTAAATCGTTAGCCACATCGATAATGTTTGCATTTGCATCAACAGCGTTCAAATCATTTTGAAGATTAAGCAGTTTTTTCTTAAATCGTTCGTTTATACTATTATCGTTGTTTTCGTTTAACATTTTATCTATAGCATCTTGCATTGCTTTGACGCTAGTTTTATTTTTACTATCTCTTTCCCTAGCAACATTGGTTATATCAAGTACGGTAGCGTTATTTTCAATAATATAATTATCAAATTCTGTATTATTTTCAAAGGCACATTTTCTTATATCTCTTACTAAATCCATCGCTTCGTCTTCTATAGTTTTTATAACTTCTATGAGACAAGCTTCATGCATCGCTCCGTGTGCCATCAGTTTTGATAAATCCATTACTCCACTGATTAGTTTTCCTGTTATTTCCATCATCACTGATTTTATTATTGGTGACTGCAACAAAAATAATTTCTCATTCTTTTTTTACTTTTGAAATCAATAAAAAAAATAGTAGAATGTTATGATATAAGATTTTATTATTTATAAATTATTGAAATATATTTTTATGATTTTACTATTAAATGAATTCAAATACTTTTTTACCGTTAGATTACCCATATACTTATACTTATTAGATACATATAATTCAATCTATAAAATATTTTTTTCTCTTTTTTTTTAGTAATTTGCAACTTGAAGTTATCTGGAATATATGGACATATACATTCGGGCGTGGGTAACCGCGACAATATTTTTCTTTTGTAGCTGATAATAATAAATATAATAATAAATAATGATAATAATTAATAAAGCTTTATTAGTTCCAAATAAGCTTTATTTATTATTATTTATTATCTAATACACTACAGCTCATCAACGATTTCTACTAAAACGTATTATTTGAATATAATTAATAATAACTCTATCTTGTTTTGCAGGGAAACAACGTTAATAAATTATCAATGGCATCTAAAATTAAGAGCTAATTCGGCAAGGTCAAAAACTGTTTACTCAAATATAGCCATTAAAACGGTGGCAATTGCTTTAGTAAACACAATATGAACGTTTGAAATTTGGGAATCAAATGATTTTAACATTTTCTACTCTATGAAGTGAAATAGGTTGATTTTTTCACTTTTTTTTTTTTCTTCTCATAGCTACGCCCGACTTCTTCTCTACGAGTATTACTCGTATTTATATTCGCCTTTTTTACCTTAAGATACTTTAATGTACTATGTTGTATTACTATTATTATTATAAATTGAACAAACTCTAACTCTGTCTAATATTCACACGACTTAACATTGATTTTTAGAACTTTATTCCTTCCTAGACAATTGTTAAGTGCAATTTGATTTACATTTATGGTAACCAGATTATTACGCATCAAAAAAACAATGAAGCAAACTACAGCTTCGCTATACATCCAAATATAAGTTTCGTTAATAGAGTATTTTGCTTGAGAACATTCGTATACAGATATTATTAAATTTATATTGTGGTTATAATAGTTCAAAGTCGGCAATTTTTTTTTATTTTTTTTTTATATAATGAGTTTTGTATAGAAAATCTCATGTGTTACACAGTTAGTTCTTAATATTAATATAACGTCGTCTTATTTTTAACATATTTACACCGAATTGATGGCGCTTCGATATACACTCATTTGCAAAAAAAACGGGCGGTTTCGATTTTCTTCCTGGCTGAAAAAAATTAAATACCAAAAAGGTTTTAATCATTTGAACATGTTACTGGCCAGTTATAAAAGTGCCATAATGTTTATAAGAGTACATTCCAAATTCAAATTTTTGACTGAGCCTGGTTTTCAAAGAAAATAACTTTTAACTACATTTTGTGGCGCGAATTCCCTATAGTTAATATCGACTCTAATTAACTTTTTGTCAATTTTTATTAAATTATCTGGTGTCCTTGACATTTAAAAGTATTGTTATTGCTGTTTAGCAATCTCGAAAATGGTAGATAAAGTGATAAAAGCGAGCAAAATTATTGCGCTGCTTGAAGAAGGTTGCAGTCAATGCTTCGTGGCTCAGAGGCTAAATGTGAGTCGGTCGACAGTTCAAAGGACCTGGCAGCGCTATTAAGAGACCGGTTCCGTCAAGAGAAGGCCTGGTTCTGGCAGAAAGACATGTACCGAACCACGGGATGATCGTTTTCTAGTTAGTCAAGCGTTGAGAAATCGCAAATCTTCTTATGTGGACCTCAAGAACACCCTCGAAGAAGTAAGAAATGTGCAAATTAGTCTATGGACGGTCAGGAGGAGGCTTCTCGCTGCTAATATACACAGTCATCGCCCGGCACGCGGCCCTAAATTACTCCGTGGACATCGAGTTGCCAGGCTTAGCTTCGCTCGAAATTGTGTGTCATGGACTCATGAAGACTGGGATAGGGTATTGTTCTCCGATGAAGCCAGGATATCTCTGCATGGTGAAGACCGACGTCGGCGAGTGCTACGTAGACGAGGAGAACGCTTTGCAGAGGCATGTTTTGAAGAAATCACACCTTATGGAGGGGGCTCTGTTATGTTTTGGGCAGGAATAAATTCTATGGATCGTACGGAGTTAGTCTTCATCGAAAACGGTACACTGACTGGACACCGATACATAACGGAAGTTCTAATTCCTTATGCACAACCCGCTTTAACCGCTCTTGGCGAAAACTCAATTTTTATGGACGACAAAGCTCGCGCCCACCGGTCTGGCGGTGTGGATGCGTATATGCTAGACGTCGGAATTCGTCGTTTGGACTGGCCAGCTAGAAGTCCGGACCTCAATCCCATAGAGCATGTCTGGGACGTTCTGAAGCGACGAGTGAGATCAGTGCAGCCGGTTCCGCAGACCATCAGAGAGCTAAAGAATGTGATTACCGCGAAGTGGGAACGTATTCCCCAAGAAACCATAAAAGATATACTCACTAGCAAGCCCAGACGAATGCAAGCTGTGATTTCAGCAAGAGGAGGTCACACTCAATACTAAACTTTTATCTGCTTTTAATGTATTCAAGAAAAACAAAGAAATTAACGCGTTTCATTTTTATTTAGCGAGCAGGTACAATCATAGTGTTTTGAGCTTAAACATTATTTCTTAATAATTTAATTAAAATGTTATGATAAAACTGATGAAAACTATTCCTTTCTAATTAATTTATAAAATTCTGAGGATAACAATACCTAAAATTGTCAAACAAAGTAATAGTAACTATAAAATAGTTCTTTGCTTAAGTGCCCGTTTTTTTTGCAAAAGAGTATATTTAAAAAGTGATCTTTCGGAAGCGCGTGAGCGGTGTGGGAGTTGTCGAGATTAGGATTATATTAATACTGAACATAGCTGGCATTCTTGTGAACCGCGACGATCTGACGCGTTCGCCGGCTAGCAGGAAATTGAAGAAATGGAGTATAAATTGAGACCAATAAATAGTTCGTACAATGTCTTCCTTAAATAAAATTAATTCAGTCATTAAATTAAATACTTTTCTAATTGTGATGATGATGATGCGTTCCATATCTATAATAATTATCACCCGTGATTGCATTCGAAATTCTTTTTCCCGTATATATAGGTACGTGTTTTGAACATGACAGGTAATCTCTAAACATGAATCAGTGGAATTTTTATTAATTACGTTAGTGAAGCTGTATTCACTACATGTAAGTGAATTTCAATAAGAACTTAGTGAATACTTACTAATATACATACAAATATTTAATGATCAAATCAGTGGACTCTGATATTCACATATTCATACATTGAAGAATCACTAATTCTGCGTGGTACGATTCACACATTGATAACAAGTATGCTTAATTAAAAAAAAAAAAAAAAACCCCGACTGCGTAAAGTACTCTTATTATAAACTAAAAAGAATAAAATAATTTACTAGCTTTCATTTGATACCCAAATTGCTACAGTAAGAAACAAAAATTCAACTCCCCCCTCTCATCCCGCCATTTGCGGGCGCCATTTTGAAAATTTATATAGCCTATGTCACTACTACAATTTAGACAAATCCAACGACACCTCATATGTCAAAAACCGTCAAGCCGTTTGCGCTGTAGGGCGTGCCAAAGAAATGGACATACATACATATATACATACATACATTCATACATACATACACTCGAAAAACATAACCCTCCTTCTGTCGCAGTCGGGTAAAAAGTTTAATTAATTAAAGTCACTTAAATTTACTGAAATTCCACTGATTCATGTTTAGGGTGTACAGCAGATAGAATTTCTTAGCAGTATCTTAGGAATATGATTCCGTTAAACATCCTTTAGAAACCTAAGAATACACAACAAACGGATCACGTTTTCAGAAGCAAGATATTATTTTTGTAGTAGTGTAAGGAGTCGCCTCAACACCGGCGGTCGCGAGTTCGATTCCCGCTCTGGGCGGATATTTGTATTTGTGCAAATATTTGTTTCTTGTCGGAGGGCGCGTAAAGTTTGAATAATAATAATGTACTGTATTATTTAAGAAAATTTTCTTTCAATTTAAAAATCCGAAAGTTAATTTATACTACACGCCAGCTGACGGATATGACTAATTTATCATTGGATATTTCAAACATTTTAGTTTTTGTTCGATTACTATGTTTTTTACAACGCTCTCTGGTTAACGTCGAGAGGAAATTATGCGAATATTTTTATAAATCTTGCGGTTGGATAAATTTCGATGTGCGTTATTTTATATTATAATAAATTATGTTTGTGTTATTTACGTTTGTGTTTTGTTGATGGCTTGGCTCCTAGCTCGTGAGAAATGTTTACATATGTCATACAGATGTGTGTCGTGCTCTGCGCGCTTGTCTGTGCTGTGTCTTTTTGGACCCAAGGCACAGACCCAGTGGGATTGTTTCCTGCATTCTATTCAAGGTGTTGAGTGTGAAGTATTTATTTGTTTAAAATCTATTTTAATATACAAGAAAATAAAGCTGTATACGTTGTCAGGGAAACAACTAAACTTTAACTTAATCATGATTTTTTTTACAGTTTACATTATTATTATTTTTTTAATTTTACTATATTATATATATTAACAATACGAAACATAAAAACAAGTTATTTACACAAAGTTTTGGTATAAATCATGTCCGCGTGGAATGGCATTAAGAAAATAAAATCGTGAATTAAGATAAAAAAAAAATACGAATCAAAATCTTTTAAAAGCTTAAATTATCATTCAAAATGTCATGTTTAATTCGTACTAAATCTCTTTTCATCTAGCTCAGTCTCACCTTCGATATGACGCATTTGACGACCTTCGTCAGAGAGTCGTGATCGTGCCCGCAGACTTTTAGTATACTATAAATTTCCTTCTTTTGTTCGTGAAGCTGAAAATTCCGTTTTTATTAGCCACTTCACCAAATCGTTAACTATGAACAAGGATATTAAAATGATATAAACATCTACGCCGTTATGTTGATTAAGAGTTATTGATACACGTTCAAGGAACGTGTTTTAATTTGTAATTTTTTTTAAATTACACCTCCAGATTTATTAAAAAACACGCAACGCTGATACATTTAACTGGTAAACATGAGTTAATGTTTGTAAAACTCTCTCAAGTAATGATAAAACTTCAACATTTAGAAAAAAATTATAGATATTTTTTACGCCTATAATACTTTATCTAACATAAATGAGACATGTGCAAATTGAGTCGTGCAAAATATGGCACAGATGATTATCAGCTTAAATTACCGGTTTGACTTCCGCTTTTATCATATTTTTCAAGAAAACGACCTTCCTCACAGCCTGCTCTGGATCTTGACCGATCAGCGCGTATCCACACACCACCATCTGATGCAACGCTTTCTCTGCCAAAGCTGACGTCATATTATATCTCGCTGCTAAACATTTTTCTACCTTTAAAAATATTTCGATTTTAATTAACTTTAAAACTTGATTTAATGACAAAAATATTTTATTATTTTTATGGAGATAGTGCAAGCGAGACAACTATAGTAGCCATAAATATTTGGAATGTTAGAGAAGTTACAAATATGTTGCTGGCAAAAATAATGAAAAGAGTAAGAATTAAAACGGGAGGTGAAGGAATTTGGCCTGTTCGAACTCATTCGCTTATCACATAAAAAGCATTTATAAAAGCTACAAGAGCATGCTGATGTTGTGTGGTACCATTCCGAGGTAGAGGTAGCATTCTAGAGGTAGCCATAAACAAGCTGTAGTAAAATACATACAAATAATCTCTACCACAACTAAATAGTTCGTTAGGTATGTTAATCTACTTGCCTCATTTTCCGCATGACTCTTCATTGTATCTAACGTCGTCTGAATTTCCAATAATTTCTCCTGTATGTGCTGGGTTCCATTGTGCAATAGCAACTTTATCTTGACTAGTATCATATCCACTGACCTAGAAGAAAGATTAAATATCTACTACGAATTACTTATTTCCATACTAATTTATCTGAAATCAACTGCTAAATTTTGAGAATTTTGTATCAGCCGTTCATATGTGCTCTAATGACTTTAAAAAAAAGCGCTAATATCTGAGTTATTACTGCTGATATTTTAAATGCTCCTGAAAATTTAGATTAACCCTCGGCATTTAATCTTCGTCTTACTAAGAAAAGTGAGATTCACCCAAAATTTATCCAGCGACTGCTTTAACTTTAAATTGATAGCAATACTAAAAACCTTTACAGTTTTAATCGGTCCAGTACGTACGTCTAAGCGTGTTATTATTATTTTCTTTAACGGGTCTGTTATACTAATAATTTGATGCTACCTTTCAAGATCCACTTGAAATTTTCTCTCGATACTCTGTAGAAGATCTTCGCCAAGTTTTCGAGTTATTTCCTCTTCTATTACCTTATCGACGTCATCTTTATCAACATTCAAAGCGTTCGCCTCTATCAGCTAAATTATATTAAAAATTATATATAAATCTACATTACTATCGAAATTCGGCGTGAAGTAACTATTATAGCTGTGCTTTTTACAAAGATTCGAGTGTTAAAGAGGAGGCTCTTATAGGCTATTATTCTCTCCTATTCAAAGAAGTAGGGGTGAGCTAAAACTTTAACCAGCTACTCTATCTATAGCTCTTCTAGTCTATGTGCAACTCATTGGCAGGCTATTTTCAGTAAAAAACTATGATCTATTAAATTTAAACTATTTACCTATAAATAATTTCCTAAACTCTTCTTTTTCCTACCGACTTATATTTGAGTATTAGTGAAATATTGTTTCAAATAGAATTTAATTTGCAATTAAACTGAGGTGTTTATAACAAAGTTCAAAAAATGCTTTCAATCATTAAAATTTCTTAACAGCTTAAAACAGCGCCATTTATTAAAAACAAAAACATGACAGCAAAATAAACAACATAAAAAATTCAAAATCATCTAAACATATTTATGTCATGTTACTTTAAAGTTTAGACATGATTCATTTATACAATAAAAATTGTTATTTCAATTATTGAAAACTACGTGAATACCGCGATTTCATCTATGTCTCCGTTAAAATGAAGTATTTTATTATCACTTTAAGCTATAGTACGAGGTCTTAAAACCCAAGTATTTAATAAAGAAAACAGAAATAAAGAAAAAAGAAAAGAAAGTATTCTTTAATGTACACAAATAATAAATACAATTTAACAAATTTAATAAACTGAGTTTTATTATTATACAATTGACTGCCTTAAAGTTTTGATCTCTACCAGACGAGCCTGTTGCGTTGCTTGACCAAGTAATGCGAGTTTGGATATACACATAAGAATAAAATGTATTGAGTGAAACTATTCTAAAATTAGTTCGTTTATTTATTTATTTAAATTTATTTAATTTTATTTAAAAAATTTTATTAAATTGAGAAGCGTAACTAAAACTTATGTATGTATAAATACATACATACAGTTTTATACAAAATTGATCCCATTATTATGTTCCTTCCTTGTCACTGAATACTTTAAAATGGAACCAATATCAATTGCATGAAACTCCGAGTCAGCACTACCGATTTTTCAAGAGCTACTATATCGTTAAAAAGTTTATCACTTAATCGAGGATGGAGTAAACATTGTAAGAAAAATTACATTCTAAGAAGATATTGAGATATGTATTTCCTTCAATTCGCTATGGAGCAGGGTAGCAGATAAAGCTCCAATTTTATTTAATAGGAGAGAAGGACTTTTTCCGGTATATGTTTAAAACAATAAATTCAAGGCTGTTATCGTACAATATAGTATCTGAATAGTGAGTTAGATTTAATAAATGTTTAGAAAAACAAATTCACCTACATATCACAATCAATACTCAAAATAAAACCATTAAATATAATATAAAATTACTCGCCAATGATAGTGACAAAATATTTAATAAATTCCTGAAATGTCGGCCTCTCATAACGATCAAAGTCGCGCGAATTTCACAATATCTTGATTAAAAATAGCCGTTCGAAAATACGACGAGCGATACCAGTATCGGCTAGGAGTGTTTACGATGGAGACGTCATAAAAATATATTTTATTGATATAAAAGTTTAATAATATAATTTGAAAAAGTTAAAATAATATTTTTATCGAATTGCGTTTTTATTACGAAATCATGACACGTTGTTAATATAATATTGCAAATATATTACGATGAGTTGATTAATGTATAATTTTATTTTATAATTTATGTTTGAATTTTATTTCTGCAGCATTTTCTTGAGCATCTGCATCCGGGTCGATGGTCATTGGATTCTTTTTCGTCAGGTGTTTTTTCCTAACAACAAAAAATATGTATATAAAAATAGCATTTTTAATGAATTAAGGATATTTAACAATGGAACCAGTAAGAACCACAGTATCATAGGTAAAATAGCGATCGTTTCTAGTCATCTTGTTGTGCGATGCAATGTGTACGTCATACAAACACATTAATTGCGAGTGTGTTAACAGGTACAGTAAAGTGTGATTTTATTTAACTTCAATTTTAAATACTTTTTCCAAATTGAAAAAAAAAACCTCCTAGTAAAAGTATAACTTTTTTGTTTCTGATTGTTGTCGTACAACAAAGTGGTAATAACACGTCTCGTTCGAACGATGATTGTCGCGTCACTGTCACACAAATCGTATTTATATATTTACAAGTACACGCACACATTCAACTGCATCAAGTTATGTTGTGTCATAATCTACAATTCTTTAAAAAAATTAACACTATATAAAATTCGACGTACACTAAGTCTAATTATCTTTATCATGTATATGAAGAATACAGTGGAAGACATTAACCGAAAAGTTGCAACAAAACCGGGCACAGGACACAAAATAATCAAATGCAAAATTTATTTTAATGTCTATTGTTCCTGAGCTCAGCAATGAGAAAATCTATCATGAAAAAAAAACCAGCATTCCTCTAAACCTCCTATATCTCTGAGACTTAACTCAATAGATTAGCGTGGTAATTGAGTCCAATCCTTGTTCTTGATGGGAAAAGAAGACTGCCCATAAGCGGGACATTCACAACTTGTTATAGATTTGATTGAATAATAAAGTAAACTGTGTAACCCATAATAAGCTAAACTAAAAAGAATAATACCGAACTTTCTTGTCGAGGTGTCGTAAAAGGCCACTACGGCCATAGTGCTAAGAACAATTTTACACTAAGCAGGATGGTGATGGGCAGCAGCGTCACTATATCCTAGCAACACACTGCACTCGCCAACCCGCCTGCCAAGCGTGATGAGTCAATACTCGTCACGCTTGCCAATGCAAACCCTAGAGATAATGAGAATGCCTAAGTACCCTCAAAGGCTTAAAATACATTTACATCAGCAGGCTCAATCAAACAATTAATTTAAAATGTTAACTATACTACCTATTTTTATACTTAGTATATTTACCACACTGTCCGAACAGCAAACGGATTGATACAAGTCATTCCGATCCAGCTTCTCTAATGCAGCATAAAACTGAAATAAAAGTGGACAAACGTGAGTCGGTCTCGAATATTAAGGACTCCCGTTCTACTAATATCTAGCTAAGAACGCCTATTTTTTTTAACTTTTCTTTATTTTAATTTTATTTTTAACTATAACGGAGTTAGTCATAAATATTTAGGAATATTATCAGGTGTCTGTATACGGTTTTAAAGATATAATTATGTTGAGGAACGTGTGGATAGCAGAATCTTAGTACCTAATAAAGTTCCGATGGTAAGTTATGGGTAAGAAACTCCAAAAATTATAATTAAATTTTTTATAAACATAAACGATTTGCCGATGTGTTGTTGTGGTCACACGAACTTGCTTTGGCGTAACGATCACGAGTTCTATCCCTATACCGTTGATTTTCGTGGTTTGGTCGTGTGAAAACACACTTTTGCGTTGCGTGTTTCCGTTTCCTCGACAAGAGATGTCATCTTAGTAGCTACAGTTAAGTATTCGAAGTTTCTTAACAAATAAGACTGTGTGATTAATATTAGATATATATTTTGTTGTCGTACATTTTGACTTTTTGAAAAATTAATTCGTGTATAAATCTAACATTAGATTTTATACAATATTAGAAAGAGTCCTTCAAACAAATATGATGAAAAAATATTTTCTCGTTCGTATTAAATTTGTTTACCTTAAGTTTGATTTCGTATAAAATATCCATTATTTTGCACAATAATAACTCCACAACTTCCTTTGTTTTGTTGAACAATCTAAACAAAGCATCAATCATTAACTAGGCAGGGTATATTAAATAACTACTAGGTATACATTTTTCAACTCGTCTTTAGATGCGACTGTGTAGGTAGTCTTTAAACATGAATCGGTGGAATTTTCATTAATTACGTTAGTTAAGCTGTATTTACTACATATTAGTGAATTTCAATAACAAGTTAGTAAATACTAACTAATACTCATACATATATCGCCCATGTCTATTAAAAATGTCGGATATGAAAAAAAATAACTTTACAGGAGAGCGATGCAAAGTGTAAATTGCATGCGTCTTTTTACATATTTTTTTAAATACCGACATTTTTAAATTCAGTGATTAAAAAACTATGCATAAAATAATATTTTTCTTTTCAGCTAATTATTATAAAAAAATAATATAATAAATATTATTTTCACTTGGTTATTTAGGAACGTATTATGAAATCAATCAAAAAAAATCGATTTTGCAGTTCCGATGATGTTAAGTCACTAGCGATATTCAATGATCAAATCAGTGGATTCACACATATTCACATATTCATACATTGAATAGTCACTAATTCTGCGTGGTAAGGTTCTCACATTGATAAAAAGTGAATAGTCACTTAAAATTTATAAAATCTACTAATTCATGTTAGGAGAGTACGCGTACGTGTATACGTACGTACATTTAAAGTACAGTACGTAGGTACGTGTGTACAATTAATTCAAATAAAATGATGTAATTTAAGAAATGGTTAAGAAATGATTTTAATTTTAAATATGAAGTCAATTTATAAAGAGTATACTATTAGAGAGAAGAAGAAGAGTTTATATAACGAAATGAACGTAAGTAGGTACCTCTATACAAATAATGCAACTTACTTAACGCTCATCATGTATATTTCACACAGACCGCACAAAGCCAGCTTCTGGTTATGAGTTCTGTTCGCACTATTACATATTACATTCGGGTCTCCCAGCGGGAAATACTGAAACATATAAAAAAATGTACGACTTAAACTCAACACTATGACGATCGTTCTGGTGTAGTGGTGCGAGTAGTCGCCTCAACGCCAGCGGTCGCAGGTTCGATTCCTTTTGATTTTTTTTATTTTTTTCAAATTCATAATTTAAAAAAAAATAATGCTTCACTCTTCACAACAAAGAAAATAGGATGCGTGTAATTATTTGAACAACGACTATCGTGTCGCTGTCACACGACACAAACTTGCGTATTTACGAGAACACACACACACATAGACGCACACCGAGACAAGAATAATTAACTACATAGTTTGAACCCGCTTGAAGTTTCGATTTACTGACATCATTTTATTATAACAACGTTCATATATGTCGGAGTATGATCTTTAACATCCTAAGAAATTTTTCAATAAACAAACTATACAAACTAACTTTACAAAGCTTGTTACTCCCTGATATTAGCCTATCCTAACAAACAAACTCTACAACTTTATATTGGTCCTGTTTGTGATTATTACATTAATTGTATTTGTCAATATTATTATAACTTACCAACACAAAAACAGCTACAAGTGCAAACACAATCGCCTTGACAATACAAAATATTGGACACTCATTTACTGAAAGAGATATAATATAATGCACCATCGAATATTAAAAAGATGTGAAAGCTTACAAAAGTTTTAAATATTCTTGTAATGAATTGAAATTATATTTTGAAATTTTATTATTAATATATTGTCTGTTAAATCCAATATCGATAAGTTATTAACTTCTCGGGAAAAAATGATTGGATCTAAATTATATATGAGAGGATGTAAATATATATAAAATTGTCTAATCATATATAAATTAGTATAATTATAATTATCACTACTATCGTCCATAGACAAAATTGTTGAAAGATATGTTTCTGAGCAGATACATAGTTTCTACAGGAAGCATGATGTAATCAACCAAAATCAGTTTGGGTTTCAATCAGGTAAAAGCACTTCATCTCTCTTGTCAAGGTTTACCGATGACATAAACAAGCACATGAATGAAAAAAAAATTTTGTTAGCTATTTTTATTGACTTCTCCCGTGCCTTTGATACATTGGTGCATCGGCAGTTAGTTGACAGACTTGATGACTGTGGTGTACGTGGCCCACTACTGAATTGGGGTGAAAATTACCTACACAACCGAACCTTCACTGTTAAAATCGATGATGTATGCAGTAGACCTATGCCTGTGACTGAGGGTACAGCTCAGGGCTCCGTGTTGGGCCCCCTTTTCTTTTTATCTTACGTTAACGACATGAATAACTGTATCAAGAACAGCACATGTTTCCAGTTCGCGGATGATACATGTCTTGTAATTGCTGACAGGAATCCCCAAGCCGCTAGAAACCGTCTACAATTCGACCTAGACGTCTTAACACGATGGTGCCATGACTCTGGTTTAGTGCTCAACTCAATTCGAAATTATTTTTAATACAAACAATCACCAAATCTTAACTACTAGAGGAATTTACAGCGAGCCTGTTATGTAATACTAATAATTATTTAGAAACAAATTCTACTCAATCTAGTACTTATTTGTCATATCCTAAAGTGTGTCTTAAACTTGATCTATTAGTTTAAAATGAGTTATCTTCTCTATGATCATTCTTATAATATTATATGGAGTATCGTGTTATGAAGCCGAAATCACTTTTTATTCTAATAAAAAGATAATATTCTAATAAAGAACTGATATGATTTTATAAAAATTTTAAGTTTTTTAGAACTTGATAAACTACACATTTTGATTTTAATCTCTTCTCCCAAAGGAACTTTGCCTATTTTCGGGTTAAAAATTACCCCGAGTCCTCGCTAATATAAACTGAAATCGTGCCCAGTTTCGTTTACATTTATTTACTACTTATAGCGTGATGAACGTCTAAAATACAGACAGACAAATAGACAAAAAATATATATGTTTTGGCTTCATTATCGATTAAAGAGTGTCCTCCAAATTAATTTCAAAAATATCTTCAATGTAGAGTTTTATTATGAGTATGTACTAAGTATAGATACAATAACATGAACAAACGTGGCTATTTACTTCTTTCCTGATCTATTAACTATTCATTTATTTATGTTATGTATGTATGTATTATATCACACTTACCTCTACAAACACAATCGTCCATCGGTTCCATGATTATCAAAACAACTCAGATTACATTATCTGTTTCAATATTTACTTTTGAATTTTACTATAATAAGAATTCTTCTACGCTGTAATTTCACACAAATACTCTGACATTTTTATGACAATATTTATGTGTATAAAAATTTACTGTCAGAAAAAGAACGAATTTCATAATCAAACTTTTTGACTTCTTTAATGATGATTAATCGTCGAAAACCCCACTTATTCAATAATAGTTTATATTTCACGCAGAATCTTACTACTTTTGTCTTACTGGGAATTATAATTACACGTAAAACATTAATACCGGCAGAGAAGAATAGTCCCGACCTCTTTCTTGTCGAGGTGTCGTGAAAGATGAGGGGCTGCTAGCCATATCTTGCGTCACCATAATATCTTACCACAATACACTGCACTCGCCAACCCGCCTGCCAAGCGCGGCGAGTATTGGAAAACCTACTGACCTTACTTCTACTGTAACTTACCTTACTGACCTACGTTGTAATGTATGACTTATACTTATTTATAACTTAATGTCTTTGTCTGAATGGTTGTGTTTCATTTTCCCAGACCCTGTGTTGAGTGTGAGGAGTTTATTTATTTATTTATCTGTTTTACCCTCCACTTAATTTGAACTCAACCTTAAATCCTCACAACTAATAAAAGTTTCAAATCTTATATCTTTAAACGAGCAATTCTTGTATATATATGAAATTTAGTATGCAGGGAATTTCGGGGGCGATAAATCGATCTAGCTAGGATTTATTTTTAGAAAATGTCGTTTTATCCTTTTTTTTACGCAATTAAAAAATATCGGGAGGATTATTTTTTATTTAAATAACCAGTTCCTATTATTTTACTATTATGTCGGTAAGATCGAAAATATTATTTATGTTTTATCAGTATGTAATGTATCTAAATATAATTTAACCGAGCAAAGCTCGGTCATCCAGGTACTACAAATAAAATGTAGTCGTAATAAAAACCGACATCTACAACTCCTCTTTTCTCTATCTCTTCTTCGTACTAAAATATTTTTTAAAAACGGTACGCAATATTACCTTAAAAAACACTATCGAATTAGTCAGTTAAAAATCTGTATTTTATGTCGACTAATCTGTAATCCCTCTCAACGCATAATACTTGTTGTAAAACTGTGTTAGACATCTAGTGAAAAAAAAAAACAAAAATATATGTTTTGCTATAAATTTATTTTCGTTCTCTTTTCTGGTGGGGACAAGCACCCATACAAATCTTATTCTGTTCTATACATTTAGGACAAGTTTTTTTTTTTTTTTTTTATTATTATATTATGGGCTTACTCTTGACCTAAGTCTAGCTCGAGAGCAGAGACGAGGTCGAAGATGGAGCGAGCTCGCCCAGAAAATGCCTATTCACTCGCGCTTTAAATACAGTCGGGTTGTATGTACTTGGAAATACGGACGCCGGTAGGGAATTCCACTCCTTGGCCGTGCGTATTAAAAAAGATGATTCGAAACGCTTTGTACGTATAAAGGGTATATCGACCAGGTGGGGATGAAGGCCCGCGGTACGTCTGTAAGTCCGATGGAAGAAGGGAGATGGGGGTATGAGCTCGTGCAGCTCCAGGGCACACTCCCCAAAGTACAATCTGTAGAAGACCGTTAGTCTGGCAACTTTTCTTCGGTGAGCTAGAGTGTGAAGAGACTCTAACAAACTGGCGTCACCGATTAGCCGCTTGGCTCTGCGTTCCACTGAGTCCAGTGTGGCGAGTTGATATTTAGCTGAGCCATCCCACAAGTGACTGCAATATTCCATGCACGGTCGGACTTGAGCTTTATACAGTGTTAGAAGCTGTCCCGGCGTGAAATATCGCTTAACCTTGTTTAAGATGCCAAGCTTTTTGGCCGCAGTTTGCGCTTTGGACTCAATGTAATTGCCAAAGTTGAGGTTAGAACTCAACTCTATGCCAAGGAGGTGGAGGGTGTCGGACATAGGGACAGGTGTACCTCGGAAAGTTGGAGTCAAGTTAAAAGGACTCCGTTTAGCGGAGAACAAACAAGCCTGCGTTTTGGCGGCGTTGAACGTGACCAGGTTGCAATCACCCCATTGGGATACGTGACCTAGTATTGAGTTCGTTCGCTCTACCATGGCCTCTCTCTGGGAACGTATTACGTCCCTGTCGTCTTTTGCGCTGGACAGGTATCTCTCTATAACCGTGCTGTCATCTGCGTATCCAACAATGCCAGGTTGTAGCATGTCGTTGATGTGGAGCAGGAAAAGGGTTGCAGAGAGAACGGAACCTTGAGGGACACCGGCGTTTATATACATCAGGTCAGAGGAGCAGCCATCGACGACCACTCTGATTGACCGTTCTCTCAAAAAGTCTGAGATCCAGCTACAAAAGGCAGCAGGGATGCCGTAAGCAGGAAGCTTACTAAGGAGACTTGCATGCCAAACCCTGTCAAAGGCCTTCGAGATGTCTAGTGATACAGCAAGCGCCTCACCACGTTTCTCAATGGCTTCACCCCAACAGTGAGTGACATACACCAGAAGATCGCCAGTAGACCGCTTCTGACGAAAGCCGTATTGGCGGTCACTGAGGAGTGCATTGTCTTCTAGGTAGTTCAGCAACTTGCTGTTAAGTACCTTTTCCATGACTTTGCATAGCATGGAGGTGATGGCGATTGGTCTGTAGTTACAGGGATCGACTCGGCTACCCTTTTTGGGCACTGGTTGCACATTAGCCAGTTTCCAAGATTTTGGCACCGTTCTAGTTTGGAGAGAGAGGCGGTACAGGCGCGTAAGAACAGGAGACAACTCAGGTGCACAGGCCTTTAGGACCCTCGCAGGTATACCGTCAGGTCCACTAGCTTTGTTCGCGTCAAGGTTCAGCAAAACTCTACGGACCTCTTTGTTGTGGATCGTGATCTCTCGCATAGAAGAATCACATCGAGGCAGGGATGGTGGTTGTGTAGAGCCAGCGTCAAGACGCGAATTGCTTGCAAAGAGAGATGCAAGCAAGTTTGCCTTTTCTACTGCTGAGTGAGCCAGCGTACCATCAGGTTTCTGCAGAGGAGGCAATGTAGCGCGGCAGAAATTGGACTCTATTGCTTTCGACAGAGACCAGAATTGTCTACTACCAGGGGGGTAGGAGGCAAGCTTAGCGCCTATACGGCGGACATGGTCGGATCTAGCCCTTTGTAGTGTTCGCTTGCAGGACTTGGCGGCTGAATTAAAAGCTTTCTTCCTCGTGCGAACACCCCGCACTCCAGCTTTGGCATCGCGGACTTGAACCCAAGCCTGGTAAGCAGATTCCTTGAGGGCTTCAGCTCGGGCGCATTCAGCATTGTACCAAGGGCGGGATTTGTGGTCGAGCGACATGTCGGAGAATGGGATAAAGTATTCCATTCCCTGTCGAATCACGTCAGCGATTGCCTCAGCCACGCATGAGGGGTCGCCCGAGGAAAAACAGACTTGCCGCCAAGGGAAAGATGCATAGAAATGCCGCATCTCTTCCCAGTCTGCTAACTCGTATCGCCACACTCTTCTTGCGTCCCTTGGACAGTTGTCCGGAGGAGAGCAGATCGATACTGACTTCACCAGACAGTGGTCGGATGACCCTAGCGGGGCAGATACTGAGACCGAGTGTCTGTCTGGATCTGTAGTCAGCAGGAGGTCCAAGCAGTTGGCTGTATGGCTGGTGACATCTGGTTCTCGCGTTGCAACCTGTACCATTTGGGTGAGATCTAGTGCTAGTGCGAATTTACGTGCCTCCCTCCCAGCGTAGCATGTTTTCTCGTACGGGAATAACCACTGCTCGTGGTGGGCGTTAAAGTCCCCGAGAAAAACGAGTTCGGCTGTCGGATATCGCTGTTGAGCACTATCTGCCATCTTTGTAAGGTGGTCGAAGAGCCTGGTCGTCTCCTGATCCCCACTGTGTGACCGATAAACACAGGCGTAGATAGTCTTGTCCACGCCGGTGTCTACTAAAACCCATAATGTGGAGAACCCGGTTGCTTCAAAGCACCGGAGTCGCTTATAGCAAATGTCATAGCGGACGTACACACAGACCCCAGCGTGTTCCTTGAACTTATGTTCTAATGAGTAGCATGGGTAGTTGAGGTACGTCGCATCTGCTGGACATTTGATTTGCGTCTCCGTTAAGAAAAGCAGTTGCGGCTTCGCGGTCTCGAGGTGGTGGTGGACCGGGTCAATGTTGGAGTGCAAACCTCGGATGTTAGTGAAGTGCACCTTGAGTGGGAGGAAGTGCAGCCGTTTTTTAACTTTTTTCTTTATTTGTGCTTTGTTCATGTCGAGGAGTGATGATGGAGAAACAGTCGAATGTCGAGGCGCAGCTTTTACCATGCGGATCCCTTGGGCTAGACCAACTAATGGGGAGCTCATCCGGAGACTGCGGGGACGCCCGAGCCGCCCTGGAAATTGCCACCGGGTCCTCCCATCCAGTCGCCAGCTGGCACGGTGGAGCCATCCCAGGATTTTTCGCGAGGTGGCGGGGCAGCCTTTGCCACGTGGCTGGCGCGCTAGGGCCCCCAACTGCCTGCGGTCGGTCAACGGCAAGACCGTGCCTCGGATCCCGCTACCCTCCAGTATGAGATACCCGGTAAGGTGTTGCTCAAGACTCGGAAAAAACGGCAAAGTCGCGCAGCTGACACTCGTCCATCTCCCAAAGGCACTGGTACTCTCACACACAGACGGAACGCAGGAAGCTGCTTGGCGCCTGATTCTTGTGAGAGGGTGGTCGCTGCCAGGCGGCCCCATGTGGGACCTACCACCGCTTAGTGAGGGGTCATTCTGCCGTCGCTACGAGTAGGATAGTGGCGCCGTTGCCCGGGGTGGACCACTAGGAGGTAGACCCCACCCACCCCAAGTACTCTTCATCGCCAGTGAATCCATCGAACCTGTCGCATTTATTACCGGTTCAGATATTTCTAGGTTTAGGGCTATGTTAGCGTTCCTAGAACTTGTCGCTTCGTATTTGAGTTCGTCTGTATCAGACTTTGTCCTGAATGTGATAGATCTAGACTTAAGACTATTCTTGGTGGCCTTTTCAATTTCTTCTTTTTTTGCTGAAAAATTTATATTCGCTCCTGAGTTGATCTGAGTTATGGTATATAACTGAAAACCAAATATTTTATTATTATTTAGAAAGTAAAATTTTATAAGAAATTTGAAAGAAATATGTACAATTAAGTTTCCTTAATTGATAGGTAGGTATAGGAGGTGGGACAGAAATTCAACTAAATTGTATTTATTTTTTTGTTGCTTTGTTTTTGTGTGTAAGTTTTTAAATATGCCTTTATAATAATAGTGCATATAATGGCAACGACGATGTATTATACGTAACTACTTAAGTTTATGTTATCACATAAGTGTCATTAACTGTCTTTTTTTTTATACCACGACGGTGGCAATCAATCATACGGCCCGCCTGATGGTAAGCGGTTACCGTAGCCTATGGACGCCTGCAACACCAGGGGCATTACATGCGCGTTGCCGACTCTTCAAAAACCTATTTACTCCCCTCTTGAAGGACTTTGTTGATAATAAAGTTCTTTAAACCTATAGGTAGGAACGTGTATCTAAAACGGTCTCATAACGAGATAGAGATATATAAATAATATTTGCTACTAAACTAAACTGAATCAGCCTGTAAGCGTCCCACTGCTGGGCAAAGGTATATTCATATCGGAGAAGGAAGGCTTAATCCACCTCGTTATTAGACTACGGGTTAGTGGATAATTTCCATAACATTAGTAATTATTGTTATCAGGCATCTGTAATAACAATCGGGACAGACGGCTTTAAGTGCTCTCCGAGGCACGCTGGGGAGGATTCCTTATGGATATACACCAAAACCAGAAACAAATATTTCTACAAAGACAAAAATTTGTCCCGAGTGGAAATATAACCCGCGACCGCCGGCGCTGAGACGACTACTTGCGCCATTACACTAAAACTGCTGTCACGCTATTATAAAAACGGTAAAGAGATCATTACTTTGAAAGATTATAAAAATTATTTATTATTTAGAAATGTTATTAATTAAGGATATCATAACAATGATAAATGCGTGTGAAACCATACGGTACGCTATTACGTTACATAATAGTCCCACCGATTATGAAGCATAAAATGTAACTAGATAATATTTAATAACTTTCGCCACACACAGATGATATTACCCGGGCCTCTATCTGACTTGATGTACCAGATCGCATCACTTGTTCCAAATAATTGTATAAATCGATCATCTGAAAAATATTTCAAATACATAAAATTATTTGGATGAAAAATTTGCTTTGTTGTGTACAAACTCTATAACTGAGATGTGACCTTTATTATACTATAAAATAGCATCCTATATTTCGCCCCAGCAATGCTGATCTATACTGAAACAACCTGTTAATATCCCACTGCTGGCCAAAGGTCTCTTCTGTTGTGGGAAGAAGGGTTCGAGCTTAATCTACCACTCTACTCCACTGTGCTGGGGGATAATTTCCTTCATACAAAAAACGATCTTTTTAACGTGTTTTGATATCAACCGGAACGACGATTTTACTTGCACATACTACGAGAGCTGAGGGACGGTAAGAAGACTCAAACGAACAAACACCGAGACCAGAAGTAAATATTTCTTTTTTTATATATATTTAACATACACACACGGTCATCTACTCCTAAGGTAGGCAACTTAATGCCTGTGTTTTATGTAACTGTCGACTGTTATACATATGGAATATTTCTTTTTCTTTACAAAAAAAAAGATCAAAAAAAATTTGTATTTATGTAGAAATATCTGAACGGGATTCGAGTTCTTGACCGTTGGTTAATTTAACATTTATTAACATTACACCAGAAAGGTTGTCAATTCGTCACAACGTAAATTTAATAGAAAATGGCTTCAATCATCACATCAGAAAGCAACGTAGTAACAACCACTTATATCAAACAATTTAACATTTACTTCTCTGTATTACATAAGACACTCACAGTTTTGATTAAATCATAATAGCAGTCCGAAATGAATTCCAACGATCGAGAGTAAATATCCGTAGCGGGGCTGCATGTTCTGAAACCGAATGCAGAGAGAAAAAGTTTTAAAAAGAATAATTTTTAAAAGCTTCGAATCCAAAGGTGCTTATATTATCTATCACTAAGATTCAGTCAACTTTTCTTTCATTTTTGTAGGGCAATAATAAAATTAAAGTTAGAAATTAAAAAATCCCCGCACAAGAATCTTGTTTCTTTAACGTTATCAGTCGGCCACATAAAGTCGGTAAATTGGTACATTTATACTGACTGCCGAATGCAACTAAAGAACTGTGTATTATAGAATATTATCTTCCTCGTAGAATATTTTTTATTTCATTCATTTTAATATGTAAAACACGCTCGTGACGCCGTTGGACGGTTTTATGCAGTAGACGCAAACAGAGTAGCTCGTTATATTAAATCAGAGTAAAACTTAAAAAAATGTTAGGAATTTTATTTTCCTCTCGAACGTGGTCTATAACAGTTACAGACATCCTTCGAATGACAGCATATAAAATCCGCATATCCTGTATATGAACGTTGGTACGAAAGCCTTTGTGTGCGAATCACACTAAGCCGGTTTTTTATAATTAAATAGAATTGCGTTTTCCTCAAAATCAGTGTCTGAATATTATATGTATACATATTATGTATACCTAATTACATAACATTTTTATAAAAATATTAAAAAAAAAGTTATATTTAAAAAAAAAAATTCAGAAGAGGTGAATAATTAACTTCAAATTAGGTTAAAGCCCAGTGGTAAAAGCGAACAGTCAAAGGTTGAAAACTCAGCGGAGCGACGCTTTCGTTCAAGTGCTAGATTTGTAATTATTATTTTAATAATATTTTCTTTCCGAGTATGTACAAACCTAAGAACATCCTCCACGAGTTTGCAAGGGCAAGACTCACACACGCATCCAGTATTCAAGGAGTTCTTCGTAGCCAGGCAGCCTGTCTGGGTCTGGTCAGGGGTCAGTCCACTCAGCCCACTGTATTCACTGTGTGCACTTTGACGGCAGGAAAGCCTGCAAGTTCCTGACCATATCTGTTGGATAGCTGACGCGGTCGCCGTGAATTCTCTATTGTGATTTGTCTAGAAAAAATACGGTATTAAAACAATCTAAAAAACACAGGATCAAGAGATTTTTTATTTTTCTGGAAATCATCAATTGTCGAATTTTTCTAAACGTATTACATTTTTTTTTCAATTTTTTTTTTTCTTTTAAACACGAACACTCAGATATTGGGTGTCGATTCTTATTAAATTGGTTGCTATTTTTGATCATTTCACCACTTCTGAAAGTGGAAGCTTTTTAAACTTGATTTGTAACCTTTCTCAATAAACAGATTTTTAACCTGACAAAATTTTGGTTTCAAATTGAATCAGCAAATTCCCAAATCCGATTAAAAATATATTCTCTTTCTAATAATAGTATAGATATACATACGAAGGGATTTATCTTCGGTAAAACTTTTAGAGATCGAATTGCAAGTTATAAAAATATTGATAAAAATTGAGTATGTTGTTAACTTTATTGTTTTTCATATTCTATGACAAACTAAATGATCCTTGAAAAAATTTTTAAGATACTTACGTACGCATAATAAAGTGATAGTAATACCAATACGATTACTATATTTGCAACCATTTCATTTCGGAAACTTTGATGTTTTTTCTAAGCATTATCTATCTGAAAAATGTTATTTATTATTTGTAGATTTATATTATATAAAACTTGTAGCTAATTAAAATAACAAATCCAAATACCGAGTAATATTGTTTTAAATTAAAACTATAATATTTTAAGGATGAGTTGCCCTAAGGAGTCCTTCGTTAGGGCACTTCATAAATTTTAAGTTACTATTTACTTTTTATCAATGTGAGAATCATCCACGCAGAAGTAGTGACTATTCAATGTTTGAATATGTGAATATCAGAGTCCACTGATTTCATCATTAAATATTTGTATGTGTATTAGTGAGTATTCACTAACTTGATTCACTGATAGTGACTATAGCTTCTCTAACGTAATTAATGAAAATTCCACTAATTCATGTTTAGAGAATAGGTATACAGTTTTGAATTTGTACGTATTATTTTGAATTTTTCATAAACGTAGCTGGTAATTAGTCTATAAAAGGGTTAAAAAAAATTTACTTACTATTAGTAGACTTACATTACATTTTAGATCATTTTTAAGACCTTAAATTTTTTATAAAATTTTATCTGTGGTCTTTACGGCGCTTTACCGCGTCTGTTTATATACAATTTTGTAATATTATATACAAGATTTTTTAAATAATCCTCATGTTTGTCAAATTCATAATTTGACATCGTGTTTTGAGAGTTATTTATGATTTATATAATTATGATTGCTTAATATTATAATTCTGTATTATCTGTAAAAAATAAATTATCTGTCAATGATAGTATTGAAAAGGACTTTAATAAATTCCTTAAGTATGGACAAGCCTGTGGGATAAATCATCCTGAGACGATTAATTGCAATTGTATAATCGGAACTTAAAATTCTTGCTGTATTATTTATACCTATACTATTATTTTAACAACAATAATAGCCCTACAATTTAAAGGGACTTATGCAGCTTAATCGTCTTAAAACACCATTATTCCGATATTATGAGATTGGCCATAAATATTTACCATATAATCATACTCATTTATTTATTTGGTTTTTTGGTTTTCAATGAAAATCGTTTAACTACGTTGCGATGACAAATGTCAAAACGGGCCTATTAAATTTTGAAGACTATAATAGGTTGAGAGGGTATAGTGCCATAGATCACATACATGCGCTGCGGCAGACATACAAAAGACCGAGGAGTAGAATCGACCATTTTACTTGGCGTTTATGAAGTATGAGAAAGCATTCGATTCGATCGAAAATTGGGCGGTGCTGCAATTTCTCCAGCGGTGACACATTGACTACCGGTATATCACAGTTTGAATACAGGAGCATAGCACGAGAGCGATTCCTATGCAGCGAGGTATGAGACAGGAGATGTCATCTCTCTGAAACTGTTTACCGCAGCATTGGAAGACGCTTTCAAGCTCCTGAAATGGAAAGGATTCGGCATCAATATAAACGACGAGTAAATCACTCACCTTCGATTTGCCGACGCAATCGTGCTTATGGCAGAATCTCTGAAAGACCTCAGTATTATGCTCACTGACCTCGATGGAGTTTTCAGACGCGTGGGCCTTAAAATGAATATGGACAAGACAAAAATCATATCGAATGTCCATGTCGTGCCCACCTCGATATCGGTTGGAAATTCTACCATCGAAATCGTTTACGAGTACATCTACCTAGAAAAAATGTTTTTTTTTAGAAGAATATGAAAAACAGAAAGAAATGAACCTATAACTTTTAGAATAGACGATAAGCTAACGTGGAAATCGCACATCGAGCATGTACGAACAAAATTAAATTCATTATTAGGGGCTTTGTATAAAATTTCAAACTGTATTCCTGCACAGATACGCACAACGATTTACAATTCTTTAGTAAAATCTCATCTCCAATATTTAGTTGAAGTTTGGGGAGCGGCGGCCAAATCAAACCTTAACTGTCTACAAAGAACACAAAACAAAATTATAAAAGTAATGTTTCAATATCCTCACCTAATGCCAACAAATCAGTTATATGAAAAAACTAAATTATTTAATATAAGACAAATCTACACATACAATACGTGTATCCTGATTAAAAACATCTTGACAAAATCAATTAATTCTAACATACAACTACATAAGAAAGTAAATACACATAATCTTAGAAACAAACACAAAATTGAACTTGCTAGCTCTAGAACTAATTATGGTAAAAAAACCATCTTTGTGGAAGGAGTTCAGATTTATAATAAATTACCAATAGAAGTAAAAGAATGCGATAATATACCTGCTTTTAAAAGAAAACTTAAATATCATATTTTGCATGCTCGGGAATAAAACTGAAAAGAATATAAACTCTTTTGCAAAAAAAACGGGCACTTAAGCAAAGAAATATTTTATAGTTACTATTAGTTTGTTTGACAATTTTAGGTATTGTTATCCTCAGAATTTTATAAATTAATTAGGAAGGAATAGTTTTCATCAGTTTTATCATAACGTTTTAATTAAATTATTAAGAAATAATGTTTAAGCTCAAAACACTATGATTGTACCTGCTCGCTAAATAAAAATGAAACGCTTTAATTTCTTTGTTTTTCTTGAATACATTAAAAGCAGATAAAAGTTTAGTATTCAGTGTGACCCCCTCTTGCTGAAATCACAGCTTGCATTGGTCTGGGCATGCTAGTGAGTATATCTTTTATGGTTTCTTGGGGAATACGTTCCCACTCCGCGGTAATCACATTCTTTAGCTCTCTGATGGTCTGCGGAGCCGGCTGCACTGATCTCACTCGTCGCTTCAGAACGTCCCAGACATGCTCTATGGGATTGAGGTCCGGACTTCTAGCTGGCCAGTCCAAACGACGAATTCCGACTTCTAGCATTTACGCATCCACACCGCCAGACCGGTGGGCGCGAGCGTTGTCTTCCATAAAAATTGAGTTTTCGCCAAGAGCGGTTAAAGCGGGTTGTGTATAAGGAATTAGAACTTCCGTTATGTATCGGTGTCCAGTCAGTGTACCGTTTTCGATGAAGACTAACTCCGTACGATCCATAGAATTTATTCCTGCCCAAAACATAACAGAGCCCCCTCCATAAGGTGTGATTTCTTCAAAACATGCCTCTGCAAAGCGTTCTCCTCGTCTACGAAGCACTCGCCGACGTCGGTCTTCACCATGCAGAGATATCCTGGCTTCATCGGAGAACAATACCCTATCCCAGTCTTCATGAGTCCATGACACACAATTTCGAGCGAAGCTAAGCCTGGCAACTCGATGTCCACGGAGTAATTTAGGGCCGCGTGCCGGGCGATGACTGTGTATATTAGCAGCGAGAAGCCTCCTCCTGACCGTCCATAGACTAATTTGCACATTTCTTACTTCTTCGAGGGTGTTCTTGAGGTCCACATAAGAAGATTTGCGATTTTTCAACGCTTGACTAACTAGAAAACGATCATCCCGTGGTTCGGTACATGTCTTTCTGCCAGAACCAGGCCTTCTCTTGACGGAACCGGTCTCTTGATAGCGCTGCCAGGTCCTTTGAACTGTCAACCGACTCACATTTAGCCTCTGAGCCACGAAGCATTGACTGCAACCTTCTTCAAGCAGCGCAATAATTTTGCTCGCTTTTATCACTTTATCTACCATTTTCGAGATTGCTAAACAGCAATAACAATACTTTTAAATGTCAAGGACACCAGATAATTTAATAAAAATTGACAAAAAGTTAATTAGAGTCGATATTAACTATAGGGAATTCGCGCCACAAAATGTAGTTAAAAGTTATTTTCTTTGAAAACCAGGCTCAGTCAAAAATTTGAATTTGGAATGTACTCTTATAAACATTATGGCACTTTTATAACTGGCCAGTAACATGTTCAAATGATTAAAACCTTTTTGGTATTTTATTTTTTTCAGCCAGGAAGAAAATCGAAACCGCCCGTTTTTTTTGCAAATGAGTATATAACCAACTTCATCGGATATATTGTACCTAGAAAATAGATTTTTGTTTTTTGTATCTCATTTTAAGCGAACTTGTAACGTTCTTATGAGAAATAAACTTCTTTAAACATAATAACTAACTTAACTTTTTTTTTAGATACAGAGGGCGTAAGTAGCGGCTGTGAGGCGAGTGGAGTGCGGGAGGAAATAGCAAGAGACTACGCGGCGCTCCAATCGCGTTTACGAAGAGAATTCTCAGACAGACAGGGAAAATTGTATGCTAGTAAGTGTATTTTTATTATTGTATCTATATTAATGCTGTAGAGGGAAAATATTACTTTGATTACCTATTCGTGAACTAATGAACTAAAATGACAAGACATACTTGCAACAACTGAATTACTTCTGGGAAATATAATGGTTTTTTTTTTTCAATATTGCCTTGTACTGTCTTGTACTGTACTGGATCAGCCTGTAAATAATCCATTTCTGAGTGAAGGCTTCTTCTCCATATAGAAGAAGGGCTGGAGAAAGTATGTAAGAAGGGCTTAATTCACCACGCTGCTCCACTGCGGGTTGGCGGACAATTTACCTACCATAAGTAAACGATCCTTACCAGATGTCTATGATAACAACCGGGATCGACGGCTTTACGTGTTCTCCGAGGCACGGTGGAGAGACCCACAAAGACATACACCCAGACCGGAAACAAATATTTGTACAAGTACGAATATCTGTCCCGAGCGGGAATCGAACCAGCGACCATCGGCGCGCGGCATTGAGACGACTACTCGCACCACTACACCAGAACGGTCGTCATATTACCTTAGGCTTAAAGTATTCTTCTTATCTGTTTTTATGGTATCTATTTTATGGTATTTATTGTATTTTTACCAAAAAGGGGAGGAGTGTGGAAGGGGAGAGTGGGGAATGATTACCAAAGATAAAAAAGTTAAATCTATATAATATGAATTACCAAAATTCTTAAGGAAATATATCATGCTTTAGCCTCGAGACCTGTAGCGACAGAGGAGCAACTATCAGCAGACTTCAGGAAGAAGCTTACAGAGTGGCAAAGGTTAAAAGGCGTAAGGCAGCCTCCCCCCGTGCCAGCGAGACAAGATCTAAGTGACGACTTTCTCAAAAAATGGGGTAATATTCTGGTGTCCCATTTGCTAGCCTTAAAACTTCTTCCTAATGTTTGAACGTCGTTTAAGAAGGCTTATAACATGAATATATGTTATTGGCAATTAAACTAAAATAACTCTCGAATTCCTGCCTATTCCTTTTCTTAGTTTCCTTCTTAATCGCTATTCTACGAGAATTTTAGTAACTGTACCCAATCACGCATGTCTGGTTCACCTGGAATTGCCAATGTTCTATCGGTCGGTGATCACTCTCATCACACTTGCTCGTTTACTAATTCCATAAAATACCATAATTTTGTGATAACTAAAATTATAAATTTTATCTTTGAGAAAGACCTTAAAGAAGAAATATGACATTGCTTCAGATGAATGGAAGCGAATGAAAGAAACAAATTCAGTGCCTGCTTGGGAAGAGGAAGCGAAACCTGATGAGGTGTTAGTACAAACATCCACGGGGCTCTTTAAATTTCAAGGTAATTTTATGAATTATTATAACTTATTTATAATACCTTTGTAGTAAATATAAAAAGCAATAGTTTGTATAAAATATAATACAATAGATTATTATAAAAAGTGGAAGAATAATATTATTCATATTATTACTGACGTCTCATACAACCGTGACTTATTACTCTGAAGAATCCTAAAAAATAGAAATCTCAAATCTTCCTTCTAATCTCATTCACAGGAATATCTCGATCCTTCACTCGTAAACTACATGAATGGGAGAAGTCTCGAGGCATTGCTCCTGAAGCTTCCACGTCAGCACTGCTTCGCGCTGCAAAGTCGAAGGTGAAGCTTCCAGCTACTCCGCTCACTCGTACACAGTCAGACGGAAGCGTGGCGCCCTCCGCCGGCTCGGGCAGAGTACATGCCTCTAGTCTTAGTGTTAATGACGTCGATGACATTGAATCGGAGTACGAGAGAGATCACTCGGTAAGTGACCTTCTAAAATAATCTTGTTTGCACTAACTTTTTAGGAACAAACACTAAAGACAATATAGTATAAAAAAACGTGCGTGAGTTTATAGATTGGTTTTAACTTTAAAGGGACGTTAATAACCAATTATTATTTTTTAAATATAGCTTTACTCACATGTCTTATAAAATCTGTTTCCTGAACCGAAATGAACTGAATCAACAGAACCTGCAAACATCTCACTGCTGTGCAAAGGCCTCTTCTCCATATAGAATAATCTGTTTGCATTTTAATGAAACTTGCATTTTTATCCCAAAAAATTATGCTATGAAATATTTTAAAATTTGTGTCTTTTCTTTCAGTTGGATGGTGCTGATGAATGTGACGGAGGGCATGCTCGCTCGGCGGTCCTCGTAGAAGTGGAGGCAGAAGAAATTTGCACGGCAGCTCCTCTTGTGGCTGTGTCACCACGTCACACCCCTCAGAAACCTATCTACACCTACGGACAAGCTGAGGCGAGACATTTGTGTGAAACCAGTTCCGCTGTTACTGGAACGGCTGTACTACAGCCAAATGGAGCTGGTGAGGATTTACTGCAGTTTTGTTTTGATAACTCGTAACATTGATTTTATATAAATGTTTAATTTATTAATAATAAATATATACCACTTGAAGAAAAGCAATTACTCTCTTATTATTCTGATTACTAAAATATCCGCAGTCGTTCTTTCAGATTCCCGTTGCGTCAAAACTAGAGAACAAACAACAATCAAAACAAAGATATCCCGCGAACAGGTAGCCCAGTGCGTCACTTTCTATGTTACTACGATTATTTGTAATTAATTAAGATCATTGAAAATATATCTTTTTCAGTTAACATTTCAAGAAAAGAATTCAAGACAACGGATAGTTAGACAACAAAGTGTAGAAGAAGATGCAAAATTTATTAGAAAAACAATCGAAGGAATAGAAAGAGGCTCAAATCGATGCAAAGAAGAAAATACTAAGTCTAATGTCTATATACCAGACACTGTATACGAAAGGTCAAGCCCGTCAACAAGCAAAAGTCCCAGTATGAAAAATCTTAGACAATTCGAAAATTTTACAGAAAAGACCGATAGAGATAGCAATGAAGATAATAAAGATGACTACAAACGTAAAGAAATAGATAAGAATAATGTTAAAAAGAAAACAAAATCCCGCGCCAGACTTGAGAGAGAGCAGTCGAAGCCGTCGGAGAGTGACACAGAACCCGATGTCGATACAGTCACCGTTGAAATACCACGAAGACGGAAACGACCACGTAAGCCTTCTGAAAAACCTAGGACTCCTCCTCTTCACTCTGATTCCGACGGCGAGGTAAAAACTAAGTAGAAAAAAATAATATATATATATATATATATATATATATATATATATATATATATATATATATATATATATATATATATATATATATATATATATATATATATTTTTTTTTTTTTTTAATTTTTTTGTAAATGTAGGCTATAAAATACAGAATTCACCGGTAATAAAGTTTTAAAATATGTTTTGACCAAGCAAAGGAGAGTCGAGAACAACCTCGACAAAAATTCTCATATTTGTCGAGGTTGTTCTCGACTCTTCGCAGTAGCCCATTACAGTAGACATTCCGAAACGGTAGCTTATCATATAAGTAAATATAGTAAATATATCATATAATAACTATAGTATATTACTGTAAAATGACTAACAAAGTACTTTTAAAAGTATTCAATTATATTATTTCAAAATAATACGGTATATTCCGATTTAATTAGATTTGATTTAATCGACATTTTGTTATTTACGGAGATCACACAAAAACTATTCAACCAAACCATACCGTGGGTTGCACGAAAATGTAACTAAATGTAATAACCACGTGTATAAATCATACAAAAATGAAAGTCCCGTGACTAAAAATACGACCAAATGTTAATTATCCATAACATATTATATAAACATAAAATGCTTCTTCCAGGTGTTCGTTTTAAAGCTGAAAGCACCTGAAAACCGCGACGTTTCGCCAGAAGTAATAGTAAAAACAACTAGGAAAATATTTTCTCCTGTTGTAAGAAGCGGAGAGACCATTCCTAGAGCTGTTATTCCAGTCGACGTCGAAGATTTGAATGAAGTTAGACCTGTACATCCTGCAAGCAGGAAATCTGAAACCAAATCACAGACTGAACTAAACAGAGGGAAACAAGAAAATAACAAATTGAAAGGTTCTGGTGATAATTTAGATGAAGATCAGAAGTTTAGAAGTAGACCGCCTCTACCTTCATCTCCTTCATCACAAAGAAAACATGTGCCAAAAGAAACTGCTCCATCTATTCGTATAATGATACAACGATATAATAAAAAGATAAATGAAGAAGGTAAAATGAATTAAATTCTTGAATTGAAAGGCTTTGTATAGATTTATACGATTTTTACGAGGAAATAAGCCTATGGCAAATATATATGTGATATGTAGAATTCATTTAATAAATTTGTTTTTCCGTTAATTTTTATATTCAATGACTTATACTTACCTACTCTCAAAAATGAATCGTGAAATTTTCATTAATTTCGTTAGTGAAGTTCTATTCACTACATATCAGTTAATTACAACAACAAGTCAGTGAATATTCAATAATACACATACAAATATTCAATAACTAAATCAGTGGACTCTGATATTTACATATTCAACATTGAATAGTTAATAGTCACTTCAAATTACTGAAATTCCACTGATTCATGTTTAGAGAGTAGTTATGTTCTTATGCTTAAATAAATTACATTAATTAAATGTAAAAAAAAAAACATATCTTATTGTTTTAGGCCCCCCGTCAGCAAATAGTAGCGGGACATCTTCTCCTGCGTGGCGGTCACCTAAATCTGAGAGACGTCGACCACCTGACATGCCTGTTGGTGTTAATATAAGGTATGTTAAAATGTACATGTTATAACTTTAACAATAACATTTTAGAAACAGTATTTTAATTAACTAAACATTTTATTTATTTATTTAAACTTTTTTGTACACCACACATGTATATAAACAAGATAAGTTTATGACAATTACAAAACGTGAAGTACAAGGGGCGATCTTATGGCTAGTTAGCCATTTCTTCGAGACAACCATTTTTATTATATTTCTCTTATCCTTCTGACAATCGTAATTACAAAATATTTAATCGATAAAAAGATATAACGTTTTAACTAAAATAGTGATCTTTTTAAGATTTTTTATATGCATAAAATTTTTTTTTTTCTTTAATTATAAATACATAAAAAAAGCTTTACATTAGAAATAACCCGTTCCTGGAGCGAGAAGTTCAAAAGTCAGCGAGCGCCTGCCAACTATCAAGACGAGATCAGACATCAGCTGAAAAAAACCTTACACCAACGCAACAAACACAAGACGGGGTCTTGAAATCCCACAGCGCGAACGCACTGCACCCGGAACAATCTGGAAGTTTCATATCACAGCGGAAAATTGAAGACATACAAGAATCCCAAAATGCTACTGCAAGCTCAGACACCATTGTCCCTATAAATAGGAATATTAATAGAAAAAACGATAAATCTTTTGAAACCCAACTACCAGTGACAAGACAACAATCAGAAACAGTTATTCCTAGTTTATCCAGATTTGTGGCAGAGAATCCTACTTATTTCGAAAGGTCGTTATCGGCAGTGGAAACTCCATCTCCATCGAGAGAGGCTGAGGAAATGGCGATGAAGCTATCGGAAAGAGCGGCACGGATAAGAGCTGCAAAGGAAAAGTTCTTATCTTCAACCACTCCTATGAGACGCGAAGGAACTAGTTCGGCTAGTGATTTAACAAGACCAGCTGATAGGTAATTTTCACATATATTTTTACTACTAATACACATTTACTTTTTTTCATATGTATATAAAACCTACTACATGTCATGATTCGTTGTTTTACATAAGTTTACATCTTCTTTGTCGTCCTCGTCACGTGCCTACTATCAAACAAGAATTGAACGATTAATTAGACTCGCTATTTACTTCATTTATTTTAAATAAATTTATTATAGCATAACTAAAGACACTTAAAGATACAAATTTTATTTTAATAATTGTCAATAATTTTAATTATAATAATGCAGCCTTTTTATGATAGGTAAATATGCCAAACCGTGGATGAAGCTCAAAAGTGGTCCAAATTTTTTTTCTAACTTTTTTTATCATTAACAGATGGTGCCCCATGTAATATTATGGTGGGGGACGCCATGAAACCCCATTAAAAAAACTAATCTAACCTAACACCAAATAATAATATTGTGAGAAGGTCTCTACGAAAAATATTCAGGTATTATAGTCATCAAAATATAATAGGCCCGTTTTGACATTTGAGAAAGACCCTAGTATATAGGTACTATATAGTAATAAGTTAGGTAGGTTAGGTTTTTTTTTTGAAGTGAAACTTCTTTATCGGGGTTGGAAAGATTTTTTCGTTACGCGCCATCTTGCGTTACGCGCCATCTTGCGTTACGCGCCATCTTGTTCTTGATTATTGCGTATTTCAGTCGTTTTTCAATAAACACATGCGCAAGGAAGATTCCGAGTGGTAGTAGATGAAATCCTATATATATAAATAAATACTTAAACTAAATAAATCAAATATCAAATTTTTAATGCTAGAAAATGTGGCTCTCGCAGGGTTTTGAACTTGCAGCTCTCGAGCGATATACGAAATTCAATTCGCGTTGGCAGCCACTGCGCTAGCAATCTCTAAGATTCTTGAGTGAAATTAAGTATCACTATATAGAAGTTTGCAGTTATTGTATGATGTATTCTATAGTGAGTAGGTAATTCGAATATAAATATGTCCGAACGCAAACACAGGACTCATATAATTACGATCGTATACTAAATGTAGTAAACTGTTTTTATTATAAGTTTCACTTCTTACGAGTGTACGCTAGTACACGCAATTTAAATTTTTTTTTTTGAGGTCGTCCCCCACCATAATATTGCGTTTGATACCTTTATTGGGTGATAAAAAAGAGTTTTACTGGGTGATAAAAAATTCAGTGAATTCCAAGCTGCAGCCCTGGTTCGGCATATACCTATATTTTCCTTGTGATAAATTAGGTCGAGTCGTGTCAGTTGCGAAAGCGACGTAGGCGACCACCAAGGTGCGCAAGAGGCGGCGCTCGGTCGCAGCGCGTCCACTGGCATGGTCAACGTGGATAGAGAAGCTTGGCAGAGAGTTGCGGAAGGTCGGTACTGGTTTTTATTGAAATACTCCTATTTATATTGTAACTGAAAAACTGAAGGTTTTATTTTCTTAAAATTAATACTCCTATGTAGAAACAAAAAGATTGAACATGACCGAGTTATATTTAAGCCAACTCTAGACAATGGCGGTTTAATGGTAGATCAAAAATTTACAGTTATAGTTACAGCACCTTATAATTTTAAAGTATTTTTTGTTTTTGGTTATTTTGACAGAAACATTTTCTCTCTATATCTCTCGCTCTCTTATGGAAATTGGAAGCCCTTGTTATATTATTATTAATTTGACCTTTTATAATTCATATTATACTAGCAGCAAAATTATGAAATCTATAAGAGTATTTCATAAATATATAATAAGTTTAATAATAGATAAAATATATATGTGGTATAAATTCTCAACAGACTTGACATTAGCTTGTATCTCTCTCATATACATAAATAAGGTGTCAGGATAGATATTGAATTGGTCTATAATTTTTTTTTCCTATCTCCGCCGAAAGTTCGATTTTCGTCCCTGTTAAGCGGGACAAAAGTGACACTTGTCTTGCTTTACAGGGACAAAAATCTAACTTTCGACCCAGGTAGGAAAAAAGCGACACTTTCCCTCGCTTCACAGGGACAAAACCCGAACTTTCGACCTAGGTAGGAAAAAAAGTATGTGCAACATGGGACGAAAGTACTACATCATTTTCCGCATTACTATTATCACCAGGACCTCGTCGAGAGAGACCTCGCTCGCGCTTCAGCCTGGCGCGACTCGCGGCTAAACTACGAGGCAAAGAAGAAAGCGCCGTGTCGCGCCTGTGCCGACAGAGCCTTCTAGTGCAATTGCGAAAACAATAAATATATTCCTTTGACAACATATGTTTTATTTGTTTATTTAAATTGATTTTTCTCGTCGTTGCTTTGTAATTTTGTTATGATATATTTTGTGAGCCATTTACGATCCAAAAGGGTAGATATTTTATATCATTTCTAAATGAAAGGTATCATTAAGATTCTAAATATATACATATAATGTATCCCAGATATAGAAATCTACTTGATGTTATACACCCATGGTAATTATGTATATGATCCATTAGTTAGATATGTAATCGACGCGTTGGTGCAGTGGTCACAACAACTGGTTGATGCGCTAGCGCTAGTCGCGGGTTCGATCCCCGCACATGACAAATATTTGTATAGGCCATACAGATGTTTGTCGTAGTCTGGGCGTTTATGCTTGTGTATTGTGTATTTCCGGACCTCAGACAAACGATTCACATCCTACTGAGGGCCGTTGTGTGTGTGAGACCTTTATTTATTATTTATGTAATAAATTTTGACTAGGTAAGCTAGAATCCTTTACTTGTTGGCTAGTAAATTAAATCGAGTATATTTATATAATTATACATATGCGCGCCGATATAATTATTTTCCGTTTCACAAATAGGGTGCGGTCTTAATGCATGTCATTTCAAAATGACGCCCAATTAGGGTCACTGCTGGTGCCGACGTTGTCATGCTATATTTATACTTTTGGTATGACGCTATCAAAAATAACTTCTGCTAGAACTGAAAATCGTTCTAGTGTAGTGGTGCGAGTAACCTTAACGCCGGCGGTCGCGGGTTCGATTCCCTCTCGTAGTAGATACTTGTATTCGTATTGGTATTGTGTTTGTAAATTTGTTTCCGGTTTGCGCGTATGTACTTGTGGGTCTCCGCATCGTGCCTCGGAGAGCATGTAAAGCCATCGGTCCAGATTATTATCAACCGGTTGACACCTGATAGCGATCGTTACTTATGAAGTCCATGCCCAACAATGGGACATTTACATTCTAAGAAAACAATGAGTACGCATTCAGCTTGAAAAAAATATTATTTCGGTTATAATTAATGACTTCTTCATCTTCTTATTAACAGAGACCTGCGCCCAGCAGGTGGAGATGTATAAGCTTTTAAAGTAATGTAAAAGAAAAAGTATAAGGTTATAAAATAAAAGACACGATAGCATTTATTTTCAAATTTAATATCGTTTTCAATCTTGACAATACCGCAGCAACACACCGTCAACCACATTCAATATTATTGGTAACAATAATTACCATATCAAAATGTGAAGTTGGAACTAATAATAATTGTATTATCAAAAACACTACATTTCAGTTATTCATTAGTAATAATTATAAGACTCAAGAGAACACTTATAAACGACGTTAATGGGTAATTTGGTTGAGGTAGATTTAATTATAATTAACAACTAATTTATTAATTTCTGGAAACATGAACATTAAGAACATTGAAAATTTCTCAAACAGCGAAAGTGAAAATAACTTTATTTTCTATTGTTTTGTTTTAAATGAGCGTTTTATGATCAGTTACTATTGAAATAGAGAAATGGCATAGATTGAATAAATTATTATTTAATCTGTAATTTTTAATGTCAATAAATTATTATATCGTTCCCCATTTTTATATATAAAGTCGAAGATAGAAAATATTAAAAGTTTAAAACCAAGTTTGATCGCAAAATAGTAGTAAATAATTACTTTTGTTTGATAAAAATTAAAAAACTAAATGATATCAAATTCAAAGTGCATTTATCTTCTAAATGTATACTGGTATGTATAAATAAGGCGAATTAATCCATTATTATATATGTAAAATAATAACATTTTATAACAGTAAAGTTATTATATCATGTAGTTGTTTTCCAAATATTCCTAAACGTCATGTTCCCAAAAATTATCGACAAAAATCTTAATCATTATTCTTAAAACTAACTGGAATATTTCGATTTTCTTTTTCTTAATCGGTAAGGTTGCTACGAAAATAAAATTTAATTGATAGTAAAAAATATAAGCATTAAAGGTACTCCAAATTTTTTTACGAATTTTTGAATATAATCAAACATTTCTTTCAATCAATTTACAGCAAATTTCAAAAGCAAAAGACGTAATTAGATTTTATACCTGGCTAAGTAGACATATCTAATAAATAGTGACCAAAATCGAATCGAAATACTCCAGGGGCTTAACTTACGTTGCACTCATTGTGAGCCGCGTAATATACATGTAGATATAATAATTACACAACAACTTCTTATCTTCCTCTTCTGCGTAAGAGTGACTTGTGATGTTAAAATCGTTTCAGTCTTTTAGTCAAGTTGATTTTTTTAGACTTAAAAAACTTTACCCAAAAATATTTTAAAATCTGTTAATTAAATACAATTTTGTTTTTCCAAAAATGTAACTTAACATTATTATTTGTAAATAATTTTAAACATTGGATAATTCAACGGCCAAAAGACAGTGATGTGGTTATATTTTAACACATCACAAGTGGCTCTTAACGCCGAACGTTTCGCGTACCAAAATAAAGAAACAATGTATAAAATATGCAAGCAAAGATGCAAACACAAAACAAAAAAAACATCGAGATAAACACCTCCCTCTCTATAAACATATCGAAGAAAGAGAAAAAAAATAAATTGAAAATAAAATAAAACATAAATATGACCTGAATCGTGTAAAACATTTAACTGGACGCATTTGTCTAAGTACATTCAACCGTCACTCTAAATAGAATCTTATTGTTAAAGAAATTAAGGCGATAATCGTGTCATGCAGTGCATTCGAGATTATTATAAAATATCAACAGTCCTTTTACAGATTAAACTATTGCATTGTGTGGTAATATAATTAGAATATAATATATTATAAATAGCAACACCGTAATGACTATAAAATAAATAAATTTAAAAATTAAATACGTAATAAGTGATAGATTAAGAAAAAACTATGTGTTTCTGTATGTATTTGTCACCACAGTGTTGCCAGTTCATAGTAAACAACTAAATCTGCGTGTGAAAATCTATTGCAGCCATAAGTGGAATGTGTTGTATAAATTGCTATTGATATAAAACAATGGAATGGAAATAACCAATCTGTAACAAAAACTCTTTCAACGGGATACATAGATGGCGCTGTGACAGGTGTCAAAATTATTTTTAAATGCGATTATCGTTACGTACCATATTGCTCATACTTATATTTTTATTACTCATATTTATGTAATCAAATATAAGAAAGTTATTAAAATAATTAAGTTTTTACTAAGATTCGTTAGTTAAAACTTAATTGCTTATATATATGATCAAGTTTTTTATATAATTATGAATTTGCATACTGTCTTTAATTTTTTTATTTTATTTATAACAGCGCCATCTTGCTCCCATCCGTACCATAGATAATAAAAACCTATGTGCCTTCCTCTTAGAGTCGTTTAACGATTAATAAAATGAGATTCGAAATAATTTTTCCGAGGCACGTTTATCAGGCTTTTGTTTATTTCACTCCAAGGACGGACAAGCCACGTGAAAGGAAACTATATTATATAGGTTTAAAATTAATATCATTAAACTTGTACTCATTAACTGTTTTACTCTACACGAATACGAAATCATTGCTTTGATTAAATATTTTACTCGGTGTAATAATTATTTTCAAAATTATCGTAAAAAATTGTTTTTTTTTTAATCTAGCAATATTAAATCAAATCAAAGATCACTCTTGTACAGCCAACTTAAGATAAAACTTGTTTGAGACATATGTGTATCTGATATTTATTACATCGGGTAAAATGTCGGTTGTACCATCGCTAATACGATAATAAATAAACGTTGTACGTCATTCAGGTATCAATTATTGCTTTAAACTAGTATTTTGGTTCGTGAGAAAACTAAAAACAGATATTTATAGTAGGTCGGTCAATTTAACTGCTAGAAGAACTATAAAACGATATTTAAAAATAATTTCATAAATATGATTAATTACATATCTAATTTCATTTTTTTTTTTTGTATTAATGCTGGCAACATTTATTGTTGCTAATCATAATATTGTACATTTTGTAAATTTCACAAAATAATTTGAAATTTTTAAAACATTGACCGACATGAAACACTTAATTTACAACTGTAATATATAAAAATCGAAAAACTTAATAGAATAGTAGAATTGTTTAACCACAATACAATATGGTTACTCTATACACAGTGAATGAAAATTAATTAAGAAAAAAACACAACCTCGAGTGAACTTGTGAACGTATTAGTGAATATACATAATCTATACTTAATTTAATCTATTTGTCTATGATTTTTGAACATTGCCATTGGTTCAGTGTCGCCAGTTTACTGAAATTTTGTAAACTGTCAATGTTTTTAAAATACATAAATTTTATTAAACTTCTTAACTGGCAACACAAATATACTCAGTGTAATTGTCAGATTGGTTTGCAATTGGTCCGGGAGACGAATTGAAAGTTCTTCTCTTTATTTATGAGGAGTATATAACATAAATATCTAGAACTGTTACATAAACATATAAAAGGTTTAATATCCAAAAACATAATTTACTGTTCGTTTAGTGAAAGACTGACATAATTCAAAAAATGTTAGTAATAGAGTTAACATTACCAAATAACACTCTATTAAATCGAAGAAATCTGAAATCCTTTACAAAAAATTTAATAGACGGCGTTTTCTTAAACTAAGATAGGGTTTGTGATTTCTAAGATATGAGAAAATACGAGTGATTTTTGGTAATTTCAACTCTAAATTGACATTTGTGGATGCAGTTCTACCGAGTATTTAGACACCAGAAAAAATTTACTTTCAATATTAACATAACATTTTAATACGGTGTCGCTTTAAAATTTAGTTATTATAATTTCCTTTAATCCTGAAGTACTTCCAAAAGTGTCTCCGGTTATACATTGATATTATTAATAATATTTTTTGTTATTAATCCACAGTATTGTTACAGACAACAGCGAAAATCCAGCACACGCCAAAGCAGTAAAAAGAACGTCAAAAAAATAATAATAATATACCGACTTGTTTCAACGTGCCCTATTCCAAAAATCGAAGCTTAAGACCCTGTGACAAAAACCTAGCGTCAAAGATAAAATTCTAGACTTTTAAGATCCTAACACTAGTCCTAAGTTAGCTTAGTGTAATTGATGATTCAGGTACATTTTCGGCGATTCCTTTCTTTAAATTATATTATAAACTGAGTTTATATTATATTTACAAATGCCATTGGTGTTTTAAAAAGACATTTTCTTATCTAAAAAAAAAAACAATGAAAATATTTCGTAGTAAAAAAAATATTCTATTGTATGTTTTAATAACTTTTTTTTTTCAAATAAAATAAAATTGTTGATGCCCTTTTAAAACACCCAGCTTATTAATACAATTTACTTTATTTATTGTACCTAGGTGCTTCGCGTGATTTATAAATATAAAAGATAATTAATAACTGAAATAAAAAGAAATAGTATTTCGTATTTCTATGTGTATTTACTCTTATACCTAGTATGTCAAGTGAAATTAAATTTTTCAAATATTAAACGTGAGCACAATAAATTTAACATTGTTAGAATTATTATTTATTCTGATCAAATATTCTATAAAATTTGTCAATGAAAATTATAAATTAAGTAGTGCATGGTTAGATATTTTGTAATTTTGTAGGTTTTTTTTTTATATTCAACAATAATCAAAGACGATAAATACGAATAATCAAAGACGTACGCGTGATCGAAAAAGTCGTATTAAACAGCGTCTTAAAGAAGTTGTTGTTATCTGTTTATTTAGATATAGAACGAAAAGAGAAAAAAAAAACTGACTAAATAACTGGTATTAAGAAACTTATATAGCTAGAATAAATAAAATAAACACTACCTAACCAGAAGTATGCCGTTGCAACCGTATTGGCATAAGAAAAAAAAACTTAAAAGATTCAACATTAAAGTCGTAACATCTAAAAGAACCTTATAACGAATAAAATGAGGTAGATTTAAATTGTGATATGGAATAATTAACAACGAACTTGTATTTTTTTAAAAAATATTTTTTTTACAAAAAAAATCCCGCCAAGTTCAATAGTCACCAGAGAGGTATATAATATAACGTTTTTTTGTAACACTTTTAACGATAACGAGTTATGTATATATCTATTTCACGTATATTACATAATATCATTAGTTCGTTGCAATTTTTTTTATTTTTTTTTTATTTATTTAATATATATTTTTCGAATATTTTACATTTATCCTCTTTTAAACTATCCTATCTACGTATTTTTGTCATTATTTTCCGTGTCTATGTATTAAACAATGTTTGGCATGATTAAATTGCTAATAAAACTTTAACAGGTATATATGAAAAAAAATGTGCGCTTCAATAAAAAAGAAAGTAGAATTACTTCACTGGTCTGATAAATAAATATATATTTTATGTGGAATGTAAATTATGAAGGTAACTGATAGCTTCTAAGGCTTTGTCTAAGAACTGTCTATGAAAAAAAATATCAGAAATAAATACGTTTCTTTTTTCTTCAACATCAATAAATACACTCAAATTATTTACATGTTTCAGGTAATAAAGGGATGTTTGGATATAATTTTGGTCTATATTTTGTACGCTCAAGTTGCACTAACGGTGATCTATTATATTTTAGGTGTTCGGTTTATACTATACGTAGGCACTGTAATCAACCTATATTATATAATTACGTAGCCGAATATATGATTTTACAAAATATTTGAGGTTATTTCTTCGTGCCATTTTACCTTATTGTCTCTGTGATTATAATCTCAGGCCGATAAACGCTATGTACACGCCACGGAGGACACTAATATACCTATATATGTACATACGATATTTATTTTTAAAATGGACTATTGCGTTCAGTTCGAGCGAGAATAACTTTACGTATAAACGATTTTATTTCTGAACTAAATAAAATGTACCCGTACTATTGTTTACTTTTTATAAAATCAGCCTTCGTTTGTAAAATAAAGTCTATTAGGAACAAAACGCCAAGCTATCCTCGCAAAACCTCCGTATAAAACTGAACTGTACAAAATCTCATCCTATTCAGCCTAACTAGTCGTATCCGGTTCGAACTGATTCGAACCGGTCCGAACCGATTCGAACCGGTTTGAACCGGTTCGGGGTCGCCTACACCCATGTAATTCGGAAAGCGTTCGACGTCGTGTCTCAACCGTTAGGCTGTAGCGTGGGTTGGAATTTACTGTTGTCGATTTGGATTTCGGTGCTTCTGGAAAGTTCCGAGTTCATATTATCGTCGAGTTTGTTGAAGGAATTGTTGCTACTGAGATTCTGTGATGATCTTGCGAGATCGTACTCCGGTTTTCGAGATGTATCGAGCAAATTGTATGCGCTGTCGTCGAGCACCGTCTCCATTGTCGTGTCGTGGTCATTCCGCGACACGTCGAAAACGTCGTACGCTTGCTCTGTTCGACGAAGCTTTTTCATTCTTCCGTTTGGTGTTTTTGACTGATTAAAAAACATTATCTTTCTTAAATAATGTGTTTTTCATTTACAAAATCACAGAAAAGCCATGAGGGAAATGGTTTGTCTCTAATTGTCAGCAAGTTAACTTTACTGAATACAAACTAAATTTATTTATATCCACTGTATTCTTTACCTGCTTAAAATACACGTACAATACTTATAAAACTTTACAAAAGGCATTAAAACTATTTTCCTAATGGCACTGCAACCTAAATTAAATAAATCTTATATGTTTATATGAATTTGTGAGTGTACTATCTAAACATGAATCAGTGAAATTTTAACTAATTAGGTTAGCGAAGCTGTATTCATTACATATTATTGATTTTCAATAACAAGCTAATGAATACTCACTAATATCACTCTGATATTCACTTATACATTGAATCTCCGTGGTACGATTCTCACATTGATAAAAAGTGAATAGTCACTTACTGTACTGTACTGTATCAACCTCTAAACCACTGCCGGTTGGCAGACAATTTTCCTACCATCAGTAACAATCGTTATCAGGTGTCTATGATAACAACCGGGACCGACGGCTTTACGTGCTCTCCGAGGCACGGTGGGGAGACCAACAAGGACATACACCCAGAACGGAAATATTTGTATAAATACAAATATCTGTTCCGAGCGGGAATCGAACCCGCAACCGCCGGCGCGAGGTTGAGCCGACTACTTACACCATTACACCAAAACGGTTGTCTATAAAATAGTTCGGTTAAAATAATCGATATTCAAATTAATAGTCATTTAAAATTAGTGAAATTCCATTGATTCATGTTTGAGTGCGTGTGCGTGTCTGTGTGTGCGTGTGGGTGTGTGCGTGTGCGTGTGCGTGTGCGTGTGCGCGTCACTCACGGCGGGGTTCTCGGTGATGCGCACGTGCCCGTTGAGCAGCGGCTCGCCCGCGCCCGCGCCGCCGTTGGACACGCGCGCCGTCTGTCACAACATCTGACAACTTATTATACCGCTCGATGATCTGCACGCTCCCGTCTTGGCGTGACCGCGACAGGAGAGACAGAGACAAGAGACCGCGATAAGTTATATCATTGGTCGTCTCGGTTCTGTTGTCTCTTTCTCTCCAGTCACGGTCGCGAACCGCTGCCATTATATGTTCATAGCGCTTACATATTTATAATCTATCTAATATCCACTGCTAGCTAAGTTGCCTTATTAAACTGAATCATCCTGTAAATTCCACACTACTGGATAAAAGCCTCCTCTAATCGTTTGGATCAAATCCTTTCCGTCCGTTTGAAATCCGTTGAATCCGTTTTGAAAATTAATTGCACAATATTTAATCGTTATTGCATAATAATATTTTATTGCTAAGAAGTGCATTCTATGGCTACAAATAAACATTTGGAAGCCTAATGGAATGCTGCTCCACTGCGGGTTGGCGGATATTTTTGCCTACCATGATTACCGATCATATCACATTTCTGTGATAACAACCGGGACCAGCGGCGAGGTGGTCCATGGTGAGGAGGTCTACAAGAATAAAAACCCAGACGAGAAATACCCAGACAGATACAAATATCTGCGCCGAGCGGGAATCGAACCCGCGACCGCCGATGTTAAGGTGACTATTCGCACCACAATATGAGAACGGTTGTCAGCTTATTAGGAACGGCGGTTGGTGCCTTATTAGGGAAGAGTAAGCCGAGGTGGATTCTAACATTTTCTAATACAAAAGAATTTAATATAATTTTAACAGATAATGGGACAAACAAATAAACAAATTCTTCAATCCCATAATTATTATATATATATAGATATATATATATATATATATATATATATATATATATATATATATATTATGGGGCTATTGAAAAATGAATATACATTAAGCAATCAATTATAAGATGTCCTAGAACATACCTTCATCTCGGACCCCTCTTCCTCCTGCCCTTCAGCTGTTGCAACAGGCGTTCTTCTTGTTCTAGAAAGTACATAACAATTTTAAATTAAAAAAAATCTTATTCAGTTTTATTCTGTTTAAAGGATCCTAAATATTATAGAACATATACTTCATAACTGTCTCTGAATAAAAGTTCATAAAAGGTCTACTTAACAAAAGCCTGTCTTCAATTAAGGGTTATGCACCTAACACTTCCACTGTAGATTGACGGACATGCGGGATTCAGAATTTCCCCAGTGATGTGCTGATATCCTCGCGATGTTTTTTTTAAAAATCGAGCGTAAGATTAATAAAGTCAAGTGATCAATTATGATTTTGAATAAAAATGAGTTATGATCATTATAGTTTCTAAAAAACTATTATCAATTTGAAGAAAAATATTTATCGTCCCAATTATAATGTCGTGTTTAAAATAAAATAAAAAATACCTACTTCTGTTGACAATGCTTTAAAGAATCTTTTACTAGTAAAATTAAATGTACAATTTATTTTATATTGATATTAAATTATTAAAATTTCAATCCCCTGATAAAAGACTTTGATAAAACATTTGATACCATAAAATGAAAATGAAGTAACAAGTCAGATTATATGCAACATTCAGTTGGAGAAATAAATTCACGCTTTATTACTTGAATATATAAAACCCTGAAATACTACTACTATTTATTTCTTATCATAAGGATGAAATATTCCTAACTTCTGAAATGATTGGTTTTCTACCAGAACGGTTGTCGTTGTGTTCTCCCCGTACTTTACATAAAATGTACTTCCCCCTTCTAGAACAAGGCCAGCTACCCCCACCAGTGCTGGCCAGCACTCGTGTGGCTCGGCGAGCGTCGTACCTGCGCGAGTCCTTCCTGCGGCGCCACAGGCGGTGCGCGGCGGCGCCCAGCGCGCCCGCCGCCAGCAGCGCGCACGCCACGCCCAGCGCTGCGGACCGAGACACTACTTACTCTCCCTGTCACGTGCACTATACTACGGGGTTCATACAACGTGTTATGTAACTGGGATTTTTTGACGCGATAACGTCTTATAAATCGATAAACGCCGGCTGCACGCACGAAAAAGCATGACTCGTTTTCAAGTTTCCGCGAGCGAGAGCGCGGAACGAGCAATAGAGGCACGATCGGCCTAAGCGTTCAGCTTGTGACGCTTCTATCTCTCTTTCACTCCATCGGAAAATGCGTCCGAGTCTATAGTCCGAGAGAGAAGGGAATAAATATTTGAATTAACGAGTGCAAATAAATATTAATTTATAGAAAAAAAATATATTTTCAAATAAGTCCTTCTTTACATTGTACAAAGTAATGATAATTCAGTGATAATAATTCAATTCATAAAAGTATGCAATTTTTCATCTATGTTTTCTTATGACGTTATCACGTAAACTTATCGTCCGTAAGCCCACTTTACAGACAACCATTTTTTTATTTATTTAAATACTAGAAATTAAACTGGTAAATTAGAGTCTTCCAAGTTGGTAACCATTTTCGTTTATCTTTTACCGCGAATCCCTCGATTATATTGTTACGTCATTGTTATTTTTTTCTCCATATTATATTACGAGTTAGAAATCTCTTGTTTTATTTATTATTACCGTAAACACGATTTAAACAATAACAGAGGTATTTTAACGACTTTCCGATACTTTCTGTAATTGTGATTTTTAGATAAGAATAGTAACTTGGGTGTTACGTAACAATTAGGGAGGGGGAGAGGGGGAACAGAAAACGTTACGGCGCGTTACATGGGAGGAGGGTGGGTCAAAAATCTTAAAAAATTGCTTTACGTAACATTTGAACGTTTCAAAACACAACTATATCATTTTTGATGATGTCGATATTTCCAAATATCGACACCTCTAAAGTGTCGTCCTCGTGCCTCGAATGAATCCATTTAGATCCGCTCAAACGGCGTCTTTCGTGTCTGTAGATATATACGAAGAGCGCGCTCGTCGGTTCCGGCTCGCGAATACAAACAGCATATCGATTGTTTTTATAAATATATGAAATATAATAGATTTTAGGAGACGTCGGTAGCCCAGTAGCTAGGGAGTTGGTGGAAATTTAGGTATATGATTTCATCGTCGTTGATACCGAGATATAATGTAGTGTGGACCTATGTTAACTAGAAAAAATAAGTATACAAATAGTATTATTCAACTGTAAAAAAAAAAATATTAAAAAAACTCCCATCATCCTGACTTCTGCCAGCTTTAATTTCACTATCTATAAAATGTATTTAATAAGATTTTTTTTAGAATTTAGAAACGTCTCGATATCAACGACCATGAAATCATAGACCTAAATTGGCACCGGCTCCCTAGCTGCAGCCTGCAGGGACGTGGCGACTCACCCAGGTAGTAGTGGCGGCGCGCGGCGGCGGGCGGGCGCGGCGGCACGGTGAGCACGCGCTGGCGGCCGCGCGCCGACACCATCACGTACACCGGCAGCGACGCGTCCAGCTCCGGTATCTGCCGCGGCACATTGCGTTACATTCACGGCCACCGGTTGCTGATAAACTTTATCAGTAAACGGTAAACACAGGGGATTTGGACCGTTTTCACCTAAACTAATATACTACAATAGCGAAAAGGCGGGAAAGGATGTAGTACTTTCGTCCCATGTTGCAGATCTTTGTTTTCCTACCTAGGCCGAAAGTTAGGGTTTTGTCCCTGGAAAGCAGAGGAAAGTGTCACTTTTTTCCTACCTGGGCCGAAAGTTCGATTTTTGTCCCTGTAAAGCGGGGTAACAAGTGTCACTTTTGACCCGCTTCACGGGGATAAAAATAAAGTTAACTCTAAATTTCTCTTTTTAGTAGAATAAGTATAATCTTCTAAACCTTCTCGTTTTAGTTTTTTAATTTGACTAGGGTCTGCTATATATTCTGCTTTTAATGAAACAACTTATTTTTACACAAAAATAATGGTTTTGAGCACCGTATCTTATAAGGGAGGGTGAGGAGCTATTAACATTATAGACTAGCCTATATATATATACCGGGTGTATTTGGAACGCTTGAAAAGATTTAAACCTAATAATATACTATTTATATACTATATAATGCATATAACCATTTATCTCAGAAATGGTTTTTTACGAACATTTTAGGACTTATCTATTTTGCGCACTCGACATGTATGCATACACGCTGTGAACTCTCGTTCACCGCGAGACGGGCGACTGCCGACTAGCAGGCGGCGCCGCGGGCGGAGGTAAAGTACAGAACCACTTACCTGTTTACAGCCTTCGGGTGAAATAAAAACCTCACCTGGTTCAATTTATGCTCCATTACTATGGATGTAAATCTGGGTTGGGTCATTAAAGAGGGATCCACTACACAATCTTCTCGCAACTTCGCAAAAACACTGCAAATCCGATCACGCATTTCGATGAAGGTATCACACTCCCGATCGAACATCCTTTTCTTTACACACACACACACACACACACAAAAAAATCTAATGGGGTTAGATCAAGTGAACGAGGCGGCCAGGCGTGAGACCCTAGTCTGCCAATCCAGCAATCGCCTAATAACTCCGTTAGACGCTGTCTTACTGATCTAACGACGTGTGGCGGTGCACCATCATGCTGGAACCACGTTATCCGATACTCTGACAGTGGAATATTGTCTAAAATTGTTTCAGTATGGTCATTTATAAACTCGAGATAACGTGGTCCATTTAATCGCTCCGGCAAGATACTGGTGCCAGTACCTGGTTATTAAATATTCCAGCCCACACGTTCACAGACCATCTGGTTTGATGCCCTATTACCTGGTAGGCGTGTGGATTTTCATCTGACCACAAATGAAGGTTCCGCCTATTCACATAAATAAACACAAAACGTCCTTCACACCTTCAAAAGTACAAATAAAATAATAATAACAAATACGAAACAATAATACGTGAATTAAATTTTTGGTCAAACCACATCCGACACAGACACTCACGAAACCTCGTACCGACTGCCACCGATTGCCACCGACTGCGAGTGCGACACGTGATTTGCGAATATTATAGGGCTTAGTTTACACTTGCTTAGGCATTCAGTGCTATTTAGCATTATTTATTTTTTTGTTATTTTTGGTTTCTAAACTAAAAGAGTGCTAAATAAAGTCGATGTACATTTGCTATCCTATTTTCATCACAAGTTGTCTCAAAAAAAGCGACGAAATCATTCGCATCGCAAGTCGAAAATTACATTAAATTTATTATTTTCAATGTTTGCATATGCATTATCTTTAAGGATTTTGTTTTTATAAGTTTCACTGTATGAATCCCACAAGCACGCATGTTTTTCGTATTCTGTTAGTAATTTATTTGTTCCCGTGTCCACTTAACTTGCGACGCCATTTTTATTAGATACTTTTTCAAAAACACACATAACGACGACACACATAGCGTGCTAAAAAGCATAGCACATTCACGTTTGCTAAATACGTGCTTATTTAGTATGCTTTAAATGAGCATGCTAAAACGTATAAAAAAATAGCAAACGTAAACCGGCCTTTACGCGCAGAACGAGGGCGCGCGGGCAGTGGAATAATGGAATTCGTGGAAGTCGCCATTCGAAAATGGCGGCATATGTCTTTACAAAAGGTCGCCGCGGCCGCGCGAATAGGTAAACTTATTATTACTATCAGTATGTACCTACTAAGTAAAATCGGTAAAAGTTGTTTCATTATAATCAGTGAAATTCGCGTAAATATTAGAAAACAGTGTTTGTATTTATTTATTATTTTTGTAGTACTACGTAAAGATATTTTTTATGAATGTTAATAAAGTTCGTATGAAAATGTATAAGAACCTACCAGTGTTTATTGTTCAGCGTGCAGTTTGTATGTTACGCTCAAACACCAAAAAGACTTATTGAGCGAAAAAAACAAACCACCATACAGAAAGTCCACAACTCGTTGTGGTTGTTTGCATAATTTGTATGTTCTGTGTTTCGTGTGTTTTATAGTGTCCACAACGCGTTGGGGCTTTATTTTTCGCTCAATGAGCGTTTTCGGGTTTTTTGGTGTAACATGTACACTCATAACAAATAAGAATAATTATTGTTGGTTGTTATTGAATTTATTTGTAAAAACTAAAACGATGAACGACTAAAGCGATAAATCGCACCGGAGACGCAAGCGGAGACGCGAGCGCGCGAGTGGTGCGGGAGTACGTTAACCTCGCGCCGCCGCCGCGTTGAACAATGAACTCTGTCAGCCGTTGGCGCGCTTGATTACGTAATCGTAGCGTACGTAACGATGTAGTATTCAATTAAATACAATGCAGATTTTCTTAAAACACGATTATTTTAAAGCATTACTTCAAATTTCTGTTTCATTATTTTTCCCAAACCGGATTATGCCGAAAAAAGTTATGAAAAGAGGCAAGAAAAAAAAAAATTCCTTTCGCGTTTTTTTCACTTGCATCATGTCAGGTCATGCCAACACTATCATACCTCTTCGTTTTTTCAAGCGGTCCAAATACACCCGGTATAGACAGCCAACAGACGACTTACCGAAAGCCGTTGGATGATGGTTACTTTGAACCGGTCGCTCTGAAGGTCGATGGGGGAGGCCTACATCCATTAAACCACATCCAATAGCTGATATGACGATAAATGAGTATATTTACTTCAACACTAGGCTCCGTGACGTTGATGACCGCCCAGTCGTCCAGCGGACGCGTGATGTTCTGCGCGTACCGGACGCTGCGCGGGCCCTCGGCCTCCCACTGCACCAGCAGACCCGACCCGGTGTACGTGTACTTTAGATCATTTGTGTCTGGAATGGATGCTTATTTGGTTGAAGTTTCCTAATTAAAATAATGTGTCGTTCTTTTGACTTTACAAAACGTTCACAGCACTTTTTACGACATGAATAAGTTTTTCATTAATTATGTTAATGAAGCTGTATTCACTACATATCACTGAATTTCAATAACAAGTTAGTGAATACTCACTAATACACATACATACAAGTATATTATTTTAATGATCAAATCAGTGGACTCTTAAAATAATCACTAATTCTGCGTGGTACGATGAAATACGTACGATGAATTATAATGTGAGAAACATTGATATAAAATTAATAGTCACTTGAAATTAGTGAAATTTCTCTGATTCATGTTCAGAGACGACGCGTTGGCCCGATGGTCACAGCATTTGGCTGATGCGCTAGCGGTCGCGTGTTCGATCCCCGCACATGACAAATATTTGTATAGGCCATATAGATTTTTGTCGTAGTCTGGGCGTTTGTGCTTGTGTATAATGTGTGTTTCCGGACCCCAACACAGGATTCACATCCTACTGGGGACCGTTGAGTGTGAGACGTTTGAGTGTGAGTGTGAGAGAGTACGAAGAGATAATTGGAAATAGGATAAGAAGATGGTATAGAAGATTTTGGCTTTTGACTCTCTTACTCGCCATACGAACAACTATAGTAGTTAGTTCTCGTTCTCGTAAGAGTATTTATTATAATATCCCGACCGAGTCAGCTACGAATGATCTGTAGTCAATTACTTATAGGTGATCTTTACCAAAAGAAACTTTAAACTTTTAATTAATAAAAATCTGAATAGAATGTTTAAAAACTATTCATGTTATTTATTTCATATTATCAAGACGACCTTTCTGGTTCGGTCGCGGGTTCGGTTCCCACTCGGGACGGATATTTGTATTTGTACAAATATTTGTTTCCAGTCTGGATGTATGTCCTTGTGGGATCGTGTCTCGGAGAGCACGTAAAGCCGTCGGTCCCGGTTGTTATCATAGACACCTGGTAATGATCGTTACTCATAATAGGGATTTTATCTGCCAACCCGCAGTGGAGCAGTGTGGTGGATTAAGCTCCAACCTTTGTTCTCTATGGAAAAGAGGCCTTCGTTCAGCAGTCGCTAGTTTACAGGCTGATACTGTACAAGTCGTATATAATTTTCAAGTTTTTTGTAATTACCTATTTCCTTTATGAAGGGGGGAACGTTTAATATGGGGCTGTGGACCAGCGGATCATAACCGGTCACCATCACATAAGTGTGCTCTGTTGAGTCGATACCATTGATCTGGAAAGTACAAATTAGTAAAACACTTGTAAACTTTACTGTTACGTTTTATATTTTATACTGAGTGTATATATTCATTTTATACCTTTAGTTTTCATACTTTGAACACGCGTTTAATGGCAAGCATGACGACACACAAATTAATATAAATATACCAACGTACATGTTTCTTCGCCCATGCTGGTGCTTAATATAAAGCAGTCGGTCAATACAAAGTCATGTGTACATACACTAACCACACATCCATACGAAAAACGCATATACATACCCTTTTTTTTATTTGTCGTAGGGGAATCCATTTACGGATGATATCCAGGACGCCCGGGTGGCAGTCCTAGACCTATGTCGGGCTCGGCACTTTGGGAGTGCAATACCGTACTAAACCCCTGCGGGAGCCTTCAGCCGCTTTAATTGGAGGGTCCCGGATCTGCAGGCAACAGGATCCCTCCAGCGACAGGCTGGCTTCGGCGAAAAGGCCAGACTTCTCCTCCATGGGGACTGTCCGGCTCACCTCTGAACAGTCCCGACGACGCCGTGTCTAGCAGGACCGGGTTCCCATCCCGGCCCGACACGGGCACAGGGGCATTACTGGAGGCGCATTAAGTAGCGCCTCCTACGCACCCCTATTCGTCGCCCGCGAATGGAGGCCACGTCGGCCTCCTCTCTCACCCACTCGTCGGCCTCCTTCTGGGACATTACTGTCTCGCAGAAGGAGACCATCGCCTTCCAGGACTCGTCGTCGCCGAGCATCGTGATGATAATGCTCGGGATCGACAAGTCCCCTCCGAGGACCGACGTCAGACTTTGACGCAGCGCCGCCCATCTCGGGCACACCTCGAGGGTGTGCTGGGCGGAGTCCACCGCCGCGCCACAATCGTGACATTCAGTCGTCGGCTCCCTCTGGGCCGTCCGACACAGGTAGTCACCAAAGCAACCGTGCCCGGTGAGAACCTGCGTCAGACGGAAGGTTTGCGTGAAGTGGTTTGCGTTTTCGACGCATCCACCGCTCAAGGACCGGGCGAATGGCAGCCGTTACGCGTGTGCCGTACGGTTGCCCCGCCAGGTCCTCCCCCCACCTCCGCATAAGCGCTTCCTGCCCTATCCGACGCACCCGTAGGATCCCGTCCAACGTAGGGTTCTCACCAAGAGCGCATATACATACATACCCAAACCAGATGAATTTAGTCGAGTAACGAGATGTAACCAAAATGGTTTTCTGTTCAAAAGTGGAAGTTTCCTAATTTGCTTAGGACTTAAAGAAAAGCAGTAAACCATAAACGCTATAAAATTATAGGCTTTAATCTGGCTTACAAATGCTATGCTCGTATTGGTTATGGTTTCGAAAAGCATCAGACACCGCACGGCTTTTCCGCCCTCCAGTCGCACGTCGAGAACGGCCGATGTCGAAGTCCGAACACACACTTATATCGAGTAAAGTACCAAACACCCAAGTAAATTTTTTTCTAATGAACTCGACTAAGACGACAAGTTCAAAATTGTTTAATCGCACCCTAGTACCAGTAGCCAATGACGAGTGTAGTACGGCGTTATCCGCACGCATCACGCACACGCACATGCACTCGCACACACACACTCACACACACACACGCACACGTCCGACAGTGCGACTCACCAGCGCCGAGGTGCCGAGCGCGTCCTGCGCCGCCCACTGCTCGACGGGCAGGCGCAGCTGCGCGCTGTGCCGCACCGTGTGGCGACCACACACACACACACGCACACGCACACGCACACGCACACGTCCGACAGTGCGACTCACCACCGCCGAGGTGCCGAGCGCGTCCTGCGCCGCCCACTGCTCGACGGGCAGGCGCAGCTGCGCGCTGTGCCGCACCGTGTGGCGACCACACACACACACACGCACACGCACACGCACACGCACACGTCCGACAGTGCGACTCACCACCGCCGAGGTGCCGAGCGCGTCCTGCGCCGCCCACTGCTCGACGGGCAGGCGCAGCTGCGCGCTGTGCCGCACCGTGTGGCGACCACACACACACACACGCACACGCACACGCACACGCACACGTCCGACAGTGCGACTCACCACCGCCGAGGTGCCGAGCGCGTCCTGCGCCGCCCACTGCTCGACGGGCAGGCGCAGCTGCGCGCTGTGCCGCACCGTGTGGCGACCACACACACACACACGCACACGCACACGCACACGCACACGTCCGACAGTGCGACTCACCACCGCCGAGGTGCCGAGCGCGTCCTGCGCCGCCCACTGCTCGACGGGCAGGCGCAGCTGCGCGCTGTGCCGCACCGTGTGGCGACCACACACACACACACGCACACGCACACGCACACGCACACGTCCGACAGTGCGACTCACCACCGCCGAGGTGCCGAGCGCGTCCTGCGCCGCCCACTGCTCGACGGGCAGGCGCAGCTGCGCGCTGTGCCGCACCGTGTGGCGACCACACACACACACACGCACACGCACACGCACACGCACACGTCCGACAGTGCGACTCACCACCGCCGAGGTGCCGAGCGCGTCCTGCGCCGCCCACTGCTCGACGGGCAGGCGCAGCTGCGCGCTGTGCCGCACCGTGTGGCGACCACACACACACACACGCACACGCACACGCACACGTCCGACAGTGCGACTCACCAGCGCCGAGGTGCCGAGCGCGTCCTGCGCCGCCCACTGCTCGACGGGCAGGCGCAGCTGCGCGCTGTGCCGCACCGTGTGGCGACCCGCGGCGCCGCGCCACCACACCCGCAGCGCGCTCGCGTTCACGAACTCGTAGAGCAGCTCCTTCAACCGCTGCGGACCTGGGGACCGGACCAGACCGACGGTGTAATCATGGATCTATGATTAGATTATTAAAACCGATGATTCACCATGAATACTCGGTACATTATTCTCATTCGAATTATGTAAAAAAAGGTACTTAATTTTTGACCAAATTTTGATAAATTTCATTTCAAATAAATGAAGCGTCGATAGGTACATTTCCAGTCATGCCGGCGGCGCGTGCGACGTTGTACTGTGCTGCTTGCACCCGCACCCCCGCCCCATGGCTAATTCTAATTCGATCGATCGATCGAAATTCGACCGACGAATCCCGTTACTAGGTCAGTAGGGCATTCGCCGTCGTAGGCTTCGCACGTGCGTCTTCACTCGCCCGCCTTGCGATCGATCTTACGCGTATAACTAATCTGTCGTATGCAAACCGTATGATTCGTGTTAAATTCTGTGAAAGACAATATGCGTAAACGCTCCGAACTGTGTATCACACGAGAAGGAGCTCACTTTGAACATTTGTTAAAGTTAGTGTAGTTGTGTACGTAAATAGGTAGTTTAATGAATTGACAGTCGTTGTAAATAAGTATGATTCAACTTTTAAATAATATCAACCATAATATCTATCTCATATTTATTGCAACTTTAAGTAAATAATTATGCAACTTATGAAATAAATGCACCCAATACTTGTTAATGATTTATTACAAAAATAGAAAAACAATTTAAAGTTTTGACCAAACAAAAAATTTAAATTTAAATAAAAAGCGTGAGTAAATTTCCAGTCATGCCGGCGACGCGTGGACAGGTCTTGTGCTGTGCCGCTTGCCAACCGCACCACCTTGCTAATCTCAAATCAGGTGTAGAGTGCGTGAGCTGGCACCTAAGCAATTTCTTCAGAAATTTGTTCAGGATGCTTAGAGAGAAAACATACTAAAAATCCCCGCCTCTAGGAGGGGCGCCGGAGTGGGGGGAGGGGGTTAAAGTCCCCTTTTTCGAGTTTTTTGCTGATATCTTTAAAACGGTGCATCGTAGAGAAAAAGTATTTAGTACGTAATGAAAGCTAATAAAATTGTCTGCAACTTTTGTCCTACACAATTTGTCGAATTCCTAACCGTTTTTGAACTACACGTTCTGGAAAAGTGAAATTTCGGAAAAAAAAGAACGACTTATCAAACACTTCCTCTTGCCTGCTACTTCAATCGTGTTATTTCGGGATGAAAAATAGCCTACATTCTAATCCAGGTTCTAATACATCTACATACCAAATTTCATGTAAATCTGTTCAGCCATAGAGGTGTCGAAACGTTTTTCATTTTTTTAACTTTTTTTATTTATTTTTATATTCATCTTCAGTGGATGGTTCTTGCTGGAGGGGCTCTACGTCATCTTCAACATCCTCTTCGTAAAGAGACATGCCATTGAGACATTTCCCTTGGCAGTGCACCAGGATTCTTCAGAAAGTCATCGCTGGGTGGATATGTATCTTTGCTTACACTTGACTTTGAATGTCTTGCCGTATAATTTCCACAGCTTTAGCAACAATCTTCAACTTCTCCTCTTCTTCGTTTTTGTTCCTATTTTCTTACCATGTTTGGTTGATAATTTGATACCCAGTGTCTCTCAAACAAACTACGGGTGATTTGAATCTGTTTACCCCTTGAGTGATTAATACTCGATCCCCATATTTTCTTTCTAACTCAGCCTTGATGGTTCGCCACTGAGGTTTAACCCCTGTTACGACGCCCAGTATCTCGTCTTGAGAGAACTGAGAATCGATGCTACTTTCCATGTAGTCAAAAATCTCTTGCATAGCCTCTGAGACATGGCTGTCTCTGGGGATCTCAGCTTTCGAACTTGAGCTACTGATAGGCTTAACAAAAGTGTAGTAGCAGTCTTTGTGGTATACAGCTCCCTCAGCCACAAGATCGTTAATCGAGCACAATCGACCGAGAACAACATCTCCCCAGGAATCCTTCCTCATAGAACACACCTCCCTGATACGATAGTGAAGGGCAAGAGTTTCAACTTTACGTACTATTCTCCTTTTGCAATAAGGCGTTTTGGTTTTCTCTTGTACATAATGCGCACATAAAAAACAATTACTCTTGAAATTGAATTGGGGAGCTGAAGACCTGAGCTGAGACGGCTCTGCTTCTTCCTGAGTTGTGGAGGCATCCCTTACATCTTTATGAATTGTTTTAGCCGGGGTGTAATTTTTTCGACAATTCGTATGAATCAACAGAGATGTTAAACCACGGATAATTTGGTGCATGTCATCTTTCCGTTCTTGACTAGCTTTGATAAGGCCTAGTATTCTCTTTTCTTTCATCTCAGTTACGTCCTTACTCCCTTTCACGACGTCCTCGTTACACACAGGACACTTATTAGTACTCATTGCGGATATTCCGATTCGTAACTAATAACTTTTATAGAATCTCTAGAATCTTTATGGTCTTGTGGCTGCTCCCTTTCGTTACCGGGTAGGCTACTTCCAAACAAGTCAATATGAGGCGAGAGACGATGATAACATAAGTCCGAAGGCATGGCTGATAATGGGAATGGGAGATTTAGCCAGCAAGATCACGTTTTCTCTGATAGTGGGAATCGGATATAAAAAGTGGTGACCCGCTTTCGCTCTATTACCCTCTTTTGGTTGAAAACCGCGATCACAAACTGTTACCAAGGCGGTAAGCGTGGAGGTACTCCCAGCTTATGCTATCAATAAAATGCATAATTTATAGTTTGCAACATCAGGTAATGCCCGTTTCGCTGAAAAACATTCATTTTCACTATTCCGGAGCGCGATGCTCGAAAACTGATGAGGATTTCGAAAAAGTGTATAGAATAAAAGTTGTAGGAAATTTTATTAGTTTTTATGTTGTGGTAGACTTTTTTTCTCTACGACGCACCATTTTAAAGATATTAGCGAAAAACTCAAAAGTGTGAACTTTAACCCCCTCACCCCACTCCGGCGCCCCTCCTAGGGGTGGGGATTTTTAGTATGTTTACTTTCTAAACATCCTGAACAAATTTCTGAAGAAATTGTTTAGGTGCCAGCTCACGCACTCTACACTTGCTTTTTTGAGTGGACTAAATATGATTGGATTAATTAGTCACGTTGACGCCGCCGTTAGGTTTGTACGTGCGCCTACCGATCGATCTTACGCGTACACCTAATCTGTCGTGTGTGAGTGTAACCTGTCATTAGTAATTAGGTATGGCTTATCAATATACAAATGCAGAATCACCAGTGTTTTCGAAACTGTTAAAAGTGACCCGTTCGTGTTAAATCATGTAAAAGACAATATGCGTAAACGTGCCGAACTGTATATCACAAGAGAAGGAACTCACTTTGAACGTTAAGATTAGTGTAGAGTTATGTAGGTAAATAGATAGTTTAATGATTGACAATCGTTGTAAATAAGTATGATTTCATATTTAAATACGCCGGAAATACCAAGGGGCCGTTCATAAAATACGTTCGCATACAAGGGGAGGGGAGGGGTCTGGCTGAGTGTGACAAGATGTGACAAGGGGGGACGGGGGGTATACGGCAACGTGACGTTCGCCGTTTATTATTTTTTGACTAGAGCGCTAGCTCTGTGGCGCGACTCTAGCGGCGTTGCGATCCGTCACAACGGTTTTCTTTGTTTTTCCAATACTAGACAGTAACGTTCCCTGCGCTCTCGATTCAATAACAAATGAAAATACTCTTTCTTATGTATTTATTATTATTTTATTCCTTCATTCGTCATTTAGTAGTGAACTAATACGTAATACAGACGCTTTTTCATATTCTCAATTTAGTACTCTTCAGTTATTTATTATTGTATTATATTATAATATTAGTTATTATATTTATATTTCGTTATGAAAGATATTTATTAATTTAAATTTTATTATAATAACTAAATAAATATTTTTAATTTTCAGAATTTGTGTACTATCATTTAGAATTTATCATACTCAGCAGGGGGGGGGGGGGTCTTAGTTTTTGTGACGAAATATTTCTAGGGGGGTCACAAAAAGTGTGACACAGCGTGACAATGGGGGGAGGGGGTCAAAAAAAGCTAATTTTAGTTGAAGTATGAAGGGAGATTGGATCATGACTGTATATCGAAGGTAGCCTGCAACCATGTTAACATGTGGCGGCGTTTGGACGTAGGTAAACTACCGCGCGAAAACGGGTCTCAAGTCAACGCGTAAATAATTAGATAACTGTTGGGTAACTTTACTTAGAAGTTTATTAATATTTATGTTGTATTTTTTTTTCTTGTCATGAGAATCATGTACCGAGTATATCCTTAAATATTGATAGTAACTCACCATTCAGCCTGTATATCCTGAAATTATAACATTAAAACAAACAAAACTTTTGTGATTTAAAATATCAATATAAATTTTAATTTCAAACCTTCGGGCTGCGTGGTGACAAGATATGGTTTAGTGAAGGCGCTCCCGCGAACACGCCCCGGTATTCGAACCTGCACTCGGACTTGGTAAGTAGTATCGGGTTGAAGTCCTTCAATAGTTGTTGTTGTTTTCGAGCTAAAACAATATTTTATGATCAGCAATTTTCTATACTAGCGGCCCGCCCCGGCTGCGCCCGGGGTATGTATATGTACCTTAACCTTCCTCATGAATCACTCTATCTATTGGTGAAAATCGTATGAAAATCCGTGCAGTAGTTTTTGAGTTTATCGCGAACAGACAGACGTGGCAGAGGACTTTGTTTTATAATAATATGTATATATGTGGTGATTAATTTTTTTGTATTTCAAATAGCAGATTGTATTTTGAAAAAAGTCAGAGACGGAAATTTTTTATGTTAATTATATACTTATTATATTATGTATATACACACCACAGATTAAAAATAAAAGGCATAAATTAAATATATTGAACATAACACAACGGATTGATTAGCAGTCTTATCGCCTTAAAGCGATCTATTCCAGGCCAACTTTAAGAGAAGAAAAGATGCCAGTGGAAAGATAGTAAATAATATGTACGTACGTAAATAGTAATAATAAGAAAATACAGGTTTACATGTTTAGTTTCTAAGATTTCACTGAAAAACAGGAATTGGTATCCTTGAATAATATTTACAAAAACGCGGAAGTTAATATTAACTTCAATTAATTGTTAACTATGAATTGTGGGAATTGTGGGAATTGTGTTGTAGGGATGATCTATATTCATCGATATTTCATAACTATCGATGTTTAACTGAAAAACATCAATAATTTGACTTCGATAACATCGACACATCGATGTAAGAAGAGTAAAATATCGAAAAGTCAATAATTCTTTATAACGCCATCTAGCGTGCATAATTTTTTTAGTGTGCCTCGAGACGACACTGGGTCTGCTATTTTTTTGTTTTAAATATTTTTATAAATAAAAACACATTTCATAAAAAAATTAGACAGTTTTATTTGTTTGTTACCAAAACATTGATGTTTTAGATACATTGATGTTTTCCAATCGATATACAGAATGACTGGTGAATTAGGATCAATATTTAAGGAGAATGCTCGGTACGTGATTCTCATTCGAATTATGTAAAAAAAATAGATAAATATTAATAAACTTCTAGTAAAGTTACCCAACAGTTATCTAATTATTTACGCGTCATCTGGACACCCTAGCAGCTAGTACATTTAGTTATCGCGTGGTAGTTTACCTACGTCCAAACGCCGCCACCAAAATTACCAAGGTATTTTACTCGTTTAAGCAACAAATTTGTTGACTACGTAAATTATGTGATTTTTGGACAAAACTTAATATTAACTGTTTACCTATCTTGGTATTTCCGGCTATTTAAAAATAGAATCATACTTATTTACAAGGATTGTCAATCATTAGCCATGTGCGTTTGGCAAGCGGCAGAGTACAACACCACGCCGCACGCACCGCCGGCATGACTGGAAATGTGTCCACACTTCATTTATTTAAATTGAAATTTATAGAAAAATTAAGTACTTTTTTTAAAGATATAATTCGAATAAGAATTATGTACCGCGTATTCTCCTTAAATATTGATCCTAGTTCACCAGTCACTTATCGTATATCGATACTTTTTCGATGTTGACATCGATATAAGCATCGATGTTTTTAAATATATATCATCCCTATTGTGTGGTGCTTTATATTTATGATATTACCTCTCTTGACAGTCGTCGTAGCGATCGATTCGTCTCACGCACACCATGAAAGTATATCTCGAGGCGTCTTCACACCGCCACCTCAGTGTGAACCAGGTCTCGCCAACATCCGTCACTTCTAAGTCTTGGGGTAACACAGTTACCTCGCTGTTAGAATGTAGGTAAAATATATTTAAAGTTTTTTTATTATTAAATAATAATAATAAACTATTCTATTCTGAATACGTATACATAACAACTTCTTTACAAAAAAAAAGATGAGAATAATTTTTGAAAATTAAAAATCCATTAATATTTACTTCTTATTTTTAGGTTACATTTCTAGCCAATAGGTAAAGATTTTGGAGTTTACTCCTAAATAATCGATTTTCATACAAGCCCCCAGTATGAAAAAATTATGAGGAGTAAATTTACCGATTGAGCGCAACCTATTTTCACATTTAAGTCGTGAGTATTAAGACGTATAGTCCGCGCGCGAGCTCCGAGGAATCGGTGGTTGAGGAAGCGGGCGGATGTGCGCCGCGCCCGACCATCGCTTCATTCCCCGCACTCTCACACTACTAGTGACGACCTTGACTTGAGAGCACGCCCATCGAGTCTTTTTTAATTAAGAAATATTAATTCATTTATTTATTTGACTTTATTTAATACATTTTTTTTTACATAATGAAGTGTAAAAATTACAATGAGGTGAATCTGACATTGAACTTATCGAAGACGAGATTATTTGTAATTTTTGATGATGAAGACAAATTAATAACGGACAATTTATTGCCTCAGAAATCTAAACGACGCTATATTTTCACGTAAAAACTGTAAAATAGGCTGTGCCTACCTATTATCTATTATTAATGTAAGCAAAAATCACTGTCCATATTGGCACCTAGAAACAAATCGATATTCGATATACATAGTCGATTAATAAATTATTATATATTCTGTCGTCAGTCGCCATTCTAACTTCGCACAGTAATATCGTCGCAATAATTAAATATTGTAAATTATAATATTACAATACATATGTCTACACTCAATTGCCTTTCATTACATCAACCACAAGACGGCCGGCTGGTCGAGTGGTCAGGCAACTGGACACTCTACGCAGCGTTCGCGGGTTCGAATCCCGCCAGGTGCAGATAATTTGTATGACGAATATAGATGTCTGCACCGGGTCATGGATGTGTATTTATGTATATATGTATTTATATCTTAAATTTATTTCCGTTCCTAGTACCTGTAACACAAGTTCTTACGAACTTACCACGGGGCTAGGTTAACGCGGTGTGATTGTTGGTTAATATTTATATTTATAAAAATAAAAAAAAAGACATTTAGGCAAAAGGCGATAAATATTATTTTGTGTCACATACGAATTATTTGTGCCTATTTAGCGATTCGTTTTTAACAAGTAAACTCCAATAGTGCGTCGGAAAACACACAATTTTTGTCCCTCAATGTATTTTTGTAATCCTTTAGGAGTTAAATTTCGAAAAACCCCTTCTATGTGAAGTTAAAAACAGAAATAGCTAGTCACAATTAAGATTCCCATTTTAATAGTTTCATCTAAAAGTGATGAATCAGTCAACTATACCTTGTCCAACGGTTTATTACCTTTTTGACAGTTCAAGAAATTTCGACATTAGTAACACCCTGACATGTTATATGTAAATTGTAGTTACATGAAATAATAATCGATTTTATTTAAGAAGAACTTTCAATCGATTTAATGAAATATTTTTAGTATAAATATTAATTATTTGTTTCTTAGTTTTTTTTTTTTTAACGTGCATAGTTACATTATAAGGCAGTCGTCTAAAAATAATTAAACTAATGAGCAGAGTTATTGTTCTTTACTCTTGTTTTAAACTTAAATTCCAAGATTTCGACTTAATTCCTTGCAAATAATCAATCTTGGAGTCACAGATACTATTTTTATTTCCTTTTTTTATTAAATTTATAGAAATAATACTTTCATGAAGTCAAATTATTTTTATCATATGATCGATTTATCGTATTTCAAGAACTGTTTAATAGTCTGTGGTTGTTTGTTAAGCACTAAGCACTTAACTACCCGTCAATAAAGTGCCATAATGTACGACATTACTGTCGTACATTATTCCGAAAAAAAAGGTAATTTATAGACGTGAGCTGTCAAAATGATAATAAACGGTTGGACAAGGTATAACTATTTTATGTCTGTAAATATACAAGATTAGTCTTGGAGACCAGAACCTCACCCGTCGTCGTCCAAGCCGGCAGTAGTGGTGGACGACCAGGGTACCAGGGTTAAGTTCTGATGCAGCCATTCCTTGGTCCGAGAGCCCAAGAGCCTCACAAGGAGAGGTGATGAGTCAGGAGCTGGGGAAATGTAATGATTAGAGGTTATGAACTGGCTAAGATCGTATTTGACGACCGTTGTAACGTAGTGGTGCGAATAGTCGCCTCAACATCGGCAGTCGCGGGTTCGATTCCCGCTCGGAGCAGATATTTGTATTTGTACACAAACATTGTTTCCGTTCTGGGTGTATGTCCTTATGGGTCTCCCCACCGTGCCTCGGAAAGCACGTAAAGCCAGCGGTTCCGGGGTTTTATTTCCCGGTTGTTATCATAAACATCTGATAACAATCGTTACTCATGGTAGGGAAATTATCCGCTAACCCGCAGTGGAGCAGCGTGGTGGATTAAGCTACAACCCATCTTCTATATGGAGAAGAGGCCTGAGCAGTGGGTGATTTACAAGCTGATACAGTAAGATCGTATTTGAAGAGTTGTCTAGCACTGTAAAATATCTAACACAATTTTTTTCACTGAACTGAGCTGAATCAGCCTGTAAACGTCCCACTACTGGACAAAGGCCTCTTCTCCATATAGGAGGGTTAGAGCTTAATCCACCACGCTGATCCACTGCCACCTACAATGATTAATGATCGCTATCAGATATCCATGACAACAACTGGGATCAACGACTGTTCGTGCTCTCCGAGGGACGATGGGGAGATCCGCAAGGAAATACACTCAGGCCACAAAACAATATTTGTACAAACACAAATATCTGCCACAAGCGGGAATCAAACCCGCGACCGCCGGCATTAAGGCGACTACTCGTACCATAACACCAGAACTTACAGTTGTCGTAACTTATTTTTAAGATGTACATAGTTAAAAATATTATCGATAAAACACTCTTTTTAAATTTTATTTTATTTTATTTTCATTTTTTTAGTGTATTCCGCTAACGGTTCTAACGATACAGAACTGTGATTGACAGACAGTTTGGGTAGCGAAATTAATAATTTGTGTTATTGTCAAAATTATAAAATAAACTGTAACGCGTTCCCAAAAAAATTGGAGCTTCACCAACCAAACTGTCACCGTACGGATTGATAAATAAAAATAAATAAACGTCACACTCAACGGCCCTGGCGGCCTCAAAATTCTGTGTCGGGGGTCCGGAAACACACACAACACACAAGCACAAACGCCCAGACCACGACAAACATCTGTATGGCCTATACAAATATTTGTCATGTGCGGGAATCGAACCCGCGACCGCTAGCGCATCAGCCAGTTGCTGTGACGACTGCGCCAACGCGCATTTGGTGGAATCTGCCGGGACCTGTAATAGTTCATTAATTTTAAATAATCACCTGTTAACGTGTAATTAGTGACTTTAGCGGCTAAAGTAATATTGTGTTCTTCTTCATGCGTTCCGTTCTCGCGTCGATACTGTAGGATCCATTGCACAACTGGTGTCTGTTCCGCGAACTCCTTCCAAGATACCAGTACTTTGTCATCCTCTAACTTTGTTAGTTTTATTGGAACTGAAATCATAATGGACTTTATGTCATTTTTATTGCATTTATTTTTATACACTCTTTAAAAATTATTAGCAAAACCGTATAAGCGTGCAAAAAATATTTTTGTGGTAATTTTCTATGTATTAATCGAGGAGACAGATCTTAATCCGTAACTTCGGAATGGTAACAACGAGCTTGAAATGAATTTTAAACACTTTTTTTTTCACTAATAATGAAAAATGTTAGTCTAAATTAGAACTTGCTATCGTCCGATACGATTTATTTATTCCATTCATAAGACCATCTTGGACTAAACAACAATGAAAATGAGTCTCATTTCTTATTATTAATCATACAGCGTATATTTTTCTCTCCCAAATATTGTGTTATTTAATAATTGTTTTGCGATTTTGTTGTTATTTTTGATTCGTTAACTGTTTGTTTGAATTTGACAATGTTCAAAACATTGCACAGAATACCCATCTATCGTCATGCCTCTAGCGACCGTAAATTGAAAAGAACACCCACATTAAGTCGACGTGGGAAGTGGAAGGGGGTCTACTACTGTCGTAGCAAGACCTGTATTATAAGACCGTGGTCACAATACGGACCATGTAACTGGTCCGTAATATCGACAACAATCGTTAAAATCTCTATCGCAGTATGTACCCGTTTTTTATCTTTAAAAAAAAAACTTCAAATATTTGTATTCCTTTAATTAATGTTAGGAACTTTGTTATTACGATTATTTAAAATTCCAAGCAGATTTGATGCGCCTAATTTACAAAGAATGGTATAAAATTTCAAATATACTTTCTATAAAAGAAATGATTTTCCTATCATACTGACTTACATTTATATTATATTATTATTATAATATTTTTTGTTATATAATTACAAAAATTACTTATTACACACATTATCGAATTAACATTGTAAAAGATTTACAGCAAATGTGGAATGGCGGTCTTATCAGTGGCGGTGTCATCAGTCAGTATTTCTTTCAGGCAACGATGAGTATAGGATTTCTGGACACAAAGCAGTTGTTGCGTAAAGTTGTACTGTCATACATACTAAGTTACATACATAAAATAGTTGTTTAATATAAATATATATTATAATATCCTTACCGCCTTGTCCTTGACATATGACGCTCTCCGACATGTCGCTTGCTATATACTTTTTTGAGGGTAACGAGATGTACGCACGCACCTAAAAATAATCTATTATATAGACTTATAAAATCCTTCAAAAGAAGCATTCTAAGGCATAGCCATTCCAACCTAGACCATGAGGTCTATATCCCGTGAGGTATAGATCCCGTGATTGAGTAGCAGACTTAAAATATACATAATGGAATCTTGTAAAAAGTCTTTTACATCAGGTCTGCGTGAAGTTCAGGGTTCAGAATGTGTGTAATACATTTTTTTTTTTTGTAATCATGCAGCAATCGCGAAACAGTAAGATATCCATTGTTGATTGCTCATTAGTTGCCAAATACAATTTTAATTTAGATCGTTTGTACCAATATTTTAATTGTTTAGTTTTCAGAAACAGCTCTATAGCTTGGTTAAATATAGCTTTCTAAAATCAATTTAACCACATATTACGACTCGACTGTTACATGTTAATTATTTTTTAACGAATAATAAGCAAAACTCACTTGAAATATATATGGTTTCAAGGGCTCTCTAACTTTAACGATCTCTTCAGTTTTTTGGTGAGGTTGTCCTGTAATCGCTGTGCTGTGTTCGTCTGAGGGAAAACAGTATTTTATTAATAATAATTACACAGGACCACAAAAAATATATAGTACTCGTATTAGGATTCAGCGTATATACATAAGAACTAAGTACTAAATACATAAGAAACATACTTTATTTAGTACGAAAAAAAAATTTTTTTCGTTCGTAAAGATTAAAGAATTAGAATAAAGATATAGTTCTTTATTCTCTAGAGAATAAATATTTTGTGTTGCAGTGGTTTTTCTACCAAACGGCTGTGGTGCGGCCAGGGCCGGTCTAAGGGATGAGCGAAGTATGCAGCCCCATACTCGAGCTTTTTGGGCGAGCATACAATTGGGGCATAATTTTATCCTAGGAGATGGAAACACATCGAAACGCGGTCTTAATGTCCTTTTTTTAGGAATAAGTATAGCCTGGCGATTTTTTTTTTTGTTTGCGCTTCCGTCACAGGATAATTATGGATAATAAAACTCGACAATGTTTTCCATGAACATCCTTAATATAAGTCTTGCACATTCGCCATACGCCGGCCCTGGGTGCGGCGCTGCTGCGGCTATTTTACGTTTTTACTCGGGAAGTTACCGGTGAGCGTGGCGTCGACGGTGTAGGTGGCGAGGGTGTCGGCGCTGGCGGCGGGCGGCTGCCAGCGGAGCGCCACGGCGGCGGCGCCGGCCGGCGCGCAGCGCACCGCGCTCGGCGCCGCCGCGTCCTCACCCGCCACGCCCAGCCGCGCCCACCGCGACGCGCACCGCCGCCCCGCGCACGCGAAGCACTGGTACACTCCTGGCGACAGCGGCCTCCACGCGTTACGGTGCGACGTGCGTTCGAGTATTACGTAACGCAATTTAGGAGTGGGGGGGCTTGTAAAACGTTACGATGCGTTACAAGGGCGGGAGGGTAATTCATAGAACGCGTTAAGTAACATTGTTTTTTTTTTTATTATTTAAATAAATAAAAAATAGGAAATCAAAGTTCCCCAAGTTAGCAAACCTTTATTTTACGGCGGGTCCCTCGATTGTATGGTACGTCACTCTTATGTTCTTCATGTATTACGAGTTAGAAATATATTATTTTATTTATTATTAGGTACCGCAAATGAGACTAAAATAATAACAAAGGTATTTTACCGACTTTCCAATAGCTTGCGCAACATACTGTTTTTAAGTAAAAATAGCTACTTGGGTGTTACGTAACGTTTTGAGAGGGGGGGCGGGGGGGTGTACAGAAAAACGTTAGTAACGCGAATATTAATTTAATTATATTATACAATTTATAAACTGAAACTGACCTGCATCGTTTGAAGTTACTCCACTAATCACTAACTCAATACGCTTACGATCAGCTGAAGTGCGTAAGTTAATCTGTTATACACAAAAAATAGTCCCGATTAAATTAAACTCTAATATTTTAAAGAACAATAAATCATAACATTACCATATATTAGATTCTCACCCGTCCAGCGAATGTCAAGCGCTGTCCGTCTTTGTACCACGTGATCACAGGCTCAGGTCTACCGACTGCGGTACAATTAAAACGCACTGTACTCGCACGCATCACCTCTTTCGACAACGGCGGGAGAGTTATCCTGACCGGTTCAGTCAGAGTAACGTTGAAGGTCTGAAAGTTAATTTTCAAATATTTGTATATGTTCCGGTTTAGTGGTCCAAAACTTTGATTAACACTGACGGGAAGACAATACACGAAATGTTATTTTATATTGTCTGGAAAAAAATACCATAATTACGTGAACATAAAATGGGGAGTAGAGGGGTCCAATAAAATCTCATTTATAGCGGGGGATATAATCGAAAATCTCTCGTCAAGTCTAAAAATAAATAAATAATGTTACAGATGATAAAATAAAATATTTTTAGTGTTCATTTTGCCCGCTTAAATGTCTGTTTAATTGCCCACTGTTAGTTAGGCCGATATATCAAAACGTAACTAATATCGGTTACGCGTCCCCATATCATATCATATCGATATACCAAAACACATAGCCGTTTTCACATAACCAACGAAAACTTCAGCGCGAACACGAAACCGAAACTGGTAAAACGGTGACGGGCGCGCAACGGCTAAGAGCGGCGCGACAGCTAAAACCATATTATCTGCATCTCTTTCTTATAATGGTAACTTCATACTCAATAAAAGAGTTGAGGCGAATATGGTTTTCGATTTGATTTAGCGGTTTTAAAGCAACTGTGTACATCGCAAAATATAACTACAAGTTTAAGCAATAAAGTCGAGTCTTTACTCTTTTATGGTTATAATTATTTAGTTTCCGTAATAAAATAGTGTATTTTAGAAAAAGTTTGTGAAACTAATCATTTTTTGTTGTATTGAAGTATGCCTTATAATAATTATTATATTAAAATATTAAAAATTATAATAATCTATATATATATATATATATATATAAGAGATTTCCACGTATACATTGACTCATCACGATATCTCTGAAACTATAAGGCGCAGAGACTTGAAATTTGGTAGGGATATTCCTTTTACCGAGTAGAGGTCAGCTAAGAACGGATTTTACGAAATTCTACCTCTAAGGGGGTGAAAAAGGGGGGCAAAGTTTATATGGGACAACATGATTCCTTGGTCCAATCTACTTCAAATTTCGCATAAATATTCTTTAACAGAATTGGTTGAAGACGTGTTTCGTATTTTATCGAAATTCATCCTCTAACGATGTTAAAAGGGGGGAGAAAATTATTTTGATATAAATACTCCATAGTGATTTTGATTTAAATTAAAATTTATTTTGACACATGTTTGACAACCAATCCGTCTGTTATAAAATATTTTCCAGTATTGACGCAGGTGTAGGTGATAAAAAATATAATTTTATATTTTTTGAAATTTTAGTTAAATACCCGTGCGAAGCCGGGGCGGGCCGCTAGTACTATAATACAGTGCAACCTCGATATAACGAAACTGAAGGGAATTAGGAAATATTCGTTATACCAAGTAATTCGCTATAATGAGGTTTGTTATATAGAGGTTAGACTGGACTGCGATTCGTTTTAACGAGGTAAGAACTTGGAATTAAGTGGAAATAATTAATAGGATACGTTATATCAAGGTTTTAAGTTGAAAAAATTCGTTAAATGGATGTAAAAATACCTTCTACCTATATTCTGCAATGATTAAAAAATCGTTATAAAGAGGTTTTTGATAAATGTTATTCGTAATGTAGAGGTATATTTTGTATTATCTCTTACGGGCAGTTCTAGGGGATTTCGAAAAATTCGTTTAATCGAGAAATTCGTTATATTGAGGCTCGTTATATCAAGGTTGTACTGTATTACTATAATATTTAATATTTTATAACCAAAAGACGTAGTTTTTCAAAACATTTGATATAAACTTGTTATAGTTTATATTTAAACTGTTTTAACCTTGTGTTTACGTTACGCAATTGATAGCAAAACATTACTACTGATATCGATGTATGAAAACGGTTTTCAATATCGATATGGAAACTTAATATCGGCTACGTAGCCGTTTGATCTAAAAACCGAAAACGCTCATGTCTACTGTTAGTGCTTTTAATTTTATTAAATTTAAATATATAGTGCACCTGAACGTATTATTTTCCCGATTTATAAAAATAAAATTAGTATTATAAGTTATTAACTACTTTAGCGCAAATCTTAAGATAGGGGAGGGGGATCTAAATTGAATGAAAAACAGCTCACGTAATTAATGGATGCTAGATTGAAAAATGTATAATCACATTCTGAAGCTAAAGATTGTTTGTTTGTACTTGCAAAAATTTGACACTATTTATAAATTCCATCTATATTAAAAACTATCGGCGTGTTCCCATTACGCCGGACCGGCGAAATCACCGGAAACTGGATCCCGGAACGAAGTGTTCACTTTACACCGGATCGGCAAAAACACCTCACAAAACACCGGAACCAGATAAATGTGAACAGCTTCATATAAAATGTATGGCCACTAGCCTTGCCGGTAGTTTCACCAATCTGGTATCCGGCGTAGTGGGAACGAGGCCTATCTCTCTCGTCTAGTTATTATCCTATATATAACTGGCTATAAAACATCAGGATATACGATTTCACAACGAAACGGTATCCAAAAACTTCAAAGCGGGTCAAACAGCAAAGGATGTCTTGTCAAATATCTTAACAAATCTTATCTTAGAAAATCGTTATGCTCAATATTCCCTGCATTAAAAATTCTTTAGAAAACTTTTTTTTTTTTAATTTAAGTATAAAATTCGTTTTTTTCAGGATTTTAAAAAAGCAATTATATTATCGTTCACAAAGCGCGTTGGCAGCTCATTCACCGGACAGAAAATGACGCCTCGGGCTAGATACGACGCAAGTTACAAGATTACGCGATTATTTCATTATCTTTTAAATGGATAATTTTTCATTTTTTTTGAAATAAATTCATTTTTCATAAACGTATATTATTGCAAACATACTCAATTCAAATATTTTTTATAAAACGCAATGTTTTTAAGAAACGTCTTGCGGGAGTTGTTTCAATAATTTGTATTAATATTTTTATACACAGGCCTATTATGTGTAAAATTTATCTTACTTATATTTTTTACATTTTATATTTCGTATCAAGATTGACTTTAATTTCAAACTTCCACTTAAATAGATATTAATTTTGACAACCTGATTTATAAAGCACCATCTATTATGATACCTCAGACTGTTTGTTCAGTCTGTATAAGCGGGTACCACAGCGGAGTAAAGTTTCTCAAAATTTCTTTCAAAACACGCAGTTTTATGATATTTTTCTTAACCACCGAAAAAAAAAAAAAAATATGTATATCAGTCAGCTGTTATCCAAAAAATATAGACATTAAGTTACTTAACTTAGGAATAGACGACCGTTTGTGTATGCTAAATATATCTATCTATATCTATATATCTATCTAATCAAGCACTTGAAAATTATTCGATCAAACCCTACAACCGTATACTAATAGTATCGACATCTTATCCACTTGGAAAACTGAATTCTCTAGTAAAAGCAAGGAATTTATATACAAACTATAATGCTCACGTGCACTCAAAAAACGTTCCTACGGCCGGGATTGCATCTCTTTCTACCATGGATTCAAGGCAATTCTCGTAAGAAAGAGACAAAATACCAGTTGTCAACGAAATGCTCGGAACGATTTTTCACTTTACATGTTATAAACCAATGTCAACCATACATCAAATATTTTAAGGTGCATATTTGAATATACCATTTTATTAAGTGAACGTTCCAGTTATGATATAAGTTCTTTGAGTAAAAGTAATGTTAAAAAAAAAACTATTATCAATGGTAAAACATTTTAAATAGGTCATGGTGTGATATATGATTCCACTCCCATCAGTTGTAACGTGATTCTCTACAACTGTAACCTTCGTCATTTTTTTTTATGTTAGTTGGATAGGCAAACTGGCAGACGTGTCACCTGATGGTAAGTGGTCGACGTCGCCCATGAACATAAACCAGTTTACCTGGAACTAGCCCAGCCAACTCATTTATGTGTTGTCTATCCTGAGACATATGATGTCTGTGAGACATATGAAGTCTCAGTGCCAGTAATTACACTGCCTGTCTTGCCCTTCTTTCCGAAACACAGAAAAGTTGTTTCACGGAAGAAACAAGCAAGATGGTGGTACCCATGCAGCCGGGAGCGCGGCACAGCGCATCCCTCCCACTTGTAATAAACAGACTTTCTAAAATAAAAAAAAATCGTTTTAGTAGATCCTGATTTTAGCGCGTTCAAACAAACAAATAAACTCTCCGACATCATATTATTAGTATAACTACACATTACGTACGTTTTCAGTATTAAAAATCTTTGAAATAAAAAAAATAGGATAAGATCAATTTACAAGAGGATAATAAAATAAATATTTAATACAAAATCGCTATCGCTTATATATTTGGCTACAATTTAATAGAATTACGTAAATAAAATACTCTTCTGAATATAGATATTCGTTTGATGTTCAAATTCGACGAAATATATTGTTTTAGTATTTTTTAAATTCATTTGTCGCTTCATGATCTTAGATAATTTATAATTTCTTTATATTAAAAGAAAAATCAAATTACTTTCAAATATAACTTTTGTAGCTAAAGACAAGTAAATACATCTTCTTTCAATATTAATCAATCGAATACTCGATAATATTTGACTCAAAAATTAATTACTCTATTAATAATTAAGATCGATTTATAATTTTATAGCGGATATTACATCGTCCCCGTTAGTCAATTATAGTATATGCTTTATGTAATAAGAAATATACGTAATTATAATAATAAATTAAGAACCAATTTAAAAAGTTGATAATAAAGTTATCTGAAATATAACGATATCCTACAAATAAAAGTTTCTGATATTGTTTCACTATCAAACACCACTTTATCCGTCAGATAATTCTATTCACAACCTGTGAAAATAAGTTAAAGTTTATAAGTTGAGGTGAAAAGGACCTAAGTGCCTGTTTTACATCAACTACTTACCAAAGTTAATATGACGTATTCAAAGCGTAGTAATGATCATTTAATGATAGTTCAACCACTAACGCCGAGTTGCACGAAACAAATTTTAAATTTAAGTGTTTATTAAACTAATTTAATCACAAGAATCGTGATTATCTGTTGCACGAAACCTACATCTGATTAAGTTAACAAAAAAATTTAGACCTATCTAACGGATGATTAATTCCAACAGCTTTAAATTAATTATGAGATCAATTAATTTTAAGATTAATTGCAACTTAACTAACGGAAAGTTAGCGACGGTTTCGTGCAACTCGCCGTTAGTCAAATATTAGACTATTAGACTAGCTTAAGTTAAAATAATAAAATCATTTCTACATATGACTACGGAATATGTATAAAATTACTTTACCTTGACCAGGTCACTGTGTCCTTCCACCTCACAGCTGTAGACTCCTTCCTGATCGTATTTAAAATTGGATAGTTCCAAGACCTCCTTCGTTGTCTCCAACTCACTTGTTCTTCCACCAGGAGGCGTTAGTTTCCATATTAACTGTAAAAGTAAATATAAGAAGAAGTCATTATAAATGTAAATCAACAACTATAAACTCAATTATATAACTTAATTTTTATATAAAAAAGTATCATAGAATTTTGCAATATTTATTCATCAATATAGTTAAAAATAAATCACTAATTACTATAAATTGAAATATTCAGTGTATGTTTGTTCGTCAAAAGCATTAAAGAGGAAGGTAAAAAGATTTCCAAATGTTTAATTGCGATAACCTTAAATCATAACGGAAATTTATAATCAGAAAATAACCCAAGGTTATTAAAAACCTTATTTATCCTTTTAATTTTGGTATAATCACTTATAGAATAGATCATATGAAGTTGGTGTTATTATCTTACCCTCGGTCTTGGCCACCCCAGCATAGGACAGAACAGTCGGACGCTGCCCCCACTCGGCACAGCGATTTGGTCATCGTGTTGCACGGTAAGGAACGATGGTTTTACATCAACTGACTCCTCAACCGTCACGCGCCCTTCACGACTGGTGCGGGTTTTGTTCGCATTGTTGTTTGATGCTATACATCTGTTTAAGAAATAGCTATTAGCTAAATATAAAGCTACGAAGCTGATTATTTTATGCATAAAAGTACAACTCATGCGAATTAAGATACAATTAATGACTCTAAAAGGTCTTTAACTTTTTTTTAAAAATGTTTTAAGATGGTCATGTCGAAATTTCTAAACTATAAATAATCGCGGAACATACATGGGGGTGATTCGGATAGCCCACAACATGCCGGACCTAAATTTTTTTATGACGTCAATTGACCGGCCATTCTGTATAATTTCGACGCATTGGCGCAGTGGTCATTATCGCGTCTTATGCGCTAGCGGTCGCGGGTTAGATCCCTGCACATGACAAATATTTGTATAGGCCATACGGATATTTGTCGTGGTCTGGGCGTTTGTGCTTGTGTTGTGTGTGTTTCCGGACCCAAGACACAGGATAACATCTTATTTAGGGTCGTTGAGTGTGAGACGTTTATTTATTTATGTAACGCAACGATTATAACGCAGTATCAGTAAGACACCGCCACCTTAAGACGTGCGTTAAATACACGCCCTGTTTCACGTAGGAGGCTTCATAATAAAACCCTCACTACGCTAATAAAAATTCTATTCTTAACTCAATCAATGTTATATTGAAGTTTCAATGTCACACGAACTTGTTTTTTTTTTTCTTTTTTTTTTCATGTAAATAATATTAAATATTTAAAAATAAACATTTCATTAATACTTATTACTTTGGATGACGTCTATCGTTATTACTTCTCTCGTATAAACAATAGCATTATATTCTATAGCCTATCGTCCTTAACAATCAGACATATGGTTTTTCAGATCACAGGCAGCTTCAAAGATTTTTCCACGTTAAAACCAAACTCTTTTGCTATCACTAAAAGGACATATTTCACTTCTTGCTAACTTTATGATAGCCAATCAGTAAGTTATATGCGTAATAAACTACAACGTTTATACAAACAAAAAAAAAAATATATCTGAAACTTATCCGTTGAATACCTTTCTTTGTTAGATAACTATCTGTAACTTTACCAGTAACCAGTGAAATGAGCCATGAATAAATCAAAAACAACTTTATTCAAATATGCCCCACGAGCACCTTCGAATCGTCATTTTACAAACTAACACTTTAAAGTGATTATTATTTTGTAAAAGTAAAGCTACCACCGATTCGGAACGTAGATTCAGCAGAAAAGAATCGGCAAGAAACTCCGCAGTTACTATTTTGAAAATAATATATAAACTGTGTTTTAGTACAAAATTAGTAATATCTTGCATGAAATACAGCGCCACTAAGTCCACACATCTTTATCAACTAAGTAATCCTGCACCGAACAATACGCTTTATCTATTTTTTTTAAATAAAATACTTTAAATTTATGTTGAGAGAAAGTATGATATTACACCGCCTACGTTATTTCGGCTGGCTTCAAATTATCTCCATATTAATTACAATCGGCGTATCGATTCGCTCATGTGACATATCGATGTACAGACCGACAGAGTTCTCACTTGTAACATTATATATAACCCTCACGTATACAAGGATATATTATATCAGACATCTTACTTCAGTGAATGTTAAAGGAATGAAAGGTTAAACGTTGAGAACAAGACGTCGACAAGAAGACAAGGGCCTAAAGTAGATAATGCGATTGAGAAGGTAAATCTTATTGAAGTCCCTTGTTTTGATCGAAAATTAAAGTACGAACGTCTATAAATAGTTTATTTAATCAATGTTATGTACTGATTTAATATATATTTGATGAGATATTTTTTTAGAATTTTACAAGTACATTTGTGTCGATTCTTATTTTTGAATGTAATGTCGTCAAAGACGTAAATTTTAAGAAATGTTTTTTATTAATAACTAGCAAACCCGGCGAACTCCGTTTCGCCACCAGCAGGCTTCGTTTTTTGTAACATTTCGTTTGGGGATTAAAAGATGAAGAAAAATTATGTATATTTCTTGTGACATGCAAAACCGTATTGGTTTGTAGTACATGCTATGTATCAGAGATGGCGCTGTATGTGAAAATGATTTTCCCTGTTTTCCTGCTTTTCTGTCGAAATTTTTCCTGAAATTGCTATAAACCTCACGGAGCCCGAGACCTTTCCAACGAACGCAAAACCGTGGAAATCGGTTCGTGCGTTCTGAAATTATAGCGTCAGGAAGGAAAACCCGACTTATTTTTATATTATAGATGATAATAAAATATATTTAAAGAGTTAGTTACCCTTTAGATACGCTTCTCGTATATGAAGATGAAGTCTCTGCCCAGAAGTGGGACGTTTAGATGCTAGTCCAGTTCAGTTCAAAGAGTTTGTTTTGATTGCAATAAACTCGTGATAACAAACTTACTTCTAAACTAACTTACAATACTTATTAACTACGAAATGTCAAAAGTTGTAATACATTAGGTACATTAGGTCATGTTTTTATTACAGACAACCTAACTGTCAACAAATCAAACGGGTATCGGAAGTCAAAGCAGGTGAAATCGCGTGTAACATCTATTATTATAATTTAAATTTAAAATGTGATTGCAGTTTTACAATTTTTACCTTTATTCTTTATTTAAGCTAATCGTAAAAATTGCCGTTCAGTGACCGGCAGAGAAGAACAGTCCGACCTCTTTCTTGGTGTCATAAAAGGCGACCAAGGCCATAGTGGTGCGAACGACTGATACATGAACCAGAATGGTGATGGGAAGCAGCGTCACCATATACTAACATAACACACTGCGCTCGCCAACCCACCTATCAAGTGTGGCTAGTATTGGCAAACCACCCAGAGATAATGGAGGCAGCAATGGACATCCAACGGCTTATATAGTGGTAGTGGTGGTGGTGATAGTAACAAAATATATATTCTTACACACCTGTATAAGCCGGCGTCTTTTTTTTGAACATCTGTGATGAGCAACTCGTTTTCTAGGAAATAATATCTGTAACACACAAACGTACATCAATATTATATTTGTTTTCAAAATAAATATAAATCTACCGGAATTTTCGATATTATTTTCCCGTAAGACTAAATATATCCTTCAGAGTTTTGAACACGTTTTCATTTATGGATATTGTTTATATTTTCTGGAATCGTAATGTTTTACAGTCTACGTTACTTTTGAATGATATAATAATAACACTCTTTATTGCACACCGAGAACAATAGTCATAACAAATTAAGAAAGATGTACAAAGGCGGTCTTATCGCTAGTAGAGCAATCTCTTCCAGACAACCTTTTTAATTATCAAAAAATTATTAAAATCGTTATAGAATAAATATGTATTTATTTTCTATATTTATATATTTTTTGCTTCTTTCCTTAAATTGTGTTTTTTTCCACCGAACTTTATATTATACTACTTCAAGTATTTTTAACTTATAAATAATGATCAGTGGAAAATTTATTGATTGTTTGTGTAATCTTGTTTGTACTGTAAAAATGTTAATTTCCCAATAAAATAAATAAAATAGCTAACTTACCTATAATCTATTGGCACAGCTACACCATCCTTGGTCCAGGAGATATTGGCTGCAGGACCGGAGCTTATGCGGCAAGGGATCGACAGCGGCTGACCAACCCTCGCTGTGACATTTTCAGGCTGTGCAGCGAACTGCTTATCCATATCTGGAAAGATATATTTGGGTTCTATAATGGTAAACAATGCCGTAGCGTTACATAAGATTTTTTTCACATTATATGAAAATCATATCACTATCACACGCCTCCTTACCTCAATTAGAGATTTACAATTCTAAGACTAATAAACACAGTTTCTTTCGTAACAATATTATAATCCCTATACAAAACTACTAAACAGAGTAAATAATTAACTGTTGACGTTGCCAATCTATATAGTTCTCTGCCTAACGAAATCCGTCAAGATGAATCGGTCAATATTTTTAAAAGTCCTAAGTTCTTATTTATATATAAAAAATTCTATATCTATGTGTATTTACATATTATATATTGAAATGTACGTACGGGTAAATAGCTTACAAGTTATATTTTGTTTTATGTAGGTATATATATTAATTAATTATTATGTAATATTATAATGTTGCATTGCTTTGTTTACGCACGCTTTCAAGCACTTTTTTCTTAAGTTAAGTACTTTCAACAGGGTTTGCTTGGTGGCTTGGATGAGATCGCTTTAAGTTTGTATTTTTTTTTTTTTAATATTAAGATAGGCCTTGTGGTGGTCAACCACTATTTCACCTGATGTTAAGTGAAAATGCGGTCTAGGATGGAGCACGCTTACCTAGAAGTAACCTATTCACTCGCGACTTAAAGATCCCCAGGTTGTAGCTATCGGGAAACACAGACGCTGTAGAGTTTCATTCTTTGGCCGTACGCATTAAGAAGTACTAGCAAATGTATTTTTGATGTGTGCATTACAAAAATAATACATTAACAAAAATTTAGAGACTCGACACAACTTCTACGGATAATTTTAAACTCGATGCTATTTTTAAATAAAACTTAATATGAAGTTAAATCAGTTTCATACTTTTACGTATTTTGTTTAAACTGTAAAATTTAAAAATGTACTCAAAGCGGTGTTTAAAAGCGTTTGTAAAAAATTACATCCAGATTTATTTTAAAAGACCCTTTTCGATTACCCCTATCGAGTGAGCTAAAAAAACACCCTCACAATTTTACTTTATAAAAAGAATATATATATTTTAATTACTGAAACATCAACTTCCAAAACACGATCGTTTAATAACTGTAAACTTGAAATTTCACGCGACTTCACCCGCTTGGTGTTCCACCGCGTTAAGGTACTGTTACACATGTTCATTTCTAGCACGAAAGCAGACTACTTATGAACAATTGCTACTTAGTAGCATGAGTGTCGAAACATTGCTAATAATGAGCATGCTAATTTCGAGCATGCTCAAAAATCGACGATCATGCGATTTTTGAGCATGCTTCCTGCAGCGCGGATGGAAGTGGGCGCACTTTTAGCATGTCTAAACAGGTTTGCTAATTGAAATATATGAAAATAAAAAGATAAAAATAAAAATCATGCATTTTACCTAATAAAAGAAGCCCGAATTAACTATTATAATAAAAGAAGTCTGCCAATGTAGTTTCGTTATTATCGGTCCAGCCGTATCGGAAATCAGCCGGAACAAATAAACAGACAGTCTATATTACAATTTGTACTAATTGGCGTAACTCTATTAATTTACAAATCATGGAATTTCTTTTTCTGCATTATAAAGAATCTAACAAGTTATTTGAACTATTGTGACCGAATGAATGAATGAATGGGAATCGATAGCATAACCGTTACTACCCTTAATCTTATTTATTTCATTGTAATATATTGCATCAATTGCAGTTGTACTGTTAAAGTATCTTCTCATCAAGGGAAGGATTGGAACCCTCCACTGCAGATTTGTAGATACATGTCTGGGAATTTATCCCAAGGCTATCAGGTTTCATCGCAATGCTCTTAACCGAGCTGAACTTGAACTAACGAGATGATGTTTTAAGCAAATTTTGCACTTGTAATCGATTCGAACCCGTGACCTTTTAGTTACGATTCACGTGTTACATCCGCTAGACTAATTAGGCTTCAGTTCAATTCTATGTAATAGTAAACTTATCGGAAGTCAAAGAAAACAATCAGTGCTCTCGATTATTTATCGATATTTACGTTAGTATGCTGTCTAAACATGAATCAGTAAAATATTCATTAATTACGTTAATAAAGCTGTATTCACTACATATCAGTGAATTTCAATAACAAGTTAGTGAATACTCAAATAATAAACATACACATATTCAAATATCAAAAGAGTGGACTCTGATATTCACAATATTCCTATATTGAATAGTCACTAATTCTGCGTGGTACGATTCTCACATTGATAAAAAATGAATATTCACTTGAAATTAATGAAGTATCACTATTTAATATTTAGAGTGTTTTAGATTAAGATAAATAAGCCTTCAATAAAATTTGTCAAAAATCCTTTATTTAACATAACAACGCAGTCAAATTTGCGCAGTAAGAAACATGTCGCAAAATAACGTATTCCCGTACACCTACACAGCACTATAATTTCCTCACTAAAGCAATAAAACACACGTTTATAAACTCGGATGAAACTGTTTTCAAACAGTTTGCACGATTAAACGATTGCGCTAAACAGATTCGCGCAAAAAGAGCAAAACGATATGTCTATGCGTCTTTTGAGTTGCGAACTTTAGTCAGTCGAATTTGTTTTTATAAACAATTATAACATATTTTTTTGTAATTGTCACGACGACTAATAGTCTTTTGTAATATACGCAGTTCATTCATTCATTCATAACAGTTCATTCACAGTTATGTATTCAGTCAATATTCATGCGTTACTGTAAGTAAATCTCATAAAAATATTATTGATATTTGACTTGCTATTTCGTGAAAATTTTGTTGTCGTCTATTAACATATCATCAACAACAAATTATAAAATGACTAACTGATAGACAGACAGACACGTTACAACTTATATTTTTTTCTCTATAAGTAAATTGCATACGTGCAAAACTGGACCAGATTGTTAGTTCAATAATATAAATATATAATACATATTGCCTTAAATTACAATTATTTTAAATTGCAAATAGGAAACAGCACAATAAAATAATTTATTTCTGCTCAAGAAAACGAATCAACAATCATTTCTATAATTTATATTATCATTAATCATTAATATACCGCGTATAACTGAGAAAAGGATAATTAAATTACGCTATTATAAGCGCGGGTGGCAAACAAAGAGTATCTGTCTAGTTCAGGGATCGCGAACCAATGGCACGCGGCACAATATTTTGGGCACGTCGCCGATCACGAAACTCATAATGCATTAAGAAAAAAGGGGGACATACAATTGGGGCATAATTTCATCCGATAATTATCGAGTATTATTGATACGTAGAAGAGACAACCTTTTTTTTAGGAATACGCATAGCCTGGATATTATTTTTATTATTTGACCAATAATAATTATAAAGTCAAAATGATTTGATGGCACGCCTATGATCTCAGTAAATATCTGTTTAGAAAAATCGTCACGTTGAGGTATAAAGGTTCGCCGTCCCTGTGCTAGTTTGTATCTAATTCATTTAAGAAATTAGACAACGGTCTGTCTGTTTGTAAACAGATTAAGGCTGATCATACATTTCAGGTAATTTCTATATTAAATTGAAATTGATGACGCGTTTATAATATAGCATTCGATTTTTAAATACATATTAATATATATAAGTATAATAATAATTAAACTAATTAAATTTTTATTATGTATAATGCGCGAGACATAAATAATTGTATATATTACTTACTTACGAGACTATTTATTTTTAACTTAATCGTCATCAATCACAATATCAAAGACGTTTTGCTTCAATCGCGTGTAAAGGTTACACACACTTTTTTTTAACGTTTTGTACGGGGTCTAATATAAAAAATATATTTAAAAAAAAAATAGAAAGAAAATATATAGGATATTGTTGTGGAAGTAAACAGCAGAAATATTAGAAAAAAAAAATTTTTTTTAGATAAAAAAAAATTCTGAAACAAGTATATGCGTCAACCGTCTTTTGTGGAGAAGTACAGTTACAATAAAGTAACCGAGCCAAAAAGAATAAATACCCGACCCGGTTTAATAATTCCATAATAAGAAAAATTAAATGTCGATCATTTTTAGAAGCCATATTTCCACAGGCACACCAAAGCAAACAACGTTCCTCCTTGTGGGAATTGCAATAGAGCTTATCACATTAAATTGTACATGTCCAACAAAATTAACATTCTTATTCACACAATCGCTTTCATAATCAAATAAGCTTCGTTAAGAGCTTTTTATCCCAAGGCAATTGTTTTCAGAGAGAATTATGAAAAGCGAACATGTGTTATAATTACCCATATAACTTCGAGTACACATTTATTTTACTGATATTAATAAAAAAACGTAAAATGGAAACATTGTACGTCCTAAGGTTGGCTGGTAGAGAATGCATTTAGCATTAAGCCCTTCGATCTATAGATTAAGTCCGCCTTTTGTACTATTCAATATTGTGTTGTGCAATAAAGTATTAATAATATGTAAATAAATAAATATTTTTTGTATATTTATTCAAAAGTCTAAAACTAAAACATGAATCAGTGGAATTTCACTAATTTTAGTGACTATTCACTTTTTATCAATGTAAGAATCGTACCACGCAGAATTAGTGACTATTCAATGTATGAATGTGAATATCGGAATCCACTGATTTGATCATTGAATATTTGTATGTGTATTAAAGACTATTCACTAACTTGTAACTAAAATTCATTTATATGTAGTGAATATATACTTCACTAACGTAATTAATGAAAATTCCACTGATTCATGTTTAGAGAGTACAATATTATTAAAAGAGGAATAATTAGTTTGTTTATAGTCAGTGAACTGTGAATAATTATGGAGTCGATTTTAATAATTACTTCAGCATTATAAAACCTTATTATCCGAAAGTAACATAAGCTATGTACCTACTGGTGGAGTAGTAGCTGAACTGAGACAGGTTCCAATACTGGACAAAGGCATCCTCTATATCCCTTTCAGACCCGAGATTTTTTTTTACTTAAATCAATGTAGTTTTTACGACTTTTGTATTAAATGGTAGTGTAATTTAATAGAAAAATAGTAAAAAAAATCTGTTTTTAGCCAGAGACATTAGGGGTAGGTATCACGATCGTGACTTCTGGGTCTTACTTGTGCCTGCGCACGATCATGAGTTCGTTATTAATGTATAAAATAATTACATATTTAATGATTAAAGATTTAAATTGAATTTGTTTGCTTATGTTAACTTTAAGTTATAGTAATTTTAAATACTTCAAATATGAAGATACTTAAATTAGCGTAAGTGTGTTTGTGTGTGGTTTAATGAAACAAAAAGTTATTTATAAATATTGTATTTATTTTTAGGCTTTAAATCACAGTCAAGATAATATCACACATAATGCCCTTGTGGCAAATTGAAGCACTCAATCTTAAATAAACTTATAATTTTAAGTCTTACAGTTAAAAACATATCTTAAAAATCTTTAACAAAAAAAAAAAACAGAAAATGCTCTACTGGCGATAAAATTAAAAACAATCTTCTAAAAAAAACTAAAGTAATCAGTCTCATGTTTTCAGTCATAAATCAAAATAGTTGCTTCTTAGTCTTATTTAGTATGATAAAGGTAAAAGCAGTGTTTGTCACGACTAATGCATAAATAGACATCACACTTGCAACATCTTATTTTAGATCGTGAAGAACAGCTCTCGAAACGACATTTACGTGGAGCTTTTATGTCATCGAATGCAGGCAAGTGGTCGTAGCCATCGAATCTTTTTCCAATCGATGGATTGTTTGCCGGCTTGTATCGACTTGACATAATGTTTTGGACCTCAACAAGTGGAGACGATTCAAGCCGATCCCTATCAGGTGTACTAATAAGCGTTTCAGCTATTTCAAACCTAAATGTCAGTAGATCTTGAATGCGGTGACTTGGAATACCTTTAGCTAAGGAATCGCATCTGTATAGCCGCCATGCGTTTACTACAGCTAAGTCCAAAAAGTGAAGTATAACTTTTAAAGTCCATTTACGTGTTTTCATAAATGTTCTATAGTATTCCATAGACTGATCTAAAAGATCTACACCCCCCATAAATGCATTATAGGACGTCACTATCTTTGGAGCATCAACATCAACATAAAATTTTTGCTTCTTATCGTACCGTTTAACGCTTTCTATAGCCGTACCACCAGTACAGTTTGAAGCTGTAAGTACAGCTTTAGTGTCCTTCCATTTTACCACAACTATGTCCTCAGATACTCTTTGGTCAATGTCCCCCTTCTTCATCTTTTTGTCGTCTTTAAGGTTTAGGTTTTGGCGTTGGGGTATACGATTAGCCATGATGGTACCGGTTCCATGATATCCGAGTTGCATTAATTCTTCCAACAAAGGGATGGTCGTAAAATACCTGTCAAAAAAGACACAACTTCCACGAGGTACACTCTGGATAAGGCGTAGCACAACTGCAGGTCCGAGACCAAGAGGATGCATAAGTGCAGGATTTTGGCCGTAGTATATTTCAAAATCAATCATGAGCCCTTTACTAGTGGTGACAACGAAATTTTTAAGACCTACTGGGCGAGGCTTATTTTTAACTAATTGCCTAAGATGGCACCCGTGAAAGGAATCATCTGCTCATCTATTGAATATCTTCCTGGCGTTCTTAAGATTTTCTTGCAGCCATTTTGGACTGCATTTATCACCGGTTGGACTTTCCAGAGAGGATTAACTGTGTCTTGAATTGGTGGAGAATCGGTTTCCACGACGTGTAAATTATTTCGCAACGCCATAAGTCGGTCTCTTGTCATTACAGAAGCTATCATTTCAATCTTAATTTTTTGTCTCCAATACATTGCGATTCTAGGATAAGATAAAATTCCCATCATAAGATGAATACCATACAGTTTTTTCATTTCTTGCTTAGTGGTTTTTAGTATATCGCCAGTTTTTCTCATGTGATACATATTTGTACATGTTGACATGAGTTCAAAAAAATCGTCATTATAATAATCGTTAAAGTAATCAATAGGTGATCTAATTACAATTGGTTCTGGATGGCCAGTGTAATTGTGTGGTCTATCAATAAAATTGGTTTTCTTCCAAATGCGTGGACGTTGAATAACTTTCACTTTAATGTTATGCTTCTGTGAAGTCGATGGTCCTCCCTCATCGGTATCTTGAACACCAATAGTATTGGTCTTTCTTTGTTTGCCTCCCTTGCGTGGTGGAGTCGGGTCAGCTTCACAAGGTTCTTCATTTGCTACCAAGTCTTCACTTTCAAGCTGCGACGCGAAAAATTCGTCATCGGCATCGTCTAAATCCAAGTCCGAACAGTTCCCATCCTGCAGCAAGCTCAGCACGAGTTCTTCATTCAATGGTAATCCTAAAATAAATAAAAATTATAAAAAAACGGATAAAATTAGAGCAACTCACTTTCGTGCGTTAGTATAATTGCCACCTCGAGCTCACGATCGTGCTATATGTACTTTGCCAAGACATAATATAACAATCGAATTTATTTTACAAAAAAAAATTGTAATATTCGATTAATAAAACATTAATTAATGTATAAACATATAAATAATATTAGAAAACACATAAAATTGTATAAAAATAGATAAAACTTACGATGCTTTGTCCGGCAGTCAATAAACGCGGCCATCTTGCCGGCTCGTACGTGACGACTACTACACTTTGTCGAGAATACGAGCTCCTATTGGTTGCTTGACGAACTCACGATGATGTGATTTCGGTTTTGTGCTTGGAAACGAATTTGGCGCGGATTTAGATTTTTTTGAAAATGTGAGTCACGATCATGTTACTCAGGTTCGAAAGGGATATAGAAGAAGGATTTGAGCGTAATCCACCGCGCCTTTAATTTGCTTCTTAGTGGATAATTTCCTTCCTAAGATTATGACAGTCTTACGTGCTCTCCAAGACATAATGGGGAGACCTACAAATACAAGCAACCAGACCAACAACAAATATTTGTAGAAACACACACCTCTGTTCCGAGTGGGAATCTTTCGACTATTTATTTAAGACTGGTTTTACCATAAATGTTACTGCAGGTGAAACCGCGACTATTAGTCGTATAGTTCATAATTAAACAGAAACTAGCAACTTGGGATCAACGAGAAACAACTCAATATAATTCTTCTCCATTTCCACGTAAACAAATATATGATGATGAGGATTCAATCGTTGTTTGTCTTCACGGAAACTTGAATATCTGAATTTAATTTAAAAATTTCAGTAACGAAACACTGGAACGATCCTGAATAAATATTTCTCTTGTCGAAAGTAATTTCAAGGAATGTACCTACCTACTGTTCGAGAAAGCTACGAAATTCCTTTTTTAATGTAATATTATTATAAAAGTTTATAATGCTGTTTCTGTAGGACATTTGTTTTATACAAAAACTTGTTTGAGAATAAATTTTCTTTTGAGATAGGTAAAAACTGTCATTATGGAAATAGGTAGTAAACTGTAAATCTGTAAATAAATAAAAGAAAACAAAAGAGCTACATTTGGGTTATTGGCTCAGTGGATTAAGGAAAGTGTATATATAGGAGCTTAGAATGGGAAAATAGGTATTTTTTCTTCCAGTTCTCTATCGCGATATATATATTAAAAGATCAAGTAGGTTGCGCCTAAATTATATATCTAAAAATAGAAAAAATCCTTAAGTTAAAAAAAAAATAAGAAACTGGACTAAAAATAATTTAATTCTAGAAAATGTTCAACAGAAAAAAGTACAAAATAATCATGAAACGACGAATAGAGAAAACTACAATGGTAGCTAAACAAAGCGACCGCGTCCGCCGCACAAAGCTTGTCTTACCGTCTAGCTCGGAGGGATATAGCGAAACATCAAAAGATACGTCTTTTCTTTTTAAAATGTATAAAAATATCTTACTATTTAATCTCAATTTTAAAAGATATTTATTTCTTTTTTCGTTAACTACTGTCCTGTAAATTTCCTAAGACAGGGCTATAATCTACAGAACTTGCAATCTCAACTTCAACGATCAATCTCCTTCTTGTATTCTGCATCATACATGATATGGGCGAAATCATTTTTGCCATTTCTGTACTATTTAAAGCCATCAAACTAAAATATATAAAATAATATTTGAATGAATATAGAAGTACGTAATTTACACTTGATATAAATATCTGTCTATATTCCTGCTATACAATAGAGGATAATATTTATCATTATGTTATTTATATAAAAGATATGTAGGTAGTTTTTTTAATTAATGGTAGATACGTAAAATCTTAAATATATTTTATTCTATACATAAGATATTAATTTATCATAGTGATCCATATAATATATTAAAAGGTATAATTATTACCGAGTAAATTAAGAAGATACTTATTTAATTTGGAATTTCATCGATAAGGAAAAAAAATATTTTTGTCAAATTTTGATCCAAATCTGGTAAGACCGCTTACTCGTTTATAATATATTAATATTTATAATATATAACATACGGAAGAGAGTATTTCGGGCGGGTAACTTTCGGGCTATCTATGATTTTGGTTAGCTCGTGACCACGACAGTGTCACTGTCGATATATCGGCAAAACTAAAAGGTAATATTACTGCGTAGTTACATAAATATGAGAAACGATTATTGCGAAAATTTTAAATATACAATTAAAGGCCCTTGCCAGATAAGCCGGGAAAAAATGCCCCCAAAGCAATCGGGCTAATTTTTTTTTCTGAAATACCTTATACTGTGGACAACATCTCAGCCCAGTTTCAACTCTGAAATATCACGCGTTTTTGAGTAAAAAAAAAAAGTTTTTTTTTTTTGAAATCCATTTTTCTCCGAATCTACTTGACAATATTTAAAAAAATGTTTATGGGTTTTAAGATATCACTAACTAGTATTCCTAGAAAAATTCGCTCGATAATTGGGTAAGTTGGTCATAGGTAAAAATGCAATTATATTTTAAAAAAAATTTTTTTTAAGCCAAAAACGTATGGTACACCTTAGTTTTTTTTTTCACGAATTACTCTAATATTGATCTACAACATATATTTTTTTAAGATTTTTAAAAATATTAGACGATAGTTAAAAAAAATTAAATATTAAAAAAAAAAATTTTTGCCTTAAATTCCTTAAGTAGGTACAGTCATGTAATTTTTTTATACATTATCTCTTCGTCTCAGTTTACAAAATATATTTTTTTCATACTTTAAAAAAATATTAGATGATTGCAAGGATCATTAAACTTGTTTTTTAATCAATTTTTTCAACTTGTTTGTACTTAATTTTTTTTTTCTAGAGTCATTATTTATTGCTCTGCTCTTGAATAATTATTTTATACATATATTTAACAATATTAAATCTTTTAAACAACAATAATAAATAAACAATCAATTAATTATCATCATCACTATCTTCATGGATTACAAAAGTAATACTTTCTGTGTTGAATGAACGACTCAATTTTTATGCAGGTCTAGGAATTTTTGAAAGGTATCGGCCATATGATAAATGATAAATAATTGCTAAAATAATAAAAATAAAAATAATAATAATAATAAAGTTCGTAATTACAATATTATATAACAATTTGTGGATAGAGAAGTATTATTTTTGCCTAAACATTAAAAACAATTGCAGAGTGATTGACATAAATCATATTAGACGCCACTGAAAACTTTTGAAGACTTAACAAGCTGACAAACCTGAAGTAAGTAAATGATTCACAAAGTGAGCTGATGAGTTTGCCTGGCAGGTAGCATTGCAAGCAGAGACGGGAAAATTCAATCTGGCACAATTTTTCGAGTAACAAGAATTCGTTGTTTGAAAGATTTAATATTGAAATGAAATGAAATGAAATGAAAATATTTATTTCGTCATAAGGTGATTTTACACACTTAACGAATGTAAAAAAAAAAAATCATTTAAAACAAATACTTCAAATTATTACAAGTTAATGTCTCGGTAGACATAACATTACTATTATATTATATTATAAATATATTGTTAAATAAAAGGTAAAAGACCCAGTTATTGATATTGGCCTAGTTATTGACACTTGCAATTTTATTTTAATTAAAAAAAAAATACATTAATAAATATATTTTTTGAATTATTTTTAAGATAATTGATTTTTTGAGAAGATTTTATTTTTTTAATTAGAATAAAATTGCAAGTGTCAAACAACTAGGCCAGTTTCAATAACTGGGTCCTTTACCTTATGTATAAAATAATTATTCAAGAGCAGAGCAATAAATAATGACTCTAGAAAAAAAAAATTAAGTACAAACAAGTTGAAAAAATTGATTAAAAAACAAGTTTAATGATCCTTGCAATCATCTAATATTTTTTTAAAGTATGAAAAAAATATATTTTGTAAACTGAGACGAAGAGATAATGTATAAAAAAATTACATGACTGTACCTACTTAAGGAATTTAAGGCAAAAATTTTTTTTTTTATATTTAATTTTTTTTAACTATCGTCTAATATTTTTAAAAATCTTAAAAAAATATATGTTGTAGATCAATATTAGAGTAATTCCTGAAAAAAAAAACTAAGGTGTACCATACGTTTTTGGCTTAAAAAATTTTTTTTTAAAATATAATTGCATTTTTACCTATGAACAACTTACCCGATTATCGAGCTAATTTTTCTAGGAATACTAGTTAGTGATATCTTAAAACCCATAAACATTTTTTTAAATATTGTCAAGTAGATTCGGAGAAAAATGGATTTCAAAAAAAAAAAACTTTTTTTTTTTACTCAAAAACGCGTGATATTTCAGAGTTGAAACTGGGCTGAGATGTTGTCCACAGTATAAGGTATTTCAGAAAAAAAAATTAGCCCGATTGCTTTGGGGGCATTTTTTCCCGGCTTATCTGGCAAGGGCCTTTTAAATAATAAATCATAACATTTATATAGTAGCAGAGAGTTTTTGGTATGAAATCAAATATGTGTCCTGACAGTACACCGAGCGTCAGAGCTATGAAATTTTAGAAATGTAAAGTAGCGACACGGAAAGCCTTAAAGAAAACATGTAAGATATATTATGTACTTGTCTAATTTATAACTTTGATCAAAGGAAAACTCGAACTAATTTAACCATTTTAAACTTTCATGTCTCTAAAACCATTGTTAGATTGTAAAACAGGATATTTACGGGTATCCATGACGACGCTTGTATTAGTGCCAAAATATTACACTTAATTTTGTCACTTAAAATCAACAACGATTAACATATTAAATGTCTCGTTTACGTCTCAATAATAATAAAAAATACAATATAAATATAAATAGCACGTTATAATCCATTGATTGATTCAGCCTGCTGATGTTATGTTTTTAATCTTTTGAGGGTAGAATGGAAAAATCCACCACCATAGTCGTTTAAGTTCACCGGTGAATGTGAGCCTATCCCATGATCTCTGGAGAGGTTTGCCAATACTTGGCAGGAGGGTTGTTGTGCGCTACTCTTCTTTTCCGTCAAAAAACGACACAAAAAAAAACATCCATGGGAACTTTTGCATTTATAATATTAATAAAATTTTAGTCAAAGTAATTCTAATTAGTTTTTACGTATCTTACACGAACACTAACTAGCGATTAGGTTTACTGTGGCTTAACCCGTATTTGATGAGCTCTGTAAGCTAACAATGGGATCAAACACACCCGAAGCCGGTCGGAGGTTGAGATCAAGAGGAAATCCACACAATCCTTTTAGGACCTTTTATTGAAGTAACTTTAACGTACAAACGACTTTCGGTCGCGATTTACCTTGCGACGGACAAAACAATAAACGTTAAAATTCTATACCAATTTGTAAATGATTGGCCCGTTGGCGCAGTTTACAGTGACTCTGCTTTTTGCTCCAGGGCTCCGGGTCCGATACCCGCACCGTGACGGGGATTTAAATACTGTTCTGACATTTATGTCCTTGCTTATTGTTAAAATGGAGTTTTAAATAAAACTGAACTGAAACAGTCTGTAAACAACCAACTGTTGGGCAAAGGACTCTTCTCCTAGGAAGTTGAACGTTTTAATTTTAATTAGGTACGCTGTATCACTGTTAGTTGGCTATATACTTATTCCAGAATCTCTTTCGAACATACAGAATTCCACATTTGAACCCGCAAGCGTTCTGTATCTATTCATTTCTTCTATCCATTATGCCATCTTGACTTATTTTATAACCATCAGACGGTGAAATATGAAATATAGTAACATAATAAACAATTTTATAAACTCGCGAAAATCAGCCGGATTGCGTTTGGTTTCAATTTGGACGCTTCCGCTCCAGATCCACGTGATCTTATATACCATGAGGTATATGTTATAACGCCTGGATAGACTAATAACTACTATTGACGCTTTCATATAACTCCAGCTTTATTATTACCAAAGATGAAAAATAAGATATTCAAGTAAGTTATTCATTCGTAAGAGACACCCACTGATCATTTCGGTAACAATGGTATCCTTTGACGTTAAATACGATAAAAGTTGTATATAAATGATCAAATGTAGCAAATATCCCTCATATTACGTCTCCTTACAAACCAGTCGAGCGGAAAATGTTTCATGCATCAAGTGATATATCTTATTGTCATTCTTATATTATATTTCATTTTAGCAGACATGTAGCTTCTGCCGTTACCCCATAGAACTCATGTTCGATTTATGATTTTGACTGGCATGTTGGCTCAAGTGGCAGTGATCCTGCTTTCTGCTTCAGGGTTGTAGGTTCGATTCTCGCCCCGAATCTTCGTGTAATATATATTTATTTATATAGGTATGTATTATTTATACGTACATATATTACAAAAGAAAGTATATCAGTCGGCTGTTCCCTAAAACAAATATTAAGGCCTGCGTTAGGAACAGACGACCGTGTATGTTAAACATATTTATTTATTTATAGATTAAGAAATTATAATTCAACTGGATGTAGACAGAGATTCTGAAGTTTTCGTATGATTAAAAGCAAAGTAGAGGTTTTATACGATTACGCTTCCCTAGATAATTGCTATTTGGTATTCACTACTATTTTTTCTGTGCCTATATTATAAATTTGAAATGTAAGTTAGTTTGTTACGCTTTCACGCGAAAACTACTTAACTGATCATCATGAAACATTGTACACATATTCTTGTTAATATATAATAAATATGTTATATAATAAATATATTAAAAGTAACATACTTTTTTTTGGTCGCGATAACCAAAATCCAAACGGACGAAGCCACGGGCAGAAGCTAGTTAGTATATATTATACTATTAAAGTAAACAACTAGTAAGTATCATGTACTGTTTGTATACTATATACAAGTATAGCTTCTCAGATATAAGACGATCATATTTGTGTACCGACTACCGAGATTGCTTCCGATTGAAACAATCGTGGCCGATCAAAGGGAATGATTGAACGAGATATTCGGTCGTCGAGTGTCTAATTAACCTTAATTAGGCGGACGGCTAATAACCGGTAATTTATTCTCGTTCGACGCATGCGCACCGGCTGCATACGAGTGCAGGAGTTGCGTAATATACGTTTGTAATATTTATTTATTTGATTTTATGAAAAACTGTTTAGGATACTGCCTTCAAGTCGAAAATTGAGTTTTTGACAGAATATTAGCTATAAATTGTCAATGCGGATGAAAACCAGATATCCATAATAAATCTTTGTTACCGTGCAATTAAGTCCTTACCGTTTATAACACTTACACGAACTAAATGGAAGTGAATCAAATTAGCCTGTAAATGTCCCACTACTGGGCAATGGCCTCCTCTCCATATTTTTTTGGAGAGAAGGTTAAAGATTTTAGAAGGTTAAAAGATATTAGAGAAGGGTTAAAGCTCCATCCACCACGCTGCTCCACTGTGGGTTAGCGGTTATTTTTCCCTGGCATGAGTAGCAATCGCTATTAAATGTCTCTGAATTTATTTATGTATATAAGTATACTTATATGTATATATGTGACATTAAATATAGCATCTATTGTTATATAGTTATTCATATGTATACGAACTTTTTTTTTGTTCGTTCAGAATTTTGCGCCCTTCCCGTAATTTATATGCTAGTCCTATGCCGCAAGGTTGCCTTGAAGAGATGGCTGTATTAACGATAAGGCCGCCTGTTGCAACTGATGCAAGTTGATTGTTTTAAATTCCATTTATTGTTACATTTGTGTATTAGTTTGCAAAAGAGTTAATAAATTAAATAAATAATAACCGGGATCGAAAATTTTACGTGCTCTCCGCGGCACGATGGGTAGACCCACAAGAAAGGAAACAAATACATTACTACATACAAATACAAATATCCGCCCCAAGTGGAAATTGAACCCGGTATTACGTCGACTATTCGCACCACTACACTAGAACGATTGTCACACTTATAAACGCAAAACCTTTGCTACGCGGACTCTCTGATCAATTTATTTCTAACGTTTAAGGAAATTCAAATAAATGGGCTAAAAATAAGTTTCTATATGTATATACATGAACTTTATTTAACGCCTCTAAGGAGATCCGATTCCAATAAAAACCGTTGTGATAAAGGTATTTTAAGCCTTACCACACTTCTTACGCAAATTCTTTATAACTTTTTTTAACATGACATCGTCAACCTATAAAACAGACAAAATTTTCGGACAGAAAATTTTTAACAGTGCCCATAGTCTATTACAAAGGGAAGGTGCGGTTGACTCTTGGTTTAGGTCGACTATTCTCAAACTTTTATTAATATGAAACGATACATAGAAATTAAACCCAAAACCAATAGGACTAAAGCCAAGTACCGATTGGAGAGAAATTATTTTAATGTATTTCAATTAAAAGCAAATTCAAATTAGGGTAAAACCTATAAATATTTCTAAAGTCTAATATTATTTTCGTTTACCTCATTCTCGTTCTAAAAATACTTATTTAATAAAATGTTACGATCATATACATATATATAATACTTGCTGTGCCCGAAGCGTCGCGCGCATAAGTTTAATTTAGTGGGTAGTTGTGTAATTTAAAGTATGTACTAATTATACTAACTAACCGCGATGCAGAAGGCGTCATCAGCGCCATTTATTATGATAATGCTTTAAACGATTGTAAAAATAAATCACAATACGACAATTTAACATTTTCCTTTTCATTTTCGTCCTTTTTTGTTTATTGAGGTTTTCATATAAATATTAATAATTATTATTTAAATGTTCGCTTCAGCCTATCGGAGTCCACTGCTGGATATAGGCCTCCACAAGCTCGCGCCAAATATCCCGGTTTTCCGCAATCCTCATTTATTTTCCGCCAGCGACCTTGCATAAGTCGTCGGTCCAGCGGGCCGGAGGACGCCCCACACTGTGTCTGCCGATACGCGATCTCCACTCCAGGACACGTCTGCTCTAGTGGCTATCGATCCTGCGACATATGTGACCAGCCCACTGCCACTTCAACTTGCTGATTCTATGGGCTATGTCGGTTACTTTGGTTCTCTCGCGGATAATCTCATTTCTGTTTTTATCCTTGAGAGAGACTCCAAGCATAGCCCGTTGCATAGCACTTTGAGTGACTTTAAATTTGTGTAGTAATCCCGTCGTCAGTTTCCACATTTAAATGCTATAAAACATTATTTTACACAACATTATTTCCATTATTCGGATCGTATTTACGAGTAAGTCTATTAACTTTGTCCACTTCTCTCTCGCGCCGTCATACAAAATTCAAATAATAATAACTTTTGACGGAAGCGATTTTGAAGAAATGAAGACTAGATGTATGTGTTGTTGTGGATATGCTTTATAATTTTTACGCACAGATGCTTGTTGAAACAAACAGGCAGACAGACTGAATGAAATTTTTAAAAATGATAGAAATATTAGTGATTTTAGACCTCTAATGAAATAAAATGATGGAAAAAAAAGACCGTAGAATTTACAATTTATTATTTTATTATTATTTATTTATTTTTATGAAATAAACAATAATCTAACTTATTTATAACAAACAGCATTAAAAAACCACGCAAGTTTATGACAATGCTATTTAGTAACTAAGCGACTTTAAAACAATCACATATTTACACACCCCCTCTATTAGAAGCAAACTGGGACTGAACAAACCACACATAAAGATGCACACAATCAAATATATCAGAGTTATCGAGTCACAATGGTATCAAGAAAGTCACTTTTAATTTTACTTTTTCAATTAATTGGCGTAATACTTTCAATAAATAAAGACGGTAGATTATTTATTAATCGAGGCACTAAATTAAATAAGCGGTAGTTCGCTCGCCGTACGTGTTGTGTACGCACCTAACAGTCCTCAAGTCCTCAGTCCTCTCCGATAGTACGGGTGTAAGTAGGGTGTTGCACATATTGCCAGAATTTTTGATTTAATTATAATATGATACACTAAAATTATTCAAATCGGGATATTTACCATGTTTTTTTTTTATTTCACTTGGTGGAGCTCGATATATAATTATCTCGAGATCGATATATGAGCTCGAGAATACTTTTAATTATAAAAATAACCATGTTAATTTAAAATGTTATATAATATGATACAATTAATAAAATTATATAATTCTAATATATAAGGTCACAATGTCACAAGGTCACAAATCTACGTTATTATCCTCTTTCCAAACAGTCAACAAACTCTCCAATAAAGTTGTTAAGCGCATTTTTATGTTTTTATATAATTGATAGCTGATAAATAACCAGCCATTGTGGAACATTGTTAAAATAACAAAAGTTACGGTATTGTAGTGACAAAGTTCCATTAACCCCGAAGATTGAAGTATTGAACTCGGCTAGATACGAAAATTTATATGGGGTCTAATTATGATCTTAATTATAGCCTGTTTCATGATATTTATGGTTTAGTATTTATACCGATTCGACGTGTCTTACAATTCGTTTTGCGCGTTAAATCAAAATCAGGATCGCTAAACAAAAATCTGATCAATAAATATGGATGCTGTGTAATTTATATTTACTGCCACTAATTGATTTATACTTAACACAGGACACTGTTTGGAGTAAAATCCGTTTCAAGTGTTTTGAAACAATTTGACATTTATGAAAAAAAATAAACATACCTTCCTGAAAGTCGGATATTTTTTTTATATATATAATATTACATTTAAGATGTAAATTCGGCATTTTCCGTCCCACTATTATATATCACAAAAACGAGAACATAATGTTGTTATTTATTACATAACATGATAAACGAGTGTTATTGCCTTTCTCGCTGATCTTAGTACATAGTGAGTTATTGTTGGGATCTTATAACTTATAAGGGTTTCAGTATCACTAACATTATATTAAACATGAGAAATTAAATTCATCCGTCTGTTTATATATTTTTGACACGCAAGCTGAGTATGAATCGATGTTAGAATATACAATACATTCCGCGTTCGATGATAGCTTCACATTAACTTTTTATTGAGATCATGGGTATAACCAGGATTTTCTTAACTGGGTGGGGAACACGAAAAATAAACCAAGATTTATTAATAAAAGAAACTGTTGGCCCACCTAAAATTTATACAAGTAAACATCGGAAAGAGCGATTTAAATACAATGCAATTAAACTTTTCTCTTATTGGTTTTACTCGTCGGTTCGTACAATTTGATGGAGGGGAGGCTACCCTCTGCCCGTACGTAGCACGTACGTAGCTACGCCCTTGTTTGTCGTAGGTCATTTTGGGTTTCCGACATTTCGAGACTGTTGCATGCGCCATATGCCCATATGGTCTCGGTAACACTAAAGTTTAAAGAATTTATGTAGGTATAGATGATTAAGTTCATTTTTGATTTTGGTAAAGATATAGATTGAACCATTATAAACATAGGCTACCTTTTGTGACAGTAAAACTCAAAGGCCTAGATTGTATATTTATATGGAAAAACTATACTGAGCTGAACTAGCCTTTAAACCACATATTGCTGGGAGAAGGCCTCTTCTCCATATAGAAGAAAGATTCCATATTAATGAACAATGAAAAACTGGAATTTCACTGTTTATCAACGTGAGAATCGTACCACGCAGAATTAGTGACTCAGAATCAGCGACAGTGACTTGTTTTTGATAATTACACTGATTCATATTTAGAAAGTAGATTTGTTAATGAATTTATTTCATTGTTACTATAATGATATTTCACTTCAGAATTGTTCTCTACGCATTTACTATAAATAGTATCCAACCGTAAAATATTTTACAGCCATAACTGGAAATGAAATTTACTTAATGATAACTATTTCAAATTAATATATCGAAACTGACGACCGTTCTAATGTAGTGGTGCGAGTGGTTACCTCAACACCGCGCGCCGGCGGTATTTGTAGAAATATTTGTTTCTTGTCTGGGCGTATGTCCTTATGAGTTCACCACCGTGCCTCGGAGAGCACGTAAAGCCCTCGGTGCCGGTTGTTATCATAGACACCTAATAGCGATCATTACCCATTGTAGGGAAATTATCCGCCAACCCGCATTGGAGCAGAGTGGTGGATTAAGTTCTAACCCTTCTTCTATACATATAGAGAAGAGGCCTTCTCTCAGCAGTGGGTGATTTTCAGGCTGATACAGATATCGAAACTAAGGTCGTAACTAGATTTTTTGCCGAAACTGACAGTCCAAACGAACGAACGGTCGGTAATAATTAACTATAAATAACTACAATTTATATTATTTATTAATCAGTATTCAAAAAAAATTAACTGGCCCGTTAGCGCGGTTGGCAGTGAAACCTGGAGCACAAAGCTCCATGGTTGTGGGTTCAATTATCGCCCTAAGTGTAATATATTTTTATTTATATATGTATTATTTATTCAAAAAAATTGTTTATTAGTCGGCAGTTACCGTCGACCGTTTGTAGTGGTCCGGGTAGGCTGATTCTGAACAGAAGTTCTGTTACCTAAAACACAGCTATTAATTATTTTCCTACCTTACGAACAGACGACCGTGTGAGTATTTTAAACATATGTAATTACACACACATAAAGTGAGTTTTTATTATAGGAATAAAAGTATATAATATAAAAGTATTATTATCATGTATTATTAGTAAATAATATAATAAGTATTCTGTTTCTTAAGCATGTCGTGTTTACCTTAATAAAGATTTACAATTTACGAATGTTGTCTGTGATATGTATAACAGTATAATCTATATATTAATACATGTAGCAAAAGCTTTTACCCCTTTTTACAAAAATTACGCGGACGGAGAAGTATGAAATTTGGCACAGTTAAAGTTTATATGGAGAGGAAGTGCAGAATGATAATATTTTTTTTTATAATAATGCTCAAAAAATACACTAAATTCATTTTTAAAGAACGCTACACACTACGGCACACACACATATGTACAATTACATATATACACAAATTTTGTTTATTGTCAAAGTCTGTTGTCAACACGCTCTTAAATACAGGTCTTGCAAGGATTTTTTTTAAATACAGGTCTTGCAACGAATTTTTATCGATTTTTTTTTTTTTTTTTTTTTTTTTTTTTTTTTTTTTTTTTTTTTTTTTATGACTGCTGCATATGCTCACCATGTTATGCGCAATCATATTTTTATGATGTTGACAATGCTGTCAATTATAGATTAGGTCGAATTTCGACCACTGGGCGATCACTAGTAATTGTAAAACTGTTAGTTCCTAATAAAACTGTAGGTCCTAAATAAATTGGGGTGCCAATTGTCGGTGACCTCCACGTGGTGCACCCTGGTAACGTAGACAGCAGCAGCTCCACAGTTGCGGAGCTGCTGCTGCCTACGGCTAACGACCGACTGGGGGGAACGCCGAGTATGCGATTCAGCGCTCCGGGGACTGCTCTGTTAAGCAGAGTTGCCCCGTTGAGTGGCCGCATGGCGTGAAGGGGACAATCGTCTCCTCGGGGGCTTCGGTGCCACTGCGCTCGCGCGCGGTGAAGCAACGGAGGATGGACGGGTCTGACGTGCACTCACACTGCCGTCAGACAGAACGACTAGGCTTGTCTTAGTCGTTCACCGTCCTCTCGTAATCCCGCTACGTGGTGTCGTGGTCATGTCTCGCGGCTACGTGCGGGACCGAGGGTCTTGCCTTAACCGGCCGGACCGCGAGGAAGAAAACCTCTATAAAAAATTACCCCGAATCCTAAGCGGCGACGCAGCGCGAGGGGATGCATGGCTGACGGGTGGATCAGTCTCGACTGCGATCCTCGTCCGGGTACCGGCCGACACCCGCGACGAGTTACGCTAGGCTTACCCAGGTACAGGGGGCACTGCCTGGGCGGACCGTCTTTCCCCCATACTCGTGGGATTAGTCATGGAATTAAATAATCTTTTTAACAAAAATGACTTAGAGGAGGAGTCTACCGCACTCGATTCCGACGACTACAGCTCAGCAGCGACGGGTGGTGAGCCCAGCTGTGGTCAGACGAGGAGTGGTAAACGGTTTCGAAGAAGTTCGCGATCACCCGGTGAGGAGGTGATACTCGCTGGAGCGAAAAGGCGAATAATAATACGGGAGGAGCTCTGCTCTGAGACCGAGAGGGCTATTTTAGAGCAGATACGTGCGGCCGAGGAGGGGCGCAGAGCGATGGGCGTGGAAACGGGGGACACACGCACAGCCGATGCTCTGGTTAATCAGGTGGCCACAGACGTGGACCTGATCTGCAGAATGGCGACGTGGTCATCGAATTTGAAGGGCACGTTCCTGCACGCTCTGAAGGATGCGGCGGCCTCGATAAAGGCGGTGGTCGAGGCCCTCAGGGAGAGGTCGGCCCCGGAGGAAGTCCGGAAGCTTCAGGCCGAAAACTCCCGGCTAAGGCGAGAGATGGATGATCTCCGCAAACTGGTGGTGGAGCTCCAAGAACGCCGTTCTGAGCATGATGCTCCCACCTGTCTGCCAAGACGAAAAGAGGGCCTCGTTGAGGAGGTGAGCGCGTCGGTTATACGGTCGGTGGGGCGGATGATCGATGCCCGCTTCGCCGGCCTTGAAGACCGCCTCCTGCCAGCGAAGACGCACCGTCCACCGCTTGCGGCGGACCGAAGAAAAGGTAAGACGACCCAGAAGGCGCCGTCTTCTAGCGCCACCCCCGCTCCAGTTCGGAAAAGACGAACGCACGCGAGCGAGGAGTCGGCGCCTGCAGTCCAGGCTGGCGACGGTGAATGGACTACCGTCGCCAAGCGGAAGAACAAGAAGGCGCCTAAAAGCTACGCTGCCGCCGCCGCCGCTACTCCGGCCCCGAAGGGACCGCAGCCGCAGCCGCCGACGAAAAAAAAGAAGAGGGCCAAAAAGCCTAAGCTGGCTGCCCCCCGCTCTCCGGCAGTGCTCGTCACGCTTGACGAGTACGCCGAGAGTAAGGGGGTAACGTACTGCCACCTTTTGAAGCGGGCGGCAGATACCATAGACTTAGCCGAACTAGGCATAGTCGGTGGCCTCAAGCTGCGGCGCGCCGCGACCGGGGCCAGACTTCTGGAGCTGCCGAAGGGGCAGACCTCGGAAGTGGCAGGACGCCTGGCGGAGGCCATGCAAGAGGCGCTTGGCAACATGGCGAAAGTCGTCCAACCCACCAAGCTCGCAGGTGTGCGAATCTCTGGGCTGGACGACTCCGTCTCCTGCGAGATGGTGGCTGCAGCGGTGGCAACGGCTAGCAAATGCGATGCCGGCTCCATCAAGACCGGCGCAATCACAGTCGGACCGGGTGGGTTGGGGAGCACAGTCGTGCGATGCCCGATCCCAGCCGCCAAGGCTCTGGCCAAGGCTGGCAGGCTCCTAGTCGGCTGGACCTCGGCCAGAGTGCAGGTCTTAGAGCAGCGCCCCATGCGCTGCTTTAAATGCTTGGGAATCGGGCACACTCGCCCGACCTGTCCGGCTGCGGTTGACCGCAGCGGCGCGTGCTTCCGGTGTGGCCTCGAGGGACACATCGCCCGTAACTGCACCGGAGCACTGCGCTGCGCCGTGTGTGCTGCCGCCGGCAAACCGGCGGCTCACTTGATGGGGGGCCGGGACTGCCGCCCCCCCAAATCGAAGGGTAGAGCGGTCGCTAAGACCCCGGCCGCTCCCCAAAGCCCAATTCTCCAGGTCACGGAGGAGACTGCGGCTATGTCATCATGACCTGCCGCAGTTTCCCCCGTTCGTCGGTCCCTGGAGCAGCGGAGAAAGAGTGCCCACGGTGCCCGCGAGCGCTCTATGACCGAAAGCGACCCGCGTAGGCGAGCCAACCGTCGGGGCGTCACGGTGGCATGCGCCAGCGATCCCGTGGCGTCCTTGTACGACGACGAGGGCACCGCTGTGTTTTAGTGGGTATTCTGACTTCGTAGTCAGCGAGTCCCACATACCCGTCGCCTGCGGGTGGCGGGATGCGTAAACGCATTTCACAGCATCAAAAAAAAAAAAAAAAAAGGTCCTAAATAAATTAAACTAAAATTATTAAGAATTAAAATCATAATTAAATACTAAGGGCCTGTTTCACAGGTTGCTAATAAAGTAAATCTATCACATAAGTTACTGATAGGCTTTATCGGCAAGAGGCATAACAGGCCTTTAGGGCCTAACTTCAACTAATAAACTACAACTTTTGGATTCACAGTTTGTGAATGGAAATCTGTGAATGAATCTGACCTTTAAAGTGGATCTTAAAGGTGAAAAAGAAAGATCATCAGATAATCCTTTTATTATTTTTATGTTTTGATTTTTGAAAAGTTTATAACATGAAGTTTAAACACAGAATATAATTTTTTTTTCGCCCCAGCACCCTAAAGCTTAAATATTCAAGCTTTTAGATACGATGTCGGTGATGCGTGTTCGAGTAACATTATTATCACATTTTTGTGATAACAACCGTAACCAACCGTCTGATCTGTTTCGAGGTGTGATAAAGCAATTATAGCTTTTTAGAGTCCATTTTATTTTAAATCTATTTATATTTTATCGTTTTATAAGAAAAGACTTAAATATTTTAAAATATACAGAGTAATATTTTTTTATTAAAATAAATATTTGACAACCGTGGTTGCTCCCGCGTTGATGATATCTCTGTCCTATGATAAGTATGATAAATGATGTTTTATGACTTGATCTTATATGATAAACAGGCTCTCTAAGTCAAAAATAATAACGTGTTAGCGCAGTAGTTATAAATAAATATGCTTAACATACAAACACGGTCGTCTGTTCCTAAGGTAGGCAAATTAATGCCTGTGTTTGGATAACAGCCGACTGATACACCTTTTTTTAAATTAATATACATATTAATAATACATATTATATACAGGCCTTTTTTGTGACTTCTTTTTTTGGGGCACGCTAATTCTCGAAATTTATATCATTAATTTTTTGTACCCTATCCCACCCCTTTTTTCCCACACGTTTTTATAAAAATGTTTCGATATTTTCGAAATTTCTTTAGGGGGCACTGCGTCCCCCCCCCCAAAGCCCTGCATATATAAATAATAGGTCTTTACCTATTTAAATTTTTAGCCGTCGGTCTCGGTTGTTGTCATAAACACCTGATAGCGATCGTTACTTATCAATTATTATCATAGAGAAAATTATCTGCTAAACCGCAGTGAGGCAGCGTAGCGGATTATGCTCCAACCCTTCTCCTATATGGAGAAGAGGCCTTTGCCCAGCAGTGGGACGTTTACAGGCTGACTCATGTCATGTCATTTCATGATATTGTACGGTAATAGCCTGAACACGTCCCACTGCTGGGAAAGGCCTCTTTTGACGCTTAAGGAATAGTGTTGGAAGCACTTAAGAGATACGAAGATAAACAAAGTGAAAACAATAAATAATAATTTACAAAACGTTATTACTGTTAAATTTTGATTTGAATAAATTTCTCATAATTTTCCACTCTTTATAAACCGAATTATAATTTGTTTTGTAATGGAAATAACCGATGTAATCCGAATTCTAGATGGGAAAATCTTAAGATGAAGAGTATTAAAAACACTTTTCAATTAAACGAAAGATTAAATTTCTAATAATATAAAATAATTAATTATTTTTATGTTTAAACACGAAATAAATAATTGCTAGTCAAATATTAAAAATTATTTTAATAACATCTATATCCGAACCAGATGAACGGTAATTAACAAAGCCCCAAGGGCCAAAATACTTATACGAGTTTACTATTTCGCGTACATGTATTTTATATTTAAATATATTTAACTTAGATATACTATAGATAACTGAACTGGATCAACCTGTAAACTACCCTCTTCAGAATTCTTTGGATAGTGTTAGGTTAACATCAAGAGACTATCAAAACTACTTGTCGCATGTTTTTGATCAAAAATCCTAAGATTTGTACAGGAACGGGATTATGTCACTACCTACAAGATGGCAAGAAGTTATCGAACAAAATCACATATAGATATCATCATCATCCTCATATCGACCATTGGGTGTCCACTGCTGAACTTAAGCCTACCCCATCTACCTCCAGAGCGACTGAGGTAGGTACGATATGAACATTCAACATGATTTTCGTCTTGTCCATGTATGGGAAAAAATCTTAAATTTGTATATAAAATACGAAGAAACTTTTTCCCATGTCAAAATTATACCTTTAGCGCGCAAATTCGTAGATGATAAAAAACTGCAGTTAATCTCTTAACATGAAATCTTATAGTTATCAAAAGTTTGTTTGACGGAGCAGATCGAATATTTCTAATGTCAGACTCTAATACTCGTTAATATCTCAATCAAAATTTTACACTGACAATTTGAAATACCGTGTCATCGCTGCAGTATTAAAGTATCAATACTAATTTTACAAGCGTGGTTTTTATCCATAAAATGCTAAATCGATTTTAGGGAACATTTTGCATGAATAAATTCATAAGTTTTTAAGCTTTCATGGTCAGTTACACTAATATTAGGACGTAAAACAGGATCTTACCATGTAGGTCATTGATCATTCTAAATTCCCAATATTTCGACACTGTTGGAAACGTCATGTTACAGAGTATGTCCGTGACCATGTTAATAATGATTAATAGGTTTATTTTTATACTCTGAAGAGCTATCAAGGAAAAAAATGTTGTCCAGAAAATCTAAATTGCAATACAACATATCCCATTCCGCCAGTGACATTTGCCGTGCGGTGACCAGCATAGAAAAATAGTTCCAACCTCTTTGTTGCCGAGGTGTCATAAAAGGCGACTAAGGCCATAACGGTGCGAACAACTTTACACCAACAAGGATGTTGATGGGTAGCAACGTCGCCATATCCTTTTTTTTTGGCGGAAAAAAATTTACCTGAACGCACACCCGTCGTCCGGGGAAACAACGGGGTAGTGTGGGGCCCTCACCCACTAAAATGACCCGCCGTGCGCCTTCACCCGCCCTTACAAGGCGGACCACGGGTACCGCGTACGTTGCTGGCCCACAGGCGGCATCCCCATTGGGCACTCTCCTGTGCGACGCCCCGCTGTTTCGGCGGATGGTGGGCAATCAACGTCGCCATATCCAGCCGCAACACACTGCTTGGCAACTCGCCTACCGAGCGTGGCGAGTATTGACAAACCTCCTCAGAGATTATAGGGGAGGCCTACGTTCACCTGTGTACATCCAATGGCTGATGTGGTGGTGGATATCCGATTTTGTGCCAACATCATTCATCATTATGAGCATTCGTGCCAACATTACAGGAGAACACGATTGATACCATTATTATCTGTGAATATGTTTGAGTTCGCGACCGTCTTGTATCAATCCAAGTGTTCTATCTATTAAGCCTTCTCGACTTTGAGCAGACATACTATGATAAAAAATTAACTCACAGGAAAATTTGAGGTGCACAGGGTAGCCCAGGATCTGGCCGCCGTGGTCCCACACCGCGCACTGATAGACGCCCTCGCTGTCGCCATCGCTCTTGCGGCTCAGCTCCAGCGTGCCATTAGAGGATACCCTGGGAAACATATTGTGTTTGATGGCACGACTCAAATGTAATAAATTATAATAATTACTTGCTGTTTTATTTATTTATTTACTTGTTTCTTTTTTTTTTAACTGTACCATTATAATATTTGTAGGCGATCTCTGAATGTAAAAAGTTAGAAAATACCCATGGAATCGAAAATGACGGAGATTCGATCGCAAACCATACTGGTCTATACAAAAAATAATAAAAAGCAAGTGTGAGTTTTAACTGTAAAAAAAAAATGAAAGCTTTATACTAAATGCATAATTATGAATGTTTACAAGATACTTGTGATGAAAAAACATCAATAAACTATGAAACTACATACCCAATTTCGTTACGTTAATTAAGACATATTAAGATCTTTTTTATAATGTAAAATATCATATAATATTAAGCATATATTATAACCTCAAGGATTGAAATAATATATAATATAATATATATATAATATATAATCACGCCTCTTTCCCGTAGGGGTAGGCAGAGACCACTTCTTTCCACTTGCTACGATCCTTACATACTTGTTTCGCTTCGTCCACTTTCATTATTCCCTTCATACATGCTCTTATGTAGTTTAGGGTACTCTTGACCTGGCCTTTTTTCAAGACGTCCCTGATTTGATCTTGAAACGTTCGCCTAGGTCTACCCCTTCCCGAACTTTCATTCACACTCGCCTTATACACTTTTTTCGTCAATCGTTCTTCATTCATTCTCTCGACATGGCCAAACCATCTTAGCATACCTTTCTCAATTTTAGTCACTACATCTTCTTTCAGACCACAACGTTTCCTAATCTCACTATTTCTTATCCTGTCACTCAGTTTAACTCCTATCATACTTCTTAACGCTCTCATCTCAACTGCATTTATTCTGCTTTCGTGTTTCTTCTGCCATACCCAACTTTCACTTCCGTACATGAGTGTCGGCACCAGCACCCCCTCATGAACAGCCAAACGAGCCTTGTTAGACACCTTCCGACTCCTCATAAGGGAGTGCAAAGCTCCATTCACCATATTTCCTGCATTCACTCTTCTTTCAATATCACTCTCACACTTTCCATCTCTTGTAAACTTTGAACCCAGATACACAAACTCATTCACCTGTTCAATTTGTTCATCTCCAATCACGATATTGCAGTCTGTCATTGCCTCCTCTTTTTCAAACACCATCACTTTCGTCTTCTTTACATTCATCTTCATTCCCTTTCTAACAAAAGCTCCACTCATAGCAGTTACCATCTCCTGCAACTCCTCGGCAGAAGACGCAAGTAATACTTGGTCATCAGCATAGAGAAAACATTTGACGAGTAGCTCATTCATTCTCAACCCCCTTTCATTCTCTTTTAAATTTGTCAAGCAATTGTCCATGAACAGATTAAACAGCCACGGTGACGCTACACATCCCTGTCTAACACCTTTTTCGATATTGAACCATTCAGTGTATGCCCCGTTTATCCTCACACAAGCACTAGAATTCCTATAAAGAGATTGCAATGCTCGTATGAGGACACTGCTCACACCGTACACGGACAATGCTGACCACAATTCATTCCTCACCACTCTATCATAGGCCTTTTCTAGATCCACGAATGCGCAATAGACCTTCTTGTTTTTAGCCAAACACTTTTCGGCTATGCACCGCAAAGAAAAGACCTGATCCGTACATCCCATTCCTTTTCTAAATCCCGCTTGTGTATCCCATATTTTTTCGTCTGTTTCATTCACAACCCTTTCAATCAACACTTTTGCATACAATTTACCGACAACGCTGAGAAGGCTTATACCGCGGTAATTTATGCAGAAAAAAATTGAAATAATCCTGGTGAATATATACAAATATAGTTACATCTTGGGAGAGGTTGTTTTTACAAACTTCGCCAAATTCGTTTCACAATTAGTAGTTCACAAAAACACATTACATATTTTAAAAAAATACACGCAAATTAAAAATCTCCTTTTTGTGGTTCTTGAGCAGTCATTTATGAAAAGAATAAAAAAAAATTATTCAGGATATTAAGCACTAGAAACTTACCGTTTAGATTTGATCTGATAATCGCCCTTCCTCCATATAAAGGGTTTCAACCTCGGGCGGTCTTCATCGATCAGTGGTGGTGGCCGGCGCGGCACGCGGTTCCAGTCCACGACCGCACACGGCAGCGACGCGGTGCGTGGACTCAGCGACCATGTTATTTCAACATCTAGAGACACGAAAAAAGAAACGTTAAAATTTTTCAATTTATAAACTACTAGCTTTTGCCCCGTTTCACCCGCGTAAATCTTAAAACCCATGTTTATTTAAAATTTTATATTAAAAATAATATCTAACAGTATAGAAAATGTCATGGCAATTAATAATTTCGTATTTATAATAAAAAGATAGCCTAAACTCTTAAATATCAATGACTTACTGTCTATTGATGGCATTCATTGCTATGCGGACGATAGCACTGGAGACGCTTTCTACACAGGCCGTGCAAACATCCCTCGTTCCGCTGTGGTAGAAAGTCGCGAACAACTTGTGTCTGAAATCGAGAGTAGTCTTTCCAAAGTCTCCGATTGGGGTCGAGACAATTTAGTCCAATTCAACCCCTCCAAGACACAAGTTTGTGCGTTCACCGCTAAGAAAACCCCATTCACTGTGGCACCTCAATTCCAGGACACAACCCTTACCATCTCTAACAGTATTGGTATCCTTGGTGTCGACATATCCAGCGACGTCCAGTTCCGATGTCACCTGGAAGACAAGGTCAAGATGGCATCCAAAAAACTCGGTGTGCTTAACAGAGCGAAGCGGTACTTCACGCCGGGGCAAAGACTGCGTCTGTATAAATCGCAAGTCCGCCCCCATATGGAGTACTGCTCTCATCTCTGGGCGGGAGCACCGGCATACCAACTTGGCCCTCTTGACTCGGTTCAAAGAAGAGCTGTGAGAATTGTCGACGATCCAATACTGACGAGCGATATCGAGCCCTTAAGTCTAAGAAGAGATGTTGCATCCCTATGCGTGCTCTATCGCTTGTATAATGGGATGTGTTCCGAAGAATTGTTCGAAATGGTGCCAACGGCCACTTTTTATCATCGCACCGCTCGCCATCGACAGGGAATTCATGCTCACACATTGCAGCCCCAATGGTCCCGTACAGTTCGGTATCAGAGGAATTTCCTCCCACGGACCATTCGGTTGTGGAATGAACTCCCTGCCGAGGTTTTCCCGCAGGACTACAGTATGGGGTCCTTCAAGAGGGGAGTAAATAGGTTTTTAAAGGGTCGGCAACGCGCATGTGATGCCCCTGGTGTTGCAGGCGTCCATAGGCTACGGTAACCGCTTACCATCAGGCGGGCCGTATGCTTGATTGCCACCGTCGTGGTATAAAAAAAAACTCTTAAACTGATAACGAAATATATTAGCATTGGATAATAGAAGCTACTACGCGGGTTCGTTTCCCGCTCGGGGCAGATATTTGTATTTGTATGGATATTTGTTTCCGGTTTGGCTGTAATTCCCACCGTGTCTCGCACATATCATGGATACTTGATAGCAATCGTTACTCATGGTTGGAAATTGGGCCAATCCTCATGGACCAGTTTGCGGTGGAGCAGCGTGGTGGATTAAGCTCCAACCCTACTCCCATACGGAGAAGAGGCTTTTATCCAGCAGTGGGACGCTTCCAGGCTGATTCAGTTCAGTTAGAATTTTCTGTATTAGCTGCGATCTCAGCCTACACTTATTACACATATGTATTTACAGGGCTCTGCTCTGATTTAAACGACTCTTATAATAAAAATAGGTATAAAAGAAATATAGTTTTAGTTGTTGTTATCACCCCTATGTTGTAATTTGTGTTTGTCTATTTGGTTCACATCACTACTACTACTGTAGGCATTTATTTTCAAAATACTATTACAGTCTCAGATTAATCTTTATTGAACAAGTTCCTGGTAAGCGGAACCATGCATTTGTAATTTGAGATGATTCCTCAGTACTAGGAATAAGGAAATGTTATGACATTAAACAAGAATATTTTTTTCAAGGATTTTATCAATTATTCCTAAACTTTTCGCATAAAAATCTCAAACCGTATCTTGAGCAACTTACATATTTACAACTTAAACTATTTTACTTGAAGACCCTAAAATTCTTAGTAAAAAATTGAGAATCGTACAAATATAGATTAATAATAAATATAGACTTATAATTTATACTATTATCTTTTTTTTGTATCCCATGGAACCTATTTACGGAACGCCCTGGTAGGCAGTCCTAGAGCGTATGTCGGACTCAGTACTTCGGGGTACAATACCGTACCAAGCCCCTGCAAGAGCCTTCAGCCGCTTGAAAAGGCCAGACTTCTCCTCCATATACTAACTATTATCATAAAGCAACGTGTGTTGATCTGTTATATAGTTTTTACAAGCTAACTTATTGATTTACAAAAGAATTTTGCGGTAAAATGCCTGTTAAAAGAAGTAAACAGTATCAAGTAACAGTAAAAAGTAACAGACCTAATTGGAACGCGGGTGAAGCCACAGAGCTTGTCTAGTATTTTATAACATTACAGATATCTACATTTATAATCTAAGTACCAAATTAATAGATCATACTTACCTTTTACGATGATAGGTTAAAGTCGTTTCATTGCGGTACTGTCATAAATCTAAATAAAATATGTATTACATACCTTGAATGTTGTATTGATTGTTGAATGAATCGTATTTAAATAATAAATATTCATACGAACAATTTCTCTGTACTGAAATTAGTGGAGCGCCTGGGGGTTTTCACCTCGGATTAGAGTTATAGTGAATGAATTAATATGATCGATGTGGGATATTGTTTTATAAACTATAAATTGCAATGTTTACCCAAAAAAATTTTGTGCACTCCATTTTTTCATAGTTTAAACAAATTATTATGAAAAATTAATGTTTGACCATATATTTTCACTTTAAACAGTATTTTTTATTTATTTATATGTTAAATCTTACCTGAGTAGACATATAGGAACATTTTTCAAAGATACCTGTGTATAAAAATAGCAGTAGGGATCTCGAACAGGTAGAAAAACGTGGAGGGGAGAGCGGAGCGACAGCTAATATGTACAATGGAATTTCTCGGCTAGTTTAGTTGCAAGTAATGAAGTAACACGTGTTCTGTGAATATTGTGCTTCTATAACAGTGAAAATTTGGTTTTATATATATGGTATATTTTTGTACTGGAAGGTGTATTGAAGACGACGTTTTGATATTGAACTACAAATTATTTTGTATTGCTTAATTTGGTAAGTGATTAGATTGAAAACTACAGTTCATTAATGAATTAATTAAATAATAAATAAATCGAATATTAAAGATCAGTTTCAATAAAAAAAAAATGATAATAATGAATCAAATGCAATTAATTAATTATTGTTTTTATTAGATTTCGAACAATGGATAAACCAACGGCTAGCAGCATGGCTGATGAAAATAGCTGCATATTATGTATACACCTGGGTTCATCTTCCGAAACAAATTCAAATTTAGGTAAAATTATAAAAATTAGTAGAAGAGTAACCTCTTTACAAGCTGCTTCAACCGAACGACAAGATGGATTGTTACCTCACCTACAAACTGAATTTGTTTATGCTCATTCAAGTTGTCGACAAAAATATATTAATAAAAAGTATATCGGAATGTATAAAAATAAGGTCCGTGAAAATCTCTCATTATCGCCTCCGAAAAAAAAAACTTCGCAGTAGCATGAATTTCAATAACTTCAATTAGGAAAAAAACTGTTTTCTTTGCGGACAAGAAGCTGATAAAACAAAAGAAGCAAAATTAAATAGAGCTCGGCGTAGGCAGATTCCATACATCAACACTCCAACTTTAAATGAATCCATCACGAATCTTATGGCCGTCCAGAAAACTGATTATTATCGAGATATCCATAAAAGGATTTCTGGTATAACCGACTTACAGACACTTGCAGCAAAATATCATTCGGATTGTTATAATTTGCTGAAAAATTCAATTCACCTCAGTAATGTTGAAAAGAAAATTAATCCGAGAATTTCGATGGTAGATGCAGCAATGGAGCAAATAAACAAGTACATAGAAGAGAATGATGATTGCCAATTTACCATGCAAAAGTTTAAAAACGTCATCACTACAGAGCATATCCCGGATGAAAAAACTATTAAAAAACGACTAATAGAACGCTTTCACGATGATATTATCATTTCGATTTGACGGCCGGCTGGTCGAGTGGTCAGGCAACTGGACACTTTACGCAGCGGTCGCGGGTTCGAATCCCGCCAGGTGCAGATAATTTGTATGACGAATATAGATGTCTGCACCGGGTCATGGATGTGTATTTATGTATATATGTATTTATATCTTAAATTTATTTCCGTTCCTAGTACCTGTAACACAAGTTCTTACGAACTTAGCACGGGGCTAGGTTAACGTGGTGTGATTGTTGGTTAATATTTATATTATTTATATTTCAACTAAATTTGGGTCCAATACCATTATATGTTTTAAATAAATTAACCATGATGTATTAACAGAAAATTGGTACAATCAAAAATATAGTAGTAAAGAAGAAGAAGAATTTTCCAATAACATGTACATCCTAATAACAATGAATCGATTACCTGCTCCGGATAATTTATTGCAAATGTTATTTTGTAATTGCAAAAAGGGATGTGGAGCTGCGTGTGGATGCCGAAAAAGTGGTTTATACTGCAGTGTAGCATGTTTACAGTGCAGCGGAAATCTTTGTTCCAATACTTAACCTATTATACAGATAGATGAAGTAGAAGAAAATATTTGATGTAGACAACAATGTAATATATTTAAATAAACAGATTTTGTACTAATAATTTTTTTTCTTTTCATTAGTCGTAATTAATTACCTTATTTTTCTTAATGTACACAATAGAGTACGTTTCATTTATAATTAAACTGGCCGAGAAATTCCATTTTACATAGTAGCTGTCGCTCCGCTCTCCCCTCCACGTTTTTCTACCTGTTCGAGATCCCTACTGCTATTTTTATACACCTCCTATTACCTACTCCTACTCCTATACGTTCCTATATGTCTACTCAGGTAAGATTTAACATATAAATAAAAAAAATTACTGTTTAAAGTGAAAATATATGGTCAAACATTATTTTTTCATAATAATTTGTTTAAACAATGAAACAATAGAGTGCACAAAAAAAAATTGGGTAAACATTGCAATTTATAGTTTAAAAAACAATATCCCACATCGATCATATTAATTCATTCACTATAACTCTAATCCGAGGTTTTACGGTTTTGAATGCTCCAGGCACTCCACTAAATCGACAAAATGAAAAACACTGTAACGTCCGAAAAAAAAAAACTATTCAAAAAACTAACCATATTCTAACAATTTGAATTTTTATTTTTAGAAGCAGCCATAACGTCAGAATTTTTACATTTCTAAAAATATTAGGTAAGAATTTAAATTTATTGAAGTATTAATAAATAAAACATTTATTTTGGCATTTATTAACATAAACTTATTGTAATTGTTATTGTAGTTGTACCGTAATTTTAAAATACTTTAATATTTAATGAGACTATCAATTTATTGTTATCACGTGAACTTAAGCTTCCAGTACCTTTGATGTCGTCATTAAAAGGGGGCCAAAATATAACAGACACTTAATGATGAGCTGTGGCAAAGAGTAGACGGTTGTTATAGATTAAATTATTGTGAAATAAACACTTGACAGACAATAAAAATGTGTTTTAGAGATCAGTTAATATAAAATTTAAACAAAATTTTACCTAAATCATCAAAAGAAAGCGGTAAATAGCGGGAATAACAGTAGTATAACGCAAAAAGGAGTTGAATGAAACGGGTTAAATGAAATATCAAACGATTCACGATAGAATAAAAAAGCTATAACTTATTGTTACTGATTGATATTCTTCCTTACTTTGAATACTTAGAAAAATTCCAAAATCCTATTTCAGTATTTACGACTCGAAACAATAAACAAAAATATATAATTTCAAAGGTTACCTTATACCTATTAGGTACCTAATTATAGTTTTTAAAATCACTGAGGGCCTGTTTCACCGGTTATGGGTATTATGGTAGCCAAAAGATAAAAATTTATGATAAAAAAAATTGTCACCATCTAACTTTAATAATTTTTCACTGTCTAACTCCACTTCATTTGTCAGGTTGTTTCCATTCTGTAAATACAAAATTTTGTCGTTGAGGTGAAACAGGCCCTAAGGGTCTGTTTTAACCCCCGGTGATAAAGCGTATCAGTAAATAATGAGCGAGATAATCTTTATCAAACATTTCAATGACAAATATTAATACGGAACCATCCGTGAAAATCGTCTATTATTTCGAACCTCGTGTCTTTTCTTGATCAGTTCGTGTGTAAATGCTTCGCTTATAACAAGGTCATTGACTTTCTGTAAATATTTATACTACGAAATATATAAAGGTTCCCATTTAAAAATTTGGCAGTTATTTAAATTATTGTCAATATATAAATAAAAAATTAACTGTAAACTATTTGGTTTCACTATTTAATTAGCATAATGTCTCTGATCCGGATGTTTTTAAGCATTCATAGGAAACGATTAAATGTATCAGTATATAATAATACACGTAACGGGCTATAAATGTTCTAATACTTAAAGAAAGCCTTTTCTTGTATTAAGGAAAAAGATTGGAGATTAGTAAGACATACTGATCGTCTGTAGTTTGGTGGATAAACATGTTTTAGAATTTCTCCCGAAACATGCAGGTTTCCTTGCGTCGCGTCGTTTTCAACACACAGACGAGACAAATTGCCTAACGAAACAACGATCTTTACGAAGATCCACATAATTATATACTTTCTCGGCTTTTTAAATCGTATGTTCTTTTATCTTTTAAGATGAGTGAGCGAGAACACAACACAACACAAATTTACCTTATTTTCTTTTAATTTTTGCGAAGTATTTAGCCTAGTTTGTACCTAATATCGTTTCGAAGATTAACGGGAAAACAAAATGGATTAATTGAGCACGTGGATGCGAACAAGGACATCTGGGCTCTCAAGCGTGTAATTCATATTTAAATTTTATATCAATCGAAAACATTATGTTAACATTTCAGAATATAGAATTAGAAGGCAATATTTAAATGTATATTATAGATAGTTAAGTATATTTTGTAAAAATAAGAATATTATATCACTGGAGTGTCTTTGAGGCGAATAAATATTGTTAGATATGCTGTTTTCGATTTTTGTTTCACGAAATATAAAGGAATTTTTAAATGATTTTTTTTTTAGATCATGTAAATATTCAACTAATGAAAAAATGGCAGTTAATTTATTAATGCTACCTAAACATTTGCGGCATCAAAGAAGCCAAAAATTCATAGCCGGCTAAAAGATTGAATGGAAAGTAAGAGAGAAAGGAATAGTATAAAGGAGAGGATATTTCGCTCTCTCACCCACAATACGAAACGCAGCTTTATAAATTAGTATGCTAATTTATCTCAATTTTCTAACTATGTTTATAACGAAACAAAGCCTTATCTTTTATCAAGGTTGTGGTCAAGCGTAAGCCTGATAATGTATAAAAAATATTTGTTTCTATTATTATAAATAGATACATAAGAATTGGTATTTTCGTAAAAATATCCGTTTTAGATCAACACGTGTAACGGGTCACCGTTCAGTGATTCCTATTTTTATGAATAGACTGATAACGCTGATACCGATGTTATATATTTGTGAACTTCGTCTCAAAATTAATTATATCTTTTCAATATGTTTTAATCAACTATCCCAGAAAGAGGAAAATGTAATGATCTAATTTTATTTTGCAAAATAAATTTTGGTAGGTAAGGCTTTAATTATTATTTTTGTACGTATTAGGACTAATTATTCGGACACCCACCACCTCAGTCCACTGAGATCATGGACGCTGTAAAGGATCCGAAACATCGGAAAATAATTTAATTTTTTTAAACAAATAAACGCGATAAAATGCGATTTAACCTTTTAATTAAACGTATTAGGACTATTGCTTTTCGGGAGGTAGAGGTTTAATATGAAGTGATATTCCGAAAGTCGTACTCCCAGATGGATGAACGGGGATGACAAATATTGTAAACACAAGATACAAAAAACTTCACCGCCTATTTTTTTGTACATGAGACAAAATATCTCGTCTAATGTGTTCAATTTCTATGTTTACCGGACCAACTCTCAATGGAACTCTCAGTTTAAATTCAAAATCTTCTCCTATATTGAGAGCAAACTTACACAACAGTTGGATGTTTTAATGCTATTTCAGTTGGGTTCAGACCCAATATCAGCATCTAATGGTCCTATTAAAATTATTATCTTATATCTTTAAACGAGCAATTCTTGTATATATATATATAATCTGAATCTCGGAAACGGCTCCAACGATTTTCATGAAATTTAGTATACAGAGGGTTTCGGGGGCGATAAATCGATCTAGCTAGGATATATTTTTAGAAAATGTCGTTTTATCCCTTTTTTTATGCAATTAAAAAATATCATTAGAATACGAAGATAAATTTCACCGTAATTGACAAACTTGTAATAGCTCGGATAGAAATTGGGCGGATTCGAAATAAAAAAAACTCGGGTTCGAATCCAGGTGTCTAAAGACCAATTTTTTTCCTTTTTTTTTCAAGTTTCTTCTTTTGTGAGAAAAACTATTATTAAGAGCTCTTTTTATTTTTTATTTAAATAACCAGTTCCTATTATTTTACTATTATGTCGGTAAGATGGAAAATATTATTTATGTTTCATCAGTATGTAATATATCTAAATATAATTTAACCGAGCAAAGCTCGGTCATCCAGGTACTGTATTTTATGAAAAACTATAGAGTAATGACATAGATGTCAAAAAATCTGATAATTACAGAATTTCGCAGGTTTCCTAGAAATATAATATTATGATAATGTATAATATATTTCTACAATTTGCATTATTTTCGAGCTACAGTACATCAACATACAGTTTTTATTAAATACGTTTTATAATTTTTATAATTCTTTCTATTGACGATAATGTTCTCAATTCATTCTATTCTTTAAATTATTCTATGAATATTCAAAAGTATCAACACTGGTTGGTTTGCAACAGAACCTCCTCCTTTTTTTTTGAAGTCGGTTAAAAATAGACAACGAATGGGCTCAATGAGTGTTTGGTTTATTACCCCTATTGTTTACGTTCAAGTGGAAACGCGTCAGCTAATACTAAATCTACTATACCTCCTACCTGTATTATTAATACAATCGTGTCGCATAATTAGATCAGTGGTAGATGAAAGAAAATATAAATTAGCATTTAAATAATTCGCTTGTACTATAATGACACATTGGTATATTGATTTTCTTTTTTTTTTCTGGTCTGGGTGTTTGTCCTTGTGGGTTCCCCACCGTGCCTCGGAGAGCACGTAAAGCCATTGATCCAGGTTGTTATCATAGACACCTGATAACGATCGTTACTCACGGTAGGAAAATTATCCGCCAATCCGCATTGGAGCCGCGTAGTGGATTAAGGCCCAACCCTTCTTCTATATGGAGAAGAGGTCTTCGCACAGCAGTGGGTTGTTCACAGGCTGATACTATACAGTACAGTCCTGCGTGAAAGACAGCGCCACTAGACAAACATAATATATATTTCGTATATTTCTCGTATTCGTATATATGTTATATTTATGTCATTTATATTCGTCGTCGTATATTTTTGTCATTTATATAGTCTTGTAAAGAGTAACATGCTTTGGCCATTAAACACTTTTTATTATAAACTTTAAATGTTTTAATTGGTAATTTAAAAAAAAAACTTGTTACAAATTTATCGTTCCTTATTATGTTTATATTATGTTTGCAACTGTTTCTGTCAAAGTATATATAATGTTACTATAAATATACTGTGATATAACTATAGATGGGCAAACCACCGGGTTTAAACCCGGTGCTTTGATAAAAACCCGATAAACACCCGCAAGCACCCATAAACACCCAGAAAATTGGGTGTTTATTTGATTTGATGAAATTAAATTAGTAATGTTTTTAAAAGTGATTATCATTCATTTTATTTCATTGTAGGCAACATTAGTTAGATCAGGGAGGGAAAAATAAAATGGTACAAGATAAAAACTAAGGTTCAAAAATCACATTTTATATTATTTCAGCTTTTGAATAGCTTATTTTATGTTGTAGTGTGTAATTAGCGTTTCGTAAGCGTGTTAGTTGTCATATTCTTCATTTTTACCCGACTGCGACAGAAGGAGGGTTATGTTTTTCGAGTGTATGTATGTATGTATGTATGTATGTCCATTTCTTTGGCACGCCCTACAGCCCAAACGGCTAGACGGTTTTTGACATATGAGGTGTCGTTGGATTTGTCTAAATTGTAGTAGTGACATAGACTATATAAAATTTCAAAATGGCGCCCGCAAATGGCGGAATAAGGGGGCGGGACTTGATTTTTTTTTTCTTACTGTAGCAATATGGGTATCAAATGAAAGCTAATAAATTGTTTTATTCTTTTTAGTTTATAATAAGAGTATTTTACGCAGTTGGGTTTTTTGATTTTTTTAATTTGCATCCTTACCTTTCTCTTTTATAGCTTTTTAAGTTTATTTACATGATACCCCAGCTTCATGTAAATACTTTAAGATTTGTTTATTGCATTTGGTGCGCTCACATGGCTTAATATACTTAAATTCCTCCGCCAATAATTTTCTGAAGAGCTTATTACTTTTTGTCTTCTCCCTGTCCATGCTTTATGCACATTCTGAACAATTAGACTTCTTAACTGCGTCATCTTTTAATTATTTCCTTCATTTTATACCCGTGGGGACAGAAAGAATAGATGGAGAACTTGGTCTATGTAGCTTTGTTGATGACGGTAAATCATCTAAACATTGTGTCTCACTATCTAAAATGTTTGTCGACCGGTTCCGATAGCAAAGTCTGTTCTTTTTCTCTCCTACGATTACATAATAAAAATGAAATTAAATTGGGCTATAATACCTACATAATGTTGCAGAAGAATTATAAGTATGTATCTAATTTATTTATAATACTCACGTAGTTTTGTTTCAATCATCTGCTTTAATGCAACATTTTTATCATCACTTTGGTTGCCTTCTATTCTGCTTAGCAACAAATTTTACCCTTATCTCGTTGATCGTATTCATTTTACGCTTAGCTCGTTGATCGTATTCATTTTACGCTTAACTTCGAAACTACTACTAAAGACTAAATTCGCTACTGAAAAAATTGAGTCATAACCAGGATTCAACATGAACATTAAAACTACCTTGTGTAACTAGATGGGAAAGTCACGTTATTTCGTTAAAAAGCATAAAAACAAACAAGATAGCCTTGCAAAGAATGGCTGTTAGTGAAGATGTGCTGATTGCAAGGAATATTAAAAATCTAATTTTAAGGAAAGAAGATCGATGAATGTATAAGTATTCTAGAACCTATTACTGAAAGCATATTTAACTTGGAGGGAGATCAGTTTGGTATCCACAAAATATACATTACGTTTAATGATATACTGGCTAAAATACGTTTTACACTGCCTCATACTTCAATGTTGAACGAAGAAGGCAAACAGAAAATTGCTGAAAGGAGCAAAATGTCCATTAGACCAATTCATTTGGCAGCGTATATGCTGGATCCTTCAGCTCAGGATGTTGAACTTACTGAAGATGAAGAACTTCAGGCTATGGATAAAATGGAACTGGAACTGGACTGGCTTGTTACAAAGCTAAAGAAAACTTTTGGGTCAGACAATTTATATGCAATTCAGTGCGTAACATTGAGCCCATTGTGTGGGGAAAGGAATCTGTAGTTCGACTGAGCTAAGCAAAGTAGCGGTACGCATCCTGTCAGCTCCGTGTACATTAGCAGCAACTGTGCGTTCCTTCAGTATTCAAGGATATATACATAACTAGCAAACCCGGCGAACTCCGTTTCGCCGCCAGATGGCTTCGTTTTTTGTAACATTTCGTTTGGGGATTAAACCACCATGCAAAACCATATTGGTTTGTAGTACATGCTATGTATCAGAGATGGCGCTGTATGTGAAAAATGATTTTCCCTGTTTTCCTGCTTTTCTCTTGAAATTTTTCCTGAATTTTGTTTGCTATAAACCTCACGGAGCCCGAGACCTTTCCAACGAATGCAAAACCGTGAAAATCGGTTCATGCGTTCTGGAATTATAGCGTCAGGAAGGAAAACTCGACTTATTTTTATATTATAAAATCGAAATCAGCTTTAACGGAAAAAGCAAAAATCCCTACTAATATATAAATGCGAAAGTAACTCTGTCTGTCTGTTACGCTTTCACACCTAAACCATTGAACTGAAAATAAGGGTAGAAGGGGTTGAAATAGGAGACGAAAGTTTGTATGGAAGTTCCTTATTGTCAAACATAAAATCAGGTAAGATTGTTCAATTGTTTAAGACAAGGGGGGGGGGGGGGGCGTATCGGGCGGTCGGCGGTGCGCTTACCATGTCGCGCGATATAACCGAATTCCACGCGGGCGAAGCTGCGGGCGGAAAGCTATTTTCATATAATAATGAGAACATTCAGTTAGATGAAGAAAATGAAAACGAAAACATAATAGAGATTTTTATAGACCAACTTAATGAGAGCTATGATGAAAATAAAGCGGAATATAGAGTTCTATAGACCCGATAATATTGGACGACTACAACAAACCTACACCTTCAACGACAGTACGCGCGTCGTACGCGCCGCTCGTCAGCGTCGCTGAGCGGTCGGCGCCAACTAGCCCCCGCGCGCTTCTGTCTTCAGTGAGCGTTTTAGTATCGTATTGAATGTACGCGCCGATTGCGTACAACCATGCCTCATTTTTGTATGTGTCTGCACTCCGCGGCAATCAGCACATCAGCAGGATATTAAAACGATCCGCGCTGATCGTCAGCGCTGACGAGCTACGGGCTGAGCTGTCAGCGCTGACACTAAAATCAGCATTACATTTTTTCGTCTGTAAAAATGATAATGCAGAATCGGATAGTGAGTGATTGTTAAGTACCTAGGTCATTTTTTTTTTATTAGTACCAGAAAAAAATTTTTTTTTGCATTATTTTATTTCAACTAATTATGTATAATTTAATAAAAGAATAATAATTAAAAACTAAATGTCATTTATGTATAAAAATCATTTACACCCGAAATTTGGGTGGAAATCGGGTGTTTATCCTAAAACACCCAAAACACCCGGTTTAAACCCACCTGGGTTTAAACCCGGGTGGGTGGATTGCCCATCTATAGATATAACTGTCAGTATCTTTTTTAAAACAGCCCAAAGGGAGACTCGAATTACGAAATCATAAACGCCGCGATAGCTCGTTTTTGCAAAATAAAAACATTCAATATCTGAAGTATTACCCTATAATAACAAATCTAAATAAAAATAACTAAAATATACTAATCGAGCAGTATCAAAGTCGGTCAATTGATAAACTTTCCTAAACAGCGAATGCTGCGAAACTGAGTCTCTCAGTCTGTGATGGACAAATTATAACTCCACTGAGTTTTCTAATCCAAAATCCCTAAAACTGTCACTAACAACAAAATTCTCGTTATTTATATTTCTAAATTATAATTAGAATGAAATTAAATTAATATTAGGCAAAGCAAACAATACATTTTTGTTTTCTGGGCGTTTTTTAAACGTTCAAAAGTTGTTTAATATTAACCAATCTTGTGACCGTGATAAAACACCGTTCAGATCGTCATAACAACTTTAAAAATAAGCGATGTGTCATCAGCAAACAATACAATATCACAAATACCTTTAACATAATATATATGTACCTACATTTTTTTAAGGAAGCGGCCTAGGATTAATCCCTGTAGAACTCCTATTTTAAGAACAGATCCAGAAGACTGCTCCATTTAATAAAACATGTTGAACTTTATTGAGTACTTACAATGTTACCGTTAGTCTCAACAAGACCTACGAGTACGACCTAGGCCTTAGTGTCGTATAAGGTATTTAATGTCAGTGGAATCAAATGCGATTATTAATGAGTGTATCTCAAAATTTTATTTTATATTCAAGTAATTTAGTTAATTAAAAAATTGTGTTCGATAACTATTATAATATTTTTAATTTTTATTACAAAGCTAGAAGAGTTTCGAAGTATCACCTTCGTTTATATTCCCTGCTCCCAACCTTTAAATATTACTTCGTAGCGTTATATCTTAAAACCTATTAGGCTAAAATTAGACCCCTAATAGACCCCTAGGGGTCTATGACAACCTGCAAGGGATCTACGTCAGCGAAAAAAAATTTGGGGGTCCATGAAATGAAAATGGGGGTCCACGATAGTGGATCTCAACACATACACTGATAGTACCTATTAACTATTACTTACATCATACTATCTTATAATATCAAAACATATACATTATTTATTAAAGTACAGTTACATTTATTAAAGTAAAGTTTATAAAATTGTGTAAGTTGTAGGATGTTGGTATTCGCTTTGTGGTCGCAATACATTTTGAACTTGTAAAAACCTGAGAGTCAACTAAAAATATTGACTTATTGCTTATGTTATTTTATTTATAGTTTATTTTATGTTTATTTAATGTTACGTATATTTGACATAACAGATAAACAATTTTATTTTGAGTAGTTTTAATTTAAATTCAATTAATAAATGTATAAATTAACATGTGTTTTTTTTACTTTAAGTTTTTATCACTAAACTTCACTACAGTTAGAAATTTACAGAAAATCAATATCAGGTAAGTAGGGGGTCTACCCAACACGGAAAAACATGGCAAGGGGTCTACGACACAAAAAAGTTTAGGGAACTCAGATCTAGACGTAGGCGCATCTTCATTCGGTAACAAAAAAAGTTATTCGCCTACGTGAACCTTTCCCAGAGTAACCTATAAAACAACTCGCAAACGACTTGGTGTGACGCATCGCGCAGGTCATTATATGGAGTACAATACAAGATATAACGTTCAAGGTCTAAAATATGTAATATCTTGTAATTATGTAAAAAATAGATTACTTATCAATATTGCGAGCCAAATCGCCAATGACTCCTAACGAAAAAGCGTCATGGCGGGGCACTGGGAGCGATTACTGCGCAGGTCAAGGCTACATCACCTGTCCTGCTCTGACGCACCATAAAAAAAATCTCTCTGTCTATGGTAGACCACGTGATTACGTCCGTTTTCCGAGTACGGCTGCAGTGTGTCACTGTGTTAGTTTTCGTCATACTGGTCAGTGCTTAAGCGATATGGACAAATCGGTAGTTGGAAAACGTGCTCACACGCATTTATTAAGTTTAACGACATAATATTTTGTTTGGTTGTTTCGTTGAGGCGATGCTGTGCTGTCGTGGGGAGAATGCGGAAGGATGTTCTTGTAATTTAAAGTACGAATTTGGTTTGCTACTAAATGGTAATATAATGACGGTCCATTATGTTGTACAAATAATGATGTTGAAAAAAAAACTGGTGTTGTTAATGTTACCGGAATTTTAAGATGTTCAATGTTGAATTATTTTTTTTTTGTACATTTTTTTTTATTTATTTATGCGGACTGCAGACATTACTATAATTGCTTAGCATATCCAAATATTCTGATCTATAAGAAGATAAACTTAAGCTTAACGATTTGCAGAACCTTTTTTTGGAAATAGGCAGAAAACAAGCAGCTCAGAAGTTCAGATTGTTCAGATTTTAAGTGTTTTATACAAACACTTGTAGCAGCGACAAAATAATATTTTGTTTGCATAGGTCCTGTATCACCGGTTGCTGATATAGTTCTCTCGCACACGAGTTACTGATAGGCTTTATCAGTAGGAGGTAAAACAGACTCTTAAGGCCTCTAGCACCTCATCTGATAAAGTACAATTTTTGGACTGTCGGATTCTGAATAGAAATATCGGACACATAAAGTGAAGTTGGATGGTGCAAAAGAAAAATATGCCAAAATACTTTTATCTGTTGGATACCGTTATACGTCAGTTAACTTTATCTGCAACGCATGAAATATGCCCTTAACTTCTGAAGCAAAATTGAGGAGGTAATAACAGGAGAAATGGAGAAGGATGTCGATGTCAAACTCTGTCTATGAAATGCACCTATTATTACCTACTTCACCTATAAATTTCGAGTGTACCAAACAGTACCATTTATTCAATTACCACAGCTTTACACAACCAACTTTGAAATACGAATATAAAATAGACTTTAATAATCTCAAAACTGACAACCATTTATCAATAATAATATTAATTATTCATTTAATTTTCATTTCTATTTAAGATTATTTTTCTATATCCTCTTCAAACAGCTTGACATCCTCATAAGACACATTTACCTTCTCCTTTGTTTGATCTACATACGACCTTCTCGCTCTACCGCGTCCTCTCGTCATCCCAATTTTCCATTCAATTATAATTTTGATCAAATTGTCTTTCCAATTGAGCGAACATCTTACAAATATTTATTATTCATGTTTATTTAATTTAGAATATCAAAATGTTTTAGCATTCATACATTAAAGTTACACTACATACTACATAAACAAGTGATACATTCACATCCATTAGCGTTTAACCCACAACCACACCTGAGCTTCTAAAGGTAATATAACATGTACACATATATATCTTATTTATGTAAATTCATTTTGTACATAACTATGTATATAATTTATACGGCAAACAGTCAAATGATTATTTCAAGACTATCTATAATTTTAAAGGATTTTTTTTAACTAGACGATCCGGTTTTATATGTGTTTTTGATTATTAATCATAATAAATGATAAAAAATGATTCACAATAAACTGTAATCACTGCATCAACCCGTTGCCTATGACTCATAGCGTGTTTTTATAAAGCCTACCTTCCTCAATGAACAGGTTTTTCAAACTAAATATTCTTTCGTATCGAACTGGCAGATCTCAAAATGGGGACGTCCAAACGATCTCTACACCCTTACTAAGAGTACATTAATATAAACTAACTTAGGCTCGTGGTTTTATCCATAAATTTTCCAATCAAAGTATTTACGGGATTTTATTCCGTAAATACAATAGCATTTGTTCTGGATCTCCAGTCCATGTTCCGTCCATCTTTCCATACATCTAATATGTATCCTCACAAACTATTACGTTTATATTAAGAGTACTTGTACAAGCAAGCAAGAAATATCCTACTATAAATTGTAGTTTATTAACATATTAATTGAAGTTATTTTATAACATTTTCACATCAGTGTCGATTTTTGATGAATTTTAATGTAGATATATTTGACTTGGGAAAAGGACATCTCTATTGGCTACGTTCAACAACCTTGTAGCTAACTTTCGCATATTATAATTAAAAAATGTCACAAAGTATTAAATAAATAATATATTAAATCGTAATACGAATTGGGGAATTAAAAAGATTTAAAAATTCGTACGTCCCTACATTTGGGGTTGAATTTGAAGGGTAAAAAAATAGCTCAGGGGCGTCGTGAGTACATGGGGAAGGAAAATGTTTATCTATATTCTATATGTAATATATAAGTGGGGTGGACTTAAATATCGTCCAAATTAAGTTTTAAATTGAGACTTTTTTCAAAGACCTAACGAGTTATATTAATGTTTCACGTGAGTGTGTGTCTTCGTCAAAATTAATTACCATTTATTAAGTGATAAATGAATTAATAATAGTTATTTAGCACGCTTTACATATTCAATATTAAAAATTTTAAATGCTTATCGGATTAATTCTAAAAAATTTATTACTTTTTTGTACTTATTATTTTTGTTTCCTGTCAGATATTTATTTTAACTATATTTTAAGTAATTATATATGTATACAAGTTTTTTTGTTCGATCGCTCTGTGAATGTGTATATATAGCTATATTGAGTATTTTATTGTTTATTAGTAACTATATTTTAGTTCAAAGTAAAACTGAATTACAGTATATACTTTTATTATATCGTATATTCTTATGTTTATTATTATTTCTAATTATATTTATTTTGTGTTATTTGATATATTTATGCATTTATGCCTCCATTTTACTCCAGCTATGTTTCAATTCCTCACAACGTAAGGTTGTCTGGAAGAAATTGCTTATTAGCAATAAGACCGCCTTATTGTGCAATAATATTTAAGCATATATCTCTGTAATTTTGTTTCAAAAGTGGTGTACAATAAAGAAATATAAATAAATAAATAAATAAGTACCGTAGCGATATATATGAACATATAAATTACCCGTTTTTTTTATAATTATGGCTTTCCTTCGTGAAGAAAATTGGCGAAATCATCTCTGCTCTTTTGGCACCATTGAGAGCCCTTAACCAAATCAATGAAAAAATAGTTGTGGCTTTGTTTATACCAGGCGAATTTAATTAATTATTGCTATCGTTAAAATAATCATTGTTAACAAGCCTTCATAAAAAAAAATCGATCCCGTCTGTTTATTTGGGAACTCACGTCACAGAGAAAAACTGCAAACACACTGCAGTACGCTCGTTTCGCGTCAGGAGCAAGACTAGCACTTTTTTAAATGCGTGTAGATTTTGATTATAAATTAATAAAAATCGATTACGCCTAAATTTTAAGCCATTATTAATTTTTTTTGCCTCGATATAAGTAGTACTCAGTAGGACTCAAGATTCTTAAATATTTAATTATAATGTTTTTATTACAAAAAAAAACGTAGACTAACAGTAAATATGTTAATTTCTTGTTCATCATTCGTTATGATATTTAAACTTAATGCTAAATATCTAAATATATACAGTATAAATATTTTCAAAATATTTTTGAAGAATTCGATAATGTAGATATGTTTATAGTGTCATACTAATATTATAAAGATCATCGTTTTGGTGTAATGATGCGAGAAGTCGCTTTAACATCGACAATTGCGAGTTTGATTCCTCCTAAGGGCAGATATTTATATTTGTACAAATATTTGTTTCTGGTCTGTAAGGGTGTAAGCCCTTGTAGATCTCCCCACCATCGCTCGGAGAGCAATCTCAGAGGCAGATATAGTATTTTAAAAAATCTACGTAATTAGTTATGTATAAACTCTTCCACATCAGCACTTAAGTTATCGTAGCTCCAAAAGTTAAAACGTAAATAAGTAATTAAAGTTATTTCCCTCGACGTCTATCATCCTTACGTCGCACAGGCCGAGCACACACATGCACCACGATCAGACAAAAATGTCGCAAAAAATGTTATATGGAAGTAGATAATATAAAATTTGTCGACACTAATCCCTCCACGGTATATTTATGTACACGAATAACAACTATATACCTTGCTCTAGAATCGAAATAATTACTTGGTGAAGTCGGAAACTTAGTTACAATTTTACCATTTCTTCACGTATGTTTTTGTCGAAATAATCAAGATTTTTCAATATACTATTATAATATAATAATATTATTAAAAATAATACGGTAATATAAGTATAACAATCTTACTTAAAAACATCCTGAAGTATGATTGATATGTCCTCATAGAAGATATGGAAAATACCCCTGAAAAGTAATATGCTAACGAAATGGGTAAATTTTAAACGGTTTATTATAACCGTTGTAGATCTTATATGGCCCAAAGAAAAGAACACGAGGATAGATCACCCCATGAAAAAAAAACTTAGAGATTATTGTAGGTATCATGTGATTATTTGATGAAGCCATCACAGAACAGAACATAAGTACTTGTTGGGCTGAGTTATAACCAACAGTAACAGCCCGTAGATTTCCTACTGTTGGCCAATTTAAGGAAAAGGATGGGAGTATATTCCAAAACGCTACTCTACGTGAAATTTGAGAATACTAATCTCAAATTTTTTTTCTAAAAGATCAAGGTCTTTTTGATAATTTTTCTTCAACACCAAGAAGCAAATTACTCTTGAGAACCTAGAGCTGAGGAGCTTAGCAAACCTGAATTTGAAACCGCAACCGTCTTGTATCAATTATGTGTTTCATGCAAATCATGCAATATGCCATCTAGGCTCTGTTAATATTCTTAGTAGCAGAATGTCGTAATATGACGCGCCGACGTACGTAAATTCCTTAGCTTTATGAATGAATTTCAAGGACAAGCCGCCATTTTGTTAAAACTTTAATTTTCCTTGCGTTGTTAGTTAGACAATAACAAAGTTTAGATACTTCCTAAATAAAGGTACTTGCGGTCGCCCGTAGCGACCGACGTACTTGCTCTTATTGTTAGCATATTATAATCTCTTGATTAATTATCAAAAAGATTCCTTTATTACTTCCAACTTTCTTCCAAAAATTTCTAGATGTTTTTTACGTTACGTTAAATCGTTATTTTGAGTTAAATACATAATTGATATGATTTAACGAAGCTATGTACCAGCGATTGGGAATGCAGATACGTCAAAAAAGAACTCAACACTCTTCTTTCTTTATTGATGTATTTTTTTTGTGTAAATTTAAATTTGAATAAAATTACTCAACTTAGTTATAATTTTTGTCGAAATTTTTTTTGCTATCCTAAATAAATATATTATTTCTTTCTTCCTTCTTTCATTCTTTTAAAATAAATTAAGAAACAATTGCCGTCGGATAAACAGCACTGCAGAATAATCCCGACCTCTTTCTAGCCAAGATGTCATAAAAGGCGACTAAGGCCATAGTATTACGAACAACTGTACACCAACCAGGATGGTGATGGACAGCAACGTCACCATATCCTGCCACAAGACACTGCGCTTGCTAACTTGCCCCCAAAGTGTGGTGAGTATTGGAAAACTTCCCCAGAAATCATGGGGGAGGTCTGTGTTCAGCAGTGGACATACAACAGCTGATATAGTAGTAGTAATATAGACCACGCGCGAGTTCCGAGGAATCGGGGCCTGAGGAAGCGAGCTGGTGTGCGCCGCGCCCGACCGTCGCTCCGTACCCCGCACTCTCCTGCTACTAGTGACGACCTTGACGTGAGAACATGCTTATCGAGTCTTTATTAATTAGAACATATTAATTCATTTATTTATTTTTTACTTTAATTAATAATAATATTTTTAACATTATTATCGTATAAATATTTTTTTTATAGGCGTACGAATAATTATTTTCTTTTTATGACAATCGTATGAATAGCAACAGCGTTAAATTAAATACATACTATTTTTTTATTTGAAGTACATTATACCCTCATAGAAATATTTCATAATTTACACTTGCGCGGAGGCTTAAGATGTGTTAGTATCGATAACGCAATATCGACTAAATCACAACTCTAGCTCATTACATCAACATTCCTAATAATTCCTTGGAGCTCGCGCGCGGACTATAGTAGTAAGAAACACATAGAATACATTGCAATCTTAATTTATTTATTTATTATACTTCATAGCACAACACAATATTGATTTGTACAAAAGGTGGGATTAATACTAAAAACATTCTCTACCAGCCAACCTTAGGACGTACAACAGCGGACTTGTAGGTGCGATTAATTTAATCATCCTGCAAAAAACAACGTTCATATTATATTAAACCAACGCATAATATTCTCTAAATAGTTCTCAACAGAATAAAGTGGTTTATCTGTTTGTGACATTTTAATATAACTTTTGAATTTATGTAACGGATACCGTAAATATTTCCTCGAGTTTTTGTTATAGAAGCGGACGCCTTGTATTGCCCCAAAAAAGGAAACATTGTATTTGACGTCGAAAACTTAGTTCGCGATGAGTTTATTTTTTCCGTATTATAACTATGTTTTTCATTATTCGCCACAAAATAGTCTATATTTATGTATATTATGTTATGATAAATATACTGTACGTATGCTTATGCGCTATTATTATATTAGCGGAGGGGAGATTTTTTGCAATCCTATTCGTTAATATTTCTTCGTTTCTCCGCTCCGCCGCCTCGCTCCTTATCAAAGGACAAGCACCCTTACTCTTTAAAAAAATGTTCATAACGTCAAGTGATATATAAAAATTTAGTAAGAAGCTTCAGAATTGTTTAATTAATTTGTATAAAAATAGCACAGAAAAATTAAAGATTTCACTCATGTACTACATTACTTATTTGTAGTGAATATTAACTTTTTATCAATGTGAAAATCGTACTGATTTGGCCATTGAATATGTGTATGTGAAATACAGCTTCACTAACGTAATTAATGAAAAATCCACTGATTGAGAGAGTAGTGATCACACAAAATGTCACCGAACCCGACCAGTGCGCGAGAGGCGTATGTACCAACACGATATATGTATTTGAAACACCAGCTGTCGCTGAACTAACACCTACTTGTCGAAACTAATATAAAACAATTTCGCCGAAAATAAAAGAAATATATTTATATTTTATTTTCCAATTCCGAGTAATATTTCTCGAGACGGTATATTTTATTGCTTTGTCTGTGTAGGTACATACATCTTCATAATAATATATAAACGTTGTAAGTCATGTACAACAAAAGAAATATTAAGTAAATACAGCTATATAATACATGAGTATTAATTACATGATATACTAGACGTTTCCTGCGGTTACATCCGTATTGAAATTTATATGATGCGTTACTAGTCGCTATGATGCCTTAGTGTCCGTTTAGTTTGTAATTTATAAACTCTGAAAATATGATTTTAAGGAGTTTTTGATTAATAAAATATACTTTATCCGGATTAAGCATAGGCTGTTAAACATCATGCAATGACTAATAGTAACTGAACGGTAACTATGAACGAAAAAGGCTGGATCATTCGATAAATGGTAAGCTCTATTACAACCGCTGACTATTGATTATTTCCTAAAAATTTCACATTTATTTCAGGGAATCCAATTTCTTCTATGATGTTAATATTATAAACAATAACAAACCTACTTATATTATAGAAGGAATATAAGTAGTTTTGTTATTGTTTATAATATTAACATCAGCCGTTTTAGAGATTAGCCGGACCAAACAGACAGACAAAAAATATGAATAAAAATGTTTTTTTTTATCGTACCATCTAAACATTCAAGACGCATGAAAGACTGATACTTTGATATTAGAAACAGACACTTAAGTTTTATTTATCTAATTAAAATATCTCCTTATATGAACGGAACTGAATCAGTCCGTAAGCGTCAAACTGCTGGGCAAAGGCCTCTTTTCCATATAGATAGGTTCCTTATATATCTATCTCATTATAGATATAACTAGCGTCCTGCTATGACTGCGCCTAGGGTATGTATATAAACCTTTCTCATGAAACACTTTTTATCATCACACTATCTAATATTGGTGAAAACCGCATGAAAATCCGTGCAGTAGTTTTTTGAGTTTATCGCAGACAGACAGACGCGGTGAATGACTTTGTTTTATAAGATGTAGTGATAAATAAACATTATAGATATAATAAATAACCAAAATAATCGCGTCCTATTCAACGACCCCGGTAGGACAAAATCCTGTGTCGGGAGTTCGGAAACACAAACACAAACGTCCAGACCACGACAAACATCTGTATGTTCTGTACAAACAAAACATTGTGTCAAACCGTCATCAAATATATACTTATGACAACATATTTTATTATATTTCATTATACTAATTGAGGCTCGACTTGTATTGAAATTTGGCACCACAGCGATTCCAAGCGATCGCGCAAGTTACGTAATAATCGACACGGTGCCCCTGGTAGAGGGGATGAAATTCAAAATTGTCTTGTGTTGTTCTAAAAATTGTCCCGTAAATATTTCAAGGTCTCTGGTTTGTTACTTCGGGAATTACAGACACCATAACTTTCCGTATTAGGTCTAGTAACTTGAAACCAGAACTGTACATAAACTTTTGAACGTACGACTTATCTTACACACCAGGTTTATAATTTACTAGCTTCCCCCCCGGCTTCGCACGCGTCGTTGTATTACGTAGCCTACGTCCTTCTCCAGGCTTCAGGCTACCCTCTCATGCAAGAAACGTTTCTTCACGCTCGCATATTGCCCAGTAGACACTTTAGTGAATTCTCGTGAAAAGAAAGTTGTAAGATGTAACCATGATTTAGGTGTCACGCATTTTCACATTATAATTTTTAAACTATGTTATATTATGGCCAAATTAAACAAAATGTTTATAAAATGTGTTATTCTGATGTATAATCTATATTACTGTGAAGATTCATGTAAATCCGTTTAGTGGTTTTTGCGTGAAAGCGTAACAAACATCCATTCAAAAATAGTTTTGCATTTATAATATTAATAGGATAGGATGATAGGCACAATACGCAGTACAGCTAGTAAAAAATATATATTTTATTCAAGGTCAGTAACTTGAGAAAGTTTTCCTCACTTTCATATGTAGTCATAAGTTACATATTTAATGCGAAAAGTTAACAATATTAGGTTTTCGACTTCTCTTCGCATTTGCGAATCCTTTGACTCGTAACTTTTTCCTTTTACCCTCCAGTTGCTACTTCATCGGGAACATTCGAGAATATATAAGAATATAAATGATTTACATTATATTCCATTTTAGCTTACTGAAGTGACATATTATGATTGTAATAATAATTAATTAATAATTAATTTATAATTTATCGTAGTCTGATACTATATGAAAGATACAAAAAAGCGCAATTTTGAAAAATAAAGTCGTTTTTCGGACGATAATTTTACATGATAACATTATTAGAAAACATTGATGAAAAATCACATACTTTTATGAATTGAATTGAAATGAATTATTATAACTAAATTATCATTTTTTTGTATAATACAAAGGAGTTAATTGAAACTTACAATTTTTTCGATAAATTTCCATTTATTTGCACTCGCTATTCAAATATTTTTCTCTTCTACTCGGATGTATCTGCCGATGGAGTGGAAGAGATAGATGCGTCACAAGCCGAACGCTTAGGCCGATTGTGCCTCTCTATCGCTTGTTCCGCGCTCTCGCTCACGGAACGTGACAATGAGTTATGCTTTTTCATGCGTGCAGCCGGAGTTCATCGATTTACAAGACGTTATCACGTCAACAAAAAGGGTAGAAGACTCACCCACACTGCTATACTTAATGGTAATTAGTTTTATACTCGAAAAATAATATTTTCAAATAAACCATATTTTCAAAATTGCGATTTTCGAAGAACCAGTGATCATCAACATGAACATCAACATAATATTGATAATGATTTTTACGAATTAATTCGGATTCTAAATGTATTTATTTTATTATATTATGGTGGTTAAATCTCAAACATAAATGAATGCAGTCACATGTATTTTATAGAGCTCTGAGGAGACACTGTTTAATATTGACATAAAAAAGTTCTGCGATTAGCTCAAGTTTTTTTTTTTTTTTTTCATTTAGCTTTCTTATCTCAGGCTGTAAAACTATTATTTTCTCTCTTTTTCTTAAACAAGTAAAAATGAAGTTCGTGGATCGTTTAAGAATCGAGGAATTGTCGAATCTAAATGACGGATTGCGAATATATATAACATCGACAGGAAATGTGTTCAGTCTCCGCGTTTATTTTCAACTGTTAAATTTTGAAATGTCGCCCAGGGCATATGTTAAGGAGACGACAAACGCAGCGTGACGGTGCGGCGGCACGCTGTAACTTTAAAAGCATTTATTTCGAAATTTTTATTTGAAACATACACAATATTTAGTCATATCTTGATTGCTCGAATATGACAATTATCAGTTACATATCAATTTTTTATAGCCTACATGAGATGTTGGTTTGTCTCCAGATTATCCGCTCAGATACCACGTAACTATATCAACTATACAAATACATATACAATTAAATTGTTAATTTCACGTTTGGTTTTCATTTTTTTCTTTTGCCAACATTTTTGTACGGGTCTAAAAACACTATTCATATACATTTCTATGATTTTTAGAATAGCCTGTCTCTCTGTTTGTCTGTTCGTTTAAACACGCATCACAGATAAAGTACTGAATGTATTTTAAAAAATCAGTATGGAAATTTTAAAGCATATCCTGGAGTAACATTTAGTTTTTATTTCATAACAATCGCCTCACTATGTCAAAAGTTATTGTAATTTGAATTTTGTATTTTCAATGACGGCGTTATAAAAAGTTAGGTAAGTTAATACATTTAAATACGGTAGAAAAATTTGCATTTATTATTTTGATAGCATTTAATTAATAATAATTAATATTCATATTCAAAACTCAGCAAATAAAACAAGACGAAGGAAAATATGTCATAATGTCGGATTGCGATTTGTTTTTATAATATTTTACAATGCAATTCCAGAATCGCGGTTAACCATTTTCAATCACTTTAACAACTACAAACTAAAGTGAAACTTATGTGCTCAGCTAGTTTATAGTAAATACAGTGAAAACTATTTCATCATTAATTAAAAAATTTATATGACCCTTTCTGTGAAGACGGATATCTAATCCAGTGACGTTGGATCTGATTATCCCGCCTTATCTGTCCAAATGAATTGAAGTAACTTTAACATCATTATTATTTATTTTGGTTTATCTAAGTATGTACCTATATAGAAATTTAATCTTTCAACATTACAAAGATTCAAGGTTTTAAGATCTCATTAACTCTAACTTCATAGAAATATTAAGAACCAATAGACCTAAAACCAAGAAACCTAACTTCTCATCTAAATATTGTTTATTTAAAAGTAAACGTTTTCTTGCAAAATTTCAAAATTCACTTAAATTTCATTAAAAACTATGTTATGTATTTTAATATAACGTACAGTAATTGCTTACGCATTTACTGTATTCAATGAAAAGTATGTCCTTTATTGAAATGAGAGTGCATTTAACTTTTCATATGCATTAAGATATTGCATTTAATACAGCTTGCGTTATATTAAAGTATATTTCTTTCATTCCCATGCATTTCATGTTTCAATTGCATACTAACCATTGCATTTAAATATTATAAATGAAGTTCGCTAATGCAGTTTTTAATTTGTAAGATAATGGGATAAGACTAATGCTTTGGTCGAACAATGTACGTTATTTGCGGACATCAAAGCGTATTGTCATCGCATAATGACGCTCTGATAATGTCGTCTAACTTTTTTTACTTTGTCGCTTACGTTGTGCCATTAAAAAAAAAACACCCACGTTAAATAGTAAAGATTGTTACAATATAAACTTCGACCCTCTTTGACATTATTATAATTAATAACTATACTTAGAAGGAAAAATTTCGAATAATACATAATATTCTCATAATTTTATTTCATGCGATGAGACATTTCAGATCGTACTTAGTTACGTCCTATCGTAATATTACAATGATGTCAAACAGAACCTTTATCTAGAAGTGCGTCTTGAGGTTCTAACGCAACGCTAAGTATGCTCCAAGTTTGGCGAAGGCATTAGTCTTTATGATATGAACCTTTTACAGCGATAATTGAGTTTTATTGAAAACTAAAAAAAAAAAAAAAGGTTTGAATTAATGGACTCCGAAGCACTGTCCATGTATTGTTTTAACTTCAACTTTATAATAATTACAAAAAAAAAATACGTAGTTTTGTATTATGAATCGTGTGCAACATATTTTTTTTAAATTATAGTTAAATATTTTTAAAATGAATGGATTTGTATGTACCATAAATTTATACGAAAATGCCATATTCTCAAGCTTGCAATCAACCACATCTACTGATGATGCATTCCGCTAAACATAGAGGGCTTCTGTAAAGCCGTGGTTATAGCCACACAAAAAAAAACTGATATCTTCAAATGTCTTAATGACAGCTACTGCAATCACAAACCCGCCATTAGACTGCCTTTAAAGCGCCTTTAAATGAGCGAAAACTCTAGTCTCAGTAGGATAAGCATCCTACTTAATTTGTTAGAAGAGTACTCTTAAGTTCCGCAAATATCTCAGTTCTAAGTTATTCAAGTACACTAATATCCTAGACAGACGAAACCTGATATAGTAGAATTTAATAATTTACTTAGAACAAAGCATACCTACTACGGGAAAATTTCATTAAATTATCTTATTTAATCTTTATTAATATTAAAATAATGAAAGTATATTGTCTAGACCAGTGTTTCCCAACGTGGGGCCCACGCCCCACTGGGAGGCAATTTGATAGTTAAGGGGGGGCAATTTAAAAATGGACTCGACACGAATTTAACCCTTTCGCTTTGGATTATTTAAATGCAATGCTATACTTTGTCCAACCGTTTATTATATTTTTGACAGCTTACATCTATTAATTTCAATTTTTTTTTCATTATACGTTTTTAAATTTTACTTACGATGTTTTGATAACAATTTCATAGTGATTTCTATCTAAAACTTCTCATTTATATTTCTTAAAGGAACAAAACAATTTTGAAGCTTAAAAATTATGCATGGGGGCATAAAAAATTTAGAAATGTTAAGGTGGGGCATGACCTAAAAAGGTTGGGAAACACTGGTCTAGACCGTTCTGGTGTAGTGCTAACGAAATATCCATTAACGAAAACAGTTGCGGATTCCATAACTTGGGATAGATATTTGCTTTTATATTCGTCGGTCTGGTTATCATGGGTTATCATGAGTCTTCCAACATGCCTCAGAGAGCAAGTAAAGATGTCATTACTCGTAGTGGAAAAATTAACCGCTAACGAGTTGGGCAGCGTGGCAGATCACCTCGACTTCTATATGAAGAATAGGTCCTCGAGCGGTATTCGTATGAGATATTCAAGCTGTTTTCATTAAATTCAAAACTATATTATAAACGAACTAGAATGTATTTTATACCATTAAATTAACCTATTAAATGATCACTACACGTAAGTCATTATACTATTCAATTATAAATACATCTTATTGGTGGCTTTATTTATACTTAATACGCCGTTGAAATTTCTAAATTTGAGGTTTTTCTGGTAGTTTAAGAAATGCTGTTTTCTGTTAAATTTATATTTAAGATCCACACAGCTACAAAACTTTGATATTTTTCAAATTGTTTTACCGTACACACAACGGAAGGTCTCACTTAGTGTAACAAAATGTGACAAGGATACTCTCTAAACGTGACTCAGTGGAATTTCACTAATTTTTAGAGACTATTTACTTTTTATCAATGTGAGAATCGTATCACGCAGATTTAGTGACTATTCAATGTATGAATACGTGAATATAAGAGTATTTGAGGGTATTCACTAACTTGTAATTGAAATTTACGCATATGTAGTGAATACAGCTTCACTAACGTTATTAATTTAAAATCCACTGTTTCATGTTATAGAGTATAGAACTCTAAGGAAATGTAATCGTTCCCAGTTTATCACAGTTTTACTTTTATTATTCTCTCGAAATTGGAAGAAATTTGAGATTTCGTGAGGTAATATTAATAGTAGGGCTTAGAAATTGTGACGCAGCTTGACAAAGAGGAATCCTAAAAAAATAAAAATTTGCGTGACGTGATAAACGACCCTCTTTGTGCCTTAACGTGGCATAAATCTTCTTTAACAGATTTTGAATTAAGGGTATTAAAGACTAAAATTCTTATTCAAATGGAACTGGTAGACCTTAAAGATTCACACACACATTTAAAAATCCTATAAACTTCATAATATTACATATAGATAAACCATACATGTATTTAGACATTACGCAGTCACGCACACATAATTAAAGAGTGCACACACTTCTGATCTCTGCATCGTCCACTTATTGATGTAGGTCAACATTCCGTCTCGTTCTATATCATACGTTAGATTGTTCGTCTCGCTCGCACTGGGAACGGGCGAGCGGGTAGGAATTCACCGAGCCTCGTTGGTAGCGGGCACTCTCATGTAATTCCTTTCTAAATTGTAATAAATACTTGACTATCTACTATTACTACGGCATGGTTAAGTGTTAAACTGTCGTTGACTAGTATTTAACCGCGACTTCCATTGTCTCTTATGATATTTTATAATACTAGTATAGTAAAGTTAGACTCCTTTGGTGTGTTATCTTGCTTATATTATGATGTAACGTTATGATTTTATAAAATTATTTATAAAACTTTATGTTTAGATTGACAGGTGAAACCACGCGAGTCGTCTTGTCTAAACTAATATTATATTAATCGATAAACTCTTAAACTACGAATCGATTATAATTCTTTCTCCATTAGACGACTAAGTTATTCAGAAAGAAGATACTTAGGCTATATTTTATCTCGTCAAAGGAGCGATGGGTGTAAGGGTTACTCAGAAAGGTTTATATTTCTATACATAACTTATTTCCTAATTTCCCGCGGAAATTACTAACGTAAATTATACATTTATAATGTAAATACATAATAACAATATATCGTTCATAGAATTAGAAGAAATATTGAAGATCCGTAATTCTTTCGAATTTTCTTATAATGTTTTAAATTTTAAAGAAATTAAACGCGTAAAAGCCGTGCTCATCGAATTTTCGGAAAAATGTTTATTTTTTATTGAATTTATTATAAAATTATGTATACTACTTATTTCTCTTTTTGAAATGAACCCAGGTCATAATCAGACGGTTTTAAAACAAATCAAAATTACAAAACGACAACCATTCTGGTGTAGTGGTGCGAGTTGTCGCCCTAATGTCGACGGTCGCGGATTCGATTCCCGCTCGAAGCAGATATTTGTATTTATACAAATATTTGTTTTTGGTCTGGGTGACCCATTATTGTGATCATACAATAATGTGTTACTCGCATGTTAATGTGAAACTACCGTCGCATTCTTAATGTACATTCTGTTCAAAGAAACTGTAAGAAACTCAAAAGCTACTCTTTAAAAAAATATAAATAGGTACTTAATTTAAGAATTATAAATTTAGTCATATCTATGCAAGTATGAATGAAACTCAGCGTTACTAAACCCACTAATCTTTATCATTTACACATTGGTATGTTTATGTACTAACTAATAAACCTTCCTCATGAATCACTCTATCTATTGGTGAAAACCGTATGAAAATCCGTGCAGTAGTTTCTGAGTTTATCGTGAACAGACAGACAGACAGACGCGGTGGACTTTGTTTTATAATAAGTAGTAATAATCTTGTACCAAATATATAAATGTTTAACATACACACACACACAAACGGTCGTCTGTTCCTAAGGTAGGCAATTCAATGTCTGTGTTTTAGGTAACAGTCGAATGATACACATTGTTTTTGTAATATATATAGGTATATATATATTACAAAAACAATATTAGTATATATTCCACCCAAATTCGTGGCCAATCGATCAAACTTGGTGCAGAAAGCAGGGTCACTGCCAACTGCGACGACGTGTCAGTCTACTCTAAACATGAATCAGTGGAATATCACTAATTTTAAGCGACTATTCACTTTTTATCAATGTGAGAATCGTACCACGCAGAATTAGTGACTGTTCAATGTATGAATATTTGAATATAAGAATTCACTGATTTGATGATTGAATATTTGTATGTGTATTAGTGAATTTTCACTAACTTGTTATTGAAATTCACTGATATTTAGTTAATACAGTTTCACTAACGTAATTAATGAAAATTCCACTAATTCATGTTTAGAGAGTATAAACACAAAATAACAGTTGAAAGAAGTGTTTCCGTTTCTCTATTAACTGCTGTGACGCCAGCGGTCACAGGCGTATTAAGATACTGTAATGGTTAAAAAATCATACATCCAAATAAGGCGGTCGCTTTCAATGGTAGATATATCGTGTACAACCCAAGAATAATGACGCAATCGCGTAGTGCAACGATCGATGCTTGAGCGTTAATTCAAAGTGCATTTAACGCTGTTGACTCTTTGAAATTTACTAGTTTGAAGACGGAATTCCGTTACATTTTGACGGCCGGCTGGTCGAGTGGTCAGGCAACTGGACACTTTACGCAGCGGTCGCGGGTTCGAATCCCGCCAGGTGCAGATAATTTGTATGACGAATATAGATGTCTGCACCGGGTCATGGATGTGTATTTATTTATATATGTATTTATATCTTAAATTTATTTCCGTTCCTAGTACCTGTAACACAAGTTCTTACGAACTTACCACGGGGCTAGGTTAACGTGGTGTGATTGTTGGTTAATATTTATTTATTTATAATGGGCTTTTGAAGAAATTATTGATTCGTTTGTATGTATGTGTATCTTTGTAAATTCGAAATGATTTTGATGAACTTTTAGTTAATAGGTTACATCTCAGTTTAATTTTTTGGAAAAAATGTCACTTTTATTGACCCTTATTATATATTTGGATTCTTTCACGCATAATGGACCAGAAGCGAGTCTAAATGCGGAAAATCGAGCCCACAACCAATATATATTTGGATATATTTATTATCTTAAGTTATCTAAAGTTTTCTTAATTGTAACACACGTACTTATACAACGTAGTAAAAACGTAGGATAAATTTCCGAAAAGTCCATACCGCTTTTTTCCTTGAAATTTCGGTAAAATTTTGGCAATTTTGCTCCAATTTTAACTATTATATTCGTGATCAGCGAGTCAAAATACATAAGTATACGAAATATCAAAAAAAGGGATATGGGCTTTTCGGAACTACACCCCAAACGTAGTTATTTTTCTAATAAAAGTGTAATTGACTTATATCACGGGTGAAATAGCGGGACGTGACTAGCTGGCGAATAAATTGAGGATATGCGCTCTCCGATGACGCAATCACGGAGTGACGTGATGCTTTCATTGTTATCAACTCGTTGGCCTCGGGAGGCGAAATTTATTATCCTTTATTGAACTTTCTATGTGGGATTGATTGTGTGATGTAATTGTAAACGTCTTTCGTATGCCTCAGCTTTATTTTATACTACTCGTAGAAAACATTCGATTTTATCTACGTTACGTTTCAGTAGAAAGATTTTTTTACAGCTTTGATTGCAACTCCCATTTTATGAGTCATATTATGATAATATTTTAAGATTATATGAAATGAAGTTAAAATGAAATTAAAATATTTAATTAAAAAATTAAAATATTTATGTCGCCATGAGGTGATTTAAACACAATGAATGTTAAAAAAATGTACATTTGAAATTAATATGTCATGGTAGCAAAATCATTCACAATACATAAATAGCTAAATTTTTACATTAGGTAGGTACATTACAAACTTAAGTAATGTACCCAATATTATCCAAAACCGGGTCCGGAAACACACAACACACAAATCCAGCCCAGACCACAACAAACATCTGTGCGGCCTAAACAAATATTTGTCACTAGATGCTGCCCGCGACGTCGTCTGCGTGAACGCTATTAGATTACACGTTGTTAGATAATGCGTTGAAGAAATAAAGGTTCACTGCTCGTTCCCCGTAGGTGATAGTGTGATAATATGTAGCCTATATGTTGACCCGACTTCTTAATAATATTCGTGCCAAATTTCAAGTAAATCCATGCAGTACTTTTTGAGTTTATCCCGGACATATACATACATACAGACAAACAGACAAAAATTCTAAAAAAACTATATTTTTGGCATCGGTATCGATTGTAGATAAAAGAATACTTGGGGTGTGCCCAAGTATTCTTTTAAAAAAATATTCAATGTACAGTTTTGACTTTCCTACCATTTTATTATATGTATAGATGTGTAGACATCGAACCCGCGCCCTTTAGTGCACTCACTACGCCAGCACGTCGTCGTATTTCACTCAACTACTTTATGATAGTTATACGCGTAGATAACCATTGCATAATATAGGACTATTGTGGGTGTTTCACTAAAATCAGTAACGTCATTTTTTTCATAAATAATATTCTTTTATAGAGTTTATATAAGGAAAACGTATTTTTTTCCTAAACAGAATCGTAACAATAAGCGTATTCAATCGAAATAAAAATAAATGAAATAAAGTGTAGCCAAAATCTTACGCTTTTTTTTATGTCATCAATAATTGTACATTAAAAACCATTGATCCAAATGAATTATTGTACAAATCACGTCCGCGTCGAATAGTGGCAAGACTGGCAAGAATGCTGACAGCATTTCACCGTTGAATCGCAATTCTGATCAAATAAATTAAACTTGTCACCAGTGGATGATGGGTCGTAGAGTTTTAAGAAACTTTTATTTATTTATTTACTCTTTATTATACACACACAAAAAAGATACATACTAGCTTAAGTACAATATAAAATACCGATGTATAAGAGGCGGTCTCAACGCTAAGCAGCGATTTATTGCTATTCAAAACTTTTTCGACTCCGAAAAGCACAAAGATATAATTATTTGCGTCATTTATCCGATTCAGCGTTTTGCGCATCGACTCCAGTCCTTGAAACAGGAAAAAACAAGTTCCAGTAATATAAATAATAATAAGCTGATTACGATACATCTAATTAAATATATTAACGGAAAATACTAATTATATTTTATGAATCAACATTTTTAAGCCGTTAAAGTGATCCGTGTCCTGCTCGTGTCACTCGAGAAATGTCTAATTAATTCGATCAATACATTTATGTCCAAACATTTCCCAGACAAAAACCACGGACAGTTTCGGGCGAGAAACTGTAAACCGCATTTATCGTATAGCTGAAATAAATATTATGTATATAATCGTCGCTCGCCTCGTAACGTGATTTAATAACGCCTTAAATATTTCCCTTTTAACTTTGTAAAATAAAAAGATTTGTGAAATAGATATATCAGCAACCTGTGAAAACGAGCCTTAAACTTCGAAATTTTATTATGTGTGTTTTATATACATAGAGCATATATATGCAAATATGTATAATATATATCTATATACAACATGGTATCCGGTTTTTATCATAAATATCTGATATTAATATTATAATTGAGTTTGTTGTTTTTGTTCGAAATATATTTATAGTATTTAAAAAAATAATTGTGGTTGTTGTATTTATAAGGTCTATAACCTAGGCCATATAATAATACCACTAAAATTAAAGAAAACGAAGACATTTCAAATAATATAGACGACCGTCGGTTCTGGTGTAGTGGTGCGAGTAGTCGCCACAACGCCAACGGTCACAGGTTCTATTCCTGCTCGGGGCAGATACTATATTGTATTTGTACAAATATTGATATCCGATCTGGGTGTATGCCTCCCTACCGTACCTCGGAGTCACTAAGTCGTCGGTCCCGATTGTTATCAGAGACACCTGATAACGATCGTTACTCCTATATTCACTTTTTATCAATGTGAGACTCGTACCACGCAGAATTAGTGTCTGTTCAATGTACGAATATGTAAATATCAGAATCAACTAATTTGATCATTGTATGTGTATTAGTGAGTGTTCACTAACTTGTTATTGAAATTCACTGATATATAGATAATACAGCTTCACTAATATATTGGGTTGATCGGAAAATTATTGCCGTTTATTGATATCTTTCTAGAAAGAACAGTCAAGAATTTTCTAGAAAGTTTCTTATTAGATTAATACTTTCTTAAATGATTATTTTAATTCACTACCCCCGAGCTTCTACGCCGATGGGATCAACAGTCTGCCAGATCGTTGGCAGAAGGTCATAGATTGTGATGGAGATTATTTTACTAAATAAACTATTTTGTAAAACACAAAATGGGTCTTTGAATTATTATTTTTTTTCATGAAAACGGCAATAATTTTCCGATCAATCCAATAATTAATGAAAATTCCACTGATTCATGTTTAAAGAGTATACATCTAGTATAACCAATACAGATATACATAATACATATAAAGAACACAGCTGGCTTCCACGTATGATATATGACTGAATTTGTAACGTTTGAATAATGTATTGACGGCAGATATGTCGGTGTCTTTTTCCTTTATCTCTTACTGAAACATTAGAACATAAGTACTGTTTACGTCTCATCCATACTCTCTTACTGACCTGACTGACTTACCAATGGATTTTGTATCTCCTATTCTGCTGAAATTGGGACTTTTTTTTTGTACGCCTAGAAACAAGTTTTTATGATTTTTTCAAATTTTTTCATCCAGCCAATCGGGATATGAATTTTTTAAGCTTTTGGTGATTTTTTTTTAAATAGCCATAACTTAGTGGAAAATTGTCCGATATTGGGTCTTTTGTTATTGGTTTTTCTTTTATGTACTTTCTAGGCGTGTATATACTATATATGAAAAAAAAATGTTTGTGCGTAGGTAAGCGACGAAGAGCGACAAGAAGCGATGCGATACGATTCGATGCTGCACAAACTTGCCGTGTAATTTATTTATAACATAGGTCATATCGTAGGTATAAACCATTTCATGACAGAACATGCTATAAGATACGCTACTATTTATAGCATCACAGTAGCGAAGTATGACGCCGAATTGACGCGGTGGTGGCTGTCGCGGGTTCGATCCCTTCTTATGACAAATGTGTGTACAGGTCATACAGATTTTTGTCGTGGCTTGGGTGTTTGAGGTTGTGTTGTTTCCGGACACAGAATTTTTAACGGACTGGAAGTGGTCGAGTGTAAAAAAAATCAAATAAAAAAAATATCAAAACTCAACACGAACGAAACCGCGAGAAATATCAAGTCTTGCATAAAATACAATTAAGTTAATATTCATTTTTTTCTATAAATGGACACAAACAAAACAAATAGTCCGAAACAACATATTTACGAATAAAACTATCAACAAACAGAGAGTTGCAAATTAAAAAACAATTATAATTTATAATAATATCAATTCCACACAGAGGGCGACAAAATTTGTTATTCATATAAAAGTAAGCGAGGATGTACGAACTTACACCTTAATACCTCCGAAACTTACGTAATGGCGGGCGTCGAAAACAAGTTTCGTCTGCGCCAGCGCATACATTATCCGCACTCAAGGCTGCGATAACAGTCACTATTGACTATTGAATACAATAATCTAGTCTCGAATTTAGGTCTGTCTGGCTCCTAGTCTTATCCTATTTTAGTTTATTTTAACATTACAATGTATATGGTCGTAGGTCAACTTTTTTTTTGTATGCTAATATCAGTTTAAAGAACTATTTCGTAGAGTTGTTTATCAGGCGCGTCTTCACGGGGGAATCCTACGGTGTACGGGGCGGGAGAGCCCAAGCGGTTATACACTCACTCGGGACGCACTGACTTAACTTTACAATTACGTTAGAAAGTTTACAAAAACGTATCGTAATTCTAATATCAATTTTTAGTTTTTGAAATTATAATTAAAATAAAATACTTCAATTGTTTTGCGATCTTACGGTCATTGAACCTAAATTTCGCTCCCAAAACAAGTTGTCTCCGTACGCCAGGAAACCGTCTCCGTAGTGAACTAATATTGGTTAAAACATTTAACTGTAAATCATAACGAACAGACATACATTTCTAACGTTAATATCGTTAGAAATTTCTCGAAAGTCACTTTATTAGCGACTTATGAAAATAACTTGGCGACACGAGACATAGTTTAAAACTAATCTGTAGGTCGGGAATTTGAGAGCTCAAATTATACGATATCAATATACACTGATATTACAAAGGTAAAGTTGTGTTAGTTAGTAAACGATGAATTGTTTTGTAAAATAGCGTTTGTGAAGGGTGTGACAGATATACTAGCTATTTCCCGCGTTTTCTCCCGCAGTAGCTTGGCTGTATATAGTAGGTATTTGGTGATCATCTAATAACTTTCGCTTATATACATCTTATATCTTTAAACGAGCAATTCTTGTATATATATAATCTGAATCTCGGAAACGGCTCCAACGATTTTCATGAAATTCAGTATGCAGGGGGTTTCGGGGGCGATAAATCGATCTAGCTAGGATTTATTTTTAGAAAATGTCGTTTTATCCCTTTTTTCAGGCAATTAAAAAATATCGTTAGAATACGAAGGTAAATTTCGCTGTCATTGATAAGTTTATATTAGCTCCGATGTGAACCGGGTGGATTTGAAATAAGAAAACCCCAGGTTCGAATCCAGTCTCCAGGACTATTTTTTTTTTAAGTTACTTCTTTTGTGAGAAAAACTATTATTGGGAGCCCTTTACTAACTGGATGACCGAGCTTTGCTCGGTATTTTATTTTTTTATTTTTTGTTATTCGTGTTTTTTGAAAACTATATTTACATACGAATTACGAACTGATGATACATGAATAATATTTTTCGATCTTACCGAAATAATAATAAAAAATAGGAACTGGTTATTTAAATAAAAAATCACGAGAGCAATTAAAAACTGCTAGAATATCATTAGAATAAGAAAGTAAATTTCGCCACCATCTGTAAATTTATAATAGCTCAGGTGGGAAATCGGCGGTCTCGAAAACGGAAAATTTTTCCTTTTTTTTTTCAAGTTCCTTTTTTGGTGAGAAAAAATATTATTAGGATCTCTTTTTATTTTTTTATTTATGTAACCAGTGACTATTGTTTTATTATTATAACGGTAAGATTGAAAATATTATTCATATATTATCACTATGTAATTTGTGTCTAAATATAGTTTAACCGAGCAAAGCTCGGTCATCCAGGTACTGATATATAATATTCATACTTATCATTATTAATTCAATTTAATCTTAAGCAGAGTAAAAAGAAGATACATTCTTCTTTTATCTTTTTACTGTATAATGGTGTTTTTTTTTTCATTTCATCTTTTAGATTACATTGTTTTTTTATAGTTGTCTTTTTAGTGGTGCGAGTAGTCGCCTCAACATCGGCGGTCGTGGGCTCGATTCCCGGTCGTATTTTATTTTTATTTGTATTTATACATCGTGGCACAAAAACGTAAAAAAAAATAATTAAATCAGACTATAACAATAATCACTATCTATTCTCGTAATATCATAAGATTTTTTTTTTTCTATAAAATAAATTAAAACCGTCATTACATCAAAACACGGCCGTTCTAAGAACTAGACCAATTCGATCGCAGAATACTAACAATAGCTAGGCATTTGATGAGACATAGGAACCAAGTTTCCGTTTCCGGACGAAAGGCGCGTGATCGAAATATGAAGTTCAAAATGGCGGTAACATGTGATAACGAATACTATAATTGATTTATATCTATTTATTTTTGTAATTGAAGGATATAAGATCCGATTCATTGTAAAGGATAATTAAATATTTCAAGATTACTTCTTATAATATTATTTGGACACCCACCACCTAAATAATAAATAAATAAAAAATTGAATAATTTAAAATATTGTTATACTGTAAAGTTTTAAATAAACGCGATAAAATCCGATATAGACTTTTAATTAAAAGATTACTTCTGTTTAAATGGAGATGAGATATCATTTTTATTTACCCTAAATTTTATATGGAAGTATGGAAGAAGTCAAAGTCGAAGAAGTCGAGCTGTGATAAATGACACCGCAGGTAAAATGGCGTTGATTGTTTAGTTTGTATTAAAATAATATGTAATAGAAACTGACATACTTGACTTACTGTTTAAATTTTCAAGTAAGCCAACAAGGGAACCGGATTCCGGACAACAAATATAGTAACAACCGGGACCGACAGCTTTACGTGTACTCCGAGGCACGGTGAGGAGACCCACATTGACATAGATCCAAACTAAAAACAAATATTTAAACGAATATTAATATCTGCCCCGAGCGGGAATCGACCCACGACCGCGTTGTGACCACTACTCGCATCACAACACCACAATCATTGTCACACGAGTGCTCTCTTAACATGGATCAGTGGAATTTTCATTAATTACATTAGTAAAGTTTTATTCACTACATATCAGTGAATTTTAATAACAAGTTAGTGAATTCTCACTAATAACATACACATATTCAATGATCAAATCAGTAGACTGCGATATTCACATATTCTCACGTAAGATTATCACATTGATAAAAAGTGAACAGTCACTTAAAAATAGTGAAATTCCACTAATTAATGTCTAGAATGTACAAAATTAATATTGTTATTTAAATTCACGTTCACGCTTAAAAATAACCACTAACCATTTAGGTCCAAACAAGTAAAAAATATATAAGGTATTATTAAACGAACGCGTTGTGTTTCTATCTGTAATTATTATAGATACGATCTATACTGGTCTAAAGAGCCCCGCTCTTCCGAGTACTCATGAAATATTCACACCGGAAGCCGTGTGGAGGGTGGGTTCGAGAAGTGGGGGTATAGAGGACACGCCATATTATGCCTCACACGTCATCAATTTTTTTTGAGTGTTTTAAAATGAGATCTAACAACTTTTGAATATTTTTTTTGTAGGTAATAAATAATTTATTATAATTTTAAATTAGCTTTCGCACTCGTGTTTATTCGGTATTATCATATACGTTACAGATTATGTACCATTTCAGTTTTTACCTATTCCGCTCCTCGGTATCCTAGTGTGTTATTTTTAGTGTCGAATGCTTTTCATTTCAAGTCATTTTTTAAACTTTCCAGTCTTATATTAAATACCTAATTAAAATAAACGCCCCACATTTAACGGCCCCCGGTAGGATGTGAATCCTGTATCAGGGGTCTGAGAACACACAACTAATAAGCACAAACGCCCAGACTACGATAAACATGTACGTATGGAAAATTGTAAAATCGTTTGAGGGATTTTATTATATATGTGTACCTTGGTCTAGAATGGAAACGTTCTTTAAGATATCGGAAACTTGGCGTTACAATTTTATCGTTCATTCTCATGTTTATACTACGTTTGTTACTGTTTTTGTCAAAATCCTTATGACAGATAGGGTGACACCGAGCGGGTTGTACAGTATGACATACAATTCTTAAGATGTTTAAAACTTTCAAAAAATTGATAGTTTAAATATATATATATATATATATATATATATATATATATATATATATATATATATATATATATATATATATATATATATTCAAAACAATTACAGAAATTCAGAAACATAATTGCTAGAGCGGTATCCAAATACTTTCGTGGGTATAAAAAGTTCGTCGAGAACTTTATCTCTTTATATTATTCTCGTTTCCTTCGCTTTCAAATTGAAAACATTTGTTCACAAACAAGCAATTATGTAGACTTTCTTATATACAATACAATTTATACTAATATTACAAATATATAGAGTTTGTGATAAATACTGGGTCGTTGACGCTGTTGGCAGTGACCTTACTTACGGTGCCTGGCCATTGATGCGGAGCGAGGCGGCGGAGCGGAGAAACTGAAAAATATTAACGAAAGCTCTGTAATCCTATTGGTTAATATTTCTCCGTATCTCCGCTCCGCCGCCTCGCTCCGCATCAATGTACAGGCACCCTTACGCTCCAGGTCGTGTCTAGGTGTAATATTTGTATATTTGTATATATATACGTTTTTCAGTCGGCTATTACCTACCTAAAACATGGGCATTAAGTTGATAGGTAGGTACCTTGTGTGTATGTTAATCATATTTATTTATTATTATAATATTTATTTATAATGAATATCGAATAAATATTAACGATAAATAAAAACCGAAGTGAATAAACATTAAGAATTAATACATAAACATTTTGTTATATTTTTACACCTGTCGTTAAACAACAAAATTGTCAGTAATGGCCTATTTTATTATTATTTTTATTATATCGATATCGATAACGTTAAGACTTTCTCTTTATAACCGAAACATATATAAATAAGATATAATATTAAGACGTTAAGTTTACAACTTCGTTTATATATATTAAAAGCAATCTGATCGTCTGTTTCGTGGTATCTTAGTAATCTTTTATTTTGTTTACCACCGATAGATTTCGGACATAATTCATATGGAATTAAACCGTTCGTTACGGCAGTCTGCTCCGCAAAGAAGTGTGTTACATTGGATGTCCGTAAGCTGAGGTTCGGCCTTTCTTATTTATTTCTTATTTCTTGTTATATTTTAATTTTATATCTACAAAATATTTCACTCTTAAATATAACACAGAGTAGGAACTTATTTCGTCGTATTAATAACGCCGTCTAAGTCCTGCTGCCGCCAAATTACGGCGCTCGTACACATGTAGCATCGTGTGGCACCGCCAAATTGCGACGCCAGTAACGAAAGGGTTAATATCAATCAACAAATAATAAACCCTTCACATTCAACTGCTCCCAGTAGGGTGTAAAACCTGTGTCGGGGGTCCGGAGACACACAACACACAAGCACAAACGCCCAAACAAACGACAGTGTTTGTTATGTGCGGGAAATAGAAACCACGACCCCAAACGCATCAGCCAGTCGCTGTAACTACTAATCCAATGAGTCGTGACTCGTGAACGTCATGAAAACAAATGTATCTGTACTCTCTTAAATGAATCAGTGGAATTTTCATTAATAACGTTAGTGCAGCTGTATTCACTACATATCAGTGAATTTCAACAACAAGTGAATATACATAGTGAATACGCATACAAATATTCAATGATCAAATCAGTGCTCTCATATTTACATATTCATCATACATTGATAAAAAGTCACTAATTCTGCGTGGTACGCTTCTAACATTGATAAAACGTGAATAGTCACTTGAAATTAGTGAAATTCCAATGATTCATGTTTAGAGACTATGCTAAAAAAAAAGTATAGTTCAGAAACGATTAGTGTATTTTTCTGTGGTGATGTTTGTTTTTCTTTCCTTTCCCCTTTAAAAATGCTTGTCATTAAAGAAAATGCCACTTTCACTCTTACGTAACGTTGAGGCTGAGGCTTTGGAGATTATTCTACGAAGCGTTTTTCCTTCATATAATAAACAAATTTTCAGTCTCAGCCGCAGTTTACTTCCATCTGCTAAGCTATTATTCATATGAACTACCCTCCTTTTATACAAAAACAAAAAAATGAAAAACGTATTAAGTAGTATGTTGAGAATATAAAATATGTTTTTTTTCGAAATAAAAACAACACAAAACCAGTGGAATCAAATGTTACCAGTAATTCTATCATCACGGAACTTTCATGTATGAAACGGGGAAAAAAAACTAACGAACCCTCTTAATTACAGAACTCCAATTAAGTACTAAAAATCCGATATGAAAAAAAATTGTAAAACTTCAATCGATGTAAAAAATACGAGATGTTAGCACGTGTAAACACATAACCTAGCGTGTATCTAGTAAAGTGGCGGTTATTGACCCCCCCCCTCCACTCCTCAACCCCCTTTCGAGCCCCTCGATATCGCATCGACACGCTATTTCGAAAACGCCTTTTAAATGTCAAAGCCATTTTCATGACATAAAGAACATCTGGCTACCATAAATATTAAGTGAAGATTAATAGTTAAACATAAGTATGTATTATAGGCTTAATCGACAGCATAAACAACTTATTAAACTAAATATATACTGGGGTTTCACCCGTTTTAAATTCGGTTTACATTTTCGGTCCTACTTCAGTGTTATGAGCTTTGTTTTGTCTCTCAGGACGCTATAATTTCAAGAATTCATCTTCCGATTCGAATTTTTTTTTTTGCTTTAACGAAATTCTTAGAAGCAGTAAGTAGCAATGACGAATAGGTTACCATCCTTCTTTAAAGGAAAATAGGCCTTTGCCAAGCAGTGGGACGTTTACAGCCTATTAAAGCAGCACAAATGAACAGCCAACCTAAACAGTCAAAAACTTAAATATAATTATTATTGTTTGCAAACAACAACAATTCCAACAGGCAACAACTATTCATGATTTTTTTCCGATTGATTCCAAAGAAATAAATAATTAATGAATACAATACGAGTACATTTTAACTAACAATTAGTGTGAGGAAGTATGAACGCATCAACAATTTTCTATATTTCTTTCAACAAATATTTATTCTCCGAAATAGAATTGTTGCTTACTCAAAAATATTCTTCATTTTCGTTTGTATCTTTAACAGTAACTCGCAATCAGATAGAAAAAAAATCTCCACCTTTATCTTTTATCTTTTAATAGATATTTCTTGTTTATCAATATATCACAAATGTTGCAAACCTACACATAACATACCATTGTATCGACATCTTTATATACTGAGGAGCTTTTGTATGAAAAAAAAATTTGAGCTTGAAACGAATAGGCCGATATGAAGAACTATAGGAAAATATTACCGTAGTTTCTGATATACTAGTAAAAGTTATTTATACTGGCTTTGAGAAAGCTCCTCTGTAACATTTTCTGGTGAACTTTCATAAGAACATAACCAATGGAATCGATAACAAATCTAGATCCCATCACAAAATACCATGTATTTCAAGACTATTCACTCAGTCGTTTTTTCACAAATAATCACAATAATTATCAAAATTTGACCAGAACTAACACAATATGCCAATTAATATACTATACTTATACATAATTATGTATATACTATCAAAACATAAAAATATAAAAACGTTCACTAAAGTCGAAATAATAATATATTTATTACGTTTATTCTTTTCCAAATATACTATAAAACATACATTATAATAAAATATTGACATTAAGTGTGTGACACGCGCCACGATGTAAGCCATTATAATTTAAACTACGCACTGACTACGTGTCGACACTCGCATTTTAATTTTAGTAAGCGATATACAATAATCGCACAATCGATTGTTAAAGATAGATCGATCACTGATCGCTTGTAAAATGTTACTTATAATGTACTTTTTTTTTGCATCGAAACCCAATCCGTCCCAGTATTTCAATTTATCGATGTTTACAACACGGCAATTATTGCAAAATTTTGGCTATAATTTGGCTATTTCAAGTAAAAAAAAAAAATTAATTAAATTATTAAAAAAACACACAGTACGGCTTTTTTCATTAAATTTTATTATATTTAATAAAGAAAATATAACTACACATAATTATACGTAATTCTCCAAACTGTATAAAACCGTAACGGGGACGTGTTTGTTCGTCAACTAAACAAATATTATTATTAAGCATATTGTATTGCTTTATTGTCTTCGTATTACGCAGAGACTTATGTATTTTTTATATTATTATTTATATATTATCTATTACAAACATTTCGAATAGAAAACACATGTTTATATACAAGAAATCAATATTTATTTGCTATTTAAAAGACTAAGGGCCTATTTTACTGGTTGCAGATAAAGTTTATCCCGAACATTTGTGACTGATAGGCTTTGTTAGCAGGAGGTAAAACCGGCACTTAGCACCTGTTTCACCCAAACTAATATAACACAACTTTTGGATTTCACAAGTTGCGAATAGAAATATCTGACAGATAAAGTGGTGTTTGATGGTGAAAAGAAAAATATATCGTAAACATTTATCTGATGTATACCGTTATAAGTCAATCGCGAATGCGGATTATTTCTATTTCGGATTAGGATATACTCTACCAATATATAATAACATCAAAACACACAAAATAAAGTTAGTAAAAACAATTTTAAAAAAGATGAATAATTGAGGCCTAAAGTCACCAGTTGCTTATAAAGTTTATCTCTCATATAAGTTAGTGACAGGCTTTTCCAAACTTAATAGGAAGCCATTAACGCCATTAGGCTTGTTTTACCTCAACTAGTATACTAGAATGTTCGGTTTCACTCTTTACCAATCGAAATATGTAACAGATTAAGTGTAGTTTATAAGTGAAACAATAAAAAACATGTCTGTAACTTTTATCTGATAGATACCGTTATATGTCTGATAACTATCCGATTTTTTTTTTATTATCAGAAAACCGATGAAATCGACCCTTAGTACAAAAAAGCCTTGAGGTAATACGACAAAAAGACATAATCATTAATAATCTATTATTTTCTTTAAAATATTGAGATTAATGAGACAAAGAAAAAAAAATCCGAATCATCAACGTTACAAGTCACAGCCCCGGGACAAAATGTCCACTCGACAGATTTCGTAATACCATATTTTATTAATAATCTGACTTTGTAGTTCCACGTGTAGTCGTTTCTCTTTTAAAAGAAATGTTCTATATAAAATATTCTAATGAGATTATATATAAGATATTATATTCTATATAAGAGGATAACGAAAAATCAATATTTATGGCGTAAAATTATTTCAAGCATTCAATACGGCTCTTACTTTCTTCATTTTCAATATTTATTTTACAATTGTATACGGATGGTTCAAGCTTTTTATATGAATATCTGACAGAAAATTGGCGTAAAATAACTAACATAGAAACATCTTACGGTGAATAAAGAATAGGAAATCAAAATTAAAATTATATTATTTTCCTATCACATATTTACCTCTTCTAGTCCTATTTATCATTCCATTATTTTATTTACGCGTAAATGTTCGACTTCTGGGCCAAAAGCTCTTCTATCAAGGCGAAAAATTGGAAGAAGAAAAGGAAGGAATAAATTAACATGGAAGACGAACGCCATAAAAAAGAGAATTACTGAAATCGGCTGTACCAAGAATGCACACATACCGTTTGCCAAGCAAAGGTCTTTCCCATATATGGAAGGAGTTAAACCTTAACTCTCCACGCCGCTCCACTGCAAGTTGTCGGATAGTTTTCCTACCAAGAGAAAAGCTAGGTGTCTATGGTAACAATCGGGACCGACGGCTCCAAGGCACGATGGGACCCACAAGGAAATACACCCAAACATGAAACAAATATTTGTACAAATATATACCTCGAGCGGGAATGGAAACTCACACAACTACACCAGAAATATTGCAAAAAAAGGAAAAAAATTAAAGAAATGTAGATCACGTTGTAACTAATTTGTCACTTATCTTTACGTCGCGTTAGCTAAAGAGCGCAACAAACCCCGAGATTAGAAGTTGGACAACAGCGATAGATTTAGCCTAAGATCTAGACTAGTATTATCATTAGTTAGTTATTTACTTCCAAACTTCGTTCAGAGCACTTGGCTGGCCTGCCCCTGGAACAAATTATTTAGTCGAAAAACAAGAATCGAGTAACCTTAAGGGTCCTTTTAATTGTACTAATAATTTAAAACTAAAAATATTGTTTGCTTGTTTAATTCAAAGTTATATCTAATTTTTGTGTTTAAATGTATGTTTATTAGAAACGATTTAGGCTATAAATTAATCAATTCAAAATCAGAAAATACTTTATTCGAGTAGGCGTTAAAATCACTTTTAAATTGTCACTGTACAATAATCTTTTATAGTAAACACGAAACTACCGCCGGGTTCTAAGCATCAAAAAACACAACAATTATTATTTCATAAATTATCAATACTAATTTAATGAAGCTTGAAATTTTGTTGATTTCAAAGCCATGTCCAAATCGATTTGCTTTCAAAAAAAGCCTATCGAACAACACCATAGGGCCATAGGGTATAAAGCATCACTCTACGGCTCATATGAACAAAACTTTAAGCACATACATTAACCGTTCTAAGAAAATTTGGCGTAAGTGTAACGACGCGTAGGATAGTATAGTAATAAAACTCAAGGACGGTAGAGGTTCTTGCACTGAAGGGTCAAAGTTCATTTCACGTGATCGATGCATCAGCCCCAATAAAACTCTTAAAAGGCTTCCAAACATCGTGAAGCGAAATAACGTTTTAAGAAAATTTGCAATGGATATAGATTTTTATTGCAAATATGTGAATATTCTATCGAATAAAATGTGGAATGTATCTGCCTTTTTATATTCTTGATCGTTTCAATACTAAGTACATATATTTTATATAATATTATTCTATATAATTAATGCGAATTTCAAGTATTTATCTACTACGGTTACAAAAATATAGCTTTGTTACAAGTACACTGACGTACGGACAGACAGCAGTCTTAGAAATATTACTTCTTTGACAACTTGGCCAGAACCCCAAAAATGCTAAAATTCGTTCTCAATACATAAAACTATATACATAGTATATAAACTATATTCATACTATTGTAAAATATACGTTTTTTGAAAGCACTAACCACAGAGTATGCCAGGCCGATATATTTTAGAAAGCCTGTTGATTGAGGAAGGTTAGGGTACATAATACTGTGCTACAACTCAAAGCAAAAAAATGGATAACGGTTTATGTTAACAAATACGACGGACATCAAAACTAAACGTTTATGAAATTACGCACTCAATAAGTACCACATAAAAGTTAAAAAAAAAAAACTTTATAAAATTCTATTTGACTATAAAATCTTAAGAATACGTTACGTTCCAACTAAGTCTCACACTTCAAACAAGTTTAAAGCCGTTATTAAAATTGTTGTAAGCTCAATAAACAATTCCGTCAACTTCTGGTCGGTCAACCTTAACGTGGTTTTTACCGCGGCTACAATCGCTCCAACTTCACGCTCGTATACCTACCTATAAGCTATTTCTATAACTCGGAACACAGATAAAAAAAAATCGAATATATACGATAAGGACAAATCTCCATTGATGCGGATCGAAGTAAGGAAGATTAGTTTTTAAAATGAATTCGTTGAAAAAACTTTACCTACACACTGTGTGACTTTGTGTTGCGGGATTAAGCGAAATTAATGTGGTTCTTTTGTATTTGTAATATATTATGTTTTTATTGCTTGAAAAAAAAATTATTACTTTTGTTAGCCCAGCTGTAGGATACATATTATTTCAAAGCTGTTACAGAACATTATGCCATATACAGACAGAGTAACAGGAAACGTAACCTCCATCTAAACAATGAATACTCATTCTTATTTCCAATTTATTAATCATTATATTTTCCACTCATTTAATAAAGAACGCACCTAGGCCAATATCAGAAATAATCTTATTCTCGTCCCCTATATTAAAGCGATTGGAAAACAAAGCCAAGTGCAATAAACTAGCTTGTCCGTACAAATGATTGCTCAATGCATCAAAAAACCGATGTGTAGGACATCTATCCTAGGCGAATAGATCCCTAGTTCTAGCACTATGTAATTTTTCTCTCCCCCCTCGTTTAATAGACGAGGGTGATGGAATGAGGAATTAAAAAGTGTGAATTTCTTGCACATTCTGTTCCACATTGTTCCGCAATTGTATGATGAACCTAATGTATTGTAATGCGTTAATAGTTGATTTTTCCCTTTACTATTCGCCCTTTATTGGCTGGGGTGCATTGAGTGGCAAGGGTAGGTTTTCAATATAAAGATTCTATGTTTATAGTAATTTTAATGCTGTAGTGTTAACTTTCGCGGCCTTTTTATTCGTTAACATTTTCTATTCGTTTAATGTGTAAAGCACTGAATAGTTTCTTTATTAATCTTTTTTTTTATATATATTTACACACACATTGTTTATCCTTTTCAAAAATTAAAATATAAGCAGAAGAATAAGTTGACTAATTAAGCGCTTAGCTAAAGAGAAGGTTGTTTCACAAAAGAAAAAGCGTTTTTTTGTAATGACTCAGGATGTCAAATCTAAATATATTTCACAATAGTATGCTTTAATTTGAGACTTTTTTAACTGCAAAAAAATAGTACATCGATATTATTTATTTTGTGGATAAGTTCCTCCTCTGTTCAATGTGTTGTAATACTAAATACTTACAAATAAAGTAGGTACGTTTTAAATAATTAACTAAAAACAATCGTCTTAATCTGGATCTTAAAGGGGACCAATTCTAAGTCAGTTAATCAATAAATCCAGCAGGTGGCCGGCCATCTGTCAATAGGTCGGCAATTATCTGGGCTCATTCATTAGTTTCCGTCGAGCTCGGACGGTCTTACAATTTATTCACATTTCACGCTCTCCTGCAATACTGCGTGAGAACTCACTTTGCCGAAAAGTTTTCCTTGTTTATTAGAAAACTGATATCTCACGTGTTTTCACTTATATCACTACGAGTAAACGTAGTTAGTAACGTTATGTTCCAAGGCTTTGTAACCTCGCGATGACGTATGGTGAAAGAATTATCAAATTCAGTAGAGTTTGTAGCAATTTTTTTTCTCTTCATAATATTACTAGAAATATAATATCTTTGCAAGTTCTAATTAAATGTACTGAGTAGGTTTTAAAAATTATTGTTGCATCAGAAATTCTCCTTATCAAGAGAAGTTTTAGGCTATTAAATATCATGCTATGACACATAAAAGACACACAGTGTCCATGAACATCAACATCAATAAGTATAAATGCAAAGTTCGGTGACAACGCGGGTCTACATTTAGCAAAAACTTAGTCGACTCTACGTGTTGTCTTTTAGTCCCCAAATTTGAATATTGTTTTTCTAATCGCGAATGAACATCAAATATACTACTAAAAGTAAAATTCAATAAAATGGTCTATCGATTTACTTGTTAAGTTGCCGTGGATATTTCATTCATACATTGAATAGAAAATATGAAAACTTATTTCATTCGAGAGGCTATCTAACAATAGATCTGGTCTCGAGAGGAAGCGGTATCGGGTGTCGCCATTAGCATCAAACGGACCGCTCTACGTCAACTAGGGTTACGTCTAGATTTTTAATATTTTTTTTCCTTAAGATTACATTTCATATCTACTATAAATCGTAATAGTTTGATTATTTCTTTAAGCATGCTGATCTCGGTATTTATGGGAAAGTTTCAAAAATTTATTATTGCGTTACATAGCCTATTTATTGAAGAAAAATGTAGGCTGTAACATAGCAGGATATGACTAATAGGTATTAGTTAACCGTCAACGTTAGTTAACCGTCAACACAAAGTAAACCTGAAAAACTTGTTTCAGGGTTTGGATAATAATAGTCCGTCACAAAAGACTATTGATGTTCGCGAAAACTGGTTTATTTATTGTATCAGTAATGACTGGACGGGGTTGCCAAATGTATTTTTAGGACAAATTTTGAATGAGTTTATTGTATAAAAGAAATCGTTTTTTTTTTTTTCAAATGTCTTATAGCGTTTTCGTAAATTGCATACATTGATTTTTTTCGCACACTACGTTATTCTATTTATTACGCCTATTATTTACGCCAATTAGCATCTGTTTATAATAATTGATTCAATAAAGTTCATAAACGATCAAATTTCATTTTAAATCACGTATTATGAAAGAAATTTACAGCTCAAGCGGTCAAGAATCTTAAGAAATAAGGAATTGCAGTATTAAAGTTATGTAAGACATTAATATATTTATTTAAATGGGTTTTTGGACGTTAATGGGATGATTTAAAAGCAATTTTAAGTCGTCAATTTACATGTATAAGTATAAAAAAATAAATACATTTTTATTATGGAAAAGAATAATATAATCATATCGAAAATTGAATATTATAAGAGAATAAATTTACTAAAAACCTAATAACAACAACACAAGTAACAAGTACAAACAAGGCGTTAACCCTGATTGTAATTTTTAAAATTAGGTATATCATTTAAAAAAAAACAGTCTACCAAAATTAATAACTTCGTCAGTTTTACCAATTTTACATATATATTTTTTAAAAGATTGAGGTACGTAATCTTTTATTATTTATTTATTTATTTAATACTTTATTACACACATAAATTAATTAACATTCAACGGCGTCAACGCGGCTAAAACTACGCGATAAATCTAGTAATAAGTTAGTATGTGACAACCCTCAGTCCGGCTAGTTTTGTGTTTCTGATTGACACATGATATGTCTGACTCGGAATTAGAATATACATTACTCTGCCACTTCCGAATTTATATACAAAAAAAGAATCGATACACAATATCTCTGTGTGAATTTTTTTTATTTATAAAATCAATCGTGAGAAATATTTTTAAGTAGTCCTTATTTTTTTGTATATCTCTGAGGTTATTTTATTGATTACAGTTCCTAATAATAGATGGCGCTACATTAGTTTAATAACGAATAATTTGTGACTCGTGTGTGTCATTGTAGAACCGGACATCCTTGTAGTTTTACTCACATTTTAATTCATCAAATTACTTGATATTTATCATCCTCATTAAATAGGTTATAACACATTTTTTTAATCAAAATAGTAAATATTTCAAATAATGCGTTCGAAAACAACAAACGATTTTTCCAGTTTAATTAAATTTTATTTATTTATTCTTTATTGTATACCACAAATACATTATTAAACATAGCTTAAAGTTAGTTACAGATTGTGTAGTACAACAAAAAATTATAAATAATTCTGCCATGGATATACGAAACTATCGCATGGCAAAGCACAAGTGCTGGCAGGATGCATGTTGCATGGCCTTTTGTCGTTTTCAGAGGCCATTGAACTTGGCATGACAATATAACTCGAGTGTGCCAATGTCAAAATCGGCAAAACTTTTTTGTATTAAATAAATGCCTTTGTGTTATGCAATTATTTAAAAATCAAACATCTATTAGAGATAAATCAAAGCCAATTATATATATATATTAAACATTTTTTTAAAGTATAGTACTTATGCTACTTTTTTAATTTTTATTTTTGTGCATTTGTATTTATATGCACGATCGTGTATGACGAAAATTATTAAATCTATTTAAATGGAACTCTTTGGAATTTTAGTCCGTATTCGTAACTTATTGTTAGAATATATTTAAACAAGCTAAAAATAACATTAACACAAAAACTACTAGTTGATAGGTTTTTCTTTTTTTTTTTAACAAAAAAAGAACGTTAAGTCCATTACCATTCTGTTTCATTACTGTTTAATTACAAAATTACTTCAATTAAGGTTTAATCGTCAAAGCAATAGATCGTGCGCGGTATTACGAGCACGTGACATTCTCCGTTCACCAGGAATGTTCCACCGTAACACTTAATGGCAATTCATCATGATCGGAGCCAGTTCCAACAGCTAAAATGTACGTACCTAAATACGACTTAGCATAATCAGGCATCTAACCTGACTTTAGCCCGTTAGTCGCATGTACCGATCGACATTCCTAAGCCGGGCTCCCACGAGGTCCGTCCCCGCGGCCCCCCGTCCCGCGCCCCTCGCGCGCCCTCCGGAAATACCTGCGCGGGCGCAAGGGGCACGAAGCCTAGAGTGAACGCTCGCGTTTAGGGGTCGGAAATACTTCGGATTCCTGAACGCAATTTACAGGTGTATTTATTAAATTTATAGATATAAGCTTCGTTTGTGTTCGTGCGGCCTGTAATGTCCCGTGCCGATGGTATTTTGCAACGGAAATTCCGTTTGAATGTTAACGGTTTTAACTTTGAAATGCTAATTATTTTAATATTACGTTTTTCTTTTCAATTCCTATTATTAATTCACACTCTTCCTATATATTTATTTATATGTATATCTTGTTCAATCGTTAATAAAATACTTTTTATTCTTCAATTAAATTAAAAATATAAATTTTTTAAACTTGTAGTGGACTGGACATCATTTGATATTTAATACAGTTTTTACAAATATTTAATACATTAATTAATTTTAGGATAACATTGGAGCAATTTTTTTTTTTAAATTATACGTATACATTGTCGTATCCTACGAATAAAGGCGTAACTGCAAAATGACAACTTTACAGGAGGAGGTTTTTGGTATTTTATTTAAACATTACGAGACATTTTTGAGATGTTAACATTTGAAGTGTAGATAAACTGTTTGGGGATTGTTGAACTGAACTGAACTGTAAAATAAAATCTTAAATATGACTTTTTTGTCAATATTTCTGTCAAATTTGTTCCTTACGTCTTTGTTCCTCGGAATAAAATGTGAAAACTTGGAAACAATAGACGTCACGCCTTTTTTCACCGGCAGATGCCGGTGAAAGATGCCGGGTCGTAAGAGCATTAAGGGCTATTTATCGTTTTAATTTAAAGAATCCTTACACTTCGCCTTTTTATATTATGAAAAGAACAATTTTATTTCAAACATTTTTTTTCACAGTGACCTATTCATTATAACTATAATGCTAGTAATATATAAGTGGCGCTTGCGCCCGCCTCACCCCGCGCATTTCTCGTGCTCCCGAGACGAGAAAGACCCTACGACTGTTGTGGCTGTTTTTGTCGGTTGATTCGAGGGGATAACACTAGTGGCTATTTTTAAACCTTTATTTTCTGGTAGATAAAATGTTATTTTTTGTGATTTTTGTAATTAAGGTGATGTAATAGGTGTAGCCGATATTAATTATGCAATAAAAATAGAAAGGCACAACGGCCATAGTGGCTTTATTCGTAGGATACGATATATTACTTGTTTTAATTCAATGGCACCCATTTCGTTTTTATTAACATTTAATATTACACAATTCTTCATTTCGAATTATAGTTTAAATTATGAATATGAAACAAGACTAATGTATTTAATATGGTATGTTAATTGACTATTTATTATAAATAAATTATTTTCAAATGGCATCACAATGGGAATGAACAATGAATATATTTAGTAGTCCTACTGTTTGGACTTAAAGTGACGCGTGGTCGTTGCAAACTAACGATGCCTTATTTAAAAAATAACTTGTTATAAAAATATCGATACACACTCACACCAACCGTTCTGGCGTAGTGATGCGAGTGCCTTAAAGTCGGCGATCGCGTGTTCTATTCCCGCTCGCGCCAGATATTTGTACTTGTACAAATATTTGTTTCTGGTTTGAGAGTATGTTCTTGTGGGTCTCCGTGCCTCGGAGAGCACGTAAGGTCATCGGTCCCGGTTGTTATCTTAAGATAACTGATAGCGATCGTTACTCATGATAGCGAAATTATCCGCCAACCCGCAATGAAACAATGTGATTAAGCTCCAACCCTTTTCATATATGGATAAAATGACTTTGCCTAGTAGTGGGACTTTTACCGGCTGATAAAGAATAATCAATAATTTCAATAAAAAAATCTAAAAGTATACAAAAAAGTGTATGTCAGTAACGATGGTTGGCGCATTGATCACAGCGTCTCGCTTTTGCGCTAGCGGTCGTAGTTTCGATCTCGGTTCATGATATTTTTTTATGTTAGTATAATTATGTAACACAGATGTTTTTACGTCTAGGTGTTTGTGTGTTGTGTGTGTTTCAGGAATATAACCTTGTATCCGGGATATAAGGTTATATTCCACTGGGGGGCTGAAGAGCTTAAGAGTGAAGGTGTTTATATATATTTTATAATAACATAATTAAACTAAAGAGATTGTTTGTCCGTTTTAACGCCTCCTACTCGTATATCGTATATCCTCGCGAGTTGCCACTGTTTTAATTAAAAAATAAATTCTGATATATTTTTTTTCTCGATTAGGTACCCATATTATTGACCGAGAGGGTAAATGCTGTAAAACAATACTGCGACTCATAAGAGCAGAGAAGTGGCAAAAATAGTCAACAATTTTAATTAATATTGAAGTTAAACAGGTGAAGACGTCACTAACGTTTGTATCCTATACTCTCTAAGCATGAATCAGTGACATTTTCATTAATTACGTTAGTGGAGCTGTATTCACTACATATCAGTGAATTTCAATAACAAGTTAGTGAATACTCACTAATACACATACACTTATTCAATGATAAAATCTGTGGACGAAGTTGATATCCACATATTCAAATGTTAAATAGTCACTTATTCTACGTGGTACGATTCTCACATAGATGAAAATAAATAGTTACTTAAAATTAGTGAAATTTCAATGATTTATGTTTAAAGAGTGTACACAATGTATACAATGTTGGAATACAGTGCATGGGGACTAATGTGTAAAGCTTACGAATATCACCAGTCTCGCTGGACTGGTGATATTCGTAAGCTTTGAGAAAATAAATGAAGAAACGTCTCACGGAGTCATACTCAACAGCCCCCAATGAGACGTGAATCCTGGGTCGGAGGTCCGGAAATATACACGATACAGAAACAAACACCCACTCAAACTTGGCTTGCTACTCAATGGCGTAGCTAGGTAACCAAAGGCCCTTGTGCAAAAAATAAACTAGGGCCCCAACTAAACTGTTTTAAGTTTTATCAATACAAGCCAAAATATAAATTGTTATATTTAAATATCTTAAATGTGCAAAGCTACATTATCATCTGCTCTTTATCATGCACAGCAGGGTCCATCCAGGTTCTAGACGCAAATAAATTTCAATAGTTTAATTTATAGTTTGTTAATCAAGTTCTGAGGGCCCCCTGAACTTGGGGGCCCCGGTGCAAGGCACCGTCTAGTCCTCCGGTAGTTACGCCACTGTTGCTACTATATTTGTGATATGATATAAACTAAGGCTTATACAAATATTTGTGATGGGGATCAAACCCACGACTGCTAAGTCATGAGCCAGTTGCTGTGCCACCGCGCCAACGCATCGTCACTCGTCATAATTAAATCATAATGTGCCGTCGACCATGAGTTCATAGTATATTCCATTCCTAATTACGCTAAATAAATTCACAAAATATCGCAAAGGAAAACATATATCTTTGACGGTAGAACTTGTCTACCAGTAAATGATATGGTTATTTTAGTTTTGCATAATTTCATGTTAATATATTCCTCCCTTTGAAGAGATAATTCAAATCTAAGTAATTTTTTTCAAGAATAACTATTATTGTTTTAAATACGCTTCTAAATGTACTTTCTTATAATTACGATTAATAAAATATATTCATAACTGGATTTTTCGTGCGGTTTTACCTGCATTTGGTTTTCATATTAATTTTCATGTCTCTTTGCTACGATTAGAGAGTGTTACTACGAGTATCTAATCTTCCTCAGACAGACTTACCTAAAATAAAATAAATTAAAAAGAGACTTGCTTAATATGTAAAAACCAATTACCTTATAAAATCAATTATACTATATTTAATTTCCATAGATTTAATAATTCTTCATTATATAATACTTTACCAATGGAAGTACTTAGTATACAATCTTTTATAGGATAATGAACCGATTAAAAAATATATAAATAGAAAGCTACGTTATATAAAAGTGAAATAGGCTTTAATATACCACACTACAACTCACAGAAACAGTCACAACATTAGCAATAAATATCAACACGAGTATAACAACGATTGATATCCATGTACCATTTACATACTGAACTATACTGATCTCAAACAGCCTTAGTCCTACTGCTAGACCAAGGATTCTTCTCCTCCTAGATAGGAGAAAGAGCTTAATACGCTACAATTCTTTACTACGAGTTATCGGATAATTTTCCTGTCAAATTTACGATCGTTAGCATCGTAGGATTTTCTGAGAAAATTTACCACAGTAATGTATATTTTTTTACACAATCATAAAGTAGAGATTTCAACGAACAGAAACTCACCAACTTTTTTAAAGATACATATTTTGACATGTGTTTGGGACATAAAAAGTACGTTTTCACCAAATTTTGTGAAAAAAAAAATTATATTATATATTAATAAAAAACCAAAAACTTCGTTATTGAATTTTTCACTTAATTTTTGAGGTTATGTGAAAAAAGTGTAAATACAAAAGTTGTAGATCTTTTCATCACCTACAACTTTGTGATTTAACTTTTTTCCATAGGACTATATAGAAGTTTTGCCGAAAATCGCGATAAACCATTTTTTACCCTTAAACCCCTTCCACTTCCCGACCTCAGATCGCCAGTTATATACTTTTCCCTGCATTTTTGTTTTCCAATGGGTTTCATCCTACTCATTTTTTTTGTCACAAAAATTATTGGCACAGATCTATCAGAACTTCGGTTAGTGTACAGGAAATGCTAAAAAATCAGACATCTTGAAAGTATGTCATCGCTCTGCACTGAATGGACGATCGATTGATTGTCAATGTCGAAGAGACCATCGTTTGACCTAATTGCCTTGACGTTTTAACATATACGAATATAATTAATTTCGCCTTACATTCCGAATGTTGTTTGTGTGAAACACTTAGATATATACTCGTAATACTAAAATATGTATATATGTATGTATATGTATTAATTGGTCGTGTATTCAATATAACTAGTGGTCGCCCAGTGGTCGAAATTCGACCTAATCTATAATTGACTGCATTGTCAACATCATAAAAATATGTTTACGCATGGTGAGCATATGCAATAGTCATTGGACCTGATCTGTGATAATAAATTTCGATAAAAATTCGTTGCAAGACCTGTATTTTAAGACCGTATTGACAATAGACTAACAATAGACTGACAATATACAAAATTTGTATATATGTATATGTCATTTACATAATTATGTGTGTGTGCCGTAGTGTGTCTATTGTTTTTTTTATTAATTTAATGTAATTTTTGAGCATTATTAAAAAAAAATTTAGCATTCTGCACTCCTTTTCGGTAAAAAGTTTTTGCTTCACGTATTAATATATAGATGATTGTTACCAATTTTATTATCTTATTTTGCCTTTCTAGAAAATAATTTTTTTAAATTTCCGATTTCGCACACCTACAAACGTCCGCTCTTGTACGTCCTAAGGTTGGCTGGTTGAGAATGCTTTTAGCATTAAGCCCACCTTTTGTACAAATCAATATTATGTTGTGCTATGAAGTATAAATAAATAAATAAAATAACATTAATTGTTCATCTTTAACCGAAATAACGCTGAATTTGATCAGATGAGATGTGTGTTTAACGCTCTCTTTTATGCTGGACATTTTTTTTTAAATCTATAAATTGACAATATTTAAAAGACTAACTGTTAAATTACTTGCCGATTATTCTCAGCTGAATCTACATTCCCAATCCGGTAGTAGCTTCACATCAACTGTATTTGTAAAATGACGATACAATAAAAATAACTTTTTTGTTTGATGTCACTTGTCGCCAGTAGTGGTAACATGGAAGTAGAAGTAGGTAAAAGAAGAAGGCGTATTTAAAAGAGTGAGTTCAAATTCTTCTAATCGATAGAGTTTAAAAGAGTAAATGTTGAGATTCTCGCCGATTCTTCTCGGCATTATCTAGATTCCAAATCGGCGGTATCTTCACATTCATTATAATTAATTAACTAATGAATATTACCTATATACTTTTTACATTGACGATTCAAAAGTAATTTTGAAGTCTACTCTCTAAACATAAATCCGTGGAATTTTCATTAATTACATAAGTGAAGCTGTATTCGCAACATATCAGTGAATTTCAATAACAAGTCAGTGAATACTCACTAATACTCTGTTATTCATAATTCATACATTGAATAGTCACTAATTCTGCGTGGTACGATTCTCACGTTAAAAAAAAGTGAATAGTTACGTGAAATTAGTGAAATTCTACTGATTCATGTTTAGAGAGTACTTAAAAATAGATATTGGTACAGTGCAGTACAATACAATAAGATAATCGATTTAAAATATTTTTGTACTCGAGTATCATTACAGACTAAGCACCTAAACAGTAAGGAGCACTTGAGCTTATAAAAACATTTTTAAAGATAAATATAAAATATTAAAAAAAACACATATAAAAAAACAAGTCTCAATGATGAATTAATATTTATTATAAATATTGAACGTTGTTGAGGAGTTGTATTTACGTATAAAAACTCTAATAATAACATCTACTGATTTTATATTAAAAAATATATATTTCCGTTATTTTTTCTGTTTAAAGGAAGATAGGCCATAAAATATGACGTTACGACTTATATTAGCAACACAGGTGAAACCACAAAGGTAGTCTATAGTTATCTGCAATAAATTTTGTGCTAATTGTCGCATTAAAGTTGGAAAATCTTAAAGTTTAAGATCAGCGCCAAAAAGCGCGCTTAGTTATGACTTAAGTGATCTTAGTTAGTTTAAATAATTTTGTCAAAACTCACAGTTAAAGACACTTATTAAGTAACTTAAAAGTAAGTTTGTTCGATCTTGGGACGGTGTAAACCTTTCTAATAGATCCTTTATCAAAAATGCCTTTTGATTTGTATAGACTATCACAATTAATAATTAAGGTTCTTTTTTGTATTGTGTTAAGTAATTGTAAGATGTAAAATTCTCTAAATTAATTAAATATTATATAAAAATAAATAATAATAAATTTGTTACTAGAGTTATGAGCTCATACTTTACAACACTAGACGTGTCTCTTGGTTTTACCTTTTTTTTTTTTTTTTTTTTGGGTTGACATTTGTGACTAATTTTCCGTTTCTGACAAGAAAACTATCTCCGGTGTGCCCCTCCGATTTTGATGAAACTGAGATATGTTATTCTCCGTCGAAATCTAAGAGACACGTATTTTTTTTTAATCTGCGGAAAAACATTTCTAGGCGGTGAAACTACCCCTCAAAGTTTAGCCTCCAAAGGGGTGTTTTTCAAGTTTCGCATACTGCAGTTTAAATAATCGAATGGGACCAATTGCATAATTTTTAGGGTGGAAAATCATGAAAAATGCTTTTGGTTTTATAATAAAATAATGGAAAGAACAAAAGTTATAAGGGTTGAAAATCACAAAACTTTTATTAAAAAAAAATTAATTCTTTTTTTTTCCAAAACAGATTCACATGACATGACATTTATAATATTTGATGTCCCGATACACATAATAAAGTTTGGGATGAGAAGTAAAAAAGTAAGTAAAATATTGAAATATACTATTATTATTATCTTCTAAATGCTAGAAATGTACGAAAAAATTATTATTGGTGAATTCATATCAAAATTAATATAAAAAACGATATTTTCTTGGTGGTCAATGTAGATATGCTTAAGGGATGTTCACCCCCTAAACTTAATTTTTCGGGAAAACCCCGAAAGACGTATTCTCTACTTTTTTTTCCTCTTTCGATTGCCGTTGGTTTCGTCGAAATCCATCGAATAGTTTTTTTTTTTTTTTTAATAAAAGTTTTGTGATTTTCAACCCTTATAACTTTTGTTCTTTCCATTGTTTTATTATAAAACCAAAAGCATTTTTCATGATTTTCCACCCTAAATATTATGCAATTGGTCCCATTCGATTATTTAAACTGCAAGTATGCGAAACTTGAAAAACACCCCTTTGGAGGCTAAACTTTGAGGGGTAGTTTCACCGCCTAGAAATGTTTTTCCGCAGATAAAAAAAAATACGTGTCTCTTAGATTTCGACGGAGAATAACATATCTCAGTTTCATCAAAATCGGAGGGGCACACCGGAGATAGTTTCCTTGTGAGTCGTAACATGATGTTCAATGTTACTCCTTTACTAAGTAGTTTCATTGTTTGCCAATTACAGATAGACGAACAAACATATCTTGTCTCTTTTAATATTAGTAGGTATACATTAGTACTTAGAACAAAAATACAACGAACAAAATTGGTACGTTATTTAAAAAATAAAACATATATATCCTAATATCCATTTAATAATATTTGACTGACAATTTCGCGCCCTTTTTTCCGCATTCATTTCATTTCATTCACTCATTTTTTCTACATTAATTTTTTTAAACACACTCCCGAGTATTATAAAGTAATAAAAACTCCGTCGATCGGCTTATGAAACCCATTACCGAAAACTATACCAAAAAATATAATATTAAATAAAATTAACATACGAGATTGATATCTATTTAAAATAGTTTTATTACAGTTTATACTAGGAATACTTTATCTCAATTTAGATCTTAGTCATTGAAAGAATACCAAGAAATAAAAAGAAAAAAAAATACATAGATAACAATTACATTTATAACGTCAAATTAGGCTCATTATGACGTACATATTTAAAACATCTTTACAACATATTATAAATCATTAAGATATAATTATGTATAATCATCACTTTAGTTTTTATCCTTAGCAAAATATCAGTAAAATTAATTCCTTTTAATTTTCCAAAACAGTGAACACATGAATGAAAAACACGACGAACTAAATGGAATATTTTGTTTAGGAAATTCTTAATTCCGTAAAGAATTCGTTTATGTTACGCCTTAGAAAATTTCGTATACGTAAATATAATATGTATATTAAAAAAATTATATATAATTCGCTGAAGTTCGTTTTTCTCATAATACTATTTAAAATGTAATAAATCATTCACAGTGTGAAAATACTGAAAAAAAAAATGTATAATTAATGATTGAATTTAAAACAAACGCTTTTTTTATGAAACCATGAACAAAAAATCCATATCATTTGTGGAATAATATAAAAAATTGTTAGTCTCTATGAAAATTATCACAAGCATAATACAGAAAAAAAAAATGATTACTTCAGAATAATAAAGACTTCAGTTAGAATTAACATTTTCTCATTTATTAACACGCTGAAGAGCTTTAAAAAAATAGTAGCTAGAGACCGTTGACTATTAAAAATAATAATTAAAACGAATCTCATTATATAAGCAACATTTTATGAATGAAGTGCGCGCCGTATTTACCAGATTGCAACATCGCGGTTCGTTGAACTTTTGACGTGGCGCTATGTTGAAACATGGCCGCATAGCGCGGGAAAAACCGAGAGCACTTATTTCGATTGCTACCACGTTATTTTTTCATAAAGATTGCGGTTTTAGTAAATTTGTTACTTATTAGAATTCCGAAGGCGTGCAGTCGAAAGCTTTAATCGTGAAACGTCTGCTCATACATTGTAATTGTCGTTAAATGAATACTTTATATACTTACGTTACTATAACGAGATAAGTGGACAGATTAAAAAAGTTTGCGACAACTGATATATTGGTGAAGATATTTTACGCTGTTTATTGCTTAATCCCGCGGTTTCCGATAACGATTGAATACTAATAACTATGCAGTTTATTTACATATTTTATTGCTAATATTTTAACATTCAATTCTGAACACGCTGTGAGAAATCATTTGTAAAATTTTAATCGTGGTTTTACATACATGATCACTTCTTATAATAAGAATCTGTATATTTGTACAGACTATGTGATTAAATGCTGTTTATTACCTTACGATATCTTTGAATACCTGATAGTAATTTTTTACATTTTAATATAAAGTAAAATCAATTGCATCATAACCGTCGTAAGCTCTGGTCATTTCCCTTAGACATTACCTTAATTCTTTTCACGCAAGAATGAAATTATTTATTTATAACAGCTATTTTTTCTTGCGGTTTTTAATACAATAAACATAAAGTGCGAATTTATAGACGTGAAATTGGAAAGGGTTTGCTTTGAGACCAATCGAGGTACGATTATATTTTATAATAATTATATTTATGTCACTTATATCAAAACTTTATTTTACTAAATGTTTTTTTAAAAATATTCTAGAATTTACTAAAATAGCGTGATAAGAAACTCATCGCGATCGTTCTAATAAAATTTTCTTAAATATTACAGAAATATCATGAACTTTTTCTACAACTAAACATATTATTTATACATATTTAAAAGGTTATTAATGTATATACCACCACCACCTCAACCGTTGGATATCCACTGTTCCCCCATCATCTCTGGGGTGGTTTGCCAGTACTCGTAACGCTTGGCAGGCGAGTTGGCGAGCGCAGTGTGTTGCAGCAGAATATGGTGACGCTGCTACTCATCACCATCCTGGTTGGGATACAGTTGTTCGCACTACTATGGCCTTATAGTCGCCTTTTATGACACCTCGACAAGAAAGAGGTCGGGACTATTCTTCCCTGCTGGTTTCCGCACGGTAAAATTTATTTATTATTTTTCGTTAAAATAAACATTTTAATTTTAAAATTCTTATCCCTCATTTCATATTGTTATTTATATTGACATTATTTTCACTTTGAAACAGAGCTTTCAGTTAAATAAAAATTCACGCGAGCATGCTTAGTTAATTTTAATTTTGCGGAAACCGACTTAGCAGTGTGTCCCGCAGTGTGAACGAGCCCTGGAGTGGGCATGTGACAGTATGTTTACAACCGCGATTAAAATTAAGCCGATGAAATAAATTTCATGTTGTTATTTTCAAAAGTTTAGCTATATTTATATATCTATTACTGTATGCTTTTAAACTCAACGTGTTATTTGTTTGAATATTGGTCGTCTACTTTTAAGTGCCGTGGAATGTTTCCTGGTTTTCTTTTTAAAATTTTAAGACTATCAGTATCAAAAAGTCATCTGATCGACATAGTTTCACTCGAAAATCTCTTTAAAAAACCTTTACATTATAAAACTTTTTTTTTTAATCGGATAGCTCGATCGAGAAACCGTAACCGCATTTCCAGGCGAATTTTCGAAAAAAAAAAAACGACCCAATCACGCCTCCAGACCACATAGCGCACTATACAGTAACAAATTCAGTATGTAAAGGCTGAACTAGGCTCAGACTAAATTATACCTCAACAAGCGAAAATTGTCCTAATATATGTATGACATAAAAAATGCTGTTATTCTAACATATAAAGTAAAATATATTGGCATAAAATAAGCATTATTTCCTCGAAAACAGTCTGTTATTATAAGAGCCATTAAATATGGATAATTTTCCTTATAAATTAATTATATTACAGAAATATCGCGGCCTCGGGAAATTTATTCTATTATTCCCAAACATTAGAGATACAGTTCTCTTCCGGGACGCTATAAAACTTGTCAAACAAATCCCAGGATAGACATAAAACGAAAATGTATCCCAAAATAGCTATCGAGACGTGAACAAGAAAAACAGCTATTCGTATTTATAACAGAGATACGTGTTAAATTAAAATATAAAGGTATATCACTTGTCAAAATATCAAATATAGACTTAATATATCTATCACATATTAGTGTAATCGTTCCGGTGTACTGGTGCGAAGAGTCCCGCTGGGTGCAGATTTTCGTCGTTGTACAAATATTTGTTTCTTGTCTGAGTTCTTGTGGTTCTCCCCACCGTGCCTCGGAGAGCACGTAAAGCCGTCGGTCCCGGGAAGCAGCGTGATGGATTAGACTTCAACCTTTTTCCAGTATGGAGATGAGGCCTTTGTCCAGTATTGGGACGTTTACAGACTGATTCAATTCAGTTCAGTACAAACAAATCAGTATCAGTATAATATGTATATTGACGTGATAATCTCAGATATAACAAATGATTTTTGACGACTAGTTGGCGCAGCGTCAGCACTCGCTGTTGCTCTGGCGGTCGCGGGATCGATACCCGCACATGATCGTATAGATGTTTTTCGTGATTTGGACGTTTGTAGGTATTTGTATTTTGTGTTTCCGGATTAGGACACAGGAGTAAATCCTACTGGACGCCGTTGATAGTGAGGCGTCTATTTATTTAACTGGTCCAGTTTAAAAATTCTTTTCGCTTTAGATATACTATTTATTGAGAAACATCTTTAAAGCATGTTACTCTGTGACTATTTGGATCTGAACAATTACTACACATTATTAGAGCATAAAATATTTTAATTTAACGCAAGTGAAACAGCGACGCATGCCTAGTATCGATATAATTAAATACATTTATATTTTTGTAGAAATTAAATTAAAAGCTAATCGAGTCCCCAGTAGTCCGGTCACGTAATAATATGTATCATTTTAGCGCAATTACGAAACAATTGGGGCTAATGACCAACAAGTTTAGGGACCAGTACCTTTTCGAATACCCTCACACACTTTCATTAGGTACGCAGATGTTTCAGAGAGATTTATTATTTTAATATGTTTTTTTTTGTAAGTTTCTCAGAACTGATATTTTGAAAAAAAAAAGAAACAAAAATGAAATTAGAACTACGTTAAGTATTTTATTTATGAAACGCAAATTAATAAAAGTTTATTTTGCAAGAATAAATATATTTATAAGTAATCTAAGAAAAAAAATCTCCCGTTCATTTCAAGTCGAATTATACCGAATTCGTGTTATTATAGGAGTACTGATACGAAAGTTTTTCTATTAGGGGCAAATATATATGTACTTAACAACTAAACGTTTTAATATATCATAGTTCAGTTAAGGTTATTAAAAGTTAAAAAAGTCTATTTACGAATTTTGATGTTTATAAAGTCAACTATGTGTAAATAAACACTGTTAGTTCTGAAATATCTATACATATAATAAAATGGTAGGAAAGTCAAAACTGTACATTTAATATTTTTTTTAAAGAATACTTGGCGTGTGATCTACAATCAATACCGAAGCCAAAAATATAGTTTTTAGAATTTTTGTCTGCTTGTCTGTATGTATGTCCGGGATAAACTCAAAAAGTACTGCATGGATTTACTTCAAATTTGGCACAAATATTATTGAGAAGTCGGGTCAAAATATAGGCTACGTATTATCACACTATCACCTACGGGGAACGAGCAGTGAACCTTTATTTCTTCAACGCATTCTGTAATAACGTGTAATCTAATAGCGTTCACGCAGACGATGTCGCGGGCAGCAGCTAGTTGTGTATAAAAGAAAGAGTTGATCTTAAAATTATTGTAAATTCAAGTAATTCCTGACACCAAGTAGTCTTTACTTACTAAGTAGGATTTCTCACGGCTTTTATCAAGATAAGCTTTTTTCACGCAAACTCAATTTATGTTAAAAAGAAAATACTATCTATAGTTCTTTTTAGGGTTCCGTAGCCAAATGGCAAAAAACGGAACCCTTATTTTTTATATTCTACGAGATTCCTGGTTTTATACTTCATGGTTTTTATGGAAATATAATTTTCATTATCTTTTTTATATTCACAACAAACATCTAACTGTGATTCTGTGTAACGAAAAATTAACGTAGGACACACACACATACGGTCAAGGCGATAGTCCGGTGTCCGTCCGTCATTTTTACAGCGAATTAAGATAGAATTTCACGCATTTATCTCATTAAGACATTGCGCAAAAGGAGAGCCAAAAGCAATTGTGATTGTTTTAAATAATTCTTCATTTTACGCGTAATCGTAAAACAAAAATGAATTGATAGATGATTGACGAATAATCATAATATTTATTAGTTTATGTTCTTTTGCGCATAGATACAAAAATGTAACAAAATTTGGAATTTAAAACAACCATGTCGCATAAGTTGCAACAGGCGATCTCGATGGCTAGCACAGCGATATGGCAAACTTTGGGCAGAGGAATAGCGTAGAAGTTGCGAAGCGGCACAAAATATTAAGAATAACAAGCGAAAAAGAAACATATCCCAAACAAACAATATAAAAATTTTGTAGTTTGTATCTACGCACATTACCCTGATTTAGATATTTAGATAAAAAAATATATAGTCCCACGAAACCTACTCTTTGTGTAAACAAGAAGGCAATCTATAACGGACAAAATGGCGCATGAAAACTCGAATAACACTCGAGATAAAATATCTTAAGATCGTTTGGAGAGGTACACAATCACCCACGTTTTGTTTTCGTGTTAAAACTTAACATCTAGAAAGTTTTATTGAACGCTAACAACTGTCGGGATGTAGTTACATACCTGCTAATGTGAGTTAGATAATAATCATACCCTCCATTATATAACTACGGTTTTATGTAATGATTTCGTTTGTGAATATCTAATTTATATTATGTTTCTATACTTTGGTATATGATAAAATGTCTCCTTCTACCCACATAACGACGAAAAATCAATGACAACGACGTCAGAAATACAATTTTATTTGCTTAGTGATTGATATTTCAAAAAAAAAAAAAACAATTTAATCTAATTCATCGTCCTAGTAACAACTAAAGGGTAACAGGGTCTGTATTTTAGTTACCCGACTGCGACAGAAGGAGGGTTATGTTTTTCGAGTGTATGTATGTATATATGTCCATTTCTTTGGCACGCCCTACAGCCCAAACGGCTGGACGGTTTTTGACATATGAGGTGTCGTTGGATTTGTCTAAATTGTAGTAGTGACACAGGCTATATAAATTTTAAAAATCGCGCCCGCAAATGGCGGAATGATGGGGGGGGGAGTTGAATTTTTTTTTCTTACTGTAGCAATATGGGTATCAAATGAAAGCTAGTAATTTGTTTTATTCTTCTTAGTTTATAATAAGAGTATTTTATGCAGTCGGGTTTTTTGATTTTTTTAATTTAGATGTTTAGTATCACTTTAAATAGTTAATGATATACTGCTGACCTTTCTGAATTGACCTTCGCAGAAATCACTACCTAAAATAAATGTCTTTAACCGTAATTGCAGTCAAATCTTTCAGCTACTTATTATCAACAATTGTCAGTACTGACATATATATTATGTATATATGCAATACAGAATGAAGCATTCTTTTATAAAAAGAACTACAATAAAAAAAATTGCAGTAAAACATACTCTCTAAACATTAATCAATGGAATTTTCATTAATTACGTTAGTAAAGCCGTATTCACTACATATCAGTGAATTTCACTAACAAGTTAATGAATACTCACTAATAAAATACACATACAAATATTCAATGATCAAATCAGTAGAGTCTGATATTCACACATTCATACATTGAATAGTCACTAATTTTGAGTGGTACGATTCTCACATTGATGATAAGTGAATAGTCTCTTGAAATTACTGAAATTTCACTGATTCATGTTTAGAGTTTAGATAGTGTTAAAATACACAGAACTAGTTGTTAAAGAAACAAATTTTTATCCCATGTTGAAATGAACTGAATCAGCCTGTAAACGTCCCAATGCTGAGCGTAGGCCTCTTTTGATGTGAGAAGGGTTGGCGGATAATTTTACTTAGCATGAGTAACGATTGCTATCTGGTGTCCACAATAACAACCGGGACAGACGGCTTCACATGCTCTCACAGGCACAGTGGGGAAACCCACAAAGACATACACCCAGTCCGGAAACAAATATAACCCCGAGCCGGAACCGAAACTGCAAGCGCCGGTTTTAAGGCGACAACTCGCACAGTCGTGCGTACACCAGAACTCAATTTATCAATATATTATTTCTTTACTACTGCATGACTTCAACAACACCTTATGAAATAATTGAAAGAGGCACTCACATTAGTTCTATGAAACCGCACAAGTAGGCATAACAAGGGTCTGTTGTATTTGCCCAATCAATCGCGAGTCCTTGACTCGGAATTATAAATAACAAGTAATAAAACTCCCTCCCATCGATTCCGCTCCAACGATTAACCGGAAGCTCAACCATTTTGCTATTGAAATATCCTTGAAAATTTAATAAACAAATCTAACACTAATTATGTATAATATACCTAAATATATTTTATTTTCGGTGAACCTAATTAGGTGTGGGCTGACTTTAATGCTTTGCATAATTTTAAGATAAAAAAGAGCTTTGACCCCGTTCATACACGTGTTTACTATCCTCATAGAGTACATTTGGACCTGTGGATAGGGCTTGTGAACAGGTAAGGAAACTTTTCCGATCCCGAATACCACCGCTGAAAATTCTCAACTATTAACATAATACTCTTGACACATTTGCGCAGTAGAATCGACATGGGTCGAAACTACCGCTTTCAAATCTGATTAGCAATTATGACAATTTATTTATTAATTTTAATTACACACAAATGATATACATAGATGTGTATACGATGTTAAGTTTATATGTATTCTATAAGCATAAAATACATTTCTCGACATAAAAACGAATAAATGATGAAATTATTCAACAATTGTAACGGCCAAAAATGTGCGTATAATGTAATAGTGCGTAATTACAAACGCGTGTTCGTGTAGCGATGTAGTAAGTGGATGAAACACGCATGCGTCATGAGGCCCTGTGCCGTGAGGCCCGCGGAATTCTAAGCGACGAACGCAACGTTCTGCTATTATTTGTATAACTATCGGGTTTATTAGTACGTAACTACGTATTCCGTATTCAACGTTAATTTTAACATTAGAATAAGAAATAATTAAAAATTATAAGGAAAATTTTATTAACACTACATGTTTTTTTACGTTAATTAATTTGACTTTTAAATATATTAATATAATATTATAATTATAGTTTTTGTTAAATTATACAGAATGTTAATACACATATCACTCAGATGAATCGAGTGATAAGTTTCGAAACTTTACGAAATTGTAAAATGAATAGGATCGACGTTAATTTACGCATCCAAAACTGTTTTCCCATTTCAAAACCGATTATTTCGACGAGATCGTGAAAGAACAATTTATAATTTACTTCAAATGTAGGAATTTCACGATAACGGAATTATTTTGTTACAGTTACGGAGACGAGCGTAATGTTAGATCGTAATAGTAATACGCTACAATAGGCCTTTTTGCGATAGCTTTAAGAGCTATATCTGTGTGAAAATTAAAGATTTAATGTCGTTCCTTTGAACGGATAGTTACGCTTTGTGACAAGTTACAAGGCTCGTTCGAGATTGTTGCCTCTTCCTTTGTATTGTACATTAAAACTAGCTTGCCCTACGGCGGAACTCGACAGTTGAGACGGGTGTGCGGTTTCCTTGAGGTCAGGATGTTTGTTTTGCTATTTAATTTCTTTACACCTATTAACCGACTGTCAATTTAAAGAGGGTAGTGTTAAAATTATTTTACAATACCTTTGAACTGAGTAAATGTAAAAATCTATTTCATTAATCACATATCTATTCCACTGTGCCCTGTAGTGACCAGCACAAAAGAATAGTAACAGACGACTAAGGCCATAATGGGGCGAACAACTGTGCACCAAAAGATATGGTTATGAGCAGCAGCTTCACCATAGCATACCACAAAACACACTGCGCTCGTCAACCCGCCTGCCAAGCGTGGCGAGTATTGGCAACCCAATGATTAACAATACAGAGCCAAGGGGGTCGCTCTGGAGGGCGATGTTCTACGTTCAGCATTGGACGTCCAATGAGCGATATGATGATGATGATGTATATTAAAATGATATACCTACATCTGTATATGACATAATATAAACACGATAATGTATAGAAAACCGTGAATCGATAAAAGAAGAGACACCTTTGAGATTTCGAATGCTATGCTTTAACAAAATCCGTTTTAGTCAGGCATGCTCATCACGCAGTGAAGACGCTAATTGAAGATTAAATTTGACATTTGACGAACCAAATGATGAATTTGTCTAGTCAAATTTTAAAAGTTCTTTTAATAGTCTGTTTGCTGATGAAGGTTGTATGTACGCTTTAAGACGTCGGACAACGACTTGAAATTTTTTAACTTAAAATAATTATTAAAGCTAAAAAAAAAATAACAGTGGATATACTTCATCGTAATAATTAGCTTGCTTATACTAACAATGATTTATAGCAGGGCTGTCCAAACTACATATCTTTGCGGGCTAATTAAATTTACTACAAAAGCTGGAGGGCCGCAGGAACAAATATTTTCAGTTTTCGTCATATTTCTCGATCAATTCGTCATGGGGATTTAATGTTATAAGAATAAAGATAAAAAAATATACCAAATATTGATATATGTTTTGACAAATAATTATATTATCCAAACTATTTATGTCCAAAACTATTTTTCTGATTAACATTACACGCGTCGCGGGCCGCATGAAAACAAGCCGCGGGCCGCATGCGGCGCCCGTTATCTGGACAGCCCTGATTTATAGATCATATTTTTGTTTATATTTCGTATTAAAATGATTTTACAAGAAAATATATACTGACTCGGTATGTAAAGTATTTCTGTTACTCGTACTTTTTTAATACACCAAATTAATAAAAAAAACTTTACATAATAAATATTTTTATATTATATTTATAAAAATATTTTTAATACACATAAAAATCTATATAGAAGTATATAAAATGTACCCATAAGACTGTATACTAGGTATTTAACTTAAATAATAATTGAAATTCATTAATAAAAGCGATAAGTAGAACCGCCTCCCACGAGAGCCTCATTACTGATTATTACGTAGTTTTAACTTATTTTCCTATTGATATACGTCTAAATTCGTTCACCCACAATGCCGTACTCAAGACAAGAAAATATTTCATTAACAATTGATTGTGTTCGACTAGACGATCTCAATCAGTGACCCGAATACGAGTCGACAGACATACAAGTGTATTTTTATTATATTTAATTTTAGACATCATAAATTATTATAGTCGGTAAAAATTTGCTAAATTTTCAGTTAAAAGTGCTAAAGATTTTATTTAACCCTTGGCATGCCTGGTGGTAAAAAGTTACATGCTATGCCTGGTGGGTCCCTCAGACCCAGATTTTAAATTGGATATTTTTATCACATTTTCTATATATTTTTATTTTTTTTATTTTTGTGTTCTAATTCCTTTTAAGTGGATAAGCAATATAAAATAATAAAAAATACACAATAGTCGAATTATCTTTATTTAAATATCTTTAATTAAAGTATACTCATTTTTTTAACAAAAATAGTCCTTAAATTTTTGGTATCATGTTATTTGTAAAAAAAAATATAAGAGATCACAAATCGGACTTTATGGCACGTAAGGTGCCATACGCTTATACATAATTATAAAATAATCAGTCTTCTTCACTCGTAGTAACATTTTCTTGGGATTTAGTTTCGTAGCATTTTGAACATTGAAAAATTGAATGATCCAGACAAATGTAGCTTTTACCTGTCTCACAAATATACTGTGTTTTGCCATCTTTTTTGACTGGACAAACGTGGCATCTTCGTTTTAATCCAGCAGTGGATTTTTTCATTGGGCTATCTTGTTCACCAATACTACCAGTCAGCTAGTCTTTTGAGAAACTCAATAGAAAAGCGACGGTTATCTATTCTTGATTTCAAATGTGGTTCAATGTGTTCAAGAGTCAAACTTTTTATGAAACTTCTGCCATTACTCTTATTTTCTGGAGAGTTGAGCATTTGGATAATCTTGGCATTGATTCCAACAGTATTGAGAACAATGCCAATGGCCATCTTCGTGAGTTTCGCGATACATCATAAGATCGAATAAGCTTATCGACTCCATAAACCTATTGGAAAATATGCTCAGAGTCCTCTTCACTAGAATTAAATATAATATCATCCTCCTCATTCTCTTCTAGCAGTAAATTAGCTATATCCTCATCGCGCAGTTGCCTCTCCATGTTGAATCTAAAAAATATATAAATAACTTTTATCACACACATTTAGAAAGTAAATAAGACAACAATACGTACGTTATAAAGTTTTACGTAAAAATATATATAAATAAATAAGTTTTAGCACACAAATATCAAAAATAACAAGCAAATAAATAAAATAATACTTACATAAAAAAGTCGCGCCGTATGCCTGGTGGGGTCTGAGAGACCCGCGCGCACTTTATAGATGTGTTTCTTCTTCGAGAACATGCTGTGGACTGAGGAAGCGGGCGGAGGATGTAGACAAATTCGTAATAGCCAGCTACTGAGAGAGGTAGCGCCCAAAATTCCAATTTAAGTGAACAACAACGATTTATGTTTCTCTCTGGGTCTGACAGACCCTACCAGGCATGCCGAGGGTTAATAAAAAATCGCGACAATGCGTGCAGCGTTGTTTAAATACAAATTAACTTTAGGGGGCGTCCATAATTACGTGAGACAATTTTGGCGATTTTTTGAAACACCCTGGTGAGATTTTCTGACATTTTGCTCGACCCCCTCCCCCCTACCCTAATGTCACTATTTCAGATTTTAGAAATTATGTGATATTTGCCAAGATCACCCTACATATCCCCACGTGAGATTCTGTGAGATTTCGCTCGGAAAAAAAACCTCACGTAATTTATGCATGGCACCGTATTGACTAAATTTTCAGCAAGATGCGCTGTATCCATCGTCCAAAAAAAACTAATTTAAATGCCTTCAACGCTGTAACTGTAGAAAATACAAATTCTTACTACAGTTCGGCATTTTTAATTCCGTGTTGCATTCAATCCTCAGGCCTCTGATTGTATTCGCATTTTTTGTGTTAACTAAAGTCGTTGACTTATAGAATATTAGTCTCACCGCACATTACCCGGAAATTGCTGTTATATCTTTTTTTTCTTTCTAAAATGACTTTACACTTGTAGCTTTTGCCCGACTGAAAAAACTTTTACTTGCATATGGAGTCTACGAAATGTACAAGCCAGGTGCTATTTGCGTTAAAAATTTCTGACAGATATTTGTCGTAATGAGCGAGAGTCTTAAAGAGTACCTAACGCTACAATCGGATCGGTTTCTTAATAATATAATTGGATTTCCTTTTTTTGTAAACGATACAGAAATAAAACAATTTTTTTCGAGTTTAATCTACTACTAAAAACCATTTTTAAACCACGGAAGTAACACAGACTATAAAAAGATCTCACCGCGTCTTATAGCAGCGGAAAATTTTACGTAAATACTTAAAATTTAACATTGTACATAACAACACGAATTTATCTTTATTTAATACGACCTAAGTGAACAATTTATAACACCTCTCGTTCATTCCAATCAACCGTGTCGTTCATTCTAATTCGTTCACGTACCTTGTGACTGATAGACGACAAAAATTGTCACCTGGCAAGTGTTTACATGAGTGTTAAAATTTTAACCGAAATATTGAATGACTGACTGAACGCATTAAATCGTACAATATAATTCATTAAAAAAATGGTTGTCTGTAAAGTCGGTTTACGGACGATAATTTGCTTATTTTATTAACAAAAACTAGTATGTAATAAAAGAATTATTACACTAGAAGTGACATATTTTTAAGTTCGATACGATAATGACAATTTCCTTATTAACATAATTTTTTATAACCTACAATGACCTAGAGTCCTAGATCGATCTTCGGTGACCTTGCCGTTTAAAATTAAAAGAAAATAAAATAAAATAAAATAATTAAAAAAAATGTTATACATAATTATATGATAGTGTGTAGCAAGTTTTTTATCTAAATATTTGAAACACTTTTTGAATTAAATAGATTGGTAATCAGCCTTAAAAGATAACGATACTCGAGTGAAACCACGCGAGACATATAGTATAATGATTCGTATACTACTATACTACGTAGTACGTACAATTAGTTAACTCGGCGTCCGTTGCCCGAGGCCCGACCGCGTGCTCGGAGCGCGACGTTGTTCATTTTCATCACGTTACGTTGTATCTTTGCGAAATGTGTTCGTCTGTCCCTTTGAGTGGGAAGTGTCGGGAAATTAGAGTATTAACGAACGGAACTTTTTCGCTTTGATTTATTTATAATCTAAAAATATATAGAAAAAAATATCTTTATATAGGTATTATATATATATATATATATATATATATATATATATATATATATATATATATATATATATATATATATATATATATATATATATATATATATATTAATTTAAAATAATTACGGCGGAAATATAAAATACTTTTTTGGTATAATGTAATTGCACTAATCTCAGGACATACGGAGTTGATTTCAATAAAAATATTACTTATTATTTATGAATAATATAGGAAAATAATAATAATGAGGAGGAATAATAATAATATATAATTATAGATTATAAAACAAGGCTGTGACTGGTAACAGCTAACTGGTACTGACTAATAACCGAAAACTTCAATCAATATGACAATAACAAAAAAATATATCAAGTGAATCCGCGCAAGGAATCTATCTGATTTCAATAACAAAATACAAATTCATCCGATACAAAAAAAAAAATATATTACTCAAAACAAACCAAAGTAACGAAAACTCGCATCTTAAAATAGACGAGAACTTAAATCAGATGATTTTAAAAATAAATCCCACACATGTTAGCTCAATCATTAATCTCAGCACGTCTAGGTCAGGCTCACATGACATCATTAATGATAGCTAATTGTAAGTCTTAATGCACTAGGTCATTCACTCCCACCATCTTAAGCACATCTATACCCTTGATTTTAAACAGAAAAGTTTGTTTATGTGTTCATTGATGAAGGTTATGAGGTCACACGCGTTAATACCAATGTCAAATAATTATACTACGCCTATAATTATGAATGCCTCATACGTAGCTTACACTTCCCACAACACACAAGAACAAACGCCTAGCCTACCACAGATATCTGTATGACCCACACAGAGATTTGTCACGAGCGGGGACCGAAACCGCGACCGAAACAGTCAGTTGGTATGACCACTGCGCCGACACGTCGTTAGAATAAAACTTAATACACAAAGTATATAAATAATTCAAAAATCTTATATTATTCCTAAGAATTGGTTTATGATTGCTTAACATTAACCTGTTCTAAATGTTATCGTATACGTACTCTCTAAACATGAGTCAGTGTAGTTTTCATTAATTACGTTAGTGAAGCTGTATTCACTACATATCAGTGAATTTCAATAACAAGTCAGTGAATACTCACTAATACAGATACAAGTTTTTTACGGCCGGCTGGTCGAGTGGTCAGGCAACTGGACACTTTACGCAGCGGTCGCGGGTTCGAATCCCGCCAGGTGCAGATAATTTGTATGACGAATATAGATGTCTGCACCGGGTCATGGATGTGTATTTATGTATATATATATTTATATCTTAAATTTATTTCCGTTCCTAGTACCTGTAACACAAGTTCTTACGAACTTAGCACGGGGCTAGGTTAACGAGGTGTGATTGTTGGTTAATATAATATTTATATTTATTATTATAAATATTCAATGATCAAATCAGTGGACTCCGATATTCCAAATTCACAGATTGTTGTCACTGATTCTGCGTGGTACGATTGTCACATTGTAAAAAAAATGAATAGTCACTTGAAATTAGTGAAATTCCACTGATTCATGTTTAGAAAGTATGTTTGTTTGTTTAATTTACTTACAAGTCTTACAGTTACACTTACTGGAATTTAGAATCAAATTCAGGAGACAAACGTTGATATTATTATAATGAGAAAAGTCTATTTCGTTATAATGATTCATGCGAAAAACCAATCCGATTGACATCGAACATTCTAGTAATTACTTATAGTTTCTGGGATATAATATATTTTTATTTTCAGATACGTATCAAAAGCGATCAATATTTGTAAATATGAGAAAACTGTCACGTGTTCGACATTGAAGGCATACGCTAGGAATAACTTTTAAACTCTCATTGTCAATAACAATATTATTGAGACGTTAAACACTCCCAGTAACCGTGACCGGGAACTCCACTAGCAAATCAGCCGTTGGATGTCCACTGCTGAATGTAGGCCACACCAATATCTATGGGGAGGGATGATTTTCCAAGCAGTGTGCTGTGGCAGGATATGGTGACGCTGCTGCCTATCACCATCTGGACCGGGAACTTAGTACATGATAAATATCGTGTTTCAAGTATGCATATTTCTTCATAACAGAAATTGCAAGAAATGTATATCATAAATTTCTATTACTAAATACTAATAATACACATACAAATATTCAATGATCAAATCAGTGGACTCCGATATTCACATATTCATATATTGAATAGTCACTAAATCTGCATGGTACGATTCTCACATAAAAAGTTAATTGTCACTTGAAATTAGTGAAATTCTACTAGAAAGCCAGAGAAATGTAAAAAAAAAATGACGAACTGCATTTTAATTTGAAGAACATGAGTGTAAGGAGCCGTTCCTTGCTTGCTACATCGCTTATGTTAGTTTTAGTGCTGATTGTCATTGTTTGATTTTATGTTAATCGAGTCGTTATAAAGATTCTTAGATAGATAAATAGATTTAAGAAACACTATATTGCACTCGCATAAAAATATACACAAAATAATGAAAAATACAATTATAAAAAAAAGAAAATAGTGCAATGGCGGCCTTATCACTAAAAGTGATCTCTTACAGGCAACCTTATGGATGATGATGGATTAAATGAAAATTGGACGGGTAGAAACGGTACATAACAAATACATAAATAGCATACACACTCATATACTAGATACATACATACATGCATAGACTATTTAAATTCCAAAAATTCTTTTCTTCAAAATGTAACGGATGCTTCCAAACAAACCAAAAGAGCTTAGTTCGGTCTCTGACACGAGGGATTGCATACCATTGCAATATAAAAACAATAAATATTTGTTTTTTTTTTTTTGTGACGCAGGGGAATCCATTTACGGATGATATCCAGGACGCCCGCGTCGGCAGTCCTAGACCTATGTCGGACTCGACACTCTGGGAGTGCAATATCGTACTAAACCCCTGCGTTAGCCTTCAGTCGCTTTAATTGGAGGGTTCCGGATCTGCAGGCAACAGGATCCCTCCAGCGACAGGCTGGCCTCGGCGAAAAGGCCAGACTTCTCCTCCATGGGGACTGTCCAGCTAACCTCTGAACAGTCCCGACGACGTCGTGTCTAGTAGGACCGGGTTCCCATCCCGGCCCGACAAGGGCACAAGGGCGTTACTGGAGGCGCATTAAGTAGCGCCTCATACGCACCCCATTCGTCGCCCGCGGGTGGAGGCCACGTCAGCGGCCTCCTCTCTCCTCCGCTCGTCGGCCTCCTTCTGGGACATTACTGTCTCGCAGAAGGAGACCATCGCCTTCCAGGACTCGTCGTCGCCGAGCATCGCGGTGATGATGCTCGTGAGCGACAAGTCCCCTCCGAGGACCGACGTCGGACCTTGACGCAGCGCCGCCCATCTCGGGTACACCTCGAGGGTGTGCTGGGCAGAGTCCACCGCCGCGCCACAATCGTGACATTCAGTCGTCGGATCCCTCTGGGCGAAAAACTCTGTTCCTTGTGTGAAACCTATTTAATTTTAATTTTAATTTTTATTTGTTGTTTAAAACTAGTGTTCAAGTATCCTACCTTTTGCGGTTAGGACAGCGTAGTAATGTGGTTCCGTGTAGACATTTACTTTTACTAGTGGTCACCCAGTGGTCGAAATTCGACCTTATCTATAATTGACAGCATTGTCAACATCATAAAAATATGAAAACGCATAACATGGTAAGCATATGCAGCAGTCATAAAAAATTTCGTTGCAAAACCTGTATTTAAAAAAAAAAAATCGTTGCCAGACCTGTATTTAAGACCGTGTTGACAACAGACTTTAACAATAAACAAAATTTGTGTATATAATGTACATTGTACGTATGTGTGTGTGTCGTAGTGTGTGTAGTGTTTTTTTTTAAATTAATTTCATGAATTTTTTGAACATTATTATAAAAAAATATTAGTCTTCTGCACTTCTTCTCCATATAAACTTCAACTGTGCCAAATTTTATATTTCTCCGTCCGCGTAATTTTCGTAAAAAGGTGTAGAAAGTTTTTGCTTCACGTATTAATATACAGATTTATTTAATGAACGTATTGCCTTAGATAATATCAGTAATAAATTCCTTTGATTACCAATCCATTCAACATTCAATAATATTATTTCGACTTCGATATATTATTCGACGCCCACGTAACAGACGCAAATCTTTGCCTAGTATTAGGAGTCGCTAATAAGGCCGGTTCCCACAGGAGTCTTATGTAAGACAAACAAGGTGAACTGGCGAAACCTGATTGTTCAGACAATTCCGGTCGCGAAACTTGTATATCCATCTGGCTGGTTAGAGTTTGACATTATCGATATAAATTTTTGTAATTATCGATTTTTTTTTCTCTTCTTAATTCCTAATTAGAAACGTATTACGAACTTTTACATATTTAAAAATAATAATGTAATTAAACAAAAATATAGATAGGATTTAAAATTATAAATAGCCACTGGCGTTTCCAACTAGTCTGTTTACGAATGGTGACCTGAGAACAATTTTAGAAGAAAAAAAAATTACGTACGATTTTAAAATTAATTTTACGGTGAAATTAGTTTTTTAAGTAGTTTTTAAACAAAACAAAACAAAAACAAAGTTTTTGTAAACAGTTTAATATTTAAGTTAATACTTAGAAAACCATATAAAACGTCAATTAAATATAAGTTTAGTTTTTAATTACTTCTTTAAATAATTTGAAAAGGTCTAGTCCGAAAGGTTATAAATGTAAAATGCACGAAAAATAATATATTTATAATATTTAAAATCACCTTACAATCTCTATTGAAATACCTGTACTCGTATAACTTAATAAAAAATCGGCAAGTGCAATGACAAAATATGTATATATTTAAATATAATTATAATTTTACTGTATAAATATATATATTTAAAAACATCGACATGTCATTTTCACATCACTAACTAGTCGCAAAATTAGAAGAGGCTTTGAATGGCGAGCGTTGAAGGGCAACCTTGGACAAACCCTATGGTTATAAAAAGTAGTCGCCATTACAATTACTCGAGCATTAAAGAGCTGCGTAGACGCTGGACCTTAATTGAAAATACTCGTTTTGCATATATCATTGATTCGGAACGCGAGAGCAAAATTAAATTCCTCTAATGGAATAGAATTTGAGTAATAGATATTTTTAATTTCTTGTAATAACTGTTCTCTCATATTTACGCGAATTTTACTCATTTGATTAAAAGTCTATACCGGATTTTATCGCGTTTATTCAAAACTTTACATAATATTCGGACACCCACCACCTCAGTCCCCCGAGATCATGGACGCTGTAAAGGGTCCGAAACGTCGGGAAATAATTTAAAATATTGTTAACTGTAAAGTTTTGAATAAACGCGATAAAATCCGGTATAGACTTTTAATCAAATTCTTGTAATAAATCAAATCAATAAACTCTATTCAAGAAGGCTTCAAAAGCACTTTGAAATCGTCATTTTACACAATAATCATTTATTATTTAATTCAATTACTTTGAAGCTACCACAGAATCGGAATGTAAATTCTTCTAAGAACCGGCATAAAACTCAACAGCTACCCTTTTAAATATCATCGTATATTATTTAGTAATAATAAATTGAGTCACATGTCCTGCATGTCAGCGTTATTAAACCCAAAAATGTTAGTCATTTTTATAATCTTGTACAGAATAATATGCTTTGGATATTAAAGATTTGATTCAGCATGCTGATGTAAATGTATTTAAACCTTTGAGGGTAGAATGGAAAAATCCACCACCACATTAGTCGTTAGACGTCCAGTGCTGAACGTAGGCCTCTCCCGTCATCTCTGGGAAGATTTGCCAATACTCCCCACGCTTGGCAGGCGGGTTGACGAGCGCAGTGTGTTTTGGCAGGATATGATGACGCTGCTGGCCAACACCATCCTGGTTGGTGTACGGTTGTTCGAAACCACAATGACCGTAGTCGCCTTTTACGAAACCTGGATAAGAGAGAGGTCGGGACTATTTTTCTCTGCCGGTCACCGCACAGCTTTATTAAAGACGTATTACAATAAAAATAAAAAATAAACTTATTTTTTTTAACTTTTAGCTTTTTTTTCTGGAAGATATAAACTTACGATTAGATTCAAAGGAGCAGCAGCATCTTGTCAACCAATATGACGGTGTAGAGCATGTATGTATTATTGAATACGTTCCAACTTTTACAATTTCTCATCATAATAATCATTACATTTAATGTAAATATGCATTTATGCATTAGTTTCTTCATTTCTAAATACACTTCATTCGAGTATGCTTATTATAAACACATTTGTATCATCAATAAACAGAAATTATTATTGTTTTATGTGACTCTACCGGTAAGAAAGTCAATAGTGACTCTTTTAAAATCAATTTTTACGCTTTATTTAATGTTTTTTTTTTAGCTAATTGGATGTGATATCTTGCTAGAAAACCAAGAATATTACTCAAATAATCATTAACATCGTAATATCTTCATTTGCTAAATAGCTTTTAATATACGACTTAAATTTTTTAAATAGCAACTGTCTACGGGATTTTATTATACATAGAAGTATGTATGTATAATATGTATATATATAACAGATTATTGTGAACTTTTACACGTAAATTTTTTACTTAGTTTTATTTATCATAAACAGATAAATCACAACTACGGATTAACCGCGGTTTCACTGATATTAAATTACGTTTTACATTTGTAATTTAAAAAAAAAACTCCATTTCCGCGAATCTTAGGACTCAGTTATTGTTAATAAGAGAAGTTACCTTTCATAAAAAACAGACTATGAAAACACGAAAAAAATTTTTCAAATCATACATAAATTTATCTTAAAATTTACAATATATAGGTAATAGGTATATATAATATATTAACACGATAAATTACGTGATATACAAACAACGTTTAAAAACATCGAATATTTTCTTTACCTTTTCTCTATACTTTATTGTGAAGACAGTTCGAGACTCCCGTAAGTAGCAAAATAGGATTAGGCAGTTGTAATGCGGGTTTCGGTAAATAGTTTTAGCGCATATTACAATGGCTTCTCTCTATCGACCATTTATAAAATTGTCAATCAGCCTTTTGCCGTTTTATCTCGTAAATCGCGTTAATAATATAGTGGAGTAAAACAATTAGTTAATAATAATAATTACACTGTATCATACACCAAAGACGAATATTACAAAATACTATACTGTAGGAAAAGTCTTGCCTTTTCGCCGAGGCCAGCCTGTCGCTGGAGGGATCCTGTTGCCTGCAGATCCGGGACCCTCCAATTAAAGCGGCTGAAGGCTCCCGCAGGGGTTTAGTACGGTATTGCACTCCCAAAGTGCCGAGTCCGACGTAGGTCTAGGACTGCCGACCCGGGCGTCCTGGATATCATCCGTAAATGGATTCCCCTGCGTCACAAAAAAAAAAATAAAAAAAAAAGGTACGAATGGTGGACTAATCGCTAAAAAGCAATCTCTTCCAAGCAACCTTTTGGCATAGGAAATGGTCATGTATTGGTATAGGTGTACAAATATAAATATAAATATCTATAGTAAATATATAAGTACATCATACAACTACATACATAAATACATACATAATGGTAGATACCTATCAATTTCGGGATTACACCCGAATATGGGAATAATTTTCGTCACTTTTCAAGTGTTTCACATTTCTGGTTGATGTTTTCGTAGTAGTCAAACATTTCTCAATAAAATCTAAAAGAAATAAAAAATTTTTGGCACATAGAACGCTCTGATCTCTTTTAATATATTTATGTTAAAATTTGTTAATTTGTTAGTCTATTTATTTTGAGTGTGTATTATCGAATGCACTGAAGAAACATGAGGTAATGTACAATTTTTATTTACACGTAAATTAAGTTTTCTGAACGAATTCCTATGATCTCCATACCTTAATTACAATTGAGATATTATACTAATTGAACTCTCGTATAAAATAATTTTTAATATCCCACTTCTAGACAATTTTTCATTTATTTTAATACTTTATTGGATTAATACATAATTTTATTTGACGAAAGGCGGGCTTAATGCTAAAAGCATTCCTACCAGCGTACCAGCCAACCTTAGCACGTACAAGAGCGAACATATGTATAACAATATACATAACATATATATAACAATTTCGCCTTCTGTATACCAATACAGAAGGCGAAATTGAGTAAAATTGCATTTAAAAGACAAAAAAGAAGATAACAGACAGCCACACAACACACACACACACACACGAGCCATAGGGGAGACCGGGTACAAAAGTAACACTTTGTACTTTGACCATGATTTCTAGTTAGTTATCCTATTTTTGGTGAAATAACTATAGCAACATATAAATTTTGATTATTTTCTACAAATTTGTATCTAAATTTACATCATTATTTGATGTTTATTATGAACTACAGAAATTTAAAAAAATAATGTCGATTGTTACTTTCGACCCCGAGGCCAGGGCGAAAGTAACACGGTTGTGGGTCGAAAGTAACATAACCAAGGTGTATGTAATAAAAATGAAATGCAATATCAAATCATCTAATTATTTATTAAAAAGAACATTTTAGTAACATACATGTTACTTTGTACCTTTAACATTTAAATGATGATTCCTTTATGCATAAACAGTATAAACAAAATAAAATTAAACAAAACAAAACTCTTATTGACTTCTCGTCCGTGACTAGAATAGTAATTCTTAATTGTAGTATTTAGTTAATAAGGAGATCAACTTTTATGAGATTCAGTTCCCTAGTTTACTTAGAGTCGCAATTATGGCACACATAGTGAGCATGATCATGGACGCATGCAACATGTGACCAATTTTTACATTCGATAGGTACATTGTATCCACTGCTCGTTTGGCTGACTATTGCTAAAAGACTCTAAACATACGAGACAAAAGTAATCTTTCTCGTCAGATGAATTTTTATTTTCAATGTTTTCTTTTCTTTTAACTGTCTTCTTTAGTTTTTTTGCTTTTCCCTTCCTTTTGATGGATAAATAAGTATAAGATTGCAAAATTGTTTTCTTGGCTTTCATTATTTCTTTGTATTATTCTTCAATTGCATTTTTTTCGGGCGTGTCAGTTTAAATTGCAGTCTTACGTTTCTGACGCCCTTTATTTACTGTAGCCCTTTGAACTGCTCTTGGAATAGGTCTAATATTTCGGGGCAAGACTGAGAAAGGAATTGGCGGAGAAGAATCGACTTGTAATTCGATAGGTCCTGTTACTGATAAGTTAAGATCGTCAATTGGCATATTCGGTTCAACTTGGATGGCTGAGGGTGGCCAGGTCACATGGCAAATATTGTATTTTTTTGCTAGGGATCTAAATGTTTTATCTTCTTTAAAATGTTCGTCAGTAGCTATCATTGGTCCCGTAGTGTCATTCTAAGTCGCTGTCGTGGCATTCTGTTGGTATAAAAAAAACGTATTATGAACATAAAACGTAAGTGAATCATAATTATCATAATGGGGGCAAAAGTTACATGTTGCTTTTGTCCCCTTAGTTCTATGTTACTTTTGTACCCAACTACGTTTTTGTTAATTCATGAATGCTTACCAAAAAATGGATCTTGCTACGCAAAAATCAATAAAATCACCGTTTCAATAATGTAATCAAGAATTACTTTGCAAATAGTTACATTGATGTTATCATTTTAATACTACGTAAACACTAAATTAATAAATGGCCGAAAACTTACTTTTTGTCCGTTAAATCTCGTAGTCTCCTCTAGCACAAACTTACGGCGCAGTGCATGCGCGGCGACCAAACACAGGGGGGGTACCGTCGCTGGCTATGTCCTGACAGTAGCGGAACTGCGTTTCGACTAATGGATAAACCTAAAGAGCAATTGTTACTATCGACCCGCCGTTACTTTTGTACCCGGTCTCCCCTACATATACATACACATTAAATACATGCACACATTCAAGAGAAGAAAAGAAAAGTTACTACAATTATTTTATTCATTTCACGCTTACAATCAACAGCCGTTTCGTCTTTCTCACTAAAGATAAATGACGAAATATATTAAGCGTGATCTTCATACATGTGAACACGTAAAGCAATAAAAGTAATGAAAATGTTATTTAGAATAATCTTTTGTAAACAGGAGAACGAGTTTGTCGATCGTGTTTTATTTCCGCCCCTCCAGTCTGCTCTCAATATAATAAGTCTTGAGGGTGAAAAGCTTGTGGAAGGTCAGGGCTAGCGCGCTGGGCTACGAGGGTGCGATTACAGTTGCAGCGGGCCCATTAGCTGAGCGAGTTACTGCTAGGTACCTAATTCTTTACATCACCGTATGTTGATGAAATTTACGATGTGGGAAAATGATATTTACACGAGCTAACATGGCATAAGTCATTTTCTAGTATAAAATAGTTAATTTGACAGACATACATATGTATATATATATATTTGCATTTATTTTTAGAGAACAAAAAATAATTAAAATGTATATTATGATAAGTAGTAATGATACAACTTCTAGATTTATTCAAGCACACGTTTTTGATAAAATTGCATTTTTTAATTTACCTAAATTACTTGATAGCAGACGAGCCACACCTCGGAAAGCCCTTTAATCCCCTATCGAAGGGGACTCACAAAAGACAGCCTGTTTCGCTTTGCGTTATTAAGGTCCGAAATGAAAGCAATTCTGCATACAAGTTTCACTAACTTCGCCTCAACCGTACCCCAAACTAATCTTTCTCTACTCTTTCAATCTCGCATATAACTTGTTTCTAGTTAGAAGAAAATATATGTTTAAACAGAAACCAACGAAATTAAGAGTGTTTATCTGTGAGTAATTTCTGTTCTAGTAATACCTCTTTAACTAAAATTTTAACGATTGACAGAACACAGAGTCTGACTTGTTGTAGAAATGCAAATTTTAAACTTTTTGAAGTTATCTAGAAACTTTGCAACGTGATCTAAACGAATTTGTATATCGATAACATTTCCTAAAAATTTTATTTTTTGTAAAAGTTTGTGATAATGCGGCAGTCTTAAACAGTGGATTTCAATGCAATTTAGGCAGTTTCTTACGATACTATATCTGAGAATATAAAAGTGATTTATACAATTTTACCCTTAAGCATGATGAAAATGTATTTATTGAATAATGGTTCTAACCAAAAAAATGCACGTAATTTTGGGTATAGGGAGGGAGTTTTCTAAGACCTCACTACATATCACCAGTGGGGTTAAAAAGTTGCTAAAAAACTAACTTCTGTTTATAAGGCGCTGGATATATAATATGGTTTTAATGTATTAATAAAGAAATAAACAAATTATTTCATTTTTGAAGAATTCTTGTTAGACAATCAATCTAATAGCTACTTAACTTTCTTTAAATACATCATCTGTCAGTGTTCTCACAGATGCAAATAATACAGGCCGCAATGGCGACGTAGGTACTCGTAACATGTTAACTCGACTATACAAAAATGTATTTAGAACGTCTTATATACATACATCCGCACATGAATTGTATTACATTATTTATTTTCCCAGCTGGTAGTTTAAAGGCATTATAGTATTTTACATATGTCTTTGTATATAATCTTTATATAGTGAAGGAAACAATAAAGCAATCGCGAATTGCGACTTTGCTTCATTAATATTTGTAGTTATATTCTAAATTAAATACAATACACATATATATTTACCGCAATATTATCTGAACATTTATATTTATTCGAATCCGGTAAACATCAAAATTAAATCTTAAATAAACTTGGTAAGTAATTAAAATCGGATTCAATTTAAATACGGAGTTTTCACAAAGAGTTAAATGAAATAGGCGTTACTGTTTGTGCTTATCAGAATCATCAAAGCGATTCGTTATAGATTTCTAAGAAACAATTAAAGTAAGCGAAGTCTTTAATTAATACTAATAACCAATTCAAACAAATCAGCTTCTTAGATTCGTAGTACATTCTATGATATTTACTTTTGACATTTCTAGAAGATACTGTCAAAAATTTTAACCAATAACAATGTTACGTTTGGTTCTTATAAGAACTAACGTTTGCTCAGTTGCATACTGCGGGCATTAGAAACGGATGAGGTATCTGACTCTCCTAATATCTTAGCCACAGAGGATGCGTACTTTACAGATGTCAATGGCGTTGCACTGAGACACTAAACTACGATGCAACGTTATCAAAAGAAATCCCTGTGCTACTAGTGCGTAACTCTTTAACATTCCCAATGATAATAACGCATATAGTTTGACGAAAATAATTTGTGTATCATAGTGCGAATATACACACAGAACAACAAACTGAAGTTAATCTGAGAATTTTTCCAACAAAGAATTCTTAGAATGTGCGGTGAGGCTTAATTCGTCTATACACAGATTACATCATAAACACTCTTATGATTCCATGACTTTTCCATGTGTTTATGTCACTGCGTAGTTAAGCATTTATAAATAAACGATTACTGATATATTGAATTCTTGTACATAAAACCGCTCTCATGTTTTAAATAATTTATTATTTAACAACTGTATTGTACTATAACAGTAAGCGTACCACTGCAGGACATAGGACTTCTATAATTAAAAAAAAAAACTATATTTATTTAGAAAAAAACGTTTACATGTAATAATACCGTTGTTGGGATATCCTATTAAGTAAGTGATTTACTTGTGTCAGGATGTCCCGCTCTCATGATGGAATGGAATAGAAGTTTAAGCCATTGCAGGTTCTTCCGAAAAATGCATATGTTCTTAACAACTTAACACATAGTGTTTTCATTTATCGAGGACGATACTTTTGAAGACAAATCTTATATCGTACACTTGAAAACTCACTGCTAGCTCGGATTTGGACACTTGACAGTCTGGTATAAGTTCGCTTGTTCATTACATGTTATAAGAAAGTATATGTGTATTACATAAAAATGTAAAATATTTAATATTTATAGTTTAAAACTTTCAATAAATGTCTTTAGTAAATAAATAATATTCGTTTTCAAGTAAAATATAATTTCGTTAATAACTAAACCTATTAAGACATAGACCCAGTTTCACCATTTGCTATTAAGTTTCGGCTAACCTAACTGCCACTTTTTTGACAGGTTTGTATGGGTTATCTGTCAAAACAAGTGCCATTTAGGTTATCCGGAAATTAATAACAAGTGATGAAACAGACCCATAATGTTATAATTAATAAAAGTAGTTAATAAATGTTAAAATTACTACAGTATTGTACAAAATAAGTAAAAAATACAAGTACTGTGTGTGAGACGAATAACATACACTTTAACACAAACTAACAGAACGATGGTCAACAAAATGTAACATAGAATTTACTTAATAATTTAAATACATCTTATTCTAAGGACCTGTTTCATTAGTTGTTGATAATGTTTATCTGGCATAAAGTTACTGATAGGCTTCAACAGCAAGAGTTAAAATAGGCCCCTTGTGTGAGTGTGTGTGTGGCGCGCCGATAGACACGGCGCGTCACTCTCGAGGAGTGCGCCGCCTGGGGGACCCAGCGCCATGCCTGGTGGCCGAGATAGGCGGAGACCTCTCGTTGTCGAGCGTGATCCGCTGCATGCTCGGCAGCGAGAGATACTGGTCGGCCGTGGCTTCCTTTTGCGAGGAGGTTATGGCTTTGAAGGAGGCTGCAGAACCGGATCGTGAAGCAGACGTTAACGCCGACCCGCTCCGCAGGAGACGACCGGGGAGAAGGAGACGCCGCTACGTGCTCCTTCACCCTCCGCATTAGAGTGGGAGGGGCACCTATAATCCTCGCCACTAGGGCAATAGAGCGAAGGTAGCCCGCATAGGTAGGCCAACCCTCGGGGCGCCACGAATGCATGCGCGAGCGATCCCGTGGCGCCCCATTACGACGATGAGGGCACCGCCGGGTTTTAGCGGGTATTCTGGCCAGCGAGTATCACATACCCGCCACCACCGTTAAAAAAAAGGAGGTAAAACAGGCCCTTAGATTCTGTTTCACCTTAACTAACATACAACTTTTGGATACACATGATGTCAGACAAAGTGGAATTTGTTGTCGAAAAAGAAAAATATATCATAAACTTTTAATTTATGGATACCGTTATATGTAAGATAGCTTTATCAGCAACCGGTGAAACAGGCCCTAATTATTTTACATTTTGATTGGATCAGGTCTAGTTTTTGTGTTATCTCCATTAAAAATAAATTCTATTTATCGTCTTGACGTAAGTAACTTCTTGAATTTTTAATGATTTAAAAAAATGTCGTGAATTTATATGATCATGAAGTTGAATGAATCTTGAGCAATTTAATCTTATATAGAAATAAAAGGTTTGTTACATTTTTGTAAAATATATGTTTAAAATAAACGAAATATTTTGCCATTATTATTAATCGTTGTTCAAAAACTGCTGCTGTTACATGCATAGGGAGGGATAGCTAATGAGGGGCACTGATAACGTCACGTTCGCAGTTCATGACAGTTTAACTTTTTTGTTTTGGTTTAAATTAAGAAAAAATTCTTTCTGTGCCACAGGGCGGGATTAAAAATTGTAACAAAATGAATGTCCCATGGTTATAAGTGACCAAAAAGAAACGTAGTCATATTTTATTAACTAATCTATGTATAAAACAGAATTAGTATAAAATTTACATATAAAACTCTACCTTCATTACGGACTAAAATATTTATTTAAAATATATACGAACATAATAGATATTTGTTTCCAGATTTTAAGTGATATAAAACCTTTTTTTTTTCTCCTTTGGTTTGCAACCCTACTAAAACATGAATCAGTGGAATCAGTGGTTTACTAATTACGTTAGTGAAGCTGTATTCACTACATATCAGTAAATTTCAATAACAAGTTAGTGAATACTCACTAATACATATACAAATATTCAATGATCAAATCAGTGAACTCTGATATTTACTTATTTATACATTGAATAGTCACTAATTCTGCGTGGTACGATTCTCACATGGATAAAAGTGAATAGTCATTTAAAATTTGTGAAATTCTACTGATTCATGTTTGAAGAGTTGTTAAACTTTGTAAATAGAGACTTGGAGGATCTGTCTGGTGGAAGGAACTATTAGCCTATTACAGTGTTATTAAGACGTGGTCTCTGACTATGGGCCTTTTAAACAAGCTCCAAGTCGCACAGCGTGCAATGGAGAGGGCTATGCTTGGTGTTTCTCTGCGAGATCGAATCAGAAATGATGAGATCCGCAGACGAACGAAGGTTGCCGTCATAACCCAACGGATTTGCAAGCTGAAGTGGCAGTGGGCAGGGCACATAGCTCGAAGAACTGACGGCCGATGGAGCAGAAAGGTTCTCGAGTGGAGACCACGTACCAGCAAGCGTAGCGTCGGACGGCCGTTCACGAGATGGATTGGATGGAAGCTGCTTTGAAACGGTCGCTCTAGAGGTCGATGGGGGAGGCCTACGTTCAACAGTGGACATCCAACGGCTGATATGATGAATGTTATTAAAATGCGCACGATATATTGCGCAACAACTTTGTATATAACTAGATGCAGTGTTAGTAGCATTTATCAAATAGTTTTTGTTGAATGTATAATTACAAATAAAAAGAGAGTTAATAGAATTGTTATTATTTAACATTCGCGAATTGTATATACTAATATGTAGACTTTATATTATGATACTTAGAAATTTACATAATACTTAAGCCATAATTACATATTACTTTTAATAAGGATGTGGGGTAATATGGAAGAAGTAAGTTTAGGTTTAGAGAAGGATTATTAGTATCCACTCCTGAAAAAGAACATGCAATTGAAAGTTTGAATGAAAGCCTAGGTTCGATTGATGAAACGCCGTATATACGCCAGTATACGTTATGTTTTGAGGGACCTACTTCTTCCATATTTACAACAGCTTAAACAAAATTACTAACTCTATACTAACTATCACTTAAAATATTCTGCAGTTTTTACTGTCTAATTGTAAAAAGAGTTACCTTAAAATCAGTACATCAAACTTAAAAACACAATTCTATCTTACAACTTTGAAACAGTTTAAACTTTTTAACACTAATTGTTCACTTTCTGAAAGCAATATACAGACTGAAACGAGTAGTACAACAATGGAGCACAGTCATCATTTGTTCATGTTAGTACATGAAAGGGATGTGTCTGTTCAAGTATCAGCAGATCAACAAAAGCAAGCTTGATAAACAAAATTAATTTTTATATACATCTACCATCAATATTTTTTCTATAATAAGGTCCAACATTTAGAATTAGGCCTACATAACTTAAATTATTCAACATTAAATTGAAATAAAAAAAATTGTGACACTTCAGTGATGTATTTGAAACATATCTGTTGATCCCATCATGGTCCCACTCTGAATTTTTTATGGTGTACTCACAAAATTATAAATAAAAACATATATAAATTTCAAAAAAATTAAAAAACTCACCAACTCGATTTTTTTTCGAAAACGATTTTTGAGTTTTACTCATACTCTCTTTTTTCCTCTAATGTGTTCAAGATGGATATCAAATTAAAGCCCATTAAACCCTCTTTAAAATGAGCTATCTCTAAGCTCTCTAGCACTAATAGAACCAAAGTTATTGCAGATTTTAGATTTTAGCACACGTTAAAAACGCGGCATTTTGTGATTTTTAAAAATTTATAACAAAAAAACTATCAGGGATAAAAAAATTTGAAAATTATATTTGTGTTCAAGATGTCAGAGAGTATAAATAAACCAAGTTTCAGCCAAATCTGAAATGGTCAAGTTGAAAACTTTTTTTTATTGGTTGTTTTGACATGGAATGACCCTGTGATAGAAATGTAAAAATGATATTAAGCTCGATTCCTACTCATTTTTAGAAGATATCTGCCCAACTGTGAGACATTTATATACTGTTTTGATGGTGCACGGTGCGCAGTGTTCACAACTATGGGCTGATGCGCTAGTGGTCGGGGGTTCAATCCTCGCACATGACAAATATTTGTATAGGTCATGGAGACGCTTGTTTCACATTGGCTAAAGCGTTATATTCATTTATTTACTTGTTTCAACTCAAACTTCGTGTGCCACTATTACAATATACAATCGTATCATAATGTTAACTTTATAATAGTTGTTTGTCACTGATTGGAATGTATTATGCTGTGTATTAATTAAGCCATACTTTTGTGCTAATCGTGTTATTGCGATTTTCTCATGTATCAGTGAAAATATATTGACAAAAAAAAATTACGTAAATAACATAATTGATCGACCATTGGAACACGATTGAAATTGCAGAATTGCGCCCTTATTATTTTCAACGGTAGCATTGTTGAATTGTTGATTAGTTGAATTAAACACTCATACATAAGCACTATTATTATTTATATTCTCGTACTTTTTTAAATTCTTTTTTGTACAAATATAATTTACAAATGCTATTTATTACATATAAATAAATAATACTAATATATAATGTTCTATTAAATAAATCTTTTTACATAGCCTCTTTATTAATAAATTTTAATGATTAAGTATAAAACTTATTTTAATTTGACAAATGTCAAACTTACTGACGGATATGGAACAAATTATAAAATACATATGAAGCGGTAAATGGTACGTCCATTGAGAATCGTGAGATATGCGCGGGCGCAAGTTTTCGAGAGCATTATACGCAGCGTATAGCATCATTCAAATATTGTTTTTTGCTATTTTTTTCGGCGCGCAAACTAGACGCTTTGGAACCAGCAGTTTTTTTATAGACACAGTTCGTTTCCTTGATGTCTGGCTACATTTTAGCAGGTGTCAAGCGATTCTGTACTTTGTATTATTATTAAAAATATTAATTTAATTTAATTGTAACTAGGTATATGTATGTAATCGTTTGTAATATTATGCTTTTATTATTTTTTCATTTTTTTTAAACGTTATAAGTTATAACTGAGAAGTTGAAACTTAAAAATAAATGTTTGTCTACATTTTAGCGGATGTAAAGCGACTTTGTATTAGTATTACTATAAAAATATTAATTTAATTTAATTGTAACTATAATTATGTAATCGAGTGTAATGTGCTTTTTTTACTGTGTCAACTGGGACAAGTTGTTGTCAAAAATAACGAATGCCAACTATGACATACTTTGTTTTGTAAATGAACAAAAGATCGACGGACAAGATATTTTGTTGTGTGTTAACCGTTATGTTAGATTTGTGGTGACGTCATCTTAAATTCAAAACACGTATTGAAATATATACATTTACACTTCCTCTACAAACGCTGATGAAGATACTGTATCTTTAAAACTGAACCTTTTTAGACTTATTGTTAGTCTCGTCGTGACCACGGATCATGTAACATATCCCGTGTCCGAAATATCGACAAAAATCGTCAAAAAACTATATCGTTGTATGTACTCGTTGTTATCCTTAAAAAATAAACTATGAAAAAAAAACTAATAAACGAAATTCACATAAATTTCCACTTATCATTTTATTCTTATAAAAAGGCTATTTAACAGGCAAGTACCTTATTACAATGCGAAAGATACATAATCGTTTAATTTCTAAGAAATCATTAACCATACTCTATGCAGTCATTATGCATTACTTCGATCGAGTCCAGCGAGCTAAAGAAATATGTTTAATAAATACAAAAGGAAAACGAGCCACCCAGGCGATCACGAACTATGCACGGTACAATTAACATTCTAAATTCATCTCTCGAAAACATCCAATTTTGGCCAATAAACTAAACTGACGAGTAAACGGCGCTTTGCACGGCGGATTGTGCTAAAATGCGCGTGAGTCGGGCCCCTGACCTTGTGAGCACCCCGGCCCCCGCGGCGCCCCTGCGGCCCGCCGCCGGCCCCCGCCTAGCGAAGAACACGCCGCTTCCAACTCGCTCGGCTAGTGAAAAAATACTCTATCCCTTTTCAAAGTATTTACAATATCGTTACGAATTTACAACTAATATATAAATATTGTCTTAAATAAATTTAAAAAAAAAACTTGTATCGAAGTCGATTTAGGCTGTAATGTTTTAAAGACTCAAAAACGATTAAATCGTTTAAACAAGCAGCTAGTCATCGGGAGCTCGTATGCAAAAGCTAATTTGCGACATAATAGACACAGGATTTCGTTAATCAAACCGTTATATCATTTTTATACCTAAAATCTCATTTTATCTCTCTTTAATACTAAAATGTGTCTCAATTTAATACTAAAGTGTGTTTTGTTAAAATTTTTAGCTCTGTTTAGGTAACGTATACATAATCAGTTTGGATTCATGTTTAGGTCCGTCTTTGACTTATAACTTTCTCAAGTTTTCTCTTTGATAAAAGTTAGGTAGTAGGTTGCTGCGCGGTTAAAATACTACGCTATAAACACTTTCACTATTTACTAAAATATTTAATGTTTCGTACTAGAATCGCTATTTAAGATCCGGCGCGGGCGCCGCGGAGAGCCTCCGAGTCCGATTTGTTTCGCTCATTTGTTAACATGTTTATACTATATGTTCTAACATTAATAAATATGTGATGTGATGAATCTTTACTGTCTCGCGCGTTTACGACATTCTACTATCGGTTTATGGGATATCGTAGAGCAGTTAAGAGAAAATGTTTCTTAAAAACATTTCTTTCTTGTTGGAATTTAGGTTTTCAATAGATGCTGGCAAAATGGGGCGTCACGCAATCGTTTTTTTTTTTTTACAGCTGAGTCGCCCATCAGATGTCGTCACTCTCGCCGACGGGTGCCTACACATTTAAATACAATTCTAGACACAATGACTTATATATATTTCCTAAATATTGTCGATGTTGGCCATGTGCCCGCTTATTCAAATGAGAAAGTACCCTTACGCCATTAGGAATATTGTTACGTCCATCATCAATAACTTGAGCTACGTTCGTAATTGTAGTATTCACTAGAATTATTAGCACTAAATATTTACTGTGAATATTATTAAGAGTTTGTCTTATATCCGTTTATATGTATGAAGAATTAAACATTATTGGAAATAATCTAAGGTATTTTAACGTGAAATCATTAAATAAGCAGAGAAATCTCTTTTATGAAACATAATTCATTAGGTAAATTTAATGGATCGACCTTGATTACGGCCTGTTATAACTACGCCACAGAAATTTTAGCGAAACGTCAAATAAAAAAACATTGCGGCCTCTTTAGGGAATATGTCGTGTCGTTGATGTAAGGACGACAGAGCGATATTATTAATTGCAACATTTTTATGTATCGGTAGATATTTGTTATTAGTGACCGCGTGAGACTTTATCTACATATTTTATGTTAGAACAGAGTGGGGATATAAAAACTAGTCTTGCATTTGTATTTAAACTTTAAATAACTATAATATATGTACACAGACATTTATAAGAGTCGTAGAAGTATTTATTGTGACCTTCGAAGCTAGTCCTGTAATAGGTCAGTACGGTCCATTCTTTTCGTGATCCCTTTCGTGAGGAAACTATTAAGTACGACATTAAATTTACGACATAAATTTGATATGTTATTTTGTGATGTGATCTTGATTTTTTTAACAAATTACACATCTATATAATAGAAATTCGCGATATTAATGTTTTTCTATTGTAAATATTATTATTATTTATTTGAAACATAATCATCAAAATTACAGAAACGTTTATAAAATTTATTTGCCAAGGATCGTTACTTATTACGGAAAATATTTTGATAAAATATGAATGTTATATTTGTTTGTCCTGTTTTAAAACACGCTTATAACTTATCGTCGTATGATTGTCTAAATAAAGGCTGTATCACAATCAGCCTAAAAGCACACTTTAAAATTTAATAATTTTATTAAAAACAAAAATAAAGATAACACATACAAATTATGTTTAATTAACATTATTATTATAAAGAACTAATTAGTCGTTGTTTAATTAGAGTTACAGTAATGATATATCGTCTTAGACGTTTTAAATATACTTTTTGTTGCATTACCGAGTCTCTCGCACGACGGTATACCTCGGAACAATGTACCTTCCGGTGGAGCATGGCGTGACTGGTGTACATAACCTTCTTCACTCTTTATATTCAACAAAACCACGTAAAACGAATATTATGTTTCATGACATCCTCGAGAATTTCTTCCTTTCTGTCCACACTATATGAATATAATAAAAAGTAATGCTACATGAGTTCGTTTGTTTATTTGAAGTTTCTGTTGGGTGAATATTGAAAATTCGTTTTATGTTAGAAAGCCTGTTTATCAAGGAAAGTAAGGCTACATGTCATTTTACACATGCCGTTCGCCTAGTAATAAAACATTGTTAAAATTTGCGAAAATTTCGAGACGATAGGACAGGGGAGTCTTAAAATAATTCCATAAGAAAATGAGGTATCTTTAGGTGAAGAACTTCATAAACAATCTAAATATTCGAACTTCAAGATTTCAACACTTATCAGTAAAAAAAAATTGTTTTTCTGATTATTTTTAAGTAACTGATGTATATCTTATATTCTACAAATAAATATCTATGATCAAAAATATGTTAATTCTAATTAACGTTAATTAGACACATCACCACTTGTAAATAATTAGTTGGTTTTCTTTTATTTAATATAAAATAAGTAACGGCAAAAAATATATACCTACGTATCACGCGATTCCGTTCGAGTTACGCTACTAATATTAGGTATAAATGCGAAAGTTTATGAACTTGGTTGAATGGATATTTGTTTCTCTCTTATTCTCTTACTGGTTTTTTATCTCGAAACTTCCACATAATTGTGTATCACGTAGATAAAACCACGTAACACTACAGCTAGTATTTTAATACTTACAATTAATTTCTAAGGTCACTGCGAAAATCATCTGAGTCGTAATATAATACATTATATATATACCGAGGTATATATATTATAAATGTATATTTAGTATGTTTCTATTTTATATATGTAACTTAGTTAGTCTGTTTGAGTGGTTTGAATAAAAAAATAATAAATAATACTCTATAGCTTCGCATCTTCAATTAACTAGGGAGCTGGTGGCAGCAAATTTTATATGATTTCATCGTCTGACAGAGGTTGATAATATTAGAGTACTAAGTAAAATAATCATTTTAAACAATTTCTGCCATTCATTAATTGCTGCAATATCAAATAGGAGCTTGCAAAAAATGTTTATAAAAATAAGTGTCTTAAACGATGTTATCGCTTCTGTCGATAGTCTTAATAAATTGTATTTAAAATAAATATTAATAATGCTAGTGGCAGAAGTTTTTCCGGCTGTGTTTTAGAGTAATTAATTTTTTTATGAGTATTATGATATATAAAAAAATAATAAAATAATAACATCGTTTCTGCCTAAGTCTTATATTTATATTAGTTAGGAAAAGCATAAAAATTAAAAAGTCAGAAAAAACAATAATGTCTTTTCGAAGGCTGCTATCTGAGGACAGCTGCAAAGGAGTAAAAATACACCGCATCGTATCAGCCTATCGCAGTCCACTGCTGGACATAGGCCTCCCCAAGCTCGCGCCAAATATCAAAAATAGACACTCACTAATATTATTTGTGTATAATATAAAAATATTTTTTTTATTTTATTTTTTATCAAAAATTTGAGTGCGTTTGACCTCTATCTTGTCTGATGGTAAACAACGATGAAGTCTAAGGTGGAGCACGCAAACTCAAATAATGCTTCACTCTTGCCTTATAACTAATAATGATATTAAAAGAATTTTTTTTTAAATAATACATTAATAATAAAACAAAAATAAATAAAATATATGTTATATTTGTTTTTATATGACATCTAAAATCAGAGCTGTAGATGTCTGCTACCTTTTTTTTATATATTTACAAATACTTTACTAAACATAAGAATAATTCTTGAAAAGAGGATGGAATGATATAGTTAGCAGATTTTTTTTAAAATAGTTTAATAATTATTACCCGACTGCGACAGAAGGAGGGTTATGTTTTTCGAGTGTATGTATGTATGTATGTCCATTTCTTTGGCACGCCTTACATCCCAAACGGCTGGACGGTTTTTGTCTAAATTGTAGTAGTGACATAGGCTATATAAATTTTCAAAATGGCGCCCGCAAATGGCGGGATGAGGGGGGAAGTTGAATTTTTTTTTTCTTACTGTAGCAATATGGGTAATGAAAGCTAGTAAATTGTTTTATTCTTTTTAGTTTATAATAAGAGTATTTTACGCAGTCGGGTTTTTTGGTTTTTTTAATTAAGCATACTTGTTTTTATAAAAAATGTATTTAATAAGATATAATTGATGACAGAAACGATACTATAATTTTTGACAGTTTTTTTTTACAATTTCAAAATTATTTATAAAAAAAATCAGAGCTACCTGAGCTCGCCACTTTTTTTTCTAGTTAACATACTCGTAGTTCCCGACTACATTACGCCTTGGTATCAACGACGATGAAATCATATACCTACATTGCCACCGGCTCCTTAGCTAAATAAGCACCTAACCTAACATTATTTTATGTGACAAGTATGAAATCTCTGACCACGAATATTTTCTGAAACTGGTACATTCAAAACACACAAACTCACAGCTTCGTGTTATCAGTATAAATTCGACGGGTCCACGTGTGTCAAACGTCGAATTTACATAGTTTTTATAAATATACCTAATTGATTGACGAATTTTTTTATTCAATTATACATTGTATACATAATGTGATGTAGATATTTGGTTTATTTAGGAATATACTTAAAAGCACTATTCTGTTTCTTACTGGTTTCTCTCAGCAGAATTTATTTTCCAAATCGACGGTTCACATTAACTATAATTAATTAAATAGTTAATAATTAATAATAAATTCACGATAATCTAACAGTGGTTTTCCAATGGAGTTGAGTTGGAAATTTGTATTGTCCCAAAGTAATATCCTGAGTAATTTTACTATTGAACAGAATTGAATCAGCCTGTAAACGTCACACTGCTAGGCAGAGGTCTCTTTTCCATAGGAGTTGGAACTTAATCCACTACGCTGCTCCACTGAGAGTTGGCGGATAATTTCCCTATCATGAGTAACGATTGATATCAGATCACAATAATAACAAATGGGACGGCTGCTTTGCGTGCTCTCCTACGCACGATGGGAAGATCCACAAGGATATACATCCAGAAAAGAAAGATATTTGCACAAATACAAATATCTACCCCGAGCGGGAACAGAACCCACAACCGCCGACGTTGAGACAGCTACTTGCACCACTACATCAGAACGGTTGTCACTTTTTTTACTTTTAAGAGACTATTAAATTATCAACCATATTAAATACCACAAGAGGAGAAGAAGACGCTGTTAAACCAGGGATATGGTACAGGGCGGGAGTCGGGCGTCATGACTATCCACGAGGCGCAGGGACAGACACGCGAGAGAGTCATCATCGTTCAGACCAAGGCTAGGAGGCTACGGATTCATGACAGTGTTCCGCATGCTGTGGTCGCGGTGACTAGACACACAAAGACCTGTGTCTACTACACCGACGACGGTGGTGACGCAATCGGTCGTTTTGTTCAAAGGGCGGTGGAGGCTACATCAAAGGAAATACTCGAGCACACCCTCAAGATGGCGATACAAAAAAGAGACACCGCCGTCATTGAGGATGTGCTCGAACAGCTGAGAAGTTTCTCGGGGAAGACTGGGACGGAGTCAGATAAATGAAAAAAAAAATGTAAAATGAAGATCGCAAACCAAGACTGGTGGTGAAGATGTAATGGCTGAAACTTAGACAAAATGATCTGGTATGTTGGTTCCAAAAATTAGAATAATATAACTTAAAGCATGTAAACGAAAGAATGTAAATAGGCTAAGGTAGTAAGAATGTATATAGGCTAGTATGAAAATATAAAACAAGGTACCTATATACACAATAGAATAAAAAAATATGTAAATAAATAGATTTAAGAATTAAAAAAAAATATTAAGTTAAGTTTATTTTTATACATTAAATAAGTGAATTTGTGGTCAGTGCAAGGACTCGCGATAGAGATCCTAAGCTTAGCTTAAGTTTCATTGTCTAAATAAGTACGCAGCAAAGATAATAATAACAATCTAAAAATGTTAATAAAAAAAGGCATGGGCAAATAAAGCCTGTGGACGTATAGTAAAAAAAAAAAAGAAAAAAAAAACCATATTAAATAGAATTTCAATAAACTGTCAAAATTCACTACTACGTTGTTAATGATCATCCAGTGACCAACCATTGTAAAAAGATTGTGACATCAGACTTGCGACCCCAGTTTAAGTTATGGTTATTAGAGCATTATTTCCAATAAATATTAATTTATGTAATTGTATGTGTATCAATACGCCGATATGCATTCAATGGTATTCTAATATTAATATTAATGGTCTATCCATGGCTATGGTTAGGTAAGCCGTAATAGGCGCACGCATTCGCCGTAGATCCTGTAAGCCAGCCGCAAACAAAAAAAAATAAGAAAATTCAAATATAATAAACGTTGGAGCTTTTTCCCTTTTTCTTTTCACATAAAGAGAAATCAAAATCCTGTTTTATCCTGTTGGTTAACTGCCTTACCTTATATTCAATTTTTGTATATCAAATTATACGCATAAACCTTAATATTATAGTATTTTGCTTATTTGAGTCAATACTGAACCGAACTAAACTAGTCTGTAAGCGTCCCACTGCTGGGCAAAGACCTTTTCTCGTTATTATAGGAGAAAGGTCGAAACTTAAATCACCACGATACTCTCTACTGCGGGTTGGCGGCGATGATTTCCATACCATGAGTAACGATCGTTACCAGGTGTCTGTGATAACAGGGAACGACGGCTTTACGTATTGTCCGACGCACAAAAGACAGCCAAAAGAACATATACCCAGACCAGAAACAAATATTTCTACAAATACAAATATCTTCCCAGAGCGGGAAACGAAACCGCGACCGCTGACGTTGAGGCTACTATCGTTCCTTTACACCAGAACGGTTGCCACAGAGTGATATAGCAATACATACTAATTAAATTTAAAAAACAATCACCTAAGATGGCCCTGATCAATATTATAGACTATCTTCGTCATTTAAAGGAGTGCTTTAATTATAAATAAAATCACAAATGAACCCGATACAGATTACTACTACATTAATACATAGCTTGATAATTTTGAATTAATCTTGTGATTTCAATGACAATGATATTTAGAATTGTAATTAAAACGCAAAATTATATTATGTATAAACTAAATTAAGTTTATTAGTTCAATCATAGACTAATCAAACTAAATTAGTAGATCTGTGCCAAGTGTAAACAAGCGTCGATTGACTTAACAGTACTAAATGAATTCTTTCGCAAAAAAAGCGCGCGCCAATCTTTGAAAAGAGGTTAAGAAAATATTAAAAAAAAGAATCAATTGAAATTTTAACGTTTCAGACATTTTCTAACAATTTTTTCTGTTCACGACTCGCAATATAGACGAAGATTTTGAGTTATAAAATTAGTTTTTATGACTTTGTTTGCTTTCCCGTCACTTTTCATTTCAAACACATCTCAACTACAATTTATTTACTGTGGTCGTTTAGCGAAATCGTTAATCCTATTATGAATATATTCGTATTCTGGCCGACTTCAAAAAGGCTTTTATTATTTATTTTTTTTTTTTTGTATGTTAGATCTCATCTTATATATTCCTACAATTTTGTCCTCCACCAACACCACCACATCAGACGTTGAATGTGCACTGCTTAATGTAGGTCTCTTCTATCATCTCTGGGGGGTTTTCAAATACTTGCCACGCCTGGCAGGCGGGTCGACGAGCGCAGTGTGTTAGGGCAGGATATAGTGACGCTGGGGGGAGCCGACCGGTGGCAGCAGACGCTGAGATGGCCGAATGATGCCCAGACATCTCAACGTCCTCCAGGCGAACGTCAACCACTCCGCCGGGGCCCAGGACCTTTTGCTGCAGTCCATGGCGGAGTGGTGTATTGACGTCGCGATCGTCGCCAAGCCATACGCCGTGCCACCTAGCCTACACTGGGCGGGGGACACCGAGGGCTCGGTGGTGATCGTGGTGAAGCCTGGATATAGTGACGCTGCTACCCATCACCACCCTGCCACCCACAATGGCCTTAGTCCCCTATTACGACACATTTCGGCAAGAAAGAGGTTGAGCCTTTTATTCTCTGCTGGTCACTGAACGGCAACGGCTCGGCTTTGTCCTCATCTCACAGAAATCTTAATAATGATTACTAATTTTAACAAGAGTCAATACTAAGAGCGAAGTTCTCCGGTCACTGATCAATTTCTGATAGTTATCTAACATATAACGGTATTCAACAAACAAAAGTTTCTTATGTTTTTCCGTTTCACCATCTAAATCCATTTTATCTGTCAGATATTTCTATAAGCAAACTTGGAGACCAAAAGTTATAATTTATAAGTTAAGGTAAACTTCTGCTGGTAAAGTCTCTGATAGCCTAACATTAACTTATGTGCGAGATATAGTTTATCAGCAATGACATAAGAAATCACAAGACAAAACGATATCAATAGGTCAATTGTAATTGCTTATTGTTGAGGTTTGCTATAAAAATTGATCAAGTGCGAGTCGAACTACCATAAAGGATTTGGTTAGTATCAATGCCAAACCTGTAATGTATAGCAATACTTTTACGTTGCTTAAAAGCTGTATAAACTTATAGCCTTAACTGTGTTTTTTTTTATTATTATTTTTGTCGTTATAGCGGCCGTAATAATACTTCTCCATAAATAGCTTTTCTCTAGCTTCTACCTGTTTTGGTTCCAAAGCTGCAGTTTAGTTAATAATAAATTACCGATGGGAACCTTTGGGTACGGAACCCTAGACATAAGGCTCAATCGGCGCCTTATGAAAATATATCGTCTCCGGTCATTCAGGATAATGGCACAGGATTAATTTTGTAACAAACGAACATAACAGGGCGATACGATTTATAGGCGATAAACGCAAGGTGACCGAGTACCCTCAGAATGAGAACATTATATGAATTTATCACTGAACCATTACCGAAATCAAATATCGTTATATGTACATACATTTAACTTTTTGTGAGTAAATTACCAACATGTGGGTAATAACGGGTGAACCAATTATATTTATGTAATATTTTATTTATACGCACTTATCTTTACGTTTGCTTCGAAAATTTCAGTTTTTTCATTTAATCGAGATTATGATAGAAAATAATAAATAATCTTGTGGCTTATAAGGGTACAGCATGACTTAAAATGTCAATCTGTGTTAAGTATCAAATCGCCAGCAACATTGGATTTTTTAATTTCATTCACATCTTAGCTGCATTTGAAAATACGTAATTGTTAACGAACTAGACAACCCTCATTCACCAGCATTTAACTTCGACACTCGTCAGATTGATTCTTATTTATTTACATGATACTAATTTTTGAGAATTTGTGTCGTATTTATAACAATACTATATCACGTTTTTAGCCTGCTTTATGACACAATTTCTCACTGCCAGAGGTTGAAGAGATCTCTTTTAAAGATAAGTCCGTCTTCGCTCACAAAAAAAAAATTGTAATTTTATTACTGTATTTCTTATTAAGTGCAATAAAAAATATATACGAGTACATGCAGAAAAAAGTGTTTTTGACCATTTGTCTATTGTCTAGCATTTTTGTATCGTAATTTAACAAAAAATATTACAATTAACGTGACGCTACCTTTCGATTCGGAATGTATAATATATTATATTACGCTGAGAAGAACAGGGAAATAATTCAATAAGTTGTTACTTTTTTTAAAGTAATATTACATCATTAGTACTTAATATTATTTCGAAATTATTTTATTTATTATTTTAGTGTTAGAATGTCTGTATATTAAAGAAGGTTGTAAGTTATAAATCATGATGACACAATAGTTTAACAATAACCAATTAACCACTCACTTATTATTCTTTATTTCTTAGATTAATATTAAAAGTGACTCTACAGCTCTATTTTAATAAAATAGCGTCTCACAATCAATACGTTTATAAACTTTCAATTATAAAGTTTTAACGAAGTCTGAACATTTCTTTGTTATAATTTGTGAGTAAAGAAATATAGAGATCTTATTAGAATTATATCTTTATATTATAAGAATGATCAAAAGTTTGTTCGGACTGTTCCAACGGACCGATTCGAAAAAATCATTTTGCTTTAGAAAATCAGTTACTTGAATAAGATTATAGTAAATAAAACGTCACGCTATGACCTATATGAGGAACAGTAACCATTAACGTGAACCAATCAGACAAATAAAGTTAATTCAGGTGAAACTGCACGAATTTTCTAGTCTATTACAAACTTTAGTAATAATAAGGTTTATATACAATAATTAATACATTATTATAATACGCAAACATATCTTCGTATAACGTAAAGCCCTATAAATGTACTAATAACAAGATTGAGTTAAACCTGAGCCTTACGAGTACAAAACAAAGTACACTAGCTATTAATTTAGCCCGTGACTTCGTTCGCGTATAAATTTCATTGTGCATATGTGAACGACTATTTCACGAATTTCAACTTTCCTGTAGGATTCAATTGTTATACTGAACTGAACTAGTCTGTAAATGTCCTCCCACAGCTGGGCAAAGGCCTCTTCTCGATATAGGAGAAGGGTTGGAGCTTAATCTAACACACTGCTCCACGCTGGGTTGGCGGATAATTTTCCTATCATTAATAACGATTGCATTCAGGTGTCTACGACAACCGGGACCGACGACTTTACGTGCTCTCCGAGGCACGGTGGGGCGATCCACAAGAACATACAGCCAAACCGAAAAACAAATATTTTATAATTTATATTATGCTATTCCATTGGAATCTTACATTTTTTCCGGAATAAAAGTAGCCTTGATTCGAGGACTCTCTCGCTCTCTCTATCTCTGTGCAAAATATTCATCCAGATCCTTTCAGCCGTTCCGGCGATTGAATAACAAACATCGACCAAACTTTCCATTTTATAATAATATTATAATAAAGTTTAATGTTGTTTCAAACATTATGATAAGTTCAAAATAATTTACGTTTTGGTAATACTTCATAAAAATACAACCCCTAACTTGCTAAAACTATAATTTTACGTTGTAAGTAATTTAATTCGTCTAAAATTAATTAATAAAATATTCCGGTCATCGGATGTTTGACATTTATTTCATATTGAATATGTAATTATATTCTAAAAAAAGTACTGTACTAAGAGAGCAAAGAAATTCAGAGAGATACGTAGATACATTAAGCATGTTTAGTTACGCTAATACAATTTATTCTAAAATATATCGCACCCTTAATAAAACAAAGATGTAACTCAAAAATTACAACTTGTGGGAATTAACGTTTGAAGTTTAGCACTTTTTCCGCATTGTGTTTGATTAAAAATTACCGATTATTTGTAAAGCTCTTCATGACTTTTACTATTGATATAATTAGTTTAAACTATAGAGATTTATATAATAATAGAAAAAACACTGTGTTAAAATCTATAATAGCTGTAAAATGGTGACGAAAAAAAAAATGCCGACTTAAATCTCTTTATGGCAAAAATTACTTATTAGACGAACAATATTTTAGGTAGTAACCGAAGTAAATCCAAATGTTACACATCATCATCAAAAGCATTTTCTAAGAGAATGAAGTATAACAAAAAATCATCTTTTTATTTTTAAATAATAAAATATTCCATACTTTCCTTTTAATCCAATACCGAATTATTTGATGTTACTCAAAACCACAGCACTTCAATCTCCGCTCACTGCCGGTGCATCCCTGAATCACGCCACTTTATAAGAACTGACTTGTCAGTTCCTGTTAATTGAAAAGAGATTGAAAGAGAAAAATCTTTCTCCATATTATAGTTAAAACGCCGGAGTCGAAGTCTACCTATTCTTTACGCGACGAAGACGCGTTTTATTGTAAAATCTCCAAATCCACAAATTTTGAGTTACATCTTTGTTTTATTAAAGGTGCGATATGTATATACATAAATTTAAATAATATACCTTAATATTAATTAATAAATAATATATCTGACGTCAGTTGGTACGTTCTTAATTATTTTCTAGATAAATTTTAATTCATTGTCAAAGAAAATATTTTTCTCCGTTTGACACTACATATTTTTTCAATTTAAATAGTTGTAAAGTTGTAAACACAACAAAATAGAGTTGTTGTTTATTTAAATGACAACGTAAAAACACCTTCAACTTAATTTTCTTATTAGTTACCTCTTGACAAACAAGCGGCGGTGTTTCCTATAGCGTAGTAGAACTAAGCTGAGCGATCGCACCGTTCGATACGTCCACAAGGACACACGATTCGTGTTTTGATTGCGTTTTATTTTATTTTACAACTATAGACTTGTATTTATCGATTATACTTTGTTTGAATGTGTAGTGTAGTGTTGTGTATAGTGTGAACTCGCACAATGTTACGGCGGTTACGAGTGAATGAGACCCGTTTACACATCTCCGGGTCGCGGAAACAAGCGATAGTAAACACGTCGAAGGCGAATACGACGCAGTCAGTAAGTAGAACGACGATGGAATCCGTGGCTGCAACGGCTCCCCGTTCCTAAAACTTACCTCGACGGCGGGTCATAATTACGTGCAGGCTTCGTAGGTTAGGCCGGTGTTTGACCTGAGGAGGCAAACAAGCGGCGCGCATGCGTCGGCCGCCGTAAACACTGCCCGCTCCCGGGCTGACCACGTGGTATGCAACAACAATAGCACAAAAACAAACCGTCGATGGCTGCCGCGGTCACACCCAGCACCAACACTCGTAGTACTTGATATATGAGCGCCATAAAAACAGAATCATTTGCACACACGCGTTATCGTCATATGGCGGGCTGCGAGAACACGAGCGGCGCAGCCCGCTGCCTCCGGCGCACTGACGCCGAGCCGCAGCCCTCGCCGAAACGTTAGAAACGCTCCGTCTCAACCTCTATCGATATTATTATGCTCACTTTAATACAAATATAAACCATGTAAACATACATGTATCTGAAGTGATTGTTTAATTTTTTCTTATAAGAAACGACAAGCGTACTTATTAGACTCAATTTTTTTTTTCTCTACATACAAAGTTTTAAACGGATACATAAACAAGTATGTGATGTATATCGAATATAATAAAATTAGTAGGAAGCGACTGTTCTTTAAAATAAAATAAAAACACGTTGATAAAATGTTTATTGTTGTTCAGCGCAGTATCGATATTAGCCGCGACATCACTACCGCAGCGGCGTGTCCGCGTTCGCCGCCCCCCGCGCTGCTCCCTCGCAAACCTTGTCCATTCAACGCATTTTCTGTCATAAGCAAATCGATAATCGCATTATACTTCCGCTTTCAAGCACGCGCGCTGCATCCAAACTATGTCACGAGGTACATCGGTCCTTTTCCCACGAAATTTTTGTCACCCGAATGAGTTATGAGAGTAAGCATTGGATTCAAAAGTGAAGCCAGTTAAAACAAACTTTACGAGTTCGTAATGAAAAAGTTTCGAAAAAAAAAGCTTTGGAGCGCCTCAACTCTGTTAAGGTAGCGACTTAAATATTTACACAATTCATATCGTATTCACGCTATTGTTCAGTGACGTACCAAATTCACACAATGATACAGTACAGTACAGTATCAGCCTGTAAACAACCCACTGCAGAGTGAAGGTCTCTTCTCCATATATAAGAAGGGTTGGGGCTTAATCCATGACGCTGCTCCACTGCGGGTTAGCGGATTATTTCTTTACAATTACTAACGATCGTTATCAGGTGTCTGATAACAACCGGAACCGACGGTTTTACGTGCTCTCCGAGGCACGGTGGGGAGACCCACTAACTAATGGTACACGTTTCGTTTTATTATTTTTACATTAAAAGCTTGCATTTAATGTAACAGCTATAAATGACCTTTATTTATTACAAAACACTTTTTCGCATTAATACCAGTACCTACTTTACATGAAAAAGTATTTACAACATACCTATTTTTTTTATTACATCTGAATATCAAATTATAATTATTAATAAAACATACTACAATTACAGGCTTTCAAATAACATGAAATATGCAAAATCGTAATAATAATAAAATATGAAACATCGCTGCAACGTCCAACAGAAAGCTAGTAAGGTAGGTCAGTATAACACAAGATGGCGGTGCAGTGTGACGCATCGTGCCTAAATTACGAGCAGCGGCTAGATAATACTATGCCTTAAAATGACTGATGCCATTTAATTTCATGGCGCCTGCAATACTATCTTCGGAATTCGTTCGGAATTTACTAATGGCTTTTTGTGAAAAAAAATGCTTATATGTTGTGTTTATAAACTAATGTTATAAAGTAATTGGTTATATGGTATACTTTCTGGTTAAGATAATTCTGTATTCTGTTTATTTATTATTTTAATATCTAATGTAAATTTAAATAAGTACGAATATACAAAAAAAGGTTGAGGTTTTATATATTTCTCAATAAAATCGCGACATATAGTTATTTAATACATAAGTATTATTTACTAATAATATAATTTATTTTAAGTTTAACTTTTTTTATTAAATATTGTTTTATCGTTGTCAGATTTCTTTTTTTGTTATTTCACTATTTCACTATCTAATTCACTTAAAGTATAGTATAGAATATATTATTATTACTAATAACGTAATGATTAAAATGTTGACTACTAATGATTGAAATACTAGCTACAAAAAAGCAATATAATTAAATAATATCACGTTTTTTTTTTGTAAAGCCTCGATTACCCAATAAAACTACACAAGTACTCGTATATTCCTATAGTACCTATAATCATTAGCACTGTTGTAAAATGATATAAAAGGATAAATTTGTACAAGTGTGTTAATTGTTGTTTTTAGTTTTTAACATTTGTCTTTATTCCTTGTAACTTGAATTAATAAAAACAAAGAAATATGACGTTTATAAAATAAAAATTATACAATCGAAGTAATAGCGTAATTTATCTAAAATAATCACAAATAAATTTACTTAAAAAAAAAACTGTTTTATTAAGAACCTTTGCCCGTTACGGATTTATGTTAAACCAAAAAAAAAATGGCTTGCAACGCCAATGTTATACAAATAACGATAAGTCTACCTGAGTCAGGCAGTTATATCTGGTTCCGAAAAGATATATTATCCTAGGCCACAAACTCACAAACCGGATTTTGTCGAAGGGGGCAATATCGCAAATTACAAATTAATATAATATAATATTTTAAACTGGATTGATCTATTAGTTAAGTAGTAAATACCGGTTTCAGAAACTTGGTTTACTAAAACAAAAAACTTTTTCTTGACGTTTAGGATTAATCGTAACTGCATAAATCGTTCCATCAATTGAATACGAGTTTAATTAAAAATAAAGTCGGCTTACGGACGATAATTTCACGTGATAACGTCATAAGAAAACACTGAAAAAAATTGCATACTTTTATGAATTTAATTGAATTATTAACACTGACTTATTATTACAAAGAATGGGTTAATACAATTAATTACAACTTTTTTCGGTAATTTAACATTTATTTGCAGTCGTTAATTCAAATATTTTATTACTTAAAATATACAGATTAATTACAAGTATTAATGTGCTATCAACAATTTATTTACAACTTATATAAGTACATGTGTGATATTTAAGATCCTCCAATCTGCATTACTGTTTTTTATTTACAAGCTGAACGCTTAGGCCGATCGTGCCTCTCTATCGCTTGTTCCGCGCTCTCGCTCGCGAAACGTGACAATAGTTCGTGCGGTGCAGCCGGCATTCATCGATTTACAAGACGTTATCACGTCAAAATTTATTGTTTGCAATTAAAAATCTTGAGAAATACCTTCCCAAAAAATTATTGTGTCTGTGGATGTCCAAAGCGTGATATGTTTAAGATATGATGTTAAAAGTTTAGTGAAAAACTTCTACTAGACCAAAACATACTAAAATGCACCAAAATACTACTGAACATAATCAGCCTGTAAAAGTCTCACTGCTGGGCTGCATGGGTCACCTCATCATATAAAAGGAACATAATCCGACACGCTGCTCCATTGCGGGTTTCCACATAATTTTCCTACTACAATAGAGACAGACGACTTTATATGCTCTCCGAGATACGACGAGGAGACCTAAAAGGACAAATACCGAGACCAGAAAAATATTAGTCGTAACACAATACGTACCCTGGGCAGGAATCGAACCCGCGTCGAGGATGTGCGTTAGTGGAACTTTCACAACTCTACACCAGAATGGTTGTCACCATAATGTATGTCTGAGTTAGTAGATTTCTTAAAACTTTTGCAATAATCACTCCGTACCTTCGAACTTACATAAACTCACAAGAAAGAACAACGATAAACAAGTATCAACAACAATAGACAAGCAGCAACAAAACAGACAAGCAACAACAACAATAGGTAGAGTCGGATTTCTTCTTATTATGTTAGTGTCATATATGTTATTGTTCTTACAAAAATAAGAGCCTCTTTCAGCTGTTGCTGATAAAGCTATCTGACGTATAGCGATATCCAAAAGTATATGGCATATTTTTCTTTATCACCATCAAACTACTTTATCTGTCAGATATTTCTATTCGCAACCTGTGAAACCAAAAGTTGGAGTTTATTAGTTGAGATGAAAAAAGTCATATTTATTATATAAATATTTTTAAAACATATCGAATGGTAAACCAAGCTCAAAGATCATAAATGCCGCGAATAACTCTTTTTGCAGAATAAAAACACTCTCAGTATCATAAACGTTACTCCATACAATATTTGCATGTTCGGGAATCGAGCCCGCGACAGCCACAGCATGCGACAGCGACCGCATCAGCCAGTGCTGTGACCACTGCGCCAACGCCAATATCAAAAGATTTATTAGGGTAACAGATACACAGACCACATGACCTGCTCTATTGGGAATTCACGAGGATAGAATACGATAATTTATGAATTACCTTCCACCCACGGCTTCGCCTGCGTGGTTACATTGACAACAAGCATGCTTTTGTCCTTCCCCAGGTTTCAGACTATCCGTATCAAATATTTGAAGCGGGATATTTACCATTAAAATAATTGTAGTTATAAAAATAATCATGTATATAAAATCTTATATCCGTATTATTCTTATAACAGCTCGGTAACAAAGACTCTCATACAAAAAAGGGCTACCAGTCGACAATTTAGGGAATTCTCGCGATAAGAAGGTCGTAAGCGCCATGGAATAGCCGTCACTTACGTGTTTTTGCGTGATCATTTTTAAAGTATGTTATATTATAGCCAAATCAACACAAAATCCTTATAAATTGTAGCCTGTGTGTTATTCTAATGTATATGTATAAACTATATTATTGTAAAGGTCAATCTAAATTCGTTTAGTAGTTTTTGCGTGAAGAAATAACAAACATCCAAACAAACTTTCTTATTAATAATATTAATTGGATATTAAATTAAAAAAAAAACTGTTTTCATTTTTGTAAAACTTAACATTTATTTATTAGCTTCCAATTGTAGCATTACAAATTTTCATCTCTTGTTCAGTGTTCCGCAAAGTTTTTGTGTTCAAGGTACCTACACCACCCATCTACGGGTGATTTCCAGGACGCCCGGGTAGGCAGTCCTAGACCGTATGTCGGACTCAGCACTAGGGGGTGCAATACCGTACTAAGCCCCTGCGGGAGCGTTCAGCCGCTTTAATTGGAGGGTCCCGGATCTATAGGTAACAGGATCCCTCTAGCGAAAGGCTGGCCTCGGCGAAAAGGCCAGACTTCTCCTCCATGGGGACTGTCCGGCTCTACCTCTGAACACTCCCGACAACGCCGTATCTAGCAGGACCGGGTTCCCATCCCGGCCCGACACGGGAATGTTCAAGGTACACCTAGGATGATAATTGAATAAGATGAACGAAACAAAAACGCCTCGCTCGTGTGCTCGCGTGAATATGTGTACCTAAGTATTTTTCTTACCCTTTCATAAGTTTATAAGATAACCTTATTTTTCCAAGGCACACCAATTAACGTCCACGGTACACTAGCGTGCCGCGGTACACACTTTGCGGAACACTGCCCCAGAGGAAATGAATTTTCGAAAATATCTTTATTTAAATCAGACGAACTATAGGTATCAGTTTTTATTATTATAATAATGTGGGAGTTCCGTTCATATATAATTTTATTCAATATATTACTTTTATATTACCTATACGGACTAAGAAATAATTATAAGTACATTAAATTTACTATTAAATAGTATTAAATAAACTAGGTACTATTTATTCATAATGTCTTCGTTTTGTCTAATAACCCAACGGAAATTTATATTAATAAATACGTTTTACAAAAGCAATTAATTGTTTTTGTTTATTCTACGAAAAAAAAAGGTTTAGAAACACAAGCGCTTCAATAGTCTGAAACGTTTTTAACATAATTAAACATTAACTTAAAAACAAGATGAAATATTTATAGCGACAAGTTTACAAATACGAGTAATATGACGCAAATATATGTATAGAACTAACTACGTTATTGTGATCCGCTTCATAATAGGCGCATTATATTCTTTCTAATAATAATATAATATCAGACAGGTTAAACTGTATGTAGTTAATGACCAAACCAGATTTTAGGCTAAACTAGTTTGCCCTAGGACTAACCGGTCATCATACGCAAGGACATACGAGCTTAGCCTTACACTAAGATATTTTACTAAGACCAAACTGAATACTTAATTTTATTATACAAATAAATTAATCTGTAACGGTCTTACTCATAAACGTTTCTTAATATTTAATCCATTGCTTAACAACTGATCAGCAAAAACCTCACTCATAAACACTATTTAGCGTTAAGAAGTCGTTAAGTAATGCGTAAATCGCTGTCAAAATTAAACCCTGCCGAGACATAGTTTAACCCTCGTTGAGCGGCAAGATGGCGGATTTCACATAAATCAGCTGTTCTATCACATGAGTAAATAAACCGTACAGAGTGAAAGCTTCTAAGGAGCGAGCAAAATTTATACCTATTTTAGTAGGGTTGGCACAGGAGGATAAAATTTAATAAACAATAGTTAGTTGTTCAATAAGATGACAAAGTTTATTTTTGTTGTGTTTTCTATTGTGTTTGTTTTTTAAATATTTTCAAAAAACTTTATAAATTTTCAAGGTATTAAAAAATTATTCTATCAAATTTGATGTTTATGATTTTGCGATTTAAAAAAAAAAGATTCTTTCATAAACATTTTTAGAAAACTTCTCCATTGATATTTTTTATTTTGTTAAATAAATATAAAAATAAAAATAAAAAACAAATTAGTTATTTATTATTATTACTAAAGTGAGATGTCAAATATCATATCGATTTATTAAAATAACACTCTCGGTACACTTACAGTAATGCCAAAACGCATACCGAGTTAGAAATTACATACGTGACTACTGTAAAGCTCGTTCGTATGTTTTGTTTTATAAATGTTCGTATTTTAATTTATAAACATTATTAATCAATGATAAACAATAATTCAAATACTAGATAAGTAGGTATTAGCTATAAATTTCGATAATTATTCGGAAGTGGGGCTCCTCCTTGAATCGGGTTGAAATTTTTTTAAACGTTTTTTATGAATAATAAACACGATAGAAAGCAATAATAAGGTGGCGCACGCCCTAAAAAAGAATTTTTTTTTTTATTTAGAGGTTGTTACGTCTTTTTTTTTTAATGTAAAACGCGATTTTTCTACTTAGAACTAGTTCTTGTTAAATGACTTGCCTTTAAAACTAGAATTAACTTTAAAAAAAAGACCTAACAATCTATAATTTTTTTTTTTTTTTGGGCGTGCGCCACCTTATTATTGCTTTCTATTATGTGTATTATTCATAAAAAAAAACGTTTAAAAAATTTTTCAACGCGATTGAAGGAGGAGCCCCACTTTCGAATATTTAAACAAATTTCAAATCAACACCAATAATTTGGCATTAAGTATTAAATAAATGTGTATGTGCATTCACACACGGCAGAAGTGAAACTTCAGAAAAGTAACCTACGAGAGAATGAGATAACTATAGAGTATCTTATTCTAGCTTGAACGCGAGTTTGCCGACGCTACGGCTGGCCGGCGAACCGCACGATGCGGTTACATAATATCACAATAACATCAAATATAATTATACGAGCTATCTATCTACCCAACACATTAAAAATAATAAATTATAATCATGTTAGTACTACTTACCTAGTGGAGTCTTTGGGATAAGAAAAAAATGATGTATTTTTATTCTTTATATTATTGTTCATACACACTGTACAGTAAACCATATTTACACTTTTATATTAAAATACCATTAAAATTATATTAAAACACTATTAAAATTATATTAAAATACTATTAAAATTATACTAAAACACTAATAAAATTATATTAAAACACTATTTAAATTAATAAATCATTAAATAAAAACACGGTGCAACGTTGCTGCTGCAGCCCTTGAGTTTAAACACAAGATAGGCCGGTTTCTCTCGTATGTGACGAGGCGCTGGTGCCGACGCACACACGCGTCTCATGCTTGTAGTAGTGTACCTATCGTAGCGCGCTTGTATGAAGCTTTCACTCTGTACGGTTTATTTACTCATGTGGTTCTATGACGACGTCTGATCTACTTACTTGCGTTTGTTTGTTAGTAAGAAGAGATTTAGAATGAAATTTCCTCTATATAAAAATTAATATATACTAAATTAGCGTTATCTGTCTGTTTCATACAGATATTTAGAGGTACCTAATTTTAATTATAATAACATAATTTAAATTAGGTTATATCTGAAGTAAATTTATTAATTTAATATTTAATAAGCTTTGTTGAATTTTGTAATTGAGGATCCGACTACTTCCCATCAAAATAAAAATGATTAGAAATTAGAATATTGATCCAAGTTCCTGTCAATAGAGGTCACTAGTAGTGACTCACTACAATATCGAGCTTCGAGAGTTTTCTCTATAATGTTAATAGATGTCGCTTGAATATTATTTTTAACAATTTCGTTCATTCAATTTCTCTATCTAATCGATTATTTTGGCTATAATCTGTGCCAACCATCTATGTATCGTTCTTTGTTCGTTTCTTAACTAAGTAACAGCTAGTCAATGTTTATAAGTAAACAAAAGTTAATCCTTGATTTATAGCTTATGAGTGGATTAACTAAACGGTGGCTAAATATTACTTAACGTGATTTTTATAAGTAAGACGGTAAGGTGCCAATAATCGAGCAACCGTCTGAGTTGTGTATATATTAGTGTTTTTTTCAGGAAAACTAAGGGATTATATGATGTTCAAAGATAAAATGACTTGGGAAATAATCCGGCTCAACTTAGTACTTGTCACTCATAGGGTTTGGCCGGTAAAATACTCTCTAATCATGAATCAGTACTATTTCCATCAATTACGTTAGCGAAGCTGTATTCACTATATATAAGCGAATTTTAATAACAAGTTAGTGAATACTCACTAATACAAATACAAATATTCAATGATCAAATAAGTGGACTCTGATATTCACATATTCATACATTGAAGAGTCATTAATTCTGCGTAGTACGATTCCAACATTGATAAAAAGTGAATAGTCACTTGAAATTAGTGAAATTTCAGTGATCTATGTTTAAAGAATATGTAAGTTACCCCTTATCAAAAATCAGACACATTGTTTTGATACATAGGTATACTCGTATACTTGTATGGATGCTGTAAAGGGTCCGAAACGTCGGGAAATAATTTAATTGAAAAATCGTTAACCTGTAAAGTTTTTAAACAAATAAACGTGATACAATCCGTTCTAGACTTTTAATTAAATGAGAAAAATTCATGTAAATATAAGAGAACAGTACATATACTCGTATTTACATATGTATCAAAACAATAATCATTCTAAGTAATAGAAATGAAATGTAAAATTGTATAGCTTGTGGTGTACTGGAATATCTGTGAACTAAGGATGAATAACATTAATTAAATAATTTTATTAGTTTTATAAAACAGTACAAAAATTTATGTAATCCGTAATATGTCTAATAGGGGCTTATTGTAAGGGTAACATGATTAATCTCACTGGGTTCACAAATATATTTTATTTTGAATTGTGTTAAAAAAGTTCGAAACCTATAATGGTGTTTTAGTTTGCCTTATAAGGCTTTATTTAACTAATATCGTATCCATTACCTATCCCTCTGGACCCATCCTTGCTTCAGGCGTATAATTTATCGGCAGAATAAAATGTCACCATCAGACCTTTGCCCGGCAAAAGGATATTTACGCACTGATATAATGCAGTATTTTTTTTTAAATTTAAATTTCCACTGTTAAAAAAATTGTGATTTTATTAAAAAAGGTGGGACAATCAACAGCACCACCTGATGTAAATTAGAGAAGTTACGGGTGCGTTGTCGGCTAGAAAAATTAACATTTTACTGAAGAAAATTTAACATTTAACTGCGGATTAAAATTTGATTAAGTCATTATAGTTTTTCCAGTTAATTTCAGAACGTTAGCTTTAGAAAAACCTAACGAGAAACAATGTATGTGGCAGGATAAATGGCTTATAATCCAGCACGTAGCTTGATGGATTAAATACTGGTTATTTACCTGAATAATAAAAAAAACGTTTTCTCAGTAACAGCCTAATAAAACGAAGTGACGTTGTTAGTGTAGATGCCGGGAATCTGTGACGAAATTTAATGGTGAGGTGAACTACGGTGGATGAACTAGACGGAGGGTAGATAGATTCTGCAAATGACAACTGAATGAATTGAAATATCGCTTCGCTGCAGTCTCGTCGCGACCACAGACTATGTAACTGGTCCGAAATATCGACAACATCCATACCGGTTTTGTCGTTAAATAATATCATGTATTTTAACATACACACACGGTCGTCTGTTCCTGTACGTGAATATTTTTTTAATAAATATATATACATAATATTACATATATTACGGTCACTGCCAACTGTGCCAACGGGCCAGTTATATATAAAATAATCTGTGAATTTATCCTTAAATTAGATAATAATAGTATCTTATTGTTAGACAAAATACTTCTTTTGAACGTTATCGCTAAAATCAGAATCCGCACTCTCTAAACATGAATCGGTAGAATTTCACTAATTTCAAGTGACTATTCACTTTTTATCAATTTGAGAATCGTTCCAAGCATAATTAGTGACTATTCAATATGTGAATATCATAGTCCACTGATTTGATAATTGAATATTTGTATGTGTATTAGTAAGTATTCACTAACTTGTTATTGAAATTCACTGATATGTAGTGATTATTATATTTTATGTTAGTGATTTCTGATTATCGAACCGGCGACCGCCGAGAGGCTCTACTTGCACCACTAGACCAAAACGGTTATCGTTATTCCTGCCCACAGTGTTAATATTGCTACTGCACTACTGCTCTAGCCGGCGACCCCCGTGGAAGCTCGTGGTGGAGGTTCTTGCCGAGACCTACTTATACGTCTCGGGTAGGAGGGCTCTTGGCGAGAACCCCACGTGGGATGGGATCCTACAGGTGCGTCGGATAGGGCAGGAAGCGCTAATAATGAGGTGGGGGAGGACCTGGCGGAGCAGCCGTATGGCACACACGTAACGGCTGCCCTGCGCCCGGTCCTTGAGTGGTGGATGCATCGAAAACGCAAGCCCCTCACCTTCTGTCTGATGCAGGTTCGCACCGGGCACGGTTGCTTTTGTGACTACCTACTTGTGTCGGCCGCCGACGCGGCCTCCTCGGAGGAGTGCGTAGGAGGCGCTACTTAATGCGCCTCCAGTAACGCCCCTGTGCCCTTTATCGGGCCGGGAGGGGAACCCGGTCCTGCTAGACACGGCGTGGTCGGGACTGTTCAGAGGTGAGCCAGACAGTCCCCATGGAGGAGAATTGCAAGCAAGCAATTGCAAGCTTTTACGTTTAGTAATTATATAAAAAGTTATGTTGACAATAACACGACTTGTACGCTATAAAAATAAGTAATGTTATAAATAAGAAACAATATGCAAATAGTAATATAAACTAGAAAACATACACCACTCCGTAATTAAATTGTCTAGCTTCGATGTGCGAAAAAGTCGTTTACACATCGCCCTTTTAAGTTTTGTGAAATAAGATTATATACATAATATAATGACTCGGTTTTTAAAAGGAATTTTAATTCCAGCCTTTTCTCCTATATGGTGAAGAGGCCATTGCCCAGTAGTAGTAGATACGTTTACAGGCTGATTCAGTTAGTCTACAATCTATAAGTTTTTTTTTGTTACGTATAATTTACTTTAAGGAAATATATTTACATAAGTTTTCTTATGTATAATTTGCTTTAAATATTAAATATAATAAATAATGGAAGAGCACACTGGTTCATTATGACTCGGGCTTTTGCCTATCACAAGAACCAGGGAGCTTCGTCGAACAGAGTATTCCCCGAGAGTGAATCGAACTCGCGACCGCCAGCGTAGACTACTACACGCACCACTACACCAAAACGGTTGAATGTAGACTAATAAGAGGCAAATCCTTACCTTCAATCATCACTTTATATTTTCTTCTTTAAGCGTTTCTTGATAGAGAAGAGATAGTTCTCCCATTGCAGCTGTATCTTCTGTCGACTTTCTATGAGATTAAGATACCACTCCTAGGAACCAGAATACGAGCTAATATTTGAAAACGTAATCGGTAAAGTACGTTTAAGCATAGCTCTTAATTGCTATTTTTTAATTAATTTATTTATTTATACTTATTGTTTGATTTTTATAAAAATATGTTATACCTTTTCTGTAATCACTTCTATAAGTTGACTATCTTTTTCTTAGTACCCATTAAGTGTAGCCTGAAATCCATCACACCACCACCACATCAGTCATTGGATGTCCACTGCTGAACGTAGGCCTCTCCCATTATATCTGAGGGAGTTTGCCAATACTCACCACGCTTGGAGGGCGGGATGGCGAGCGCAATGTTTTTTCACAGGACCTGATGACGCTACTGCCCATCACCAAACTGATTGGTGCATAGTTGTCCGCAACATTATGGCCTTAGTCGCATTTTACGACACCTCGACAAGAAAGAGGTCGGGATTGTTCTTTTGTGCCGGTCACCACACGAAAAAAGAATATATTTATTTGGGCTATAACAAACATTGCAGAAGCCTAAAACTAAGATTTTTTTTAAACGAACAAAAAGATATAATCACAAAACATCAAAATCGAACTTAAGAATTTACTCGTAGATAAGATCTTAATGACAGATACTTGAGGGAGCTTTCATCACTACACTACCGTTCATAAGGAGCAGCTATTAAAAAACTGAGGTGATTAACCGATAGTCATAGAGCTTAAGTAGTCAAACAATTTGACAAAAAATGTTTTGTTTTTTTTTAAAAAATACTTGAGATCTTGTTTGACAAACGAATTTTGTGTCTACTTTTTTTCCCCGCTACTGAATCAGCGGTTCTTTTCTTTTAAACTGTTATTTTTCTTTTTTTATCATCACTTTCTTTGTTATAAGTTTGCATATTAATTATATATATACATATACGTATATATATACGTATCACTCATGAATATTATGCAGCAAAAAAAAAAACAATACCATTAAACTTATTAACGATTCGACGACCGTTCTGGTGTTGACGACCGTTCTGGTGTAGTGGTGCGAGTAGTTTCCTAAACGCCGCTAGAAGGCGGTCGAGGGTTCGATTCCCGCTCGAGACAGATATTTGTATTTTTACAAATATTAGTTTCCGGTCTGGGTGTATGTCCTTGTGGGTCTCCCCACTGTGCATCGGAGAGCACGTTAAGTCGTTGGTCCCGGTTGTTATCATATACAATAGAAGGCGTTGCATTGCGAGAAAAGCTTCTCAATATGAATCAAGAGATGACGCTGAACATTTGACGTTAATTTTTAGGGTTGCGTACCCAAAGGGTAAAACCGTTCGTCCGTCCGTCTGTCACCAGGCTGTATCTCATGAACCGTGATAGTTAGTTGAAATTTTCACAGATGATGTATTTCAGAAAAACAGAATAAAAAAAAAATATTTAAAGGGGCTACAACTAACGTGATTTTTTTTTTTGGTCGTTTTAGTTCGATATTGATAACGGCAACAGGTAAAGGCTTGAAATATTCACGGAATATTTAGTTATTTACTTTTAAAAATAATTAAATTAAAAAACAAATAAGGGAGGCTCCATACAATAGACATGATTTTTTTTTGCCGTTTTTATAGATAATGCTACGGAACCCTGCGTGCGCGAGTCCGACTCGCACTTTGCCGGTTTTCATAGTTTTACAATTGCGGTGTCAAGATTCGGAGCTACAGAACGACATGACGTAATGATGCCTTGAATTCCAAGGCAGAGTTTGCTCAGAATTTTCTGATTTATACAGAAGCTTATGTTTTTGATTGATGCCATAAGGCTGTTCAGTCCTTCGAATTCTCAATTTAATATAATTATTATTAGGTAATATTAAAAAGCAGTAATCGTCGATTATTGACTTTAATCCCTTCACAAGGAAACCATATTGAATTTCAGGATAAAGAGTATCCAGTATAGTATGGACTCGGATCATTCAGAATTTGGGCGTAACGCGCGGCGAAGATACAGACAGACATACAAAAATGAAAAACTTGACACTTTCGGCTCAGTATCTATCCAAAGAAAATCAGAATATCCTCAATGCACAGAATTGGTCCCGTTACAATTTTATTACAAGATACAACTACAATACTGAACAGTTACATACGTATATAATACTAGGTATAGGTATGTATATGTGCCTTAACCTTCCTCATTAATCACTCTATCTATTGGTGAAAACCGCATGAAAATCCGTGCAGTTTTTGAGTTTATCGCGAACAGAAAGACAGACAGTCCGGTTTACCGGTGGGAGGGATGCGCTGTGCCGCGCTCCCGGCTGCATGGGTACCACCATCTTGCTTATTTCTTCCGTGAAACAGCTTTGCTGTGTTTCGGAAAGAAGGGCAAGACAGGCAGTGTAATTACTGGCACCGAGACTTAACATCATATGTCTCAGGATAGGCAACACATAAATGAGTTGGCTGGGCTAGTTCCAGGTAAACTAGTTTATGTTCATGGGCGACGTCGACCACTTACCATCAGGTGGCACGTCTGCCAGTTTGCCTATCCAACTATCATAAAAAAAAAAAAAAAAAAAAAAAAAAACAGAAGCGGCGGAGGACTTTGTTTTACAATAATATGTAGTGATTATGTGATGTGTAATATCTGTTTATATAGATTTATATAGATTACTAAATATTTTATATTTATATTTGGATCCGATGAGTATTCTTTTTTACTTGGTCAGGATGATAAACGATTGTTGCTGGTAGAGACTTTGAAACTAATAAATGAAATGATCTAAAAATGGATTACAAATAAAAATAACTCTTATATTCATATTTAATTTTATTAACTAAATAATATTACATAATGTAAACGCTTACAATTTACTTGAAATACAAACATCTTATACTACACATATTTAAAATAAAAGAATAACACTTGAGAAAGATCTTACACCCACATTTAAAAAACTACAAAATAGTTTTGTAAATAATTGTAATGCATTGTGTACACACAATAATCAAAATTTACTATTAAAGATAAGCGAATTTTATGTTTTTGTCAAATTTCAAATTAAACAGTTTATTGTAAGATAGGTAAATAATGTAATTCGCAATAATTCATATTGCAAGAAAGTACAGCGCCTACATAACTGCAAATGCGTAATTTGCTTTGTCAGACAGTTCGTTCGTAAGTCAAAACTATCAATTCTTTAAAAATATTATATTTTTGAATAGTCAGAAAATAAATTAATTTATTCGTACCTCTGCCGATTTTGTCCCTGTGAAGCGGGACAAAAGTGACACTTTTTCCCCGCTTTACTGGGAGAAAAATCGATTTTTCGGCCCAGGTAGGAAAAAAAAGTGACACTTTTTCCCGCTTCACAGGGACAAAACACGAACTTTCGGCCTAGATATGAAAAAAAGTAATAGTATTATGTGTCACAAGGGACGAAAGTACTACTTTCTGTCCCGCATGTGAAATTGCCGCCCGAGCCGAAGGCGAGAGTAACGAACATGCGTAAAGCGGGGAAAAGTGTCACTTTTGTCCCGCTTTACAGGGACGAAAATCGAACTTTCGGCGGAGGTAGGAAAAAAAATACTATTTTATTTGGGGTGACACAATGTTGATTATGTTTTGCAATCGGCGGCTCTATTGCCACTTGTAACTGTCTATAATTCTTTTAAAAATTACTATGGATACATGCTATTGTATATGACAGACTTGATACATATCGCTATTCCCATTAAATAAAAATACCTATTATTATATTGATGACTTTAATAATGTAAAAATATCTCGTACATTTCAATCTGAAAAGACTGAGTTCAGTCCTTAAATAATTCATTCATCAATTATTATTTCAAGAAACATTATAATATATACATTTTAAAGTTATTTGTATTTAAAACGTAGATGGTGTTAAATTTTTCAGTAGATTTGTTAAAAAAGGGGGACGTTTTCAAAGTTCAGACTGCATAAAACAATTAATATATAACAATATAAAGGTCACTTCACACATTATGTATTTTTTCGTAAATATCAAACGAGTTAAGTAAAGGGGCATACATGAATTACGTGAGACGTTTCGGAAGGGGGGGGGGGAGCAAAACCTCACGTGGGGGAGAGGGTGGTCTCGCCCAATATCACTTCGAGCAAAATCTCACGACATCTTGTAGAGTTGTCTCACGTAATTAATGGATGCCCCCTATTGCAAGTAATAGTTTACGTAATATTACCCGACCGAATTAAACATTTCACATCTCTCTCAACATCACGTGTACTGTTTACACGCCGTGTACTGTAGCATATTACATTACTTGACCACTGCACGTATCTTGATGCATCACGTGTACTGTCTACGGAACATGTTCAGTATTACACATTACTCAACAAAATGAAATATATCGCGCGTTGTTTGTTGATCGGGCGTTCGGTCTCTATTTGATGATTCGTGTAACTTTTTGCCTCGCGAGCGATTGAAACTGTATTTCTAATGCAATAAGATTTAGATATACGTACATTAGTTATTTTCTTTTTACTTTTAAATACATATAAATTTGTACATTCTTAGCATTTCTTCGTTTAGATTAATTTATTATGCGTTGATAATTTTTATTTTTTTAATAAATATAATACATTATATTATAGTGTACAATGGTAACAAAGCTAATAAAATTCTAGGCATTGAACCCGAACCTTCCATTACGATAAAAATATAACTATCGATAAGTAATAGATTATTGTCGCATTACCAACATTCCGAGAAATCTTTGGGTGATGTGTAATACCGCATTAACAGTACGAACTGGAAGATGTGTGGATATTTAATGACGCGTTACACTGTCTTGATGTTCGGATGTGCAATAGTTGATGTATTACTTGCCATTATGTAATTTTACATTGTAATACTACTAAAATAGTATATAATACTTTTCAAAGTACTGTTAACATTAGTAATGTGGCATGTTATACGGCATTGCTATAAAAGTATTATTTTACGTATTACTAATAACTATTACCATTGAAAGCCATTAAACCGAATGAATTAATGAATAGGTATGAATTGACAAGAAACATTAAAATAAGAAAAAGAAAATACCATTTACTATGTAAGCTTCAAATATTTTCGACAATGACAAAAAATAATTAGTATGAACACTAATTGGAAATGAAAAGAAACTAATTAAAAAATAAAGGCATTCGGTGTAAATTTTTATTATTTTAGTTAGAAGACGACGAGCGCCTGTTGCGTCTCTCTCTCGGACTGCGCGAACGACGAGATCTCGTTCCTCTGTCGAAAAATATTTTTATTATTGACAAACATACTATATACGCCCTGAGTCTGGGTATAATATGTTTATTTATATATGTATTATTTATATGTTTGGGGAGTCAGGAGCAGGGTGTAAAGTTCCAAAAATAAGGAGGATCCTCCGACCAGACGAGTGTTGTGTCTGGTGGGCTACTGCCCCGACGGTTGTTGTATATATGTTCGTCGTGTTGTCGGGTTCTTGTATATATGTTCAATCGCTTGGATAACTTTAATAGTGCGATGTATGACACGTCAGTTTTCTAGTTTGTATGTCGCGAGATAGATGTCGCTACAATAGTTTTGACGACGGTTGGTGCAGTGGTTATAGCAATTGATGACAGATATTAGTGCTCTCCAAACATGAATCAGTGAAACTTTCATTAATTACGTTAGTGAAGCTGTATTCACTGCATATCAATGAAGTTCAATAACAAGTTAGTTAATACTCAATAATACACATACAAATATTCAATGACCAAATCAGTGGACTCTGATATTCATATATTCTTATACATTGAACAATCACTAATTCTGTGTGGTACGATTCTCACATTGATGATAAGTGAATAGTCACTTGAAATCAGTGAAATGCCACTGATTCGTGTTTAGAGACTAAAGGGCACCTGAACACCTGACACAGGATACATTGTTGTTTTACATATAAATAAAATTTATTTTCGAACGACTGTTCTGGTATATTGGTGCGAGTAATCGCCTTAACGCCGGGGGTCGCGAGCTCGATTCCCGCTTGGGCCAGATATTTGTATTTGTGCATCTTTCCTTGTGAGCCTCCCCACCGTGCCTCGGAGAGCACGTAAAGCCGTCGATCCCGGTTGTTGTCATAGACACCTGGTACCGATCGTTACTCCTGGTATGTAAATTATTCACCAACCCGCAGTGGAGCAGCGTGATTGATTAAGCTCTAACCTTCTCCCTAGACGGAGAAGAGGCCTTTTCCCAGCAGTGGGACGTTTACAGGCTGATTTCAGTTCAGTTCATATACAATTAAACTACCTGCTGCGACTGCGGCGTCGCGCGTCACGCCCCGGGGACGACGATGACGACGAACTGGACGAACGTTGCTTTTTCTTCGAATCTATTTTAGAAAAAAAAAAAACAGTTATAAGTATACAATAAAAAAACAATGTATGTTTTAAGTTTTAGTCTCGAAAAAAATAAAGTCGAAACTGGTTAGTGATGTCGATTTCATGAACTAATAACGATTAATTTGAACTAAATAATTAACGTTAAATGAACGACCTTTTCAGACTATACTTAATAAGGTTAATACAGAGTTGTTACTGCTCTATATTATACATTTATAATATATAGTTTTTTTTATGTTAGATGGATAGGCAAACTGGCAGACGTGCCACCTGATGGTAAGTGGTCGACGTCGCCCATGAACATAAACTAGTTTACCTGGAACTAGCCCAGGCAACTCATTTATGTGTTGCCTATCCTGAGACATATGATGTTAAGTCTCGGTGCCAGTAATTACACTGCCTGTCTTGCCCTTCTTTCCGAAACACAGCAAAGCTGTTTCACGGAAGAAACAAGCAAGATGGTGGTACCTATACAGCTGGGAGCGCGGCATAGCGCATCCCTTCCACCGGTAAAGCGCATTTTATATTTATAAAAGATATAGAAGATAAGATAGATTAAGAGAAGATAATTTAATACTTTATTATCTGCACTGACATGTTTCAAATTTTGTGTTTTATCTGTGATCACGATTTACATCCAGCCTCAGAATGAGACAAGTAGATGTGAGTATAGCGCCAAAAGGTCGATAAGTAATAAAATATTCTAAAGTATTATTAATGTTATACAAAATATAATAATTAGAATGCCGGTAATGTCGGTACGGTCGGTACGGTCGGTACGGTCGGTACGGTCGGTACGGTCGGTACGGTCGGTACGGTCGGTACGGTCGGTACGGTCGGTACGGTCGGTACGGTCGGTACGGTCGGTACTGTCGGTACGGTCGGTACGGTCGGTACGGTCGGTACGGTCGGTACGGTCGGTACGGTCGGTACGGTCGGTACGGTCGGTACGGTCGGTACGGTCGGTACGGTCGGTACGGTCGGTACGGTCGGTACGGTCGGTACGGTCGGTACGGTCGGTACGGTCGGTACGGTCGGTACGGTCGGTACCGTCAGTAAGGCCGGCGGCCGGCAGGCGGCACGTACCCGGGGCGCGGCCCTCGCGCTCGCGCTGCCTGCTCTTGATGAGGCGCACGATCTCCATGAGCTCCTTGCGCGCCTCGTGGCGCTGCGCCTCCTGCGGACACACACACATTGTTAGGATCGGGTCATTCATTAAGGTTTTTTTATATGTGAAGTATATGACGTCACTAGCTGCCGCTATATCGTTTGAGTCAATTTTGGATGCCGACGACGTTTTTTAGCCGAGGTGCAATCTCTAGGACATCCTTAGGACGAACGTTCATTCTTAGCCCTATTATTAGAGAGCTCCCATTTTCTGTTGGGTCTCACTGTCCTAACCTACCATCGGTGACCGGGGCCGGATTTAGAGGTCTGGAGGCCTCGGGGCGACAAAGGTGTGGAGGCCTTTTGGCCCCAAATTATTTTTATGTAAAGGTAAAAACGCGAAAAAAAATATGAAAAGAAAAGTTGTTTACTAGTAGTACTAGTTTGAATTTGAATTTTTTTTTCGAAGTCTCTATTGTGGAATAAAATGTTTTTTGACAAGTAAGATTAGTATACAATAAAAAAATCAATGGTCCGTAACCTAACCTAAGATCATTATAGGCTATAAAACATGACGTTAAGGCTCTTGAGAAGCTAACAGTGACTATAAATATTTAAGCACACTGTGTAACGAACTGTATGAATATTAGAGGGAACTATAAGGGATGTCAATATAAAATATATTTTTTCAATTTATTAAGAAAATTTACCTTTTTCTTTTCATCGTCAGCAGACTTGGGATCGGATGACTGTTTGTGTTCGGGAGTCGGTGATTTTGATCTGAAATATTATCGTTATATATGCTACACTCAGTTTCATCTTATATTAACGGTTTTTTTTTCAATAGTAATTGTTGAGTTTCTTGCCAATTCTTCTCAATATAATCTACTCAGCGAATCGGTGGTAGCTTCACATTAACTAAAGTTAATTTATTAAAAATATTATATACTTTGTAAAATGAAATTGCTTTTGAAGCCTACTTCAATAAAGAAATTTTTGATGTTATTTTCTTATTTATTTAATTATTATTTCTTATCTTTTTCTTTATGCACTCAAAAGGACCGCCATTCGCTCTTTTATATACACTTAGTCTATTTGTAACATTGTTTTTTGAATTTATTCTGTGTTAACATTAAATAATAATTAAATACAAATAATAAACATAGTACCAGATTTTAAACCTACCTATCTTTAGCGCTAGAATGACCTTTTCTATCCTTATCCTTCTTCCTGTCATCTCTATTTCTATCTTTTTCCCTTGATCGCTCCCTCTTATCTTCCTTCTCTCTCTTATCACTCCTCTCCTTAGATCTATGTCTTTCTTTCGAACTTTCACGCTTATCCTTATGTCGATCCGAAGATATATCTCTAGCGTTATCTCTAAACGTATCGCCACGATCTCTACCCTTGTGTCGCTCTTTCTCGACGGATTTCCGTGCGTCGTCATGTTTGTCGTCCTTTTGTTCGGTTTTATTTGTGAGCTTGTTCTTGTTGTCGTGCTCGTACTTTTCCCTTTCGATTCTTTGTTTGTCGCGTTGTTGTTTCTCTACCCTATTTTTGTCGTATCTGTCTAGATGATCCTCTTTCCTGTTATAAAATCAATATTGATTCAAATATCAACATGAATATACAGGCATCGAATTAAATGTATGAAATTTCTACATTCAATTAACTTTTTTATTTAACTTAATCTTGTAAAGACTAACTTTATCCGCGGCTTCGTTTGCGATTGCTACGCCCACAGATTACCTCCCAATACATACCACATATTGAATATTCTGTTCAATTTCGAATTAGGATCGCGGGATGCGCGGGGAAAAACTACACCACGCGAATGGGAATTTAAACAATTAAATACGCGTTCTTTCGGATGTTTTCCATCACATCACTATGATAATAGATCACTATTAACACTAGATTTACCAGCTATTTAAATATACCTATTTCCACCAAACCAGTCAAAATGACTGGTGTATAAGAAAAAATGCTTTTCTAACTTCCCGTCTTTACTCACTCTTAAAAAATGACAAAATAAATTAAATAGTATTAATCGTAATAGATAAATGGATTTATAGATATTGTCAAATACCAAAACACTTAATTGTTTACAATTTGTCGGCCACAATTTCTACTTAAGTAAATTTTTCTGTGTGTACACTTTCTGCAAACACTTATTGTTATTGCAATATCCTATTTTACACCATTTGCGTACAGAAACCGTGCCACTTGTAGTTGATATATCAGCTTTGTGTAGTTTTTGCCTTGAAATTCGAAATTCTGAAGCAATTCTTCTGCTAATCGAAAAAGAAAGTCTTTGCGAGAGATGTTTTCTCCTGTTGTTTTTGTACATATACAGGTATTTATTCCGGCTAAATCTAAAATATTGAAAAACACTTCCAGTGGGCACCTTCTGAAACCTGATTTCACCGTATATTATGATGGCGCGACCATTTGATCGGTGTCATCGACGCCATATTTAGTTCCGTTATAAAACGATACAGTTTCAGGTAATTTCTTAGCAGCTCTATCAATTTTGATGTGTTTATATTAGTATGAGTACTTTTTATTTGGTTTGCTCTTATAAACGGTGAGTGTGCATCCATTGTATTGGTATAACAACGTTGAGAAACGTGTCATGCTCTCTTTTTTTTTAGTTTGCAAATTTTCGTTAGTTCCCTACTTCCCTCTTGCTTGAAGAAGTAGTATTTTTATATCTTAATTTTAACGCCAAAGGGATACTTGTAAAAAAAAATCGGCTGTTACAGTTCTAACCTTCATGGTATACGGTTCAAGAAGTTTCATTACGACATATTTGCTTAGGGGGGTTGATTTATTTCGGACCTCGTCTTTTCCTAAATACGGAAAGCCATTTACTACATATTTCGTCTGTACATCAGATGCCTGCCAATATTTTATGCCAAATTTATGGGGTTTGTTTAGTATATACTGGGTAAATCTGCATCTGGCCTTCGTTCAAAAAAGTTGCTCATCCACGGTAATATAAGCTCCGGGTTTGAAGTAATTTGGACAGTTTTCAATAAATTTGTCCCAAACTGCTGAGAATAAAGCAAATTTGTCTGTTTGCAAATGTTGACACCTCTGATTTCGTTTGTCGAAACGAATGTATCGCAGAATCTAAGTAAAATCACGTCTATACTCATAGTGATGGAAAAAATGATGGTCCCCACTTGTTGTTCCACAAATATTGAAGCCTCAAAGTATCACTGCTGTCGATAATAGCACTGTTATCATCACTGCCTTGTGGATTATTTTGTCTATCTAAAAATTTACCGTCGCTATCACATAATTCACTTTCTACATCTGAACATTCCAGAGGTATGCTGGTTGCATTTTCTAAATATGTGGACCTTTTATATTCGTTTTGACATTTTCAGGGGATGACGATCGCTATAAAAACAAGTTGAAACTAAGACTCATTCTTCGTATTTAGGTTTCTTACTAAAGAATATATTTTTGAATATTTACGCTTGGACTAAGATTCTATTTCGTGTCTCGTGCATTTACGAAGTGCTCGGAAAAATCTTGAAAATATACCGTAATCGCCTCAACGCCGATAACGTAACAAACGAAAGACGCATGGGAGCTTTTTTCTTTCGCAAATCATACATTTATTCATAGAAACATGGCACCAGTCATTTTGACTGGTACTGGTATAAATGTCAATAACAAAAAATATATTTGTTACTAATATATATAAAGTTACATTAAGTTCATAAAATGTATTCTCTACTTATAGCTACAAAAGTCATAACATCATTTCGCAAAGCAAATTTTATATGTAGTAGGAATTTTGAATTGAAATTGCACGACCAGTCAAAATGACTGGTCTGGTAAATCTAGTGTTAAAATAAAATTATGCACATCTGATACGGAAATTAAATATCGACCTTTTTTGATAAAAAAATTTAAAATAACCTTTTGAAATTGTATCTTTCGTAGATGTAAATAAATATTTAATTACATTTTGTATTATAAATAATGGAATATTTTTTTTGGAATTTTATAACTTTTTTAAAATTAAACATTATTGCTGTAATTGCGTGCAATATAAAACACACAATTATTCATTAAACAGATGAATATAATAATATTTTTCTATATAGGTATAGAAGAGGCCTTCGCCCAGCAGTAGGTTGTTTACAGACTCATTGAGTTCAGTTCAAATATATGAATTGTATAATTTACGTTTTACTTAAAAAAAATATTTGTACAAATATACACTAAGTAAAAGTAGATATATTAAAACATATCTAAACTACAAAACACCATGTAAAAATTCACTTAACGAAACAATTAACTATTATTAAGTTTTAAAACTAATTAAATATTACTTCATTAGTAAATTTAATAACGCCTACAAGAAAACATCGATACTTTTCGATAACCTTTAAGCTTGTCTTTCTTGGGTTTCTTATTGGTTTTAAGGAATAAGCCAGCTATGGAATAATCTATACTAATATTATATAGCTGAAGAATTTTTTTCTTTAAACGCGCTAATCTAAGGAACTACTGGTTCGAATTGAAAATATCTTTTTGTGTTGGATAGTTTATAAAATAACTAATAAATAATTTTAATAACGTCACGGTACGACTAATAATAAAAAATGTTACAAAAACGGAAAAAAATATTCTTTTTTGAGAGCTTCCATTGCGTTCTTTATTTATTCCTCTCCCGAGACATTTTTTTTTTACTATAGTTCCATTTTGAAAGTAAACAACATCACACTTTTTATTTCCCAAAGATCCAGGCAGAGATGCACATATTTAACGTAACACCCACTTTTCACCAGTTATGAGTCCCATGTAGTAGGGGGCAAGCCTATTGCCATAACACCGGGCACCATTACATAATCCGGGCTATTTAGTGAGAATTTTAGAAAAATAAAAAAACCGATTAATACGTTGACCGACCCAGGAATCGAACCTGAGACCCCTTGCTCGGCAGTAGCGCTTGCTACCAACGAGGCGGGCACTCTTAATGTTTAAAAATATTTAAGTACGTTTTTTCCCTAAACACGGGTGAAACCGCGGGGCACAGCTAGTTACTAATAAGTGAAAGAGACTTCAAAATTACGTCAACAAACGTACTAGTTTGTTAGTTAGTTACCAGATAAAATTAGGTACTAATTTATTTTTGAAAATATTTTATAACCCAAAAGTCATTATTTATGTGTACAATTAAGCTTTATTTACTCGATAGTTTTTTTTAGAATAATGACATTTAAAATTTTATAATAAATAATAATAAATAACGCGTGTCACGTGTGTCTATTGTCTGCTCTTCACTGAAGTTGATCCGAGCATTTAGTTACATAGGCGTGTTTGTGCTGATGAGTTGCGGGTGTCGAGTATCTTCCATGCGGTATCTATTGGAGATAGTCTGTGGCCATCCGTTTAAGTCTATGAGACATACATTACGGCTTCAGTATCGATTAAATATAGAGACCCAGCGACATTTTTTTTTATATTTTCAGGGCCCCTTTCACCGGTTGCTGATAAATATATCTGACGTATGATGGTATCCAAAAAAAAAAAAAAAACTTTATGTAATATTTTTCTTTGTCACCATCAAACTCCTCTTTATTTGTCAGATATTTTTATTCGCAACGGGTGAAAATAAAATTTGTAGTTTATTAGTTGAGGTGAAACAGATCCTACAGGTCAGTTTTAGCCCCTGATAATAAAGCCTATCAGTAGCTTATGTGTGAAATAAACTTTATCAGCAACCGGTGTAACTGGCCCTTAATGTACGAAATTGGACATGTTACAGTATTTTTAGTCAGTATAGAGATAGACAGAGTGTACGCGAGTCGGTCACCTGGGCTTCTCCTTGTTCTTGGTGAACTGGCTGCGCAGCAGGCTGAAGGGGTCGTACTCGGCGTTCGCGGGCGCGGCCACCACGGCCGACTGCGGCCCGCGCCGCCCCTCGCGCCCCTCCCGCCCCTCCCACCTCTCGCGCGTCTCCCGCTCCTCCCACCTCTCGCGCCCCTCGCGCCCCTCGCGCCCCACCCGCGCCGCCTGCTGGTGGTGCGGCGGCCTGTCGCCGGGCGGTGGCGAGCTGCAGCCGGGAACCGTATGCTCAGTGAAGTGTCAAAGTAGGGTAGTATAACATAGGGTACGTTCGGGGCCCTCTTCTAATTGAAGATTTCTTCACTTTGATAGGAGTGCATTCCATTTCCGCGCATGTTGAACGTATGACGTGTGCGTGCACTCCTATCAAAGAAATCTTCAATTAGAAGAGAGCCGCAAACGTACCCATTGATAACGTGTCGTCGAGCTGGTAATATTATAGGACTTCGGGGATGAATTCCTTATCATTAGAAAGCAGAAAACGCTGTTTTGTAACTAAAAAATCATCAACATCTCGATATTTTTATTTACTGATTTATTTTTAATAAAATGATTTTTTACTCGACTTCAAATATGCATCCGGTGAAGTTAAAACAAAATTTGCATTTTTGAGGGATTTACGAACTCTGATAGTTAGGCCGACTAGTTCAAAATGTCTTAATATGTACAAAATGAATAAATATTATGACAGAAAAACAATTAGCATTAATGACAATCAATGTATGAGAGAGGCAATTGACTTAATGCAGACATACAAACGACTCACGGTATTATGGTAAACCAGAATATCATAATGGTGGGTATGTCAGGTATGTGAAATGATCGTTTCATGTAGTTTTCGAAGTCGAAGTAATAATGTCGATGATAGAATTGTCAGTTGTAAAAGTATAATTGGAGTGAGTATCGAAATTGTACGATTGTGAACGTATGTGTTGTATGTACATAATGACTCACCGCTTAGGATTGACGCCGAGCGCACGCGCGAGAAGTTCCGCGCGTTCGGTTCCCGAAACGGGTCTCGGACGAGAAACTGCACGTTCTGAGGACAATACACTTTTTATTATAGAAGAGGGAGCAAACGGCCAGTCTGTTCACCTGGTGGTAAGTGAAAGTGACATCCATAGACACCCGCTACATCAGAGGATTAGCAGGTGCGTTGCCGGCCTTTTAAAATAGGAGTATGCTCTTTTCTTGAAGGTCCCTAAGTCGTATCGGTTCGGAAATACCGTAGGTGGCAGTTGGTTCTATATAGTAGTCGTGCGGGGAAGGAAATGCCGTTGTTGTGTTGTAATTTTACAATATTATACATATTTAAAATGCAAAACTAAACTAAGTATGTACAGACAATTTTGGTATAAATCATGTCCGCGTGGAATGGTTCCAAGAGTACTGGCAGCATTACCCCGTTCAATCGCAATTCCAATTCTCTGGGCAAAAAACGCACTAGCGCTCCTGTCACCAGTAGAGGCTATGAGATGTGGGGTCAATTCTTTTAGAAATATTTTTGCACTACTATTCCAAGGTCCAAGTGTTTCGACTGCAAACGGCACTAAAACATAACTTGGGATAAGTGATGAATATTTGTACCGTTGAGTCATTTCAGCTTTCTCCGCAGCGGTTCCCGCTCTTAAAGCTGTCTCATTGACACGAGACGGAGCTAATGAATTCACGCAAGTTGCGTCCCACAAAAGCGCCCGTCCCCTTTCCCAGGGAATCAGTGTTAAAGTTAAGCCATCAGGCCTCTTGCCATCATCGCGACTAATTCCAGTACGCTCAATAAGAGCAGGAATGTCGATGGTGGCAAGAGCTATTTCAATGGTTTCATTCAGGGAACCGTGGCGGGAAAACCTACCCGAACTATTGTTCCAAGAAAGGCCGTATAGTACGAAAGAATCAACCTCCTTTCCGCACGGACATCTGTGTTCATCTGTGTATATATAATTAAATTAGAAAGTATAGTAATTATGCCCAGTTATAAAAGTTGTACGTACCGTCCTGCTCTATATCCTCTTCGAAGTCGAGAGCATTGTAATCAACCTTCTCATGACGAGATTGATCTAATAGAAAATAAAATAAATAATTAAAAATAAAATATAGTATAGTACTGTAAAATAAAATTAATTAATCACTCCCTACTTCATACAAATGAAAAATTTAGAATTTGTACAATGGTTTGAATGACAACTTACTATGAGTCTAAAATATTTATGCTCGATATATATCTATAGTCTATGATTGTCTATGCTCGAAATATTCCACTGTATTGTACTGTATCAGCCTGTAAACAATCACCACTGTTGAGCAAAGACTTTTTCTTCATATAGAAGAAGGGTTAGAGCTTAATCCACCGCTGCTCCACTGCGGGTAGCGGATAATATCTCTACCATGAGTAACGATCATTATCAGGTATCTATAACGACCGGGACCGACGGCTTTATTTGCTCTCCGAGGCACAGTGGGACAAGGATTGAACAAGGACACACACAGACCAGAAAAATATTTAATATCTTTATTATTTTAGTAGTTAGGTAATCATAATATCAAAAATAAAAAAAACCTTTAAAACCTTGAAACTATTATAGGTTTTTTTGACAGTTTTTTTTAATTTATTTTTTTACTACAGATTTATATATAATAATTTTAAATAAACACTTATTATATCGAGGTTCCTTTTGACCCTAAGGAAAAACGTTAATGTTGAGAGGAATTTATACTGTAATAGTTACCTAAAGTAGAATCGCACTCTCCCTCCTCTTTTTCTCGCGGTCTCTCTGGAGTACCTTCTTCGCCCTCTCCTAATTAAAAATAAATAAATAAATAAAAAAGATATGTACGCTGAACTTTTCTCGGACTGTTTTATTTGTAAAACTTTTTATCCCGTCTTTAGCAACTGACACAACACTACACAAAATTAACAGGTACTGAATGAGTAGTTAAGTCACATCACTATAGTCGATGTAATAACTGTAGTCTGTAGTGATAATCTGTCATTAAAACACGCTTCCATATTTAATTTTAATTTATTAAATTTATCACACATCGTTTAAGGTTATGATATATAAATATATATGGTTAAAATTTCTTTCAAACGAGATTCTTGAGAATATTGAGTTACTTGCCTCTTCAGTTTTGTAAAAAAAATGTACATTCCAAATCGTTTCCGTTTTATTGTTCTTGATTATTTAAAAATTCTTGTTAAAACCTCTTTCAATAAATGTTTCTGAATTTTTCCTCTAATATTAAAAAAAATAAAAAATAAAAAACTATAAGAGGAGGAAACTGTCTATATATTAAGTACATATACAAATATGGAAAAGTAAAAGAACTTGTTTTTGTTTAAGTTTACAATCTTCCGACCTGATTTGAAAAATTATTTTTTCGGTACCCCGTTGTTGAGAAAGATTGTAGGCTATGAAACATCACGCAATAAATTATTCCATTGGAAGGGATTCATGTCAAGACATATGGCAGATTAAAACTCAATGGGATACCAAAACTCAACATGGGTAAAACAACGAGAGATAGGTAATCTAACTATATTTATAATGCACTATACACATATTATATTTTTTGTAATATATAGTATGAGGGTAGTAGTTTTGGAAATTTCTCTACACCACAAAAAAATGGAAAACATGGAGAGATTATTAGAAAGTGTTACAACCCATCGCTGCTAACATGTAGTGTAAAAACCTAATTGTTAGATACAGACTGGCTACTGTAGAAATTTTATTTTCCATCCACCGTCTTAGGGAATGTACCCATACTATGTAACCCATTTTAATCCACTACTCCCCCCCCCCCCGCTCGGTGACCAACCGTAGTTGGAGTTGGAGCGGGTTGGTGGTACTCGAGTTTTCATGTAGTTATTAATAAATATTTATAGTTTTAAGCCATTTTTTGGATAAAGTTAAAAAAGTGTAGTTAGTAGTAGTGGTGGTAGTGTGGCGTAGTGTTGCCACCTGTGACTTTAAAAAGTGCTAAACATTTTGCGCCGTATTTGAATATAACTCGAAAAAGCGCGAATTTTTTCTAGAGGATATTGAATAGGTGATAAAAACCTAATAATCCCCCCCCCCCCCTGTGACCAAGCATGGTATTTTTGAAGACCTAACTCCCCCTGTACGGATCACGTAGTATGGGTACGTTCCCTCACATACTAGGTATATATTACATCAATAAAATTAACCTTCTAACCTACTCAATTCTTACATTAAGCACATTAATTATTTACCTAAGTCTAGACCAGTGTTTCCCAACGTGCGGCCCACGCCCCACTGGGGGGCAATTTGATAGTTAAGGGGGGCAATTTAAAATTGGACTCGACACGACTTAAACCCTTTCGGTTTGGGTTATTTAAATGCAATGCTATACCTTGTCCAACCGTTTATTATCTTTTGACAGCTTACGCCTATAAATTTCAGTTTTTTTTTCATTATATGTTTTGAAATTTTACTTACGATGTTTTGATAACAATTTCATAGTGATTTCTTCCTAAAAGTTATCATTTAAATTTCTTAAGGGAACAAAACAATTTTAAAGCTTAAAAATTATGCATGGGGGCATAAAAAATTTAGTAATATTAAGGTGGGGCATGGCCTAAAAAAGGTTGGGAAACACTGGTCTAGACTAAAGTATGAGTACTTACTGCTGTGCTGCTTCGCCACTGTACTCTTTGGCTTTTCGCGGTCCACTATTTCCCGGTCCATATGCTGAAATATTGAAATGTATCTGTAGTGTACTTGAACATATTTTTTAAATTTTCCACGATTGGGCTAAAGACCCTCTCTCAAGGTTCTGTAGTTTAATACCGCTACTTTTCTCTACTAAAGATTGTCAGACATGTCTCAGAATTACATTCGAGATATGAGGATATTCTTTTGATGTTTTTATCAATAAACTAAATGTTATTTTACATACACACACGATCGTCCGTTCCTACTGTAGGACATCCCTGGTTTACGCTATGAAACGAGAAAATTAACAGCTAATCGCGTGCGACTAGAGAGAGATAGCATGTAGTCCGATATGTCTGTCTCTCTCTACAAGCTCGTCGACACTTTCGGCCAACGGGAAGCCGCCTCCAGTAGTATACGCTCTATGGTCCGAACAACACTGCACGTACCTCGATGTGGTGCAGCTTTACGATGCGGCGCTGCGCCTGGCGCCAGTGCGGCGGCGTCGCCGAGCGCGAGCGCGAGCGAGAGCGGGACGGCGTGCGGTAGCGCTGCGGACGAAACATGCTTTTACTTTTTTTGTTACGTGAGAGGGGGCAAACGGACAGTCGGTTCACCTGGTGGTAAGTAAAAGCGACATCTATAGACATCAACTACATCAGTGGATTAGCAGATGTGTTACCGGCCTTTAGGGAGGGTAGGGATCTTCCACCGGATCTGTGGAGGGAAGAGAAGGGATGGGCCACCGGATCTCTCACAAACCGAACGAAACACGACGATAGTGCCGTCATTTCACTTCGGTGATAAGTGAGAGCGAAGTACTTCCCCGGGCGCGCCGGCCCATTCGGCTGCAAGCAGCATGGCGCTACTTTGATAATACTAAACGAACAATCCTATTTAATCCTATAAGGCAGGGGTGTCAAACTCAAATACAATCTCTAAACTTTAGAGATTGTATTTAACAGAATTGGCCAAATTTTAACACAACTAGCCTAGATCTAACGGTAGATCTAACGAGTTTGCTAGCTAGATCTTTTATCTAGCAAACTAGTAAGATAATATATAGCTAGAATCTAGCTTTATATTGATATGGCCCGCGGGCCGTATCTTTGACATCCCTACTATAAGGGCCTGTTTCACCGGTTTCGAACAAAGTTTATCTTGCAGATAAATTATTAATAGGTTTCACTTCAACTTATAAACTACAACCTTAGGATTCACATGTTGCCAATATAAACATCGAACAGATAATGTGAAGTTTGATGGTGAAAAAGAAGAATATATCGTAAACTTTTATCTGTTGGATACCGTTATATGTCAGATAGCTTTATCAGCAACCGGTGAAACAGGCCCTAATTATTATAAATGCGAAAGTTAAAAACATCCAGACAGGATGTTTGTTAGTCTTTCACGCAAAAACTACTGAACGGATTTAGATGAAACTATACGGTTGTATAACTTATACATAAAAATAACACATAGCCTACAATTTATAAAGATTTAATTTAAAAATGATCATGCGAAAACGCGTGACGCCTATTTCATGGCGCTTACAATTTTCTTTTCGCGAGAATTCAATATACCTAGTGTCGATTGGGAGCATTGATTACTATGCATTTTGCGAGTGTGGAGAAACGTTTTTTTGGTTGAGTCTTTGTTACCGAGCTGTTTTAAGATTTTTATACGGATAGTCTAAAGCCTGGGAAAAGACATATGCTACTTTTTGTCAAATCAACACGCGCTAAGCCGCGTGCGCATGCGTGCTAGTCATAAATAAGCGCTTCGCACTAGACGGCTCCCAAGAGGATGAAATTCTGTGCCGTTTGTTCGGCAACTCACACAACGCACACGCCCGAACCACAACAAGCATCTATATGGCCTATACACAAGTGTCGGTCTCCTATACAGAATGAATGGTAAGTCACAATCAATATTTAAGGAGAATACTCGGTACATGATTCTCATTCGAAAAATGTGAAGTAAAAAAAAAATAGGTAAATATTAATAAACTTTTAAGTAAAGTTACTCAATCTATTATCTAATTATTTACGCGTCGTCTGGACACCCTAGCAGCTAGCTGCACTTTCGACACAAAACAGGTAGTTTACCTATGTCCAAAAGCCGCCACGTGTTAACAGGGTAGCAGGAAAGACAAGCATGATCCAGTCCCCCTTAATACTTTAATCCTGACTTAGGATAGGCAAAAATACTAAGATATTTTACTCGTTTAAGCAACAAATTTGTTGACTAGGTAAATGATGTGAACTTTGGCAATTTTTAGGTGTGAACAAGCGGCACAGTACAACACCTGTGTACGTGCCGCCGGCATGACAGGAAAAGTGTCCACTTTTCCTGTCATGCCGGTTTTATTCGGTAGTTTTTTTACATAATTCGAATGAGAATTTTTATTGCTTAAACACTGTAGCCTGTAACACAGCTTTCTATAAGCTAGCACAGGCACAATGTATTCTATTCTGAGCACAATAAATTATTATTATTACTTACGAATACTCCACGGCCTTTTATGATCCTGCCACTGCGAGTGTATGTGTGACGTTCCCTCTCGCGATAACGCATCCTACAACAAGACAAAAATTATAATAACACTTGCTTTTGCCCAAGAAAAAAAAAGTATCCTATGTTACTTCTAATAACTCCAAGAATATGTGTACAAAGTTTCATGATGATCGGTTAAGTAGTTTCCGCGTGAAAGCGTAACAAACAAACTTACATTTCACATTTATATTATAGAAGATAAGGATTATAACACTGAAAAGTTCGTTTCAAAGGGTCCATATAAAACATTAGACTACAAATTATGTTATAATAATAAATATATATCTAGAAAGAAATTAAAAATATCAATCTTAAAATCCACATAATAACACTTACTTTAAAAATTGACTAAAGCTGAAAGGAAAGTTTTTATAAAATTAAAAAAGATAACGCCAAACGGTACATAACATTAAAAAGCTATTAAATAAAAATATATTTAAACAGTAATAATTTATATTTATATGCCTCCCTGGATTATAAAAAATAACCTCGGCAGCAGTATTCGCTTAAATTAAACAATTTTATACGTTAAACAAAATATACTTAAAAATATATATATTGCGATTATGATTAAGCAGTCATCGGACAATGAATTGCTATATGTCAATTATAATGTTGTTACCTAAGATATCCATTACAAATTGCTCGCTAATTGCTGAAAACAATTTGATAACAGTAGATGATACTTCTACATTTTGCGCTTGCTCAATTATCACATTTCAATTGAAATTTGACATCAATATGTACAGAACTAGTTGCTTACATCCTCATCTTACGCAAAACATATCCGGATGGTATCTTGAGACAGTAAAAAATATATTTACAGATTATAAAAAGGAGATAATAAAAATGGAAAAAAATTAATTCCAATCATTTATTTAAAAAGGTATCTTTAGGATCATCCCTATTGCTTATTGCCTCATATACATTCATGATTTCATTGATAATTTAAATATCACTAAAAATAAAAAATATAACAGCACCACACGCATATAACATGAATGATACAACATAATATATACCTTTCTCTATCCCTCCTAGGATCATTCCTATCCCTATCCTGGTCACGACCACCTCTCATGAGGAACCTGTTCGTTGGTACTTCGGGTATCTCTCGTGGATCTATCTTGGATGTCATCACCAGGGGGTGAGAGGGTGCTTCAGGGACCTCTTCATCGGCTGAACGGTCTGACTGATGGCTAATAAAAAGAACATAACAATTGTAACCAATAATATTATATTTAACAAGTTAATAAGATAATTATTGTAACTAAAGTTGCTATATTGTGATTTTCTAAAAACATTATGATAAATTATGATCTTTAAATACCGTTTCTTTTTCTTATCCTTCTTTTTCTTCTTATCTTTCTTATGTGACTGGTCAGATTCTTCTCCACTCTCCTTTTCTTTCTCTTTCTCTTGTTTACGCTTCTTGCCTAAAAAGAGATTAATTAATTAATTAATTAATTAAAGAAATATTTATTTAACCATATATCTAATTTATATGTCAACCTGCAGTGGATTAAACTCCAACCTTTTATGTATACAGAGGAGGCTTTTACTCAGTGGGATATTTACAGGCTGTTAGTAGTCAGTAAGTTAGTCCATCGTTCAATATATATATATGGCCTTAAATTAAGAAATAAATAAATTATACTTTTAAAAAACTAAAAAATATACTTTATTAAAAAACCAAACCAAAAAGTAGAAAATAATTTACAATAAATTTAAATTAAGAACAGTGTGATGATAACAAAAATATTTATTTTATTCTAAAAAAAGCGCTTTTTAAGATATTTCCATTATGACTCTATTTTTACGTATATCTGTCAATATTATAACTATTGACATCAAGCACCCCACGCTTTACTAAAAGGAGCCACCTGTTCAGTTCATTCACTTATGAGTGTCTAAACTTAAAGAGCACAGTTTCAGGTTAAGTCGGCGATCGCATCAACCGAGTCCAGTTATCGCTAAAAGAATGCTCTTGAATTTTATTCTCGCTCCGTAATTTTTCTGCGATAACTCCTAAGATATTCATTTAAATTATATGATGTAAAAGAGTATAATAATGTTCATGAAATGCTTAAGGTCTCTAACATATTTAAAATGATAAGGATTAATACTGTATCCGTCTAATTAGCTTTGTAATTACCGCATTATACATGATCAATTTTTTAAAACATAATGGGTATAGTAAGTTATCCTTCAAAGATCGATACATGCCATCGCTGTCTCTTTTATACATCTATAAAGGAAGAATATCCCATCATGCCTTGTTTTGTTCTAACTCAAAGGGTGTAGGTATCGTTTTCCCCTGACGGCTTAATTTTTTCCGACACCTATCGTTATATTTTAATCAATGTACACAACTTTAACAAATTATATACCTAAAACAGCCTCAAGAATCACTCTATCTATTGGTGAAAACTGCATGAAAATCCGTGCAGTAGTTTTTGAGTTTATAGCGAACAGACAGACAGACGTAGCGGAGGACTTTGTTTTATAATATTAGTGACTAAACTGTATGTTTCCCGATAAGTATATAAATAAGTTCCTATATTTGACTAGTACAATACACAGTAGTACAGGCAGGAAACGAACGATCACAATAACCGCTGATCGGTCAGGACTTCAGGAGTCACTCACCAGGCTTCAGCTTGACGAGCTGTCCGCAGTTGGCGACGACGACGTCCTGCAGAGGGCGCGCGTTGCGGTCCACCGGCAGCGCCTCCAGCTGCCGCACCAGCGCCGCGCCGCCCACCACTTGCCCGAACACTACGTGCACACTGCACACACGGTCACCATTATTGATCAGCCACTTTATAAATACTGACGAAAGCAAGCTTTAGCTCAGTCGTTGAGCTGTGTACCCAATCATATTATTATCTTTCATGAGAATATGGTCAAAATGTAAAACACAATATTTACTTTATTTTGAGTTCAGAAATATCACATTTTATATCTTAATAATAGTGGTCAATAACAATCAGTGAAATGTTTAAAGGATGTTTAAGAACTGTACAGTACAGTAAACTAGTAAAGTATAGACAGGTACAAAATATACAGCTGAATTATATGTTCATGTCTCAATGATACACTAATTTATAGACATTGCAATACGATTTAAAAAAAAAAAAAAAAAATTATTTATTTATTTATTTTTTTCTTTTTTTTTACTTTATTTGGGACAAAAAACAGTCTTACAATATATCTTTAGTTTATAAATTAGTAATAAGTTAATTACTCATTGTGAGACCAACATCAATACCCATATAATATTTTACAACAAATAACTGTCGAAAGCTAATGATAAAAAATGTAAACAATACAAATTCAATAGTACAAATTTCTTAAGTATAGCATAATAATAAAAATATACTTACTTGTCGAGATGCGGCGCCGGCTGTGTTGTTCTACAACACACAGAACACAACAAGAATGATAGCGCGCCGCTCGCCGCCGCGGCCGCGTTCTACGCAACAACATATTTATAAACACACACTCGAGAGTAGCATTTCCATAGCTCTATATGACATAATAACAATCGCTTAAAGCATCACTCTCTCACACATTCACTTATTTAGTCATTCATTCACAAAGGTACCCTAGTCAAACTACTATTTATTAAAATAAATATTAGAAACAGAGTTATTTCCTCAAATGTTTTTAAGTATGTTTAGTGACAATTATCAAAACAATTAGAAAAAATTAGAAAACGACATCTTGATAAAAATAAACCAATATAAACTTGATTCTAAGGATGTTAGAGAAAAAAAACTTTTAAGATTATATTATCATTGGACCCTGTCCTTAATGTATAAAAATATTTTATTTACTATAGTATAAAATCATACCTAAAAGTGTAATGGTAAAACCCATTAATAATTTGAGAATTTCCTTACCCTTTTCATGCATAACTTACATAAAGAATTGTGAACCATTTGTGTCCTTGCCCCTGTTAGCCATGGACAGCAAATATGGCCTATCATGTTGAAGTTCAAATGTTTCATCTGAAATTAAGTTAATTATTATAATAAATTTTCTCAAACATTTAAATATAACACTCCAAGTAGGACTTAGTGCTCTCTTACCAACCTGTCTGTAGCAAATTTTTAGTAATGTGTTTAGTGATTTTACAACAATGTACAAACAGATAACCTAACACCTGATCTATGTGCCTCAAAGGGAGCAGGTGGCGCATTATTCAAAGGAGGCCTCAAAATTTATAATGACTACATTGTTAAATAAATATATCATTATTTATTCAAATTTCGTTTTAAAATAATTAACAAAAAAAAAAAAAAGAAACAATGTGTACCCTAAGATTCATATTAGTTTTTTAAGCGACTTCACCTATCTTATGTAATAGAAAACTAATTTGGAAATATAAAAATTTTGAATAAAATATAAGATTCAGGTTGAAACCCACAATAACTTTCTTACCTTCAAATGTTCCCCCATATATTGACTCACCACCAGTACCATTAGAATTAGTAAAGTCACCACCTTGTATCATGAAGTCTTTCACTACCCGGTGGAAGACCATACCCTATAAAAAACATTATTTATTAGAACAACGTATTCTGGTGTAGTGGTGATATAAAATCCACATGTTAATATTTGATATTCTATGTTGTGGTCCTTATAGGTATCCGTGTGTTGCAGGGCATGTGAAAATGTGACTCACGGTTGTTATCAGATATGAGAAATATTTAATCATTATACTTTGTAGGAAAATCTTATGGCAACACGCAGTAGAACAGCGTCAGGGATTAAACATCAAACATTTTCATATATATAAAAGTCCTTTTTTTAGGATATTCAGAAACGGATTTAGTTGAGTACTAATAATAATGTTTTAGATCAGAACTATTAATAATAAGTATGTCAATTAATAAAAAAGTAATCAAAAGAAAACCTAGCTTAAGTAGGTACTAACCTTGTAAGTCAAAGGTTTTCCAGTAACTTTCCCGACGCCCATGTCACCGGCACATAGTGCACGGAAATTCTCCGCAGTCTTAGGCGCCACATCGTTAAATAACTCAAATACTATACGACCAGATGGCAAACCACCAATTGAAATATCCATAAAAACACGATCCCGCTGAGGCTTCTCATCGCCATCCACCGTCATCTTATAAATGTATTTAATAACACCGAGTAATTGACACTAAATTTTTAGCTCTCACTTGATCTAGATGCAAAGAGTATCCAATATTTAGATCTTTATAATGTATGGATCTGACAATATATAAAAAACAAAAAAATATCTACATGAAAAATACATGTAAGTACCAAAGAGAGTACCAAAAACTCCAAAGCACAGAACACTATTACTCTTTTTTTTTTTTTTTTGGGATTTTATGACCTGGTATCTACAACCTTTAGGTCAACTCTTATTATTCATATAATACGTAATAATACACCTCTGAGCATATTTCATTAAATTGTTTTAATTGTATTCTTTATGTATTTGTAGATGTGCTTGTAAGTATGTTCGTCTTGTAATAATTGTTTTAATGGCGGCGGGCGGGACAATAAATCACACTTATTTTCAACATCACTAAGTTCACTGGCCAACACTAGTCTGTCAATCAAAAATTTTTGACAATCGAAAATAATGTGCTCCACAGTTCCATCACTTGAATTACAATGTGAACAAGTTTTATTCGCAATAATGCCGAGTCGAGCAAGGTGTGACGGTGCAGTACTATGACCAAAACGCAGTCTATTTATGATAGTAATAAAGTCTCGAGTAGCATCTTGTATACGATGATACCAAGGTCTTGCAGGTAAGCTTTCTTGTATGCTTCCATACCATTTTCCTTTCGTATCTTGATCTTTCTTCCACATTTCTAACCACAACTTTTGAATATTCTGGTCAATACATTGCAAGTAATCAGACATAGGAACATACATTGTATTTCTAACATCAACAGCATTAACTCCTTCATATGCAGTTTTATCAGCCATTTCATTGCCAGAGATACCTTTGTGGGAAGGCACCCATAGAAAGAAAATTTGAATATTTTTATTGTGGTATTGGTAAATTATTTGTTTAATGAAATAAAGGATATAATTAGACTTGTATTTAACTGTGAGGGTAGATAAAGCTGTTATCAAACTCAAGGAATCAGAAATTATTAAAAAATATTTGATGTTATTGATTTCGCGAATACGCATTAATGCCTGATACACCGCATATGCCTCTGCCGTAAATATAGAGCAGGGTTCATGCAGAATAAAACTTGAAGAAAATTTTGCTTGTGGATCATATAGAGCAGCATGTACATAATCACTTGCTTTGCTCCCGTCAGTGTAGATAACATAGTACATTGTATTTTCCTCCAAAAATTGAAGCATTTCCGAATTATTGTTTATTGTCTGTTGGACTACATTAATTGGATGTGAAATACACTGATAAGAGAAAGAGTAACATGGCCATGGAAACTGTTTTCTAATTTTAAAAAAGCTATTGTCTATTTCCAGAAGTATGTCGGACAGTGTTGGAGAATTACCGCATAATAGACCTTGTGCTGTTGTTAATGATCTTCTTGGTGTTCTATCTATATAAGGTACAATTTTACTTATTATTTGAGTGTTGTTTGATGCTATTAGTTTGAGACAGTATCTTTCAGCAAGTAAGATTCGCCTCAAAATCAAAGGCATCACTTTTGTCTCAACTTCCATGGCCCTTATGGGAGTTGAGCACATAGCACCAGATATTATTCTTAAAGCCTTATTCTGCAATATGTCTAATTTATTTACATGAGAACTATTCATATAAGCGAGGGAGCTATAATCTAAATGACTTCTAACAATACTTTTATACAATATTGACAATATTTTAGGGTCTGCACCCCATGTTACGCCACAAAGTGATCTGATAACATTTAGTCCTTTGTGAGCATTTTTGGATATGTATTTAATATGTTCTTCAAAAGTTAGTTTTGGGTCCAATATTATTCCTAAAAACTTCTTTGAAGTGATTCTATTTATAATTTCATTGTTGTAAATAATATTTGTATTTGAGGTTTCATTGCCAAAAAACATAACACTACTTTTAGAGGGGTTAATTTTTAAATGTAAACGATCATTATAATATTGTAATAGTTGAAATAAGGATTTGTTCATATTATCTATTGCAATCTCTAAGTTGTAATTACTGCTGTAAAAAACAATGTCATCAGCAAATTGTAAAATATTTACATTCCTATTATTTACATATTTACAAATTTCACTTGTGTATATATTGTATAGTAATGGTGATAGTGTGGCACCCTGCATTGTGCCTTTTGAGGCACATTTGGGTCCATATAAAATATTGTTATGCCTAGCATAGATTGTTCTGTTGTTCAAAAAATTAAAAATCCACTTACATAAGTGCCCGGGCACACCCAACCTAGACATGATTTGAACTAGTATACCAGGATCAACACTGTCAAAAGCACTTTGAACGTCTAGAAATACGCAAACAGTGTTTAATTTTCTATGTTTTGCATTTTTCAGGTCAGAGATTAAAGAGGTGAAACTGTCTGCACTACTACGCCCTCTACGGAAGCCATATTGTATATGTGGAATGAAACACTTGGATTCAACATACCAGTCAAGACGGACTTTCACCATATTTTCGAATATTTTACCAAGACAGGATGACAAGGAAATTGGTCTATAAGAACTAGCAAGCTCAGGAGATTTGTCGGGCTTAAGTATTGGGACAACACACTGTGTTTTCCATGACTGTGGAATAGATTTATTACGCCAAAGCAAATTGAGGATGCTAAGAAACAACTTTTGGGCAGATACATCTAAGTTTTTAATTACGATGTAAGGATAATCATCTAAGCCAGGAGTCGTATTTCGTCTGGAGTGCAAGCTTGTTAAAAATTCAGACCATGAAAATGGATCCAGTAAAAATTTAGAATTTGGGTTATGATTGTTGATTTCAAAAAGAATGTTCAGTTGATCTACTTCAATTAAGTTGCTATTATCTGATAATTTATCTAAGAGTGGAGATATAAACTCATTTGTATATGATTTATTCTTAGGTCTTATGCCTTTAAACATTTTTAATAAATTCCAAATTTTACTTATGTGAGTATTTCTATTAAAAGTGTTACATCAATTATTCCATCCAATTTTTTTCTGTTCTAAAATTGTTCTCTTTTTCTGGGCATCTTTTCTTTTGTAATTAATATAATTTTCAATAGTAGGCTCTTTTCTATATAGTTTTAGTGCATTATATGAAGCAATAACACTTTGTTCACATATACTATTCCACCAGGGAGATGGTGGCCTGCTTATGAAAGTGTTTGTTTTAGTGAGCTTTGGAATTGACATTTCTTTAAGAGTATCTAAATGAAAACAGAAATTATTATAGGTTGAAATAGGATTATGTGATTGAAGTATGAAATCATTAAACATTGTTTTTGAAAGAGCTGTGTATGTTGCCCAGTCAGCTTTTTTATATATAAACCTATCTACAGGGGAATTAAGATGATATTTATCTATACGTAATGAAATCTCTGTTATTGTTGGATAATGGTAACTTCCCATTGTATCATCATGTACAGACCAATCACATAGTGGTGCGAGGCTGCCACTGATGAAGCTTACATCAATGGCAGAAGCAGTTTGTTTAGGGCGATTTATAGTTGTAGGTCTACCATCATTTAAAATACACAAATCTAAGTCATCAATTAAATTAAATAACTCCTGACCTCTACCTTTCGTTGACTGACAACCAAAGGCAATATGATGAGCATTAAAGTCACCACTCATAAATATGGGTTTTGGTAGATCATTAATAATGTAGCGGAGTCTATTAATTCTAATACGCCCACTTGAAGGTGGACAGTATACACAGAGAATTGTTAAACTACTATGTCCTGTTGATACAGATACAGCAACTGTTTGAATGTCTTCATAAAATATGGTATTTAATGTATTATACTTAAGGTATGGTTTTATCAGTATTGCAACTCCATTATGTGCATTATTTGAATTTTTGTTGTAAATATTATATCCTGGTATTTTAAAATTATTATCTTTGAACCATGTCTCATTAAGAAGGCAAATATCAATATTTTTTTGTTTTAAAAATTGGATTAATAAAGGTTTTTTACTATTTGCACTTTGAATGTTATACTGCGCAATACGTAACTTGGATTGTGTAGAACTAGGCTAATTCCACCAACGTCTGTACTAGGGCCATAAGTACATCGTTGTCGGAAATTATTTGACTTTTAAGGTCTTTAGAATGGACTATTTTAACTTTATTTACATCTTGTACAGACTTATTTGCAGAGATACTTATAGACTTATTTACACTAACATTACTATTTACAGGTTGTGATTTTGGTGATGGGAGTGGAGGGAAATCTTTTCCATTGGTGGTGACTTGTTTTGTAAAGGCGACACTTGCATAAGATATGTTGTTTTTCTTTTCAATAATCTTCTTTGTTTTAATAGGACATAATCTAGATATCGCAAGATGAGGTCCACTGCAATTTATGCAGCTGATTTCTGTTGGTTTATCACATTCCTTATACAAGTGCTCACCTCCGCAAATACTACATCTTTGTTTACCATTACAAACTTTTGCTGAATGATTAAATTTAAAACACCTATAACACTGTAGTAATGGTGGAATGTATTCGAAAACTCTGTACGAGAATAGATCATATTGTACATTATTAGGCAGTACATTAGATAAAAAGGTGATGCTTACAGTCTGCAATGGAATGCGCTCTTGTCCTACTTTCTTTGAAAACCTTCTTATTGCCACTATTTCATAAATTGAAGAAAGTCTTGTGTAAAGTTCTTTGTTAGATATATTCGCTGGAACAAATCTAATGATGCCAGTTTTTTCAATTTGCGCTGCCGGTATGAACGCCTTCATATTATATTTTGTGAGGAAAGTGGTGTTATTAATAAAGTTATTGGCCGTATTATATTGCTTGAAAATAACTGCTATTTTATTTGCATTCACCCTCTGAATACCTGTCACACCTTTTACATCCATTGCGAAAATATGGTTTAAGTATATAGGGCTCTTGTTGCCCAATCTATCGTCGTTTGTGGATTCCACATACACTTTAAAGTCTGTGTTGGTCGAGTTTTCCGGATATAGTCTTTTATAATTTGGTTTGTAGTACGGTAGATAAGCATCTCGCTCATCGCCGCAGCCCGATGGTCCAGAGCCTACGCCTACGCCTCCTTCATCCGTAGGCCGTGACCGTTTTTTTGAGGCGGGCGGGTGAGACCCGCCCCCCTCGTTTACCTCCATTGCTATTGTGCTTTTCAGCAGCTAATAGCAATATTTAAATTCACTTTAATTATAAAAAATCACTTTTTATAAGAAAAATTAAAAATTAAAGTTGAAAGTCAACCGCGCTTTTTCAAGGTTCCCGCCAGAATCACACTATTACTCCTACGAGCTCCAAAGAGTATAATGGCAAGATTGGCAAGATTGGCAAGTAGGTACCAAAGAGCAAGGAGTTTTAGAGTAGATATACAGAATCTGTAGTTATGTAATTATTTAAATGGTACATAAAAAATTATATTTTTTTATTAATTAGTTAAGATCACGATCTACCTATTAGCTAGATTGTGGTTAAGATACATTTATAGGACTAAAAGAGTTTTTTTGCTTGTCATAATTTATGCAAAAAAAAAAAAAAACTAAAAGGTGACGTTTTCAAAACAAAGACGGCAAAAAAAGAAATTAATAGAAGCAATCGATTATAAAAATAAGATATTATAAATATAACACGCAGATTTTCAGTAAAATTAAAAACATATTTTCTTTACAATTTAAGGATTTGGCTGAATACATTACGACCTAAACCATTATAATTCATTATTTTAAAAATTAACAAAACGTGAAGCGTCCTGCGTAGGGATGTTCATCGGAAAAAATATCGATAATCTTATTATCGATAATAAGCGTATCGTGTTATCGATCGTTATCGTTAATAATTATCGAATAAACACTTATCGATAATTATTGGATGAAAGTTATCGATAGTTTGCGATAGTTATCGATAACTATTGGATGAAAATAATCGATAATTATCTGATGATTTAATAATTATCGGATAATTCGATAATTATCAGCAATTGTACCGAAAGTACACAAGAAAAAAAAAATTAGATCATCGAGACTCAGTATCTATATTTACCTATCTATCTAGTCTATCCGAATTCTTAAAAAAAAAGTCGTCACTTTTCCCAATCGAAATAATTACTCGATAATTATTATCAGATTGAAATATACCGATAATTATCGAATCGAAATTATCAATAATTATTGTATCAAAAAAATTATCGATAATTATCGGATGAAAAATTATTGAAAGTTATCGATAATTATCGAATGCAAAGTTATCAATAATTATCGGATCACAATTATCGATAGCTATCGATAATTTTAGAATAAAAAATTATTGAGTAATTACGAATTATCGATGATTATCGGCTATCGCACACCCCTAGACCAGCGACGTCATTCATGGATTTACGACGCCGAAAGTAAATTTTTCTATTTTTAAATTTTAACTCAGGAGATCGTAATTCCCCATCATTTACAGTTTAAAAAAGTTATTTTGTCCCTTTAATTATATCTAGATTACATTAATATTACAATATGTTGGGTTCGGGTGACGGTGGCTACATTATCAAATTGCGAGGATTGCCTTTCTCCACAACTGTTGAAGATGTCCTCGACTTTTTAAACGGCGTAAATGTAGTTAATGAAAAAGAAGGTAAGGAAGAAATTAACTAGTACACTAGAAATTTCCAAAATTCTATTCACTCAACATAATGGCGGCATGCCGCCCAATCGATCTCTTTTCCAACCATGTTTTAACTTTAACTACCAATTTTGACTATCCTCGTTTTTTTCACAACTAAATTAACATTTTAAAAGTATTAGTACATTTAAACAATACAAAAATAAACTGGATAATAATACACTTTATATTCGCAGGCGTTCATTTGACTGAAGTTCGTCCTGGAAGACCATCTGGAGAATGTTTTGTTGAGGTGCAAAGTCAACAAGATGTTGAGGAAGCTTTGAAGAAAGATAAGGAAAACATGGGAAAGAGATACATTGAAGGTAGGCATATATGTGATCTGGATCTCGAGATATTTACAGCCAAGTTTATTTCTAGAAGGATCAATAAATATCTATGTGTACATAAATATCCACCCATCCTACCAATCTTTTGCATTTAAGATATTGTAGGTAGTTTTAAGTAAGTATTCTAATTTGTACTCTTTTTTTGCAGTATTTTCTACTGACCGTCAAGACATGGAATGGGCATTGAATGCTATGCGTCAAAGTGAAAACGGTTTCGATAGTATACCCAATGTCTCTGATGATGTAGGCATTGTTAAATTAAGAGGCTTGCCTTTCGGTTGCTCGAAAGAAGAAATTGTACAATTCTTCAACGGTAAACAAACATTTGAATCATTGATTTTAAACAAATACATATTACTCCGTCTTGTTAAACATCAAATTTTATTTTGGGGATAAAACTAACTTAGGTTTGTGTAGTATAACCTTTACACGTGATTGAAGTAAATTTCATCTCCCTATTCCTAAGTTACCAATTAGCATTTAAAGGCTTATCATTATTCTTTACATTAAATAGATATCACACACAAAATTTAATAAATAATAGGTCAAAGTATGATTAAAATGAGGCACAATGTAACATGTATTTATCTGCTTCGGACGGGGCAGGGCTGACGGTGGCCCAGGATGGGGTGCACTTGCTCTCCGACCACACAGGGCGGGCCTCGGGCGAGGCGTTTGTATACTTCGTTGACAAGCAGAGCGCTCAAGACGCTCTCGACAGGGACAGGGAGAAAATAGGACACAGGTGGGGGGAAAGTTATTTAACTGTGGTGTGGCTATGTGCGGATATTTGGCAATGTTGCATATTTTACATCCATACTATTTATTGTCTTAAGTTTTTAGAAACGTAAATAATAAAGTTTAGTGTACACATCACTTAGTTTTTATACTTAAATAATGCAGGTATATAAAATTGGCATTTCATAATTTTGTAATTAAAGGTAAAAATTATTAAAATAGTCAATGTAAAATTAATATCTTTGGCAATAAAATTTAGTTACTTTAGTAAAAAAAAAAAAAATTCTCAAATGTATCATTCATGAATCATGATTCATTACGCATTATCGTAACTGCTGTACATTATTTATATTATCTACATTTTTACTGTATCATACTCCTTTTTACAAAGAATGTTGTATCACAAATAATAGAAATTGAACATAGATACTCATTACATAGTGTAGTTTTAGTGCAATATTGCCTAATATCCTCATTCTGAACATCGAAGCCTACCACATCAGTATATTGGTGTAGAGGGTTAATTATGGGACCCCTTTTACATGAATCTGTGATTTATAGAAATAAATAATCATGCTTTAGCCACATTCTAATTTTAACAATAATTAATAAGCACTATTTTAAGATGATTAGTAATTGTAATATGTTGAATGAAATCCAACGTCGGGACAAATTCTATAAGTCATGGTTTCCAATCATATATTGAGGTGTTATGATATAGATTAAAATTTGGGATAACTTATTAAATTAAGGGCTAATATACGAATTTTTTGCATTTCTAGAATGCTGCTCTTCATGACATTTTTATTTGACAATATCATAAACAAAATAAATTTTTCAATAGTGTTTTTAGTTTTAGAAATCTTTAACAGGAACAGATGTATAGTTTTTAGTTTAATTCCCTTTCATTTCTATTGTTAAAGAGGAATTTGAAAGTTTTACATATAGTTACATATGAGAATTATTTTGAGGGGTTGGTAAAAGTAGTGTTTTGTTTATGGTATTCTTCATTTAAATGTCATTGTTGATTAGCATCTGGAAAGGCAATCGTGATTGGTTGTTGAGTTGTCAAAGGTTTGGGCGGAGGGGCGCGGGGAGAGCGGGGAGCGGCGGGAGGCGAAGACGGGAAGACTTCTGGAATCTTAGGAATTCTAAGAATCATTTTTATCGAATTATTTTCGTTAGTGGTACAGATATAGATAGAATTGATATTACTTGTGCAAGATTATATTAAATATGGAAGAGAGTTTCAAACATTTCTCTTTGTTTAGTAAAAATGTATTAATATAGTTTACAAAAAAAAAAAACTAAAGTTGTGAGGTTATATTAAAAAATAAAAAAATAGATTATTTCAAGTGACTGGCGAACAGCTCCAAAGAATTAAATTCATCAAATATTATCAGAAGTTATCATTACAAAATATTATGTCTAGTATAGTATTAACAAAACATTTTATTTAATATATCATATTTCCACACAGAAAAACAAACCGAATTCATAAAAATAAGTTTGTGTTTTATTACATATTGTGGATACTATATTAATTAACAAATAATAATATGGAGTCACTTTGAAATTATTATCGAATAGTAATATTAGTGTGTTATCATTTTGTTACATTTTCCATCCATTTCCAGATACATAGAGGTGTTTCTAAGCTCGGCAGACGAGGTTCGAGCGTACGGCGCGCGTATGGAGAGCGGTAGCGGGTTCAAGTCCTCCCGAGGATACAGGCCCACTCCGTATGACAGGAACGACAGATATAGTCGTTTCGGAAGCAGGGGACGGGGATCTTTTGGACGTGGTAAGATTTTATTAAATATTATTTGTATATGAGCGTAATTTCATGTATTAAAATGTTTTTTTATCTTAATGGACTACACAGTATATGAACTTGTTGAACTGCTAGGCAAAATAATGCATAAAATAACCTTCGAAGTTTTGTTTGTTTGATGGCTCTAAGGTACGTTCTACATGACACCAGCCACGGTTTGGCCATCTTCAATAGCACCAGTTATTCTGTTTTAATAGCATCTAAATATAATGTTCTTTCTCGTCAACCATCGATGCACATAGACCCCAAGAATCTCCAATATTCATAGTCTCAGAAATCAACAACATATCTTTTCATTTGAAGTTATAATAAAACGACATTGGTAAACTGAGGTCAAGAATGACTAACTTTTATTTATACATAGGAGAAAATACAATGTCATTGCTATGGTTAATTGACAAGTCCATTACAAGATGGCGCTAGTAGTATCTATATTTTGATCATGGAGTATAGAGTTAAAGGAGCACTATCTTGTGTTATAAAAATTGTCCCCGGCAGTAGCCCATCAGACTCAAAACATAAAGGTCAATTACGTTTGAGATATAATTATCTTTAATTCCTTATGTCATCTGAGAATAGGCGCAAGCAAACTCCACCAACCAATGCTACCAATGTTCTCTGTTTGCAACATTGGTCAAACAATCATTAATTTACTCTTAACATTTCATTTTCTGTTGTTTAATTCTATTTATACTTTATAATAAAACACTTGTTGGCATAAACTAATAGAAAGAAGGATATTCCATCAGAAATCTTCACATTACGGTGGTTATTTTTACAATTTATCAACACGCACTGCGGTATTTTGACGTCTTAATATTGGCTATGGTTTCACCGTACTAATTTGAAATAGCAATTTTTCATGGTCTGTGTGGCCATTTGTGAAGCAAAGAAGAAAAATGAAATTACTTCAGACTTGGCTCCGGTCTTTTGTTATACCGGAATGAAATTAACAAATTTAGACTAGGCTGCATGGGCTATAGTCCTTTGCTTTTCCCTATTGGGGATAAATAAAACAACAACAATGAAACTATTGCGTGGCAGGCGGCGGCGGTGGCGGCGGTGGCGGCTATGCGCGCGGCGGGCGGCGCGGTGGCAGCTACTGCGTGCACATGCGCGGGCTGCCCTTCAAGGCGACGCCGCAGGACATCGCATATGTATGTACATTGTACAGTTGAATCCATAGAGGTATTATAGTCTATGGTCGAATCTCACTAATCTGGCACTTTAATAAATCAACAGGCCCAGTAATCTGGCACCTTTCACAGGGTCGGATTTAGAGTTGTGGAGGCCCGGGGAAATGGAGAAGTGGAGGCCCCTAGATTTGAAAATGAATTGTTGTTTGTCGTTGCGATCTTACGCCAATATATTATCGTTGCCGAGTCAAAAAAAAAGGTCATCACCTATTAATATTCCTAAAAAAAAGGTCATCCCAACTCGGAACCGCTCCAACTCGGTTGGCTTTATTGTAAAAGCCCCTATTTTGAGGATGTGGGAGCCCAGGGCAGTTGCTCCGCTTGCACTCCCCTAAATCCGGCCCTGACCCTTTGCACTCAAATGCAAAAGAAAAATGTTTTTGAACAAGGACTACAAGTTACACAAAAACAAACCTCAATACATCGTATTCCCTTTATGAAATGCTTTATTTAATTTACTAGGATTTTTTTCTATACAATGCAATAATCCGACATCAACTTGGATTTTAATAGTGCCCGATTAGTGAGATTCTGCTATACTTATTTGTTATCCTTATTACTTTTTTAGGTTTCGATAATCGAATCTTTGCTGTATATAACATCAAAAAATACTTTTGTTAGCGGCATGTTTTAATATAAGGCTAAAAATCTAAACTTGTGGTCAAAGTATCTAACAATTTGTGTCCATTGATTTTGCTTGTCTATCCACAGAAAGTGTTATATTTGACTTATATATTTAGCCTTAGGCCATAAGGCAAAGGCACACTTATAAATATAAAAAAGAAAGATCAGGTTCTGTTGGAATCGCATCAGCGGTATAGTTTTGATCATGATACAGATAAATAGATTTGATGCAATACTTATAATATTTGTGTGGATTTTATAAGACTAAGATTAGAATCAGTATCAAAAACTTATTCTTATATACTTTTTTTTTATTTACAGTTCTTCAAACCCATACGGCCCATGAACATAAACATCCTTTATGATAACAGCGGCAGACCGTCAGGTGAAGCTGATGTTGAGTTTGAGTGCCACGAAGATGCCATGAGGGTAAGATCGAATTTTTAAAGATATAAAGTACAACAAAATTAATAATATGACTATAATTATGCACTGTACTGTATCAGCCTGTAAATAACCCACGGCTGAGCGAAGGCCTCTTCTCCATATAGAAGAAGGGTTGGAGCTTAACCACCACGCTGCTCCACTGCAGGTTGGCGGATAATTTCCCTAACATGGGTAACGATCGTTATCAGGTGTCTATGATAACAACCGGAACCGACAACTTTATGTGCTCTCTGAGGCACGATAGGGAGACCCACAAGGACATACACCCAGACCGGAAACAAATATTTGTACAAATACAAATATGTGTCCTTTAGTGGGAATCGAACCCGCGGCCGTCGGCGCACGGCGTTCGGGCGACTATTCGCACCACTACACCAGAATGGTCGTCAATATGACTATATGCTGTTGCAAAATTATTTTTTGCTATCACCTATTAATAAAATATCTTTGATTATTATTTACAAAACAATAATAACATTGTTTTTTTTTAAAGTTTTTGTTCTGGTAGGAAGTAAACTGTAAATGAATCAAATAGATCACGCAATGTTATGTGATCACTACCTATAAACACTTGATACAAGTGATAAATACTTGTTATGTAACACAATATAACAAAGCAACAAAATATAACTTGTAAGAAATATTTCAATATTTTATTTTATTTTACATTTGTAAGTTCTTTTTCAGGCAATGAGACGAGATAAGAACAACATGGATCACCGTTACATCGAGTTGTTCCTCAACTCGTCTCCCGGGAGTAATTTCAAACCGAACAGAACATTCCGGAACTATTGATCGTATGCCTCCCTCCGGAAAACGAGAAGATAGTCCGGTAACTTAAAAGAAAATTAATTAAAAAAAAAAAAAAATAATAATAAACTTCATACTGGGGACATGGTTCAATTATTAATAAAACTCTTAGGTAGAAATATTTTTATATCTTTTTCAAAACAATCCTCTGAATAACTTCTATACGGTTGTAAGGATTTTTTTATTTAAAGCAGATGCTTTTTTCTCCTTCTTTAGTTCTTTAGTTCTAAAGCTACATTAGTAGAAGCTTTAAAATATCATGGTACGGCTCATAGGTACTATGTACATGTATCAAAAAATCGAATGGATATTTAATTTTTTTAATTTAATCCACATTTATGGCATTTGTATCTTCGTCTAAAACTATCCTCTATATTGCTTGTTTTATCATTACAGGGTCAGCATCTCATTTAGTAGAATATTGATACCTTTGAATATAAGATATATATACATACATATATAAAGACCGGTATGTATTCCCTATATCTGTAAATATAGGTTGTTTTTATGTAGATTCATATTTTTTTAACATAAAGCATGAAAAAATTTCCATTAACATTTTTTGTCTCATTATCAATAATAAATTGTTTAAACAATTTTTTATTTTATTTACCTTCAGTAGTAACTTGAATATAATATATTATTGTTTTAAATAAGATTATTTTTAATATTACAGTTTTGGAGTAAAAGTTTCTTAAAGCGTGAATTGTCTTAATTTTCTGTTTGGCTTTAGTTAGAAAAGGATTTTTAGAAATTGCAAAGTATAATTTTTTTTGATGCACTTTATATTGTTATAATAATGAAGTATATTGTAGGTCACACTAATCGCTAACCACGATTTAGCGTGGATTTAATTTTTGCGTTTAAAAAATTTATTTTCTAAAATGAAAAATTTATCCAGCTGTCCCCGTGACTAGTCGAATCAAAGAAATGGTTTTTTTTTTTTTTTGTTTTCTTGTAATATTTTATAACACTTAAGAAGCTTTTATTTTAACAGCAGACACCATTTATTTTTTTATGTACAGATTTAAAAACTCTAATGTGGGAATATTGTTTTTTATTTCTTTCTTCTTTTTGGCAAATTCTAAGAAGTCTAATATAAACTATATATTTGTAGTTGTTAGTATTCATTTTAGTATAATGCATTATTTTTTTCGGCAAATTTTAAACCGTTTGTAAAGTTGTAATCGTAGCGCGTACTATTTATAACAAATGTAATTATCATAAGTATGTTTGTTATGTTATATTAACAATGTAAAAGACGTTTAGATGAAAAATACGTTTCGATAAAAATTAACTATAGCATAGTTACAATATAATTTTTATAAATTTGTTTTTTAAAATCTAAAAAAAAATGTTCTTTTTTTTTAATTTCAAGGAGTTCGTGTCTTTTTTTGCAAGCATTTAATAAAAAAATAGTATTTATTTTAAGTTGTAAATTGTAATATCTTTTCAATACTGTTTCCGAATCATAAGGGGGTGTTAGAATTTTATTAAAAAAAGTAAGGGGGATGAATCTAAAAAAAATTTAGGCAAATATTTTTAAAATAGTAATTTGGTCTTATTTAAAGATTAATTAGTTAAGAAGTTGTTATTAATTAATGTAAAAAATATAAGGTTTTCTTCCTATATTTTAAACTTAGCTTATAACTTGAATTAAAGGGTTTTCCCGCCAAAACGTATTTTCTTTTTAAACAGTGATCGAAGTGTTGTGCGAAGGAATGGGGTCCAAAATTCTTTTTGTACAAAGATTTTTACATTTTACGATTGTTTTAAAATATATTACTTGAAATAAACTGCATTGTAATTATTCGCACAAAGTAACCACTAAATAAAAAAAAAATATCTTTTTACGTTTTAATGTTGAGTATAATCTATCAAAATTAATTTTTTACTGGAGTCAATACTAATTAACTTTGTATTATTGGATAAACAACGGTGGTTACGAACATACAGGTATAGTGCGTTCAACGAGACAAGATACCAAATGTAAACAAACCAACCTCCAGGTCATTTGCCTATGCAGGGTTTTGTAACTTTTTTTACTTACACAAATTTATGAAAACTAGATATAACAGCAACAAATAACAAAAACAACAACGAATACAACAAATAACATCTATAACTAAAACTAGTAACAAATAAGAATAATTAACGAAAATATTAACAGTAAATAACAGAGAATGAACAAAATTTATGTATCAACCCGAGCGCTTCACGAACGGAATGAAATAAAAATAAATAAATAACTACGAAATGAAAAGGCCGCGCGAATGTTTTCAAACCCGCAATAGTCTCGTTGGACTAGCTACGCAAAGTTAGCACTCCACTGAAGGATTTTTGAAATCAAAATGACTTTAATCGATAGGTCTACGTTAGGTCTGTATAGGTCCACCAAAATTTTTGTTAGGTCGCTAATTTTTTTAAATAAATATTTTTAATAAATAGATCTATTTTTTCAACAAAAAAAAAAAAAACCTAACAACCTAAAAAAAGACCTAATAACCTATTATTGATAGGTTGTTAGGTCTTTTTTTTTTTGTTGAAAAAATAGACCTATTTATTAAAAAAAATAGGCGACCTAACAAAAATTTTGGTGGACCTATACAGACCTAACGTAGACCTATCGATTAAAGTCATTTTGATTTCAAAAATCCTTCCATGGGGTGCTAACTTTGTGTAGCTCGTTGGACTTTACCCAACCTTAGCCGAGAGCCGTGCAGCAAATAGCAAACAAACAAGATAGAAAGAGATAGACTATATTTTCATGTTTCATCGGCGTTGTTTACATTTGGTATCTTGTCTTGTTGAATAAACTTATAGTGTATAAATATAATACAGTTATTGAAAACTTTTATTGCTTTATAAGCTAATTCGGATATTTTGTAACTGTTTAAATATAAATAATTTCATTTTAAAATAAAAGTACAAATTGTAAACAAATATTCTAAAAGAAAAAGTTTTTTTTTAAATAAAGAAAACAAATTTTTTTTCTTTACGTTTTGTAATATCTCAATATGATCGTAAATGAACTTGGAACTTCGCGTTACATATTTTATTTTGTCGTCTGTGGAAAGATTAAGTAGACGTAGATACTTTTTACTTTAATAAATATTGTAAAATTGTAAACGTGTTTTATTTACATGATACAGCTGTAACAGAGTACAGTAATCCCCTATAACACGGTAAATTAGTGCCGCGTTACAGGTAAACGAGCATTCGTCTATAACACGTTCTGTTCAAATGATTCACATTTAACTTTTCTCGTTAAAGGTGTAAATCGAATATTAAGGAAAAACTATGTTATGAACGAAATATGTGCGTTTTATTAAAATAAAACTAAAAACATTAATTAAAAAATTTATACATATTTTACTAAAAAACAAGTAATTTAAAGTAGTGATGAAACGGATAGTGGTTTGGCCGGATATCGAATATTCGGCGCGTTCCGTGACGAGAACAGTTTTATCAGTTTTTGATCAGACAAGTAAAAAACTTCGAACGAATCTTCTTCTGACAGTAACAGATCATTGCCGTCTTCAACACCTCCTAAACGAATGAAACTGGATCCATCTTCACACGTGAAGCTCATGACACTTTTTGGGACTGGTTCAAGGAAGTGGCAAAGGATAGTAGAGTAACTGAAATGATTCATCATCAACATAACGTAGGCCTCCCCCAACGGCCTCCGGTGACCTTCCTTAAGTCGTAGTACTAAACCAAAATTTGTTCGAAAACAATTATTCCTAGAAGCCAGCGCATTGATCTTAAACAATGAATTACTTTAAGAGGAAACAGAGATGTGTCAAGAAAACGTTGACCCAAATATTATGAGTTTTGTTTCTAGTGGACTAAACTACTACTCATAAATGAAGGTACCCCGCTGCGTTGAGTTTGTATTTCTTCAAACTTATCTCATAAACCAGGGGTCGGCAAGTAGTTTTAGGTGGGGTCCAGATACTGTGGAAAATTTTTAACGAGGTCCAGAAAAAAAACTGATAATAATTTAGTGCTAACTATTTATTATTTTTGTTTCAAATCAAATTCTGGATTACAAAACACAAGACCTAAAATTAATGTGAGAAACTACACCGACGGTCTTGAGCTAATTTTTTATAGTTTGGTTCTCGAGAGGAACAGCAAATTCGAAGTGTATCTTCTAGGTGGGCGTCCGTTAATCTTGAACGATATTTGTTTTTCAAAAAATTCATCTTTGAGAAAGATGTTTCACATACGTATGTCGAGCCAAACATAAGCTAAGTATACAGCACCATACAATATTTGACGGTCCGAGGTTCGACCTTTCGCGGTCCGCAAACGGACCGCGGTCCGCCTGTTGCTGACCCTTATCATAAACTATTATTAAATTTAAAATTTTCAAACATTGTAAGCATTACAATTACTATGTAATTCAAAAGTAAGGACACGTTTAATATTAAAAAAAAATCGATTTTTCAACCCGCAATAACTCAAAAGTACGCAGAGAGAAGTAGAAAGTATCTTAGCATGAAATACTCAGAATCACTTGTTTTCTAACAAATGTGATCGCCATCTTGACAACTTTTCAGGATTTCGATAAATTAACAGAAATGTAATTTCTTTCATACAAAAAAAAGTAATTATTTTTTTAACCAAGAAATAGTCGTGATAGTATAATAATATATTTTTTGTCTTATTAGTTATCCAAGTGTTAACCATCAGTAAAATTTTCGTGCCTCTAGCATCAATGTCCATATTTTATTAAATCGGGACCAATGTGTGCCGCCTCGCTCGCCTCGAAAAATATAGGCAACTCTACGATTGCATAGTCTAAAGGCTCTGTACTTACGGTTGGTGTAATTTTTTTTCGTTTAACTCATCGGTATAAATTTAAAAAAAAAATGAATTTTTTATTAATTATAGCCTGGCCAGGATTTTTTCAGGCAACTCATTTTTTATAATTTTTGAAAAATAAAATAAAATAAACTTTATTGGTAACAATAACAATAAACACTGCAACAATAAATAAGCTTTTAGATGACGAACAATTCGGTTTTACTAGAGGACGCTTAACAAACTGATGCTGGTGGAGAACTTTTTACTTTTATAGTTAATGTTGGGAAGAGTCGCGGGATGCTTTGGGTGTGTTCTGTGATTTATCCAAGGCATTTGACTGTGCATAACATGATACTTTAATGAGGTAACTCAGTCACTATGGTATTAAAAATACCGCGCTGAAACTTCTGAGTTCTTATCTTATTGTTAGTCATAGACTCAGAGGGTTGAAGTAAATGGTATTACGTCGACTGAGCCTCTTGTTCAGATGGGGGTACCACAAGGCTCGATTCTGGGCCCGTTCATATTTTTAACACATATTAACGACCTACCATATTTGGTGGAGAATAATCATGAAATTGTATTGTTTGCTGATGATAATACTAATAATGACTATAATAATAACTATGACGACGTAAACAATGCGCTCTCTAAAGTAGTACACTGGTTTAACGTGAATAACTTACTTCTTAATAGTGCAAAAACTAATTGTATTAAATTTTCAGCACCTATTGTAAGACTAGGTGATATGCAACCAGAACTCAATGGCGATAAACTAAAAGCCTTGAAAGCTTGAAAGCCGTTTACAACTGATACAACATTTTTCTTTCTAATTCCATAAAGGTCATTGATTTCATATTTGGACATTTGTTTTTATGTTGAAAGAAAGAAAGAAAAGAAAAAAAAATCCCTTTAGTGCTACAACATAATATAAATAAATAAATAAATATGTTTAACATACATACACGGTCATATGTTCCTAAGGTAGGCAACTGTGTTTTAGGTAACAGTTGACTGATATACATTTTTTTAAAATAAATATACATATAAATATTACATATATAAATAAATACATATTACACCCAGACTCGGGGCAGGAATCGAACCCACAACCTTGGAGCAGAAAACAGGGCCACTGCCAACTGCGCCACGGAGCAGTCAATGTTCAATATGTTAGTTTATATCTTTAAAAAGTAGTATAAAATAGAGAAATAAGACAGAATCGTAAGAGATGAACGTGTCGCTGCGGTAGGTACCGGGGAAAAATTGGAGACACTTAGGCCATCCTGCGCCGCCGCCCTGTTTTGTGTGAATGAAGCGAAAATTTTAACTTAAATTTATTATTTTATATTAAATAATTATTTTTTATATAAAGATATTTAAATGAAACGAAAAATTTCACAGTTTAAAAGTTTGTAAATTATTTTGTGCTGATTTGTAAGTAATCATACTAATATAATATATTTTACCTATAAATGCGAAAGTAAATTTGTTTGTTACGCTCTCACGCGAAAACTACTTAACCGATCATTATGAAACTTTGTACACATATTCTTGGAGGTATTACAAGTAACATAGGAAACTTTTTGTTTTTTGGTCGCGATAACCGACATCCACGCGGGCGAAGCAGCGGGCAGAAGCTATTAGTAAACAAGTATGATTAATTAAAAAAATCAAAAAACCCGACTGCGTAAAGTACTCTTATTATAAACTAAAAAGAATAAAACAATTTACTAGCTTTCATTTGATATCCATATTGCTACAGTAAGAAAAAAAAATTCAACTCCCCCCCTCATTCCGCCATTTGCGGCCGCCATTTTGAAAATTTATATAGCCTATGTCACTACTACAATTTAGACAAATCCAACGACACCTCATATGTCAAAAACCGTCCAGCCGTTTGGGCTGTAGGGCGTGCCAAAGAAATGGACATACATACATACATACATACACTCGAAAAACATAACCCTCCTTCTGTCGCAGTCGGGTAATAAACATAAAATATTAATTGGCGGTTTTTTAATTGTAAGATCGTAACGTATATTTAAATATATTTTAAAGATAAACTAAAATTTATTATATTCATGCTATTTAATATAAAATAATATACATTTTTTTTAAAAGAGAACAGATGACGTGTCACTGAGAGGTATTTTATTGGTCTACAAAAATTTATCTCGCGAATTGGAGCAGTGTATAAAATTCTACTATTTCATAGCAAATACAAATAGTAATTCTAGTCACAACTAAAATATGTCAAAACAAATGAACAATAAGTAAACCAAAACGAAACCGGGACGCCAAGCGCTACCACTTTCTTCTAACCGACTTCAAAAAGAATGAAGTGATTAATTAGATTTTTTAGCTTTATTTTTATGGATTATATAACTGATTTTGATAAAAATAAATAAACAAAATATTTCTGCAGGATAATTATATGATTCCGTTTTTTTTTTTCGGGCGTGCTTGCGTGCCTGCGTGTATTTGTGTGTGTAATTGCAGGCACTAGTTTAATAGATTTTCTGTGTCAAATTCAAATTCATTTATGTTTTCATATGTTGTCATAGTCAAGTGCTCTTAGCCAATTTATAAATGTCCTTTTGACATTGAATGTGGTTAGTTTGCTGTAGCTTTAAGGTGATAATAATTTTATTGTAAATTTTAGCGTTAAGGTACTCGCATCGATGTATACCTAATACATCGATGGGTACTCGTAATTTTTTTGGCACAGTCTTGCAGTATATTTGGGGATCAGCTGATTGGATCTGCGAGTGTTGGTATCAGAAGCTGAAAGCAGACAAGAGGAAGTTTTATGTTGAAGAAAACAGGCTTTTAAGATATATAGCTGCATAACAGTGTGACATGAAATTTTTTTGTAGAGTTAGGTAGTGGAGTACCTAGAAGCTCTATGAAGCAAGACTTTTACGCCGAGTTGCACGAAACAAATTTTAAATTTAAGTGTTTATTAAACTAATTTAATCACAAGAATCGTGATTATCTGTTGCACAAAACCTACATCTGATTAAGTTAACAAAAAAAAATTAGTTTAATTAAAGACCTATCTAACGGATGATTAATTCCAACAGCTTTAAATTAATCATGAGATCAACTAATTTTAAGACTAATTGCAACTTAACTAACGGAAAGTTAGCGACGGTTTCGTGCAACTCGCCGTTAGAATAGTAATTTCGAAGATGTTTTTGTGAGAATAGTCGATTTTCAAATTTTCTTAAATAACTTTAAAACGATTTATTTAAAATTTTATATAAAATATATTTATGACACATACATTTCTTATTTATTTCCAATTTATGTACATTAGGATAACAGTAGGAAATAGCACTTATAAACAAAACTTATTTATTATTGTAAAGTTTATATTTTTTTTCTTATTTGCTTTACCAAAAATTCTTTTATTTATATCAAACGTGCTTGGGTCATAATGCGAACGATATAATTATATTTTTATTTCGAACAAAATTAACTTGGACGTCTGTCACACAAACAAAGGACACAGACAAAACACGAGTGATTATAAAATAATCCTATAATCAAAAAGATGTGCGAATGGAACCATAAAAACACAATTTCTATTTGTTCAAATCAAAAAACAAAATCATACCCGGTAATACATTAATTTAAAAAAAAGCCTTATTATCACAGAAAAAAATAACTCGGTGTACAAAATGGCGATTCGATATTTATGCATAGAGCCATTGTTTCGAGTCAATGTCCTGCGCCAAGCTTCAAACAATGCGACACAAACAACGTTACACCTTGTGCCATCTCGTCGAGAATCAGGCGGCGATAAAAACGACTTCCAAATAAATCATGGGCAATCATTAGTGGGCTCCTCGGCTACGCTCCAAGGGACGAGCGGGGAGCTGCTGTAACTTGTTGCTGTTTATAGATTAATATTATTTCATATTTTTCGATGACAAATTTTTTAATAAAATATTTTTATTTTTTTATTTTTTTATGAAGGACATTAAAGAACAACATTAATTCTAAGTGGAGTGAGTGTAACAATTGGTACTTATGTACCTAATCATTATATTGTATTTAAACGTAAATTACTTTAAACAAGTATGCTTAATTAAAAAAATCTAAAAACCCGACTGCGTAAAATACTCTTATTATAAAAGAATAAAACAATTTACTAGCTTTCATTTGATACCCATATTGCTACAGTAAGAAAAAAAATTCAACTCCCCCCCCTCACTCCGCCATTTGCGGGCGCCATTTTGAAAATTTATATAGCCTATGTCACTACTACAATTTAGACAGATCCAACGACACCTCATATGTCAAAAACCATCCAGCCGTTTGGGCTGGAGGGCGCGCCAAAGAAATGGACATACATACATACATACATACATACATATATACATACATACATACATACATACATACACTCGAAAAACATAACCCTCCTTCTGTCGCAGTCGGGTAAAAAAAAGAAACATTACTGAGACGATAAAGGAATTATATGCTCTCTAAACATGAATCAGTGGAATTTCACTAATTTTATGTGATATTGATAATTAATTTTAATAATAATATAAATAAAACTAATTTAATAACTAATTTTATGTGATATGAATAAGTGAATCAGAGTACATTGATTTTATCATTGAATATTTGTATGTGTATTAGTGAGTATTCACTGACTTGTTATTGAAATTCACTTATATGTAGTGAATAGAGCTTCTTTAACGTAATTAATGAGAATTCCATTGATTCATATTTAGAGAGTGGAATATATATTTTATATTAATTAGAAGAATTTTATCTTACGATGTAACGCCCTTTTGTCAAAGTATTAGTTATTCATTTAAATTGAATTCAAATTTATATACGAGCCTATTATGCCAAATGAGTAAAATCATCAAATTATTATGATTAAAGTCAAACCACTCCCAAGTTTTGAATAACATATCTTGAAGCTAAAATAACATGCATAAAATATAAATTTTCGATATTATTGTGATACAATAAAGATAAATGATGTCGTTGAATACGTTCGCTATCTTCCGTATCTCGTACCGCGGCCATGTTGCGGACCGCAGGGCGCCTCGCGCCGGCGGGCGGCGGTCGGTCGCGGCTCCGCGGCACCGCAGCGCCGATCACAAATAAGTAGGCGCCACTACTGTCTCACTGGTGATGGTGGTCTGGTACCAGTGCCGTAGCTAGCCCCTAATGGACCAAGTATCATCATTTATTTCACGACTTTTTTTCATATACATATTAAATAAATAACATGTTAAACAAAAACCATTACTTTATTACATATAATATATTATTTAGGTAGGCGTAAGATGCATTTGAGTAGTGAAGAACATTTTATAAGAATTTGTGCTTGAACTTGAATGAACTTGGGGTCCAAATGTTAATGGCCCTAATTGATACGTCAGTTGGGGTAGTCGCCCTTTTACCATTAGCACCAATTAAACTGTTCTTTAAGAATTATAAAATAATTATGTGCTACATCGAAATATTATTCTACTGATGACAATTATTTTGTTATATATATTGAAGTGAAGAAACCTTCTTTGTGTATTTTAATTTTTTGAGAAGGATTTGATTGATCTTAAAATCTAAGCAGCCGAAATATACTTATATCTTATTCGTTGACAGATCTGCAGAATTGTATTTAAATCTGTAACGCAAATGTAGCATTCGAACGAAATTAACATTTTAAAAGTTTTTGTAAGAATTTTAAATATTTCAAGTTAATTTATTTATTTATAACTAATTGTAACTTTTATTATTACAAATTATGACTAGAATCGCTGAGTTTTGCAAGGGCTAAATTTAATTTTCTAATTCATCTCGTTAAAGATACGTGTACGCTGAAAAAGTGTTAAAAGACTGCAGATTAAGGGCCAACTCTTGTTTTCGAAGTAGAATTTAACTTTTTCCACCATTGGAACATTGACAGTGCAGCGCAGTTTGTTATTGTTTAATGCCATTTACAACTGACCCGCTTCGTCTCCGTACGGGTATTATTCACTTACGAAGAAAATTTCGATTTCGAAGAAAAAATATTACTCTACTGTATCACCCTGTAAACAACCCATTGCTGAGCGAAAGGCTCTTCTCCATATAGAAGAAGGGTTGGAACTTAATCCACCACTCTGCTCCACTGCGGATTAACGGATAATTTCCCTATCATGAGTAACGATCGTTATGATAGATGTCTACGATAACAACCGGGACGGACGGCTTTACGTGCTCTCCGAGGCATGGTGGGGAGACCAACAAAGACATACACCCAGACCGAAAACGAATATTTGTACAAATTTTTTTTTTTTTTTTTTTTTTTTTTATACCACGACGGTGGCAATCAAGCATACGGCCCGCCTGATGGTAAGCGGTTACCGTAGCCTATGGACGCCTGCAATACCAGGGGCATCACATGCGCGTTGCCGACCCTTTAAAAACCTATTTACTCCCCTCTTGAAGGACCCCATACTGTAGTCCTGCGGGAAAACCTCGGCAGGGAGTTCATTCCACAACCGAATGGTCCGTGGGAGGAAATTCCTCTGATACCGAACTGTACGGGACCATTGGGGCTGCAATGTGTGAGCATGAATTCCCTGTCGATGGCGAGCGGTGCGATGATAAAAAGTGGCCGTTGGCACCATTTCGAACAATTCTTCGGAACACAACCCATTATACAAGCGATAGAGCACGCATAGGGATGCAACATCTCTTCTTAGACTTAAGGGCTCGATATCGCTCGTCAGTATTGGATCGTCGACAATTCTCACAGCTCTTCTTTGAACCGAGTCAAGAGGGCCAAGTTGGTATGCCGGTGCTCCCGCCCAGAGATGAGAGCAGTACTCCATATGGGGGCGGACTTGCGATTTATACAGACGCAGTCTTTGCCCCGGCGTGAAGTACCGCTTCGCTCTGTTAAGCACACCGAGTTTTTTGGATGCCATCTTGACCTTGTCTTCCAGGTGACATCGGAACTGGACGTCGCTGGATATGTCGACACCAAGGATACCAATACTGTTAGAGATGGTAAGGGTTGTGTCCTGGAATTGAGGGGCCACAGTGAATGGGGTTTTCTTAGCGGTGAACGCACAAACTTGTGTCTTGGAGGGGTTGAATTGGACTAAATTGTCTCGACCCCAATCGGAGACTTTGGAAAGACTACTCTCGATTTCAGACACAAGTTGTTCGCGACTTTCTACCACAGCGGAACGAGGGATGTTTGCACGGCCTGTGTAGAAAGCGTCTCCAGTGCTATCGTCCGCATAGCAATGAATGCCATCAATAGACAGTAAGTCATTGATATGCAGGAGAAACAGTGTTGGAGACAGCACAGAACCTTGCGGGACGCCAGCGTTTATGTCTAGTTTTGCGGAGCAGCAGCCATCTACAACGGCTCGTATGCATCGACCAGACAAAAAACTGGCAACCCATTTGCACAAACCCTCGGATAGTCCGTACGATGGCAACTTCGAGAGAAGACCTCGGTGCCAGACCCGATCGAACGCCTTCGCCATATCTAGGCTAACTGCCAATGCCTCACCTTGACTCTCGATGGCTGAAGCCCATCGGTGTGTCAGATACACTAGCAGGTCACCAGTCGAGCGACCGTGGCGAAAGCCGTATTGCCGGTCGCTGATCAAATCGTGTTCCTCTAGGTACCTGAGGAGCTTGGTGTTAATAACACGCTCCATAACCTTGGAGAGAAGGGAGGTAATAGCGATAGGCCTGTAATTCGATGGATCTGATCTATCGCCCTTTTTGGGTACCGGGTGCACATGGGCGGTCTTCCATGAAGACGGTACTTGCCTAGTGTGGTAAGAAAGTGCGAAAAGTCGCGTTAATACAGGGCACAACTCTGGAGCACACTGTTTCAGCACCATCGCTGGAATGCCGTCGGGCCCACTCGACTTATGAACATCGAGAGTAAGCAGCTCCCGCCGGACATCTCTTTGTGAGAAGTTTATTTCCGGCATGGAGTGTCCACACCGTGGGATGGTTGGCGGTACGGCGCTCTCATCGACATTCAAAGTCGAGTTTGAGGCAAAGAGTGTACCTAGAAGATCGGCTTTCTCCTTGGCGCTATGGGCCAGGTTGCTGTCGGCATTTTGCAATGGTGGTAAGGACGACAGACAAAAATTTCCCTCGGCAGCTTTGGCGAGCGACCAGAAGGCTCGACTCCCGGAAGGGTAGTTGGCAAGCCTTTCGCCAATTCTCCCGATGAACTCGAATTTAGCTCTGGCAATTGCTCTTTTACAGGCCCTTGAGACAGCATTTAGCTTGCGTTTCACGTCAGATACGTTTGGATCGCTGTTACTCCGAGCCGTGGTCCAAGCCCTGAACGTGGCTTGCTTAATCCGTTTCGCTTCCTTACAAGGCCGATTAAACCACGGTCGTTTCCTTGTCCCGGCAGCAACTAGCGAGTTCGGAATAAAATATTCCATACCCGCCAGTATCGTCTCAGAGACAGCAGCTGCGCAGGTGTCGGGATCTTCTGATGTGAAGCAAAGCTGCCTCCACGGGTACGATGCATAGTATTCTCGCAATCCATCCCAATCTGCTGACTTGTACTGCCATATGCGCCGCAAACTAGTTGGCCGAGGTGGATCTGTGCGCGTGCATGGTGCAAGAGTCCGGATGAGGCAGTGGTCGGACGAGCCGAGTGGTGCATCCACTGAGATGGAATATCCATCCGGACGTTGAGTCAGCAGAAGGTCCAGTATAGAGCTCGTATGGCCCTCAATATCTGGTATTCTTGTTGGAGAATGTACCAGTTGTGAGTAACCATAGGCCAGAGCGAATTCGTGAGCACACCTCCCCGCGTAGTCAGTGGACCGAGAACTAAGCCATTCAGTGTGGTGGGCATTAAAGTCTCCTAAAATCACCAACTCCGCAGAGGGGTATAGCTCAAGAACTTTGTCCGTCGTCAATTGCAGGTGCTCGAAGAGCCGCTTTGTTTCCCTGTCACCGCTATGAGACCTGTATAGGCATGCGTAAACACGGGTGTGGCCACCGTAGTCCACGCGCACCCACAATATCGACAGGTCCCTGTCCTCTAAATGAAGGAGACGGCGACAGCAGATATCCTCCCGAACGAACATACATACACCGGCACGTCTCAGGAATTTATGTTCGAGTTTGTAGCCGGGATAGTGTAGGTATGAAGTGTCGGCCGGGCAAGATATCTGCGTCTCCGTTAGAAATAGTAAGGTCGGCTGCGCAGTCTCCAGATGTTGATGGACTGCGCTAAGGTTAGCATGGAGCCCCCTGATATTGCAGAAGTCCACTAGTGTGGAGAGGGGAGCCGCTGTGTATACCTTACTTTTCTTTTTGTTTTTCATTTTGTGGGGGAAGGTTATAGGTTTTTTTGTGAAGATTTGTTGTGTTGATAGCTAAAGAGGCAAATTTGCAATGCAGACCAGCCACGGGTTAGCATAGGTAGTGCGAATTGTCGGCGCAGCGAACGAGAGGGCCCCCAGTCCCCCCCCACTGCAACAGCCGGGTCCACCCCGGTCTCCTTCTCCGGCACGACTGCTACAGCAGGGATTTTTCGCGGGTTGGCAGTTCAGCCTCCCAGGGCGGAGATTAAGTGATCCCTGGGTTCGGGAACTCTACTGACCCGCGGGCGGCCAGCGACAAACCGTTTCACTGGGTCTCACTGACCGCTGCGCCCACACTCCGCGCCTACACCTGCCGATGACTGTATCGTTTGCATCACCGGCCTTCCGCTACCAACACAACGAATCCTCGGGAGCTCTGGATACCTTACTCACCGCAGGAACACAACACCGTCAGAGAACAATGTTATTTGGCTGCGATCTTCTGTAAGGCGGAGGTACTTCGCCAGTCGGGCTGCTCCGATTTGAGTAGGGTATATACCCCACTGTGCCCTACCTCTCTTAAAATTTAAACATCTGTCCCGAACGGGAATCGAACCCGCAACCGCCGGCACGCGGCTTTGAGGCGACTAGTCGCACCACTACACAGGAACGGTTTCAAGCAATATTAAGTACGTTTATCTTAAAACACACCTGGATCTCGGTTTGGCGGAGTTAAAAAAAATGTTTAGGTAGGCATCAAAATCACTTTGAATCATCATTTTACAAAGTACACCAAGATTCCGTTTTAACGCTCTTTTATTTGAATTGTGGTATTCCCCGAAATCGCACGCAATGGTAGGCTTCCCGATATCCGAATCAGAGCTCTATCAAGCTGGCATGGTCAAATCAGCAAAAATCTATATGACCTACACGAGAATTTGTAGCTAATTTGTTGCTAATTAGTTGCTAAAATGCCAATTTTTGTTGCATCATCGCATCTCCGCAGTTTATGTGTTTCTTCTTTCCTACGATGCGATGTTACACGAACGTATTTTTATCGTTTCAAACATTTGTAACCCCATTACTTTCATGATGAGATAACTTCGTTTAACGCTGTTTCACATTACGCTCTACTTTGATGGAACGTATAGCCCGCGTCAAGCAGAGTCTTACAGTATATAAAATTCTTTAATTAATTATAGGTAATGTGAGTTTACAACCAATTCAGAATGTAGATTCTGCTGAGAAGAATCGGCAAGAAACTCAACAGTTACTATTTCAAGAACTCTCAATATCTACATTACTCAATTATTTCTCTATCAAATAATTATAAAGTGAAGTAAGTGGTCACAGTTACTATTTCCGCTACCGGTCGTAGGTAAGATACGTGTTTAATACGTTTGTTTAGGTCCTGAGTTCCAAAATGTTCTAGGTCACCAGGGGTCCACGGGAGACTCGTCGCGGGTAAAAAAAAGTGGGGATTCACAATTCGTAAGTGGTGGTCCACGAAAATTTATCTGCTTTCGATAGTGAAGAAAGGTGTTGGCTTGACTTTACCTATCAAAGTAGACAGATAATATTTTCAAAAGCTCAGCGACCGTTACTAGTAAAAACTTGCATCAAACCGATACAGGGATTCGATTACTTTTTTTTTTCGTCTGCAATTTGGGAATATGGTAGAAATGTAGCTGCAGGGGGTCTACCGAAAACAGTCAAATTTTTGTGACTTGTGAGTTTTCTGAAAGTGGTCTATGAGAAAAAAGTCTGGGAACCTCTGGCTTAGGCCATACTATATGTCGAAGCCTGAACGTTTGTTTTAGAGCTGTGTATGTTTCTGGACCCCAACAACAAGATTGTTATTATTGGAGGCTGTTGAGTTTTGTGTTGTTGAGGCGTTCTAGCAAAATTGATATTTCCTATTAAAATTTACACACAAAAGTATGTACAATCTCAATTTCTGATTTTTCCGGTGTGCTCCCACAATTTTCCTTTATTCAAACATTTTACTAAAAATTTTAACAAAAAAATCTGCCAAATTTGGTAGAGCCCTTGTCAAGCTAGAATTATTCATCGATACGAAATATTATTTTGGTTATATTCATGGATATAAAAGTACTTTCACAAGTTTATATTCAAACTAGTGAGGTTGGTTGTGGCAGTTGTCGCTATATCAAGGGAGTCAATAGAGTCGGGTATTCCTATTTAGAATTGTAGAGTCATTAGACTGTGTAGAACTGTGGAGCTTTTTCCAGTGTACTACGATCCTAGTGGAAAACGGTAGATCCGTGTCCGGTCCTAACTGGATATAGTGGTCAGAGCGATAGTCAGAGTCGAACTCAGATAATTTCTCGATAGTCTGCAACTATGACTATATGACATAGTCCGTGTTCCGATATACACTGCAAGCACTGGCGAGCACTTCTCAGTGCTGTCACTGGTGAAAAATTCGTTCCGTTATAGACTGACCGTATTCTGCCGCAGTACCATAGAGAAATATAGGACGTTATAAATCGCTGCCATTTTTGTACTGAGAGCACTGGCGCTTTCGAGGTAAGGTGCTCTCAGTACTGTGATCACGTGATCAAAAAATATAACAGCACCAATGATTGTTATTATCATTAATAAATATTGTTATTAAAAAATTTCAACAATAATCAAATAATAATTTTTCTTGTTGAAAAAAAACGTGTAGGTACCTATATGATAAATATTTTCATTTGAAAAATGAGGATAATAGTATACTGGACTGCGTTCTAAACAGTTACCAGTATAGCACAGTATAGTAAAGAAACTAAAAAGGAACAGCTTCGCAGCCTTCGCAGTATACTGAACTGACGTCACACCTCATAGTGCTCCAGTGTATTTCGGAACACGGCCATAATGGCTTTTAAGTTTAGTCTTATAAAGATACTTGTCATCCTTCATTCGATAATTATCAAATGTATCCGATATTTATCGAGTTTTATTAAGTTTCACTTACATATTTTGACGGTGAACACTACGGTAGCGTGTTTCAATTCGCTTGTGACGCTATCTCTTATCGAATAACCAAACTAATTCACTGTAAAATCATTAATTTGAAAAAGATATTAAATATTTTTTATACTGTAGAAATAAATATATGTACTTAAAAATATCTTGTGTGTCTGTGAGTTTCTTAAGCGTTTGTTAGGATATAGACTGTTAGGTTATTTTGATGTTAAAGTGACATGTGATTTGTATAAAAGCAAAATCCCAAATTATGAAAACTATGTGCAGGTACACATTCTTTTTTACGCCCAATAGGGTATTTTCTGATGCTAAAAATAGCTTGTGTCTCTCCCTCAGACCTACTAACTGTTTCTGAGTGATAATGGCTTCTACTTTCTAGGCGTTGTTAAAAAAATATTGTTAATATCTGAAGTTCTAAGCAGCGTATTAAGAAAAAACATGCACCGGTTTTTAAGTTAGACCTCCAGCAATACAACTGCGAAAACCGCATCAAATTTAATTCAGAAGTTTTTGCGTGACATGCGGATAAACATACCGACAGATAGACAGACAAAAATTCTAAAAATAATATTTTTGTCTTCTATTGGCCCTATGAAGACCCTCCATATATATTTTTTTCAAATATCTCCTAAGTACAGACATAAACCAGTTACAGATTTATGAAAGGTATAGATTATACATACAGACACAAGTAGCAGCGCCTACGCGGTCGTGACTCGGTCGGCGCGCGACAGACGGACAGACAGGCGACAGACGCGGGGCACGATGTATTACGGCGCTGCACGTGTATCGACGACGCATTTTAAAATTATTTCTAATACGAGTAATAATATCTAATACCTTTTTTTTAAATGTCCCCCGCGGCTTCCTCTACCTTATTTTTATGCCTCTGTTAGTTGATATTTAATGTTGCTACACATGAGTCGTAATGTGATTTTCAGATCCTTGTCCAATTCTAACGTGGTTCTTTTTCTTTAATTTCTACTTTTAGATCATAAGATTAACACAAAAAACTCTCTTTCTTATATAAATACCAACAGATTATTATTCAAAGCATTAGTTGCCTACATCATATTTATCTACAATGTAGAATGAGAGTCGAGAAACATTTTTGAGTAGACACTTGAAACTTTGTGACAGCTTGTACAATAGTGTAAAAAAACACAGATCTAGCTTGAAATAATTTCGTGTTCTACGGTTAGGTTCTGACTATGTATTGAGCGGGTATATCCGCCATTGAGCATTAGTCAAGTAGATGATTAAATTCCAATCAGTAGCAGTCCTACATTACCAGTACCTACGACTCCTACGAGTACCTACCTAACGAAGAGACTTATAAATAAAAGATATTTAGCATAACATAAGCAACTGGCTACGACTATAATAGCTATAAAAAATTACATATAATAAACATAAAACAAAGGTTGGTTTAAAAAATACACAGGGCCGGCCTAAGGCGAAAATGGCGAGTGTGCAAGCATTATATTAAGGATTTTCATGGAAAACATTATCGAGTTTTATTATCCTGTGTTGCCTGTTGGAAGCGCAAACGAAAAAAAAAACCGCATGGCTATACTTATTCCTAAAAAAAGGTCATCACGACCCCGTTCCGATGTGTTTCCACCTCCAGGCTATACGTATTCCTAAAAAAAAGGTCATCAGTGGTACATGAAAAAATGCTCCTAGGATAAAATTATGCCCCTTTTTATGCTCCAATTGTATGCTCTCCCAAAAAGCTCGAGTGTGCGGCTGCATACTTCGCACACCCTTAGGTCGGCCCTGAAAATACAGTGACGTATGTGACCCTAATAATATTTATATCGATAATAATGCAAATAATAAAATAATCAATAAAAATAATAAGCAACGTTAATATAAATTATTTAAAGCAAATTAGTGTTATAATTCTAATAACAGTAAATTACACAGAAAACAGAAATTAAACACAAAAACACACACAGAAAACGTAAATGATATTTTAATACTTTTTCACTCTATCGCAATTGTTGAAACAAATATAATTGTTTACTACTTAAATATTAACAATATATATTTTTGTTTACATATGCCGTGTGAAGTTCTAAACCCAGTTACAAATAGGATTAGTAAACAAAAGTGTGTCGACACCCCAGCGACGCGACGCGCGGCGACGCGTGGTCGGCTCTCCTGTAGACACGAGTTGTGGCGTTTTTATTCGCTACAAACAAATAATAATAGATGCCCGCAATCAGCTTGTATCATATAAATAATAAGTGGCTGTGTCCGTAACAAACAGGTTTATTTTTACCATTTTTTGTGCACCTGTACTAAAGACAAAAGGGCATAGCCATAGACTTGTGCCAATACTTTAAATGTTTCTATTCTAGAAAGTGTAATGTAGACTTGTATTCTACATATTACACATCGAGAATTTTTTCAAGTTTTTCGAGTAATATTAATTTACTGTCGGGGATATCTCTAAATACATTTAACCGAAATATTACATTGTACAATTATTGTTTGAAATTCATAAAATTTAAATTAAATAAAAAAATCTAATCCAGGCATAATTTAAAATTTTTTATCTCTTATTTGCTACTGATATGGAACTACGATTTTTATCATTTCAATAGTTAAAAATCATGTTTAGGACAAAACGATTTTTATTCGTATATGTATTTTAAAAGGTTTTACTTATATATATTGTATATATATTTAAATCAAATTCCAGTTTGATACGATTGTACCGTTTGAGTTATTATTACTTGTTACTCTTTTTGTATATAAACACAACAATTTTCATTCATTCATTACACATTTGTCATAATACAAGAAACGGTGTACCTACAACTTCTTCAAACGATCATCAAAAATTTTAGTTCACGTTTAGAATATTATTGAATACATGCTGGACCTGCGACAAGTCGCACGTTCAAAAGTTTCTATACATTCTGGGTTTCAAGTAATTTCAAAGTACTACCGCGTGTTACTTTTAAATATCTTCTTTCTAACAAAGAAAAGAATCGTAATATATTAGTATTTATAACAGTATATATATATATATATATATATATATATATATATATATATATATATATATATATATATATATATATATTCTTTGGTAGAGAATGCTTTAAGCATTAAGCCCGCCTTTTACACATTTTTTTTTTTGTCGCAGGGGAATCCATTTACGGATGATATCTAGGATGCCCGGGTCGGCAGTCCTACACCTATGTCGGACTCGGCACTTTGGGAGTGCAATACCGTACTAAACCCCTGCGGAGCCTTCAGCCGCTTTAATTGGAGAGTCCCGGATCTGCAGACAACAGGATCCCTCCAGCGACAGGCTGGCCTCGGCGAAAAGGCCAGACTTCTCCTCCATGGGGACTGCCGGCTCACGCCTTTTACACAATATGTACAATTATTGTACAAATCAATATTGTGTTGTGTAATAAAGTATTAATAAATCATAAATAAACAAAAATGAATAAAATCGGACTATGCGTTAAACAATTAAAAGTATGTAAACATTTTGACTTTCGTCCCTTCTATAACAAGGGAACTAGCTGTGCGCGATTTCGTGATATAAAGTACCCTTAGGTCTCACGACGTTCTAAGCCGAGATGCGGTCTCGCTAGGAGACATCCTTAGCACGAACGTCCATTCTGAGCCCTAGTAGGGGCTCCCAATTTTCACGGCCGGGTCTCAGTACTTGGCTCCCTCACCGGTGACGCTGTAAAGGCCGCTAGAGCCAATAAACATTTCGAATAAAAAAAAAGCTAGTATGAGCTCTAATCATGCTCGGTTTCGTTTCAATTTATTCAGTAGTTTTGGCGTGATGCGTAGCCAAGATACCACGGAAGACTACTTCCGTGCAAGATACAGACAGGCAGACAAAAAGGAAAAAAAATACATTTTTGACTTCAGCGTCGATTATAGAGTGTCTTCCAAAATATTTCAATATATCTGCAGTTTTGTTATAAGATGGCAATGTAGTAAGTATTATGGTAGTCGCCCGAAACGGTAAAAAAAGACAGGGCATAATAATAGGTAAATAAATTTTAAATATTATTATTGTCCGAACAACATGGCAAAGAAAACTCACGAAACAAAAGATACGAAACAAAGCAACTAGTTAGTTTTAGTTTAGTTACTGTGTTATTATTTCCTATTGTTAAGTTCGTAAAAAAATGTCTAACCACAGAATTGACTATTCCTAAAAGTAGGTTTTGAAAAAAAAAAAACTTTTAATATGTAGAGCAAAGCGTATTCAGTCATGCAAACATTAAATTCGCAGGTAAAAACAAAACAGCAGGGGTGCTGCTATTACAATTATTATAATGGTAAAAAATAGGATGTATCATGTTTGTCGTCGTTAATTTGAGTTCGCGAGTGTACCCATGGCTCTTGCAACAGTGTCAAAATACTGGAAACTCAAAATTGCTAACGACTAATAAGGTAAATATTCCGTTTTACGTATCAATAACTTCATAATAGTTGTTTTTGACAACAACACAGGTGAAGTCGTACCATAATAGCGATATATTGGTACTGCAATGAAAATAAACAGTTATAGCAAAAACTTAGATAATAAATACTGAATCTGGTTGATAAGATTTTTTAAAGTTCGTTGTTTAAACATTGTGGAAAAAAAGTTGCATCCATTGCAACACTTTTTTCAATGTTTTTAGTGAATTATCTTTATATTTCATATATTTACTAACGTATAAAAATTAAGTAAAAAATTGAGAGAAAAGTTACATCAGCGTTACCAACTCTACCAACTTTTAGGTAGATCTACCAACTTTTAGAATTTTTCTTCAAATGTGAAACTACTTTTTTTTTAACAGAAAATTCAAAATTGCATTTCAGTTTCCGGCCCTCATTGTCAAGTAAATTATGTTACATTGATCTCTTCAATCCATAATATGCATTGATTTTTTTTATGAATATTGTCCATTTTTAGTGAGTATTCATTTTTTTAGATCTACCTACTTTTCGAATTGAAGGTGGTTGGAAACTACCAACTTTTGAAATTGTATCAGCCTATTCGATAAAATTCGAGTTGGTAACACTGAGTTACATAGTTTTTTGGCTAGTGCATTTCTCATATTGTTTATTAGTAATATGTATCATTGCGAAGCTAGGGTAGGTTGCTATTAAAAAACGAAAAAATGGGGTGTGTGTGAGTTCCGAAATACAGTACAATACCATATATGGTACGAAAATGTGACGATAGTAGTGTGACGATTTTTGATTTTAACATCTATAAGATTTTTCCCATGCGTCGATATAAAAGTTTCATTTCAAAAAAACCAATACAAAACAAAATCGCTAGGAATTTACAATATTTGTCTTACTGTATATTAAAGGTCGATGATCACTAAATAACACATTTCACGGTACCTAATATAGCTTGCAACAAAGAGTGGGTGCTTTTGTTGTACCACGAACCACACCAAACCACATTAAATCAAAATCTACTCTATTCCAGGAGGCTTTAAAAGCACTTCTCAAACGTCATTGTACAATATTGTATTTAAATTTTTTCTGGACCGTTGGCTCAGATAGCAGTGACCCTGCTTTCTGTTCACTGGTTGTATGTTCGATTCCCGTAAAAAAATAAAAAAATCGCTTGGAATGTACAATATTTGTCTTACTGTATAGATATAAAAGGTCGATGAATTTAATTAATTAAAAATTATACACATCTGAATCCTTAATTTAAAATTGAATCTAACCTCTACGTTCTAGAAACCACTACTAAAACTCGTATGAAACCGCGGTAACAAACTAGTAACAAATGTATTGTATATTTTTTGACTCTAGTCCAAAGAAGACGAGACAGGATTTTTAAAAGCGTATTGTTTATAAGTTTATACATATTACCTACGATCAGGCGACAGACGGGCGCGCGGTGAACTGGACTCAGAGGAACTGTAAGTACTCATGTACTCGTAATCCCAACGTTAATAGGTTTAATGGAATCGAATTATATTCGGATGCTGATGAAGGTTTTTAATGGTAATGACTTCAGTTTTTAAAAGTTAATGAGAAATAAAAAAAAAGTGCTAATTTGAGTAAAAATATATAAAAAATTGACGACGTGTTGGCGCAGTGGCACAGTTGGGTTTTTTGCGCTAGCAGTCGCGGGTTCAACCCCGCACGTGACAAATATCTGTATAGGCCATACGGATATTTGTCGTGGTCTGCGCGTTTGTACTCGTGTGTTGTGTGTGTTTCCGGACCCCCGACATAGGATAAACATCCTACTGGGGGCCGTTGAGTGTGAGACGCTTATTATTATTGTTTATTATGATTATGTATTAAAAAGTAAAAATTAATATTAAACGTGGATTTAAATGACATTAATTTACTTAAAAAATAATTGAGTCAACTTTAATTATAGACTGATCCATTCCATATTTAGATTATCGAGATTAAACAAACAAACAAACCATTTCAACATCTTGTATTAAGGCCTGTTTCACCGGGTGATGATAAAGTTTATCTCGCACATAAGTTCCTGATAGGCTTCAGCTGAAGGTAAAACAGGACTTTAACCTCAACTAATAATAACAGTTACGGCTTTTGGCTTCACCAACGTTCCTAGGTACTTTAATGAATTCACTCCCAAAAACCCTAAAAGGTGAAATAAACGAAATTATAAACATAGACTCAAAAACTACTTTTTGAAGCAATCTGTAGAGATGTCGGTTCTGCTGGTGGTAACGTTGATGCGATGGTCGGATCAAGTCCATCTTTATATTTAGACTACATTCTAATTTATAAATATATATTATATAATTTTTAAATTGTATATTATTATACTGTTCTCTTATATTTACGCGAATTTTACTCATTTAATTAAAAGTCTAGATCGTGGTGGATCGTGGTGGTGGACCACCTGTCCCCCGAGACCATGGACGCTGTAAAGGGTCCGAAACGTCGGGACATACGAGTAATTCAATTGAAAAATCGTTGAACTGTAAAGTTTTTTAAGCAAATAAACGCGATAAAATCCGATCTAGACTTTTAATTAAATGTATATTAGGTATTACCTACGTATAGTTTAAGTACAGTGAACAGTAAAACTAACTTTTGTTTATGGGGCATTGCATATCTATTTATTATTATTTATTTAATACTTTATTACACACATAAATGAATTAACATTGTAATATATTTACAGCAAATGTGCAATGGTGGCCTTATCACTAAAAGCGATTTCAACCATGAGTATAGGATATCTGGATACAAAGCAGTTGATGCGTAAAGTACTAGTATCATACATACTAAGTTACATACTAAATAGTAGTTTAATATAAATATATAATACATACACACACATACACATACATGTGCAGATACATACATACATACATACATACATACATACATACATACATACATACATACATACATACATATATACATACATACATACATACTTAATACACAATATAATAACCGTAAATTATTGAGATAAAGCGTTGAGTAGGCTATGCATTTTGTGTTAGATAATGCTGTTTAACACGACGTTTAAATATATCAACTGATTCAGATCGTCTAATATCATCCGGTAGCGCATTCCAAAGTTTCACTGTCTTAACAGTGAAAGATTCACTATAACATTTTGTTCGATTCAGAGGCAACTCGAGTAGATTGTTATTTTGGGACCGAAGGTGATGTGGGATTAGGGAGTTTGAGCCCAAGAACCTAAATCGTTCCTTGAGATATAGAGGGGTATCAGGATTATAAAGGATATTATAAAGGAGAGAGAGAGTGTGTAAATGACGTCGCTGTCGTATTGTTAACCACTCAAGTTGTGTTCGGTATTGCGTAATGTGATCATACTTTTTCAAGCCGAAAATGAATCGTATTATAAGATTCTGTAGGCGCTCAAGTTTATTGATCAATTGCTGAGATAAGTCCAGGTTACAGGAGTCAGCATAATCGAGTATAGGCAGAAGAAGGGTGTGAGCCAGAGATATTTTAGTTTTTGTTGGCAGTAGATTTTTCCACCTTCTTAGTCCACCAATAGCACAAAAGATCTTACGGCTTAGTTCAGTAATGTGGGGCACCCAGGACAAAGTACTATCCATCAAGATACCCAAGTTCTTTACCGATCCACAATACTCCAAACAAACACCATCAAATAGAATTGAAGGAAGAAGAGGAAAGTCAATTTTTTTTCAAAATTCTATATTATATTTTAGTGTATAAATAAATAAATAAAATAATCGCATTATTCTTTTGCGAAGTAAGTAGTAAGTAAGTAGTTAACTTACTATTAGTCACAAACTTATCATGCAATCGATACGAAGTTCTTACGAAAAATGTAAATAATAACGAGGTATACATTGTAAATGGGCATAATTGAGTCATGAATTCAATATGTTTGATGAATAGTTAAAAAATATAAAAATAGCACTAAAGTTGTGGAGCGGTCGGCGGGTCGTCGCGCCGGCGCCGCTCGTCGGCCGACACTGCGCCGCGCCGTTGTCGACCTGCTGCGGCCATTGCATGAGCGATGACAAATATTTAATAAAAATGCATAGCTGTCATACTAAGCTTCTCAATATAGTGTAATCAACGTTTTTTTTTATTTTTTTTAAGTTTTAGCAAATATATTTAAGCTGTGGATGTTTTTGTATACCTATATGTATTTACTTATGATTGTATACATTTATGTATTTCTTATATATTTACTTTCTTTCCGCTTTATTTGCACGTCCTTTGTCCAAAGGTTATCTGAAAGAGATTGCTCTTTAAGCCGACGCCGTTAAAATCACCTTTTATACTATTATTAGTTTTCTTTTTTTTATTTGTATGTGTATTTTAGTGTATAATAAACAATATAAAAGATATTTATCAAACATTGAGGTATAATGTACGTTACGTTAGTACATATTACTTCAATGGGTACGTTCGCAGGCCCTCTTCTAATTGATAATTCATCACTTTTATAGGATTTTTTAATCTATGCATTCCATAGACCACATGCGCGGAATGATACTTCTTTAATCAAAAACTGAATTTAACTGTCAAACTTTAGTAAATAATTGTTTGCTATTGTTCATAAAAGGTAAACAAAATTATCTTCTTACATTTATTCACTACTTATTATTTTAATTAAAAACTGATAAATAAAAAACTATTACGCATGTCCCATTTCCGTTTCCGCGCCTGTGGTCTGTGGAATGCATAGATTAAAAAATCCTCTAAAAGTGATGAATTATCAATTAGAAGAGGGCGCGCGAACGTACCCACTGTTATCAAATAAACCATTTGAGACTTTTAAAAAAATATTCAATTAATTCACTCAAAGTTACTTGAAAGATAAAACGATAATTTGAGATAGAAAAAAAATATTAATAGCGATAGTTTTAAACAATGAACTCTGATGAATACTGATGAGTGATGACTAATGTTTTTATACAAAAGAACAATTTAAGCCCACCAGCAATAGGATATCATTGTCGATAGATATGTAGATGTTTACCTGTGTATTAGAAATTTCTTAGCGCCACAAGCTGTATTAGTCATAAATATAGTATGTTTAAAAACCTATTCTGAACTGAAAATTGCAGTCCTAAAATAGAGAGATTACTGTCTATTAATTCTATTATAGTGAATGAAATAAAATGAATGAAGTTTTAAAGTTAGTTAAAAATAAAATCATTTCTTTTTCATTATTATAGTTGCATCACCATACCATAGTAGCGTCTATATCTTAAGCCGACTTAAAAAAGGGATTTCTTAATGACATTTTTTTGTGTGTATGTTATACGAAATCTGAACTTATTATAACTGATTTCTATAATAATTTTATTTGAATTGATTATTCTCCATCCAGGTTGATAACATTTAATGAAAATGTCCACCTCTAATGACGGAAAATCAATCAATCAATCGAAACGATACCGCACCCAAATATTATGTACAATATGTCTAGGAATAAAAACCATACTTGTCGATAAAAACAAGTAAGATCGATGTAGGTATAAAATAAATATAAACATCGAAGTGTATTTGGTCCCATTGGACGCGTGGCGTGCAAAAATATTTCGCTATGCCCTTGGAGCGTCATAAAAAGAAAAAAAAGAAAAAAAATTTCATGTACAACTATTAAAATATAAGTGTAATTACAAATGCAATAAATTAACATTTACGTTACATTACAATTTTATTCCAGTCAATTTACGTAAAAGAATAAAAGTATCCTATCTCTAACTTCATGGCCCGCCTGTCCAAGTATGAATGCTTGAGATGCATCCAGGAATGCCTCCGATATAAATTAGGGGATCACTTATTGATCTTCCCCTTGTCTATTGGGCATTTCCGTGTCTTCAATGTTGGCGGAAGTCAAGGGCGAGTTGGGGGATCGGTTGTTCATCGGCGCCTAACTGTCATTAAAGGGTCCTTTGATATTTACATAATATTTCAAAGTATCTCTGATGTTCTGAAGATTTATTTTGTTTGTTTCGTTATCTAGTATTATTTACTAATGGTACAGACGCAAAGGCGTCTCTGTTATGTAGCGTTTATGAAATTATTGGACAAGATTTTCCCCCTTGCAACATTCATTAAAATATTGTAAATAAAACGAGTATCTTTTGTTTATAAATAAGTTCTCTTATAGAACAAGACAATATAAAAGCAAGATATGTGTATCGTTTTTTTTAATAAAAGTAATTGCGTTAAATTAATTACATTTTATTAATTAATACGAAATTAGCAAATTTAAACATAAAATCTAAATATCTCAAATCTTTTATTCTGTAACAAAGAAAGAAGAGTCGAAAAAAATTATTATAATTTTAAAATTTGTGTATTCCAAATTGCATTTGTTTTTTAAACGAACACAGTGTTTAACCGGTCTTCATTTTCGTTTCACAAACATTTAAGATAAATACCCTACATGTCAGTGCCTCACATTAATATTAATCAACATTTTTATATATGGCATATCAGACTATCAAATGAACGTATCCAAATTGTTTTATTGTCGGGCATCATGTGAATGTGACAAGATGGCGCCTGAATTTGGCGCCAAACGTTGTCGTCACAGTGGCGCTGTCTTCGGCTCCTACGGATTTGGGGAAAATAAACAAAAATCAACCTTATTACAATGATTTAATGTTGTAATTTGCATAATTACGTTAGTGACGGTGTTATGCGCTCGCTCGCCTCTAGACGTAAACAGTTGTTTAGCTTTCAGTTCATTCGTATATTCACGGCTGATTGATTGATTTTGTTCACTCGGTTAAGATGTTGTTTAATAAAATTATGTCCTAATATTAGTACCTATGTTGTTTATTTCAATATACCTTACAATACCATTCGGTACTCCGTAATCATATCGTCGAATGGATCGCGTATTATTATCATTCTTGTTTCGTTGGTCAATTTCGTAAAAAAATTGCCAAGTAAGATTTTAAGAAGATTTTAATTATAATTTTTAGTAAGATTTTAACAAAGCGTTCCGAAACACCAGCATATTAAACATCTTGTATGTACTGTATCAGCCTGTAAACCACCCACTGCTGAGCGAAGGCCTCTTCTCCATATAGTAGAAGGGTTGGAGCTTAATCCACCACGCTGTTCCACTGCGGGTTGGCGAATAACTTCCCTACCATAACTAACGATCGTTATCAGGTGTTTATGATATCAACCAGGACCGACGGCTTTACGTGCTCTTCGAGGCACGGCGGGGAGACCCACAAGGGCATACGCCCAGACCGGAAACAAATATTTGTACAAATACAAATATCCGTCCCGAGCGGGAATCGAAGCCGCGACCGCCGGCGCGCGGCTTTTTTTTAAACATCTTCACATTCATTTTTATTATTTGTCATTAGTAGCGGACATAGTGTTTCTACTATGTTCACTACTGTGGGTTTCACTGAATGTGTTCTGTGCTTTCAACTGTCTTACAATGACGGTTCCAAATACAGAGCACTGGAGATGTAACGGCCGGACACGAGTCTTCGTCATAGGGTTCTAATGGTGTCCTAAAATATAATATAACCTATTACAAACATTATAATAATAATAAATCTTTATTATACACCAAAAATAAACAATATTTCAAAAAAAAAGGAAATAAGTAGGAACAAAAGGCGGCGTTATCGCTAACGAGCGATACCTAGTAGATAGTCAATGAAAAAAAATCTTATAAGGAATGTTGATTTTACTGTAAAAGTCCGCCAATAAAACAACAGTTTATCTTTATTAAACAAAAGATTTTAATAGAGTTAATAAAAAGTTACATATTAATATTTTAAAATACTTAATGATTTAAAGGAATAATTTATTATTTTCGTGCATTCACAGCGATAAATCAGAAAAAAAAGTAAATAAATATGTATGCAATTTAGTTTCTTATTATATAGCAAAATCATCTAAATTCTAAAGTATAAAAATTGTATACTTCACTTATAGACTAATTTACTACATGTATAGATAAAAAAATTGTATATTTTTATAAGCAATTCCCGAAAGTTAGTAAAAAAAAAAGAGTTAATACTTCTAAATTCATTAAAACAAAATACGAAAACATATATCGCTCATTTGGAGCGACAGTGACACAAATGCAAATTAGTTAACTTTACACCAGATCAGAATAAAGATTATGTCATAGTTCAAAAGAAGATTCTGAAGCATTACTACGGCTAATTATTATTTTAAAATTGTTTTACTATAGCTGGACATTGTGGCATTTTCACTACCAACGCAGATGTTTATGCATAGTATTTTAGCATTAATAAGTCATTTTCGCGTATTTTTGCAAATGTGTCACTGTCGCTGCAAATGAACGATATTATAAGTAACAGACACTAAAATGAATTAATGTAAATAAACAGTTTGAACAATTTACTCTAAAATATTACAAAATGAGGAAAAAAAATGTCATACTTGTCACAAAAAAAGAAACTAAAAGAGGCAACGTCGTCGTTCACGAGTCGTAAGATACTTCTTAATTTTTTTTTTAAGCATAAGGCAGGTTGTTCAAGAATATGTTTTCCTGCTTTTTTGAATATATCACTATATGCGATGACCATTTTATTAATAAGAGCGGCCCTATCCAAATTACTTCTAGAAAATCGTTGCCTAAAAGTTTGCTTCTTACTTCTTAATGCAGCTTCTAACGTTAAGCCTTGACATTGACAATTCTACTTTGCGCAACAGCACAATTTAGCCTATATTATATATTTTGTAATAGATGCATGAAATTTGACAAACATTGTAAAGTATATAGAAATCTGCTCAAATTTATTATTATTATTAGAATGCGCATTGTAAACTGTAAACCAATTTTAAGCTTCAAATATGAATAGAATAAAGTTAAGATGCCAAACTGAATGCGTATTTAGCATTCCGACAGAACGCTGCGTTGCACTAATAGTTGCACTAATAGAACAAAGCGACATTCTACTGCAGTGTGCGACGGTAATATACGCTTTGACATATCTGAGCATAGGCATACCAATTTATTTGGAAAATATAAGAAATGATTGTAATAAATAAAATTCGATCCTTTAAATTACGTTTAGCTCTAACAAAACGACATAGCGACACCATTTGAAAACAGCCACACCATTTCCACTCCAGACTGATAAATACTTAGATAAGGTACATTCCACAGATCTGCAGCACAACGGATACTGATGCGACTGCTCTAATCAAATCGCAAATCTTTTCCGAGAACTACAAAGATTTTTATTGTGTCAAAATCTTCTTCTTCGATATTAAATACGGATATATAAATAAATATATCCTCACGCTCTAATTAAAATGAAACGAAATATAAACGTTTTATCAAAACAACGAATATCGAAGAGAAATGAATAATTCAGCGAGAGGCAGCGTGATTTATTACCTGTCGATTGATCCGTGAATCCGTGATGAAGAACCAAACGCATCAATCAGATTCATTTTAATAATATCGTGAATTTTGAATAAATAAAATTCACTTTATACAATACTTGTTGTTGCCCGAGACTTCGTCCGCGTTGATGTATTCCCTTATGTTAGTTATGAATATGTTAACTATAGAAGCCGTTTATTTTGAAGGATAAGAAGTAATCTGTGGCACTCTTACCTCTAAACTACCAGTGCCAACTGTGCAAAATATCATGTTGATCCCTTGCTGTAAAGTAGAAATACATCTATCCCACGGAACCGTACATCTTTCCGGGATAAAAACTACCTCTCTGCTGTGTGTGTTGGACTATATACGGTCCGGACGGACGAACGGATCCGGATGGTCCGGACGGACCTATCTTCGTGCCAAAAGCCAAAGATCCGTTCAGTAGTTCTAACATGATTCAGTAATCCATCCATCCAAACTTTCGCATTGATAATCGTAGCCACCTATGTTGTCAAACAAAAATATATTGTTGCGAGCGGTCTCCACAGACGTCTTGCCCGAAAAAAATTGGCAGCGTCACCTGCTGTGCGAATTGTTAATCAAATGATGATATACATGGAGAAGAAGCTTTCGATCAGCAGTGGGTTGTTTACATGCTGATACAATACAGTACAGTACAGAGTTATGTATTGGCGAATTTTTTATAGAGTAACTGTTGAGTTTTTTTTTTTCTGATTCCTCTCAGCAGAATCCACATTCCGAATCGATGGTAGCTTCACGTTAACTATGGTTAATTAATTTAAAATATTATATACTGTGTAAAATGACAAATTAAAATTGCTCATTAGGCCTATTTGAATAAAGACATTTTTAATTTAAGTTGAGTAACTTTAAAATTTGCAAAAATCTCAAATTATACAAACTTTCATCCCCTATTTTATTTTCTTAGGGAACTTTCTTTAAGAGTGAAAATATTACAATACTAAAAACGCCGGAACACGTGTAATTTTTTTTTTCTTATCATAAGCCAAAACAAATAAACTTCAATGAAATATCATATCATAATACTCAAACGAAAAAGCAAATTGAACGATTGAAATTAACTTGAAACTCGTCACAAAGAGCATCCTCATTTTTTTTCTTTATCCATCATCAGACCCTGGTCATCATCCGTACACGAGACAATCATAGAGGCAAGTACGATGAGCTCAAAGGCCATAAATGTAAGTACTATAGATTATTTGTCACTCATTAGTATTAATGTACCATGAAAATACAAAATTTTTAATCGATCGAAAGTTTCTGACATGCCTTATTCACCTGTAAATTAAACGATGATCTTCAAACTGCTGGACAGGTTTTCAATAGGAGTCTTTGAAAAAAATATATACCAAATTAGTTTTCCGTTTGGGAGCTACGATACTACGATGATAGAGATACATACATCATACTTATAACACCCTTCATATTTATAACATACTAGCTTCTGCTCGTTGCTTCGCCCGCATGGATGTCGGTTATCGCGACCAAAAAAAAAAGGTATCCTATATTAATTCTAATACCATATATAGTTTTCGCGTGAAATCGTAACAAACAAACTTACTTTCGCATTTATATACTAGACTAGTACTAGTAACTAGTATGATACATTTCAGCACAGAACATCCCTCCATTTGTCGAGGGTTAAAAAACCCGAAATACAACCTTAATACAACAGTAGTTGTTCAAAGATTACGAAGGTAAATGTCAAGATGAGCTTGTTTTTAAAATAAATTGATGTTAAATTGACTATTATATCAGTCTTAGACCCCGTTCAGATGACAAGCGCTTAACGCGCGTTATGATAACGCGCGCTTACAACTACATACATTTTATTCAGGCCGCACACATGCTAACGCGCGTTTAACGCATGCATGTGTACGGCCGTACGTACGGCATGTGTAGTTGTAAGCGCGCGTTATCATAACGCGCGTTAAGCGCTTGTCATCTGAACGGGGTCTTAGAGCAGATTGATAAAATGATAAGCCTTTAACAGTTCAGATAAAATCAGTATCAATAAAAAAATCTCGCTTGAATATATAATATGAAAGTTTAATTACAAGGAATCCTAAGACTATCATCCTAGACAGCTTTAAAAGAGGAGTAAATACCTTTGTTTGAGAGCGTAATATTATATAAGTTTAATTTAATGAATATCAACTTGTTCTTTTTGTTTGTCTAAACTTACGATTATAAGTGAGTTAATTTTATTGAAATATTCCTATAATTGATATCAAAAATGTTTTGATTTACATTATTTACCCTGTTAATGTAAATATATCATACACGATGTAGTTGTGTCAAAGTGAAAATTCAGTAGTTATCTGGAGGCGACCGGACGCCTCGGCGCGGCGGCCGGCGACACGGCGGCACGGCGCCGCGGCGCCCGGCCACCGGCTGCCAATCCCGAACAGGTACTAATACTGGATTCTACCGACCGTTGAAAATTATTTCATATCCTTATTAATAAGCGTCTCATATCTCTAATATTGTTCTTTACATGTAACTAGCAGCCTTAACTTTAGTTTGAGACATGTCTGCCAGTAGGTCGTTAACGGACAAAGGACGTAATGAAAAAAAAAACTTTCATTGTTTTATTATCTGTCTATATAGTTTGTTTGCCTAAAAAGGTTAATGATGCATGATCGATGATTGTAACAGGTAAAGGTTCTCATTTGTAAAGAAGGATTGCTATTTATATTAATATAAAGAATTTAAAAAAAAAAAACAATACGGAATCATACCAGCCAGAATCAGAACTCAGAGGCATGTACCAAAGCCATTTAAGTACGATATTTGTAACATAATCACATGTAATTATACAAAAATTATTTTTCTTTTACAAATATTACAATAATTCATTTATTATTTTATTTTTTAAATAAATGATTGAGAATTTGTTAAAAATGACTTCGAAAATACAAAGAGCCAGTCGCTATGAATAGACATCAACGTGGTTCGAGGCTCGCTTGAGATTCAGCAACCTTGTTCAGCAAAATATATTATTTATACGTGATTTAATTATTATTAATGTTATTATATTTTCCTTATAGTTTTTGATACATTACATTTACCTGATTTTTAAGTCTTAAACTAGTATTACTTATCTCAAGAATGGTCAAATGCACTATGTTAATTATTTGGTTACTAAATAATGCTTTTTATACTTTTATTATTCTGATCTTAATTTAAATTTAAAACACTAGTTACTAAAACTTATTTAATAATTAATTAATTTATACGATGTTATTGTTGTTTTTATTATCTATAAGCTGTAGCCGGCACTTCGTCCGTGATTACCCATTTTTATTTTCATCCCCCCATCCGAAGCCAGTGTCCTAAGCTCGTAGCATGGACTCGGATCATGCAAACTATCGTTCAAATCCATTCAGAAGTTTCTCCGAAACCTTTTATACGCACCCAAGATACAGATAGACAGACAGACAGAATTAAAAAAATACAGCTTAGGCTTCAGTATTGATTATAGAATACCCGCCAAAAATAATTTTCGAAATAACTTGAATGTACATAATGGCTCCTGCTCCTGTCCGAAATATATGAGCGAAACTAATTGTAAGCTAATAAGATTTAAATATATATATATTAAGTTTTATTATAATTAAAGACAATTTTTATATATAACATAATTACACTAATAATGAACTACTGACTGGTTAACGATCTACAGTACGCGCGCGAGTTCATGTCCATCGGGGCCTGAGGTGAAGGGCGGGAGCAGCGCGCCCCGCCTCGCCGAATTCGTCCGAAATCGAGTGTTGTCCGTTGACGGTGACGCGTGCTTGTCGATACTAAAAACTATTGACCGCTATTGTATTATTTTTTTTTTACGAAACCATGAGTACTTCGCCTTCAACAATTTCAAATAGAAAAAAACTTTTATAATACATAAGCATGATAAGGCCGCCATTGCACATTTACTGTAAATTTTTTTTCTTCAATGCTATTATTTAATAACGTGTGTAATAAAGTATTAAATAAAAATAAATAAATAAATAAATATTTAATTACTTAAAGTTGCAATAAATATGGAATAGATATTATGGTTGACCAAATGAGATTATCGATATCGACATTATGATAGGTCACAGAACTACCGCATTCCTCAGGATGGACATGAACTCGCGCGCGTACTGTAGTCTAAATCTAAGCTAGCTGAAATATGTAGGTCTAAAAGCTTTAAGCTCTAGAAGCATTTACTTTTGAACAATAGTTTCTTTTATAGGTAATTTGGGAAATTCGATTTTGTTGTCGGCTTACAAAAGCCGTGTCTATTGTCAGAGAAAAATAATCCCGACCTCCTTGCCGAAATGTCGTAAACGGCGACTAAGGCTTTAATTGTGTTCAACTATGAACCAACCGGGATGGTGATTGGCAGCAGCGTCATCATATCCTTTTTTTTTTTGGCGGGAAATAATGTAATTCCTTCCGTCCTTACAAGGCGGACCACGAGTATCGCGTACGTTGCTCTGTAGCCCGCAGGCGGCAGCCCCATCGGGCACTCCCTCTTGTGCGACACCCCATGCACTTGGGCATCGCTACTTCGCGGCAGGCTATTTTGGCGGACGGTGGACAATCAGCGTCATCATATCCTGACGCAACACATTGCGCTCGCCCACTCACCTGCCAAGCGTGGCGAGTATTGGTATACTCTCCCAAAATTACCAGCAATACAGACCACAGGCGGTCGCTTTGGAAGTCGATGGGAGATGCTTACTTTCAGCAGTAGACACCCAATGTCTGTCATGATAATTTCTTCGCAATTCGATAGTCAGAACTTATTCAGACAGTTTTTTATAGTAGTCACATTAATAAGGTACGATAAACTTCAGTAGTTCTGAGTTTTGTTTTGATTTCGTACATTATTGTCAAAAAAAAAATCGTTTATTAAATGTTATAAATTTTTTCATGTTTGACTAAAACATGAAAAAAAATTATTTATATATTACGTAAAAAAGAATAAATACTTGTTAAATTTGTTGTTAAACATAATTAATTGTATAACATATATAATTAATCTGAACGGAACTAAAAAAAAAAGTTCGTCCCAACTCCGGACCGCTCCAACTCTCCAACAGGCTTTATTGTGGAAGCCCCTCTTTAGCGGATGTGGAGGCCCCTCTTTTGTGGATGTGGGGGCCCCTCTTATGTAGGGGAGTAGCCCCGCTTGCCCTCCCATAAATCCGGCCCTGGAAGAAGGGTTGCAACTTAATCCACTTCGCTGCTCTGCTACGGGTTGCCTGCCGGATGATTTCCCTATCATGAGTAGAAATCGTTATCAGTCGTCTGTGATAATTAATCGGTGAACCGAAACCGACGGTTATACATTCTCTCCGAGGTACGGTGGAAGGACAAACACCCAGACCAGAAACAAATGTTGGCAAATATATAAATATCTGTCCCAAGCGTGAATCGAGCCCGTGACCGCCGGCATCGAGGCGACTACTCGCACCACTACACCAGAACAGTTGTCATTAATCACTATCGCCTATTTTTCACTCTCACTTTATTTATTTTTTTTAATTCGACTTTTATTTTGCTGAATCAACTCAATTTCAAGTTAATTTGATTTTCAAGGAAATACAATTTTCAAATGGTCACACGATTAGTAAAACACATCAAAATAATCATAATTATTATTAATGTCATATTTGTTAACGATTCTTAGAAAATAGCTATAATTATAATTAATGATTTTTATATATAAATGCTCCTTGGGGGCCGTCCATAAATTACGTTAAGTGTTAGGGGTGGGAGGGGGTCGAGGTAAATCTCACAAAATCTCACGTTTCTCGGCAAATATCACGTAATTTTTTTTCCTCATTAAAAATGTGCTGATCCCTTTTTTTTCACCAAGGGGGGGAAGGGGGGCCAAAATTGTCTCGCGTAATTTATGGACGACCCCTTGTATTTCATGACGTATTAGGTATCAGTGTGTATGAATATTTAAATAATTATTAATTATCTATATTTATTTCCATCTTAACAATCTAGAAGCGTGTAATTTCTAGTCGGTTACGTTTAATTGGGGCATAACATACAATAATAAGTAGCTTTAGAATTATATTATAAAAAAAAATATTAAAAGAATGTGCGAAATATGTCTGAAGATAAAAATTTATGATGCTTAAAAATAATATATTTAACAAAATAAAGTCATCGCTAAGTCCTTGTGGAATATTTTAAACTATAAAATTTTATTGGTAATTAAAAGTAACTAGTTCCTAATAATAAAAAAAAACGAATAAAATTCCATTAATTATTTCCATGATGTTACGTTTCGATCGTAAAAATTAAGAATAAATATAATAAATTTTATTTTAAAGTCATTTGTCATAATAAATTCGATATCGTGTTTCATTCATTCATCAATATTTATTAGCGAGTATAAAATTTTAAATCCCACATTAGTGTCAATCAGGATCATAATAGAGACACTAAGTTTGTAAAGAGATCGTTATGTTGTAAAAACTTTTTACAGCGACGCGAATAGCAACAATGTAAAGATTAGTCAATCAGAAAAATTAATTTGTTATAATTATCTTGCTTCCTATTATTAAAGTTAATTGAAATATAAACTTATATTACTTTAAGATTTATATATTTTTTAATTTTGTATTTTCTCTGTTTTGGGATAATGATCTCCGTTTCCAATAAGCGTTTATTATTTTATTAGTGATTACGTTTCCTTTTTATTAAAAAAAAAAAAAGAAAAAAAAAACTTCTATAACTTGTAATTATTATAATACTATATGTGATTTTTTACAATCTGTTATAGGCTAGTCGACAAGTTCAAAAACGTGTTAATTCTTGAAAGCTCCTAAAAATATGAGCGATGGCTCATTCGATTCGGAATGACATCTAGAAAAATGTATCGAAACTCGAAAGTACATAAAAACTGCAATTGTTATTAACAAATTAAGATGAAAAAGAGATAGCATTTAGTTTTTTGTCAATATTGATATTTTGAAAAAAGGTCCTTAAAGAGGAGGAAATTTCCAATAAAAAGTTTTCGACTCACGGAACTCTATCTATATTATTTATAATCATATTTTTAGGAGCTTTATCAAGAATTAACACGTTTGTGAACTTGTCGACTAGCCTATAACGCAAACAAAGCTACGAGCAGAATTTATTAGGAAAATGATCGCATAGAATCGTATACGCTACGCCACAGATAAAGCGTAATTCAGACTGAAACTTACCTCAGGCCTTCGAGTAGCCGAGTTTCATTCACAAATCCGCGGGCGCGCACATAAATACCACTGCACGGACAAATTCGCGCCATTCTCTATCCGTCGGTCAACACGCGTTGCTATATTGAATGCGATGTGAACACGACGATTTAATAATAAATATTATTTTTTAACTTACACGAACTTTGTGAACTGTGGATTTTAGTGTAATGTTCAGTAATCGAACTATTAAAACTTTCACGGGATGGCTTTAGGTGATTCGGGTATGGAGTCTGTAAATATAGTTGTAAAAGTTTTTCTTTTTTAATCAAATAACTATTAATTTTTTTTATTTGTTATATTTTTATCGCTTTCGGTGCTTACAAATTTATTTGGCATCGTTACACACATACACATTTATACAAAATTATTTAGCACAATAAATGTTTTTATTTTATTATTTTTGTTTTATTTTATTTCTGTGAAACTTTGAATTAATTTCACATTTTGTTACATTTATTAAGATTGTAAAATTTTATATCCATATTTTTTTTGGCAAATAAACATACATATTATGACAAACAGTGACACATTTTCAGCCAGTTACTGTACTTACCTACGTATTTTTCTTTAAAGCTTTAATTTTTTTTAATGCTTTCGTGAAAATGGTTTGTTTGCCGGTAAGTGTTGGCATTATTAGCTGACAATATTATCTATTCAGGGCCGTAAAATTATCGTTTTTGTTCCAATTTATCGTACAAATACAAAATTTTCAAACAGATAGTTGTCGACTGTAATTTTATACGCTTCCTGAAGAGCAGACGAAAAAAAAAAAGGTCATCGCGGGTACATGTCCACTGTATCTAATCTTAATTTTTACAACGTATAGACCGCTATATTAATTATTATCCAGCTAAATTAGGTGTTTAGCAACTCATAAAATAAATACGAGAGGGCAGCATAAGTAGTTACAATTTCTATTTCGAGGAGAACATTTGAACAGAAAAAAAAAATCGCAACATTATCTTGTGCATGTTGGATTATCGTACAATTTCGACACCTCTATGTTCGATCGTACCAAGTGCTAAATTATGTGATTTGCACGATAAGTATGTGACGAATGCTAACGTGGTTACCGGCCAGTAACCTAAACTATGTAATTAATACAAACTGTCCCTTTACTTGTAATATTTTTCCGACATATTACTTTAATATTTGAAGCAATCCACCTAAAAAAAACTGCATTATTACAATTTAAGTTTAGACAATAATTGTTACACAATATTAATAAAGATTAAGTTATTATATTATTGTTTCACTAATTTATTTTGTATGTTGTAGTTATAATATTAATTGAATTTCGGTTTATTTTATTTTGTATATTAATTGTAATTTATTATTGTTATGAAATTATTTAATTATGATGAATAACTTATTTAGATATTAGATTATGTGTATACATAAGGTATTTTTTATATACAGAAAAAAAACAATAATTAAAGGAAATATTAATTATTTCATTGTTAGTTAAATGGTTAAATTAATTTAATTACAAAACTATTTGAATAATAAGATGTAAACATAAGTCGTCACAAGATTGTGTTATTTTTATTTAAATATAGGTACTCTTATATTTACGTTATTTTATTTTTTTTAAAAGCTTGTTATATATTATTATTTACAGTGCCGGATTAACCAATAGGCAGAGTAGGCAATTGCCAAGCGACAAGGAGAAAAAAAAGTTATTATTATATTTTTTAGGTATTCGGATAGGGTACGAAGGAAAATGTTATGTCATACTGAAGGGCGGATGCAGAGACATGATACTTACAACTATCATGTCTCTGGGCGGATGACCGTTTTTTTTTTTTTTTTTTTTTTTTTTTTTTTATTTATTTTTTTTTTTTTTTTTTTCGTCGTCCGAAAATGGAACCGATAACAATGGAATAAAACAATGGAACCGATAACTGGGCTAGTTCCAGGTAAAGTACGTTACGACTTACCACTTACCATCAGGTGGAACGTCTGCCAGTTTGCCTATTCACTTAACATTAAAAACAAAAGTAAAAAAAAGGGGCCCCGAGTATAGCATTGCCTAGTGTCCCTGACAGGGTTAATCCGGCTCTGATTATTTATCATTTAATAATTTCAAGAAAGTTCTTGCTCTTATCGTTAGCGTTACTATTTAACTACTTTTAAACAGCGCCATCTATGAATATATAGCTGAACTTATTCGACCTCGCTACTATCGCTGTTTGGGGTATTAGCTTTCGAATAATTTTAATGGTATTTCAAATTCCTTCATTTTTACCACATAAAAGACAAAATGGTAAAATTTTACATATATGTATGCGAGTTACATAAAAAAATCAAAAAACCTTCAATGTAGCAATTAATGGCTATAACTTTAAGCAGATTGTCTTTTGTGAGAATAAAGAAAGTTAATATTTATTTAAAAGTCTTAAATCGGATTTTATCACGTTTATTTGTTTTAAAAACTTTACAGTTTAACAATTTTTAATTACATTAAATTATTTCCCGACGTTTCGGACCCTTTACAGCGTCCATGATCTCGGGGGACTGAGGTGGTGGGTGTCCGAATAATTTCCGAATAATTATATACGCTGCAAAGGGTCCGAAACGTCGGGAAATAATTTAATTTAATTAAAATTCGTTAAACTGTAAAGTTTTTAAAACAAATAAACGCGACAAAATTCGATTTAGACTTTTAATAGAAATGAGTGAAATTCGCGTAAATATAGGTTAATAATATTACCTTGCATGCCAAAGTGATGAATGTGTGTTACGTTACTACAATACATCTAGAGTAGGGGTGTGCGATAATTATCGATAATTCGTAACTACTCGATAATTTTTCATTCGATAATTATCGATAATTATCGATGTGTTTTTCGATAATTTTGAATCGATAATTATCGATAATTTTTCATTCGATAATTATCGATAACTATCGATAAGTTTTCATTCGATAATTATCGATAATTTTTTGCGATCCGATAATTATCGATAATTTTGTGCCATCCGATAATTATCGATAATATTGTGGTATTCGATAATTATCGATAATTGTTTTTGGATTCGATAAGTATCGATAATTATGGTACGGTGGAGGACCGTTTTTTTTTAGGTATTCGTATAGGGTACGGAGGAAAATGTCCATACTGAAGGCCGGATGACCTTTTTTTTTTTTCGTCGTCCGAAAATTGAACCGATAATTATCGATAACTATCGTCAACTATCGATAATTTTTATCCGATAATTATCGATAACTGTCCCCAACTATCTATAACTTTTTATCCAATAATTACCGATAAGTGTTCATTCAATAATTATCGATAACTATCGATAACATAATACGATAATTATCGATAATAAAATTATCGATAATTTTTTCCCATGAACACCCCTAATCTAGAGCTGCAGAAATATCTTAACCATGTCTGGCAAATAAATAATAATCGTTTGTCTGGTAAACTTTACTTTGAATTTGTTTAATTGAATTACACAAACGTTATTGTATTAATTAATTAAAATTCTTAGAAATGTTAATTATTTATTCTTATTATATTCGGTCTTCGTGTTTAAAAATAAATTTATTTATTTAAAAAAAATAATTATGGTTTGATGTCATGTAGGTATATCTAATTTCCATATCGTTATTATGTCCTAAGAATATGTATATAACGTAATTAAAAAATAAATAAATATATTATATATAAATAAAAGATAAAATTCATGATGCAGTTTTACTTCAGGGTGTAAATTTTGTACTTTACTCTAAAATTGGTTATAATTAATTATACTGGTAAATATAAAATGTGTAATAAAATAGTATCCAAAGGCGCTGTTGCTAAATAGTTTATTTTCACGGACGTAACGGGTTCGATTGATACGTAACTTATAATCTCTTTAATATATAAATATCAAAATAATCAAGACTTTTCTAATTTTTTATGTATGTTATTTTTCGAAATTTAAAATCATAGAAAAATATGTGTAATACAAATTAATTAAGGCTAAGGCAATGTAAACTTCCTTCATATTTGAGATAGAACTCTCAAATATGAAGGAAGTTTACATCAATAAAAAAAAATAAAATGGAAATTCAAAATTGGAAATTAATAATTTGAACCAAAGATATAAATTGATAGGGAATACGCAGTGCATGGTGGCAACACCGTGGCTCGGTATGAGATGTGAGAGATTCGGCGGGCATTATCTAGCGCTGTTATTTATTAGCTGAATGCATGTCGCCACTCGCCGCGCATTCTCTGTCCAACGTACAAAGACTAACATTCTTATAGAACTGCCTTTCAATGTATTTTTTATACATATTTCTTGTCAACTATATCATATTATGTATACAGTAGAATCCGTTTATTATGACTCTGCCTATATTGACCAACCGCCTATTATGATGTAAATACACAACGAAGTTTAGTTTTCATATAAAATTCTTTGTAACAAAATCGGATATAATGACTTCGCTTACAGTGACATGTCGCTTATTATGACCCATTTTTAATAAATTTTGTCCGTTTATAGTGACCGACATGATTCTTTACACCTTTGGCAATGGTTGTTGATTCTCGACGACGTTCGGCACGCTTAGCTTTGAATCTCACAATCAGTGAGTAATTGACAGTTGAACGTCACGCATTGTATTTAGTGATATGCTTTGCAAAATAATGTTAATTTGTTCATACCAATATTATATAATGATAATTTGACAATGCCAATGTCTTCTATACACAAAAGTATTAGAAACTTTTTTTACAATAAAATTAAAAATCAAAAGCAGACAAAAATTACAGATTTTTTAGATAAAAAATGAAAAAATACATACATACATGTATTACGTGTAATTCATAAAAGTATGCAATTTTTTAATCAATGTTTTCTTATGACGTTTTCACGTAAGATTATCGTCCGTAAACCGACTTTATTACAAAAATGCTTTATATGACGTACGCTTAGTATGACGTGTTTGTCAATTACCTTCGATGTTGTTATAAACGGTTTCCACTCTCTCTCTCTCTCTCTCTATATATATATATATATCGATAGACCTATATATAGGTTTTCAATTTCACTAGATAGTCTTGGTCTGCTTTCAACTTTTTTTGTGAATAGAGTTGGTTCCGTTTAAATTAATTGTAGCATATGCGATAAAGAAATGAAAAATCGGTTTAGGTTTAAAGATTATAGTACGTTTTTCCTTCAAATTAACGCGGGTGAAACCACACCACAGCTAGTAATTGAAATAAAAATGTAAATTGTATCTAGAAATGAGAAATAGGAGATAATATTATTCCTAAATAAAACATTGCTCTTTACTGATCCGTAAATGCCTCTGTTAATCAAATTTAGTACTTGGAAACTCTACTGTACTAGGCGGGATTTTATTCCGCAACAATTGATATCAATCCACGTGTTCTGTCTATAGAAAACATTATTTAAACAACATAATGCTTTATAAAAATGCTTGTTCAGTTCATCGATAAATCCTATCGCCTAAAGGCTCTTTTCCACTTTTAATGAGGTACACTTTCCAAAGCGAATTCTGGAGAGATATTAATAAATTAAATGTATTTAAACTCCTTAGCACTTATAATACAATATATAATTATACTTGTCGGGTTTACTTGGATAACCTTAGATAATTTAGTTTCATTGTTTTGATGACAACAAATACAAGCAATCTGTTGTCTCTCAGAGACCGATTTAAATATCCATAAAAGTAAGAAATTTATGTGCTTGTGTACCGCGTGTCGGTGGCGCCGCACGCACACACGCGCGCACACCTGACGGCGCCGGTGGCGCCAGTGTCCGCCCCGCGCGCGGCGCGCCTCTCCTGTGGGTTGCCAGTGCGTGTACTTTCCTGGTATTGTGGGGAATTTGACTGAGAGGAATTTTAGCATAATCTAACATTATTTGTATGAATGAAATTGAGTATCTAAATCATCACTAGTGACATTTCAGTAATATATTTTTTGTATCATATTGGAATAAAATTACCAAGAGTAGTGCATTTGATATAATATATTGATCTTTAAATTTATTCTTATTAGTATACCTACCGTATAAAATATTATTTTCTTTTAATCATGATAATAGTAGGAGTATTGTTATACACTATGAATTACTTAAAAGAAATATAAGCAGGCCATAAATATAATATAAAACTCTTCTATATAATTACACATCGTAAAATATATAAATATATAACAAGATAATATAAAATTATCTGTCGATTTTACTTCGACATAAACAAGGGTGTCCGTAACGACCGACATCCGGACACGTGTGTTCACTATCAATCGATTGAAGGAAGCGCCGACGAAGGCAGATGAGCGGCAGAAGACGAGGCTCTAAAAGAAAAAATAAATAAAGAAGCGCGATGGGGTAAACGGTGCGTGCAGGTGTCGCACCGCCGCGTCGCCGCGTCACCGTGCCGGGCGGCCGCGGCCCGGCGGTGGCGAGCGGCAGTCGAGAAGCCGTGCGCGGCGAGTGATGTCGTGTTGGCAGTGCAACTGTAGTGCGTGGCGCGGGCGACCGCGCGGCTCGTGACGCCGGCGGCGGCATGTGATGTTCCGGAGACGCGCGCTGCGGCGGCGGCTGGCGGCGGGCGGCGCGCCCCCTGTGTCCGACGAGCAGCTGCGAAGGCTGGCGCGCGCGCTGGACGCGGGCCCCTCCGGCGCACCTTGTGTGCCCGGGCCCGCGGGCCCCGCGCTGCGCCTTGCTATCGTTCAGGCCTTCCGCTACCCGGACCTACGAGACCTGTCAGAGCTTCGCCGCCTGCCGCACTGTTCCGACCAGCAGTGCTGCAACCCCTACCACTACAGCCGCCTTTGCGAGCCCGGTACGTGACGGACGTTGACCCGCGCAACAAGTGAAGTAAACATGTGTCGACACAGTGTTCGTTTCGGTGTACGGTTGTGGAATTCGATCTGCCGCAATGTGAACGCCTGTTATCGAAGACGTGGCCGTTCGCCGGATGGGTTCGCCTCGTAACGAAGAATTTGTAAAATGTGAATGGCCGGCTCGGTGTTGACAGTGATTGGGAATGAATGGTTCTTGCGTTGCATCGGGTCGTGCACACGACTGTCATAGATTCTCTTCGAAAAACCGTCTCTGTATGTCTGTAGAAAGTAGGAAAACGCAGTCGTTCCTAACTTAGTGCTTTTAAGTCGTATGATGAACTCTTATCGCGACCTAACCTATTTGTGTTTATCTCGACGTCGTAAATTAAGATTTCGCTAAGTAAAGGAGCATGTACACATTTTCGAAGGTTCGTTTTCTGCTGCATTCCTGTATCCACGCAGCTCGTCGGACGGACTGCACCGATATCAGCGCGAATCGTTATCTGGTATCAGTTGTTTATCGCCACTATTTGCTTCTGTGTATCGTTACGTTGATTGTGGCGTCATCTTTCGTCCGCACAGCCGGATCGACACGGTCATTTTTTGTACTACTATTCGATAACATTGTCTGAACGAATGTCAGAATATTAAAATAATATTATCATCCCCCGAGAGAATTGTAAACATTGCCGTTTGGCTATTTTTAGAAACTGACATCAGCGGTCGTCTTAGATGTGGAGTGTCTTAACGAAATTCGAAAAGGTCACTTAATTTTGTGCCGTTTATTAACGTAGCACGATGATATAAAATATACGATAATGCATAATATAGTAGAATACACTTTCTCATTGCGCAGTCTTGTTTTGAAATAATGAATCCGATTAGTTGTATTAGGTTCGCGCTCGGCGCCTCGTCGGCGTGTCGTCGGTGTAGGTGAAGTATGTAACGAGCACCTAATCTGCCGCGGCGAGGGTCACTCGTTCGCGATAACTAGACAAGGTCACGGCGCTGGCGCCGCCGTGCCGCGACGCCCGGCGCGCGCAGCCCGTTAACTTTTTAATTCGTCAGGCAATGGCGTTGCCGTCAGTCAGCCTTTGTATATATATAAACTTACGTTTCCTCACAACCGACCTTTGTAATAATGTACCTTCCTGAATTTAGATGAATTTAAAAACGTCAAACTACCGGAGCTACTATTCTATTTGTGATGAATTTCCGCATTTTTTACATCTAATACGACTAACTAGGTTATTTTTTTTTTCCACTACCGTATAAGAATGTATGAAAAAATATATTCTATCGATAACTTGCCTTGTTAGAATTTTTATATGAAAACGTATTAGATATATTTATAAAATATGTTGTAAAAATTGTAGTACAACCCCAAAATGTAATAGTAATGTTGTAATATCGTCCGTCCGTGACACCGACTCACGCGCAGCCCACGGCCGCCCACGCCCACGTACTACGGCCGCACTTAGGAACGGTACGTAGGTGTGTTGACAATGTCGGATAGCATATTAATTAAGAAGAAAGTCGCTAAATATTGAATTTTAACTACCTATTAGGCGTCTCTGTATCTACGAATATTCAATTTCATTTCATGTTGAAGAACGGTAAAAAAAACTCGTTACATAGAGAATAATTTTACTTTTTTAATATTTTTTCCTTTGAAACAACGCATTTCTTTACAAAACGATGGCACCTAGGAATGCTATAATGAAAATAATTTATTTTATTAATTTGGTTCACGGCAATGTCTGTCGCATTTGTATTTTTTTTATCACGTCTCATTTCGGAAACAGAAGACAGGTAAAGCTTTTAAAGATAACCCGTTGGTTCTTTTGTGACCAAAATCCGACAGTGCTGTACAAGTTCGTGTAAATATAAAAACTGGTAATTTTTATCTTTTCGGTATGTCGGTATAACCATATTTAGCCTGGCGCCTGCCGCCTAGACTCCATAAAAAATAAAACCCAATGCACTTAGAAATATAATAAAAATATTGCTTTAAAATGTAATAAATAACGATTTACTAAGTTTACAAACTAACTTAACCTTATTGAAATCGTTGTAACGTTAAAAAAACAGAATAAAAAAATGTTATATTAAGAGCCTGTTTCAAGTTTAACTTTATCTGGCACAAAATTACTGATATACTATCAGCAGGAAGCAAAACACCCGTAGGGGCTCTAACATACTAGAACTGAATCCACTGGTTGCGAATAGGAATATTTGACAGATAAAGTCGAGTTTTATAGTGAACAAGTCAAAGTAATTTAGAAAAACTAAAAAATCCAACTGCGTTTCCGTGTTATTTGGAAATGAAATTAATTTGACGCCAAAAATCCGCCATTTTTTATTTTTATTTTGATATACCCAGTGTCACTCCCAGTAAATACGAATCTACCGACACTTCTCAAGCTAAAATCCATCGAGCCGCCGCCGCAGAGCGTGCCAAACAATTATACATACATACATACTGTCGAAACACATAACCCTCCTTCTGGCGCAGTCGGGTAAAAAGAAAAATATGAATTATCTGATGGATAAACTTATGCGTCAGATAGATTTATCAGCAACCGATGTAACGGACCCTAAGTTAATAAACACGTGAACGTTAAAACTAATAAAGGTTTTGGTTTTTGATGACCAATTTTTAGTGATTAGCGAATCGTTATCGGTTCGTGAGATCTTATAATATAATTTTAACTATTAATGTCGTGGTTTTTTTAACGTTCAAGATCATTTATCACGTTTCTCTATAAACTTTTACTTTCGTAAACACGCTATATTTAATAGTATAAACGAGAAATATTTTTCTAAATTACCGAAGGAGTATTATTCACGTATAAGTTATACGACGATCGTTCTGGTGTAGCGGTGCGAGTAGTCGCCTCAACGCCGCGCCGCGGGTTCGATTCCCGCTCGGGACAGGTATATATTTGTATTTTTACAGGTACATATTGTATTTGTACAAATATTTGTTTCCGGGCGTGTATGTCCTAGTGGGTCTCCCCACCGTGCCGCGGAGAACACGTAAATCCGTCGGTCCCGGTTGTTATCGTAAACACCTGAAAACGATCATTACTCATGGTAGGGAAATTATCCGCCAACAAGCAGTGGAGCAGCGTGGTGGATTAAGCTTTAATCCTTTTTCTACATGGAGAAGAGGCCTTCGCTCAGCAGTGGGTTGTTTACAGACTGATACAATATAGTACAGTACAGCATATACATATAGTAACTTTTTGTTGAAAGTACAAGGGATACATCCCTTTCCATCTCCATCATCACAAAATTCATTTAAAAAAAATATGGTAATAATTCCTTTCAATATAGTTATGGATATTTAAAAAATACTAGTAGTAAGCTTTGAATACATTCCGTATATATGTTTTACGAATTTAACTTTATTTACATTCATTCAAGGAGTTCGTAATTTTTGGACCTCACCTGTGTTGTTTTTTTCACCGTCTCGTCGATTACTCGTCGCCAGTTTTTTTTGTCAACTTTCGCGGCAGGATAATGACGCGACAGGCCTCGGCATTCTTTGAATCATTATTAAGGCTGAATGTTGACGACGCAACATTATTTATATCTTGGATTCGTTTGTTTTAATATTGAAGAATGTTTGAAGTATTGATAAACGGCGGCATTGAATTAATTGCTTCGTAAACAGTTTAAAAAAAAAATGTCTCTAATTTTTTTCTATCGGTAAAGGAATATGGCATGAATATTGTCTTATTATGCATAAATCAAACTTGAATTAATATATTATATTTTTTTTTATTTAACAATACGTATTTTTATATTGTGTCAGAATTATTTTTCAAATATTGTTTTTTCGTGTAATATATATTTTCGACATCCAATTTCAAACCGTTAATCATATTCACCAGGGGTATTCACGCTTACTCTCAATTAAAATTATAAAATTGCATACGACGAAAAAAGTAAAAATCAATCGGAGACAGACATATATTTTCGAACACCTGGTTCACTTATTTTATGTCTTTATGGTTGCCAAATGATATTATATATTAACGCAATTAATTGTCCTCGCTTTAATTCTAAGGCTGTCATGCAAATAATACAGTCGAGACTCTTCTATTTGTATCGACGGCGATAAATCTCCGAGATTTATGCCCGAAAACGTACTGCGAGCCTCCTGTACGGCTAGATAAAAACGTTTGGAGGTATTTATTTCGGTAGACGTGAGTCATACGGAGAAGTTATTCGGTGTGCACTTAAAAGTGAATGTAAAACAAATCCACGCACATCAATCTGAACGTAGTACGTGCCCGGAGCGTGTTTGCGGATCGGCGCCAATCACGCCGCCGCCGGCCTCTATTTGTGAATGTTTTTATCCACCACGACGCTTTCCGAACGCTCTCGATGAGAGGGGATCCTTATCTTATCGAGCGCAGGCGTCGACGCGACGCCAGACTCTAGCTGGATTAAAGATCACCGAGGTGTTCACGCTTCTTTCGGTAAACTTTTGTTAATCCGCCAGATAAAGCGGCGAGAGAAACGACATGTCTCGACCCGCAGATTATAAACTACCGATTGATACACGTCTTCGGAAAAGTACAGGTGATATCGACCGAAGCAATTTATAGAAAGAATTACGGGTGGAGTACGTTTAATGATGTCGTCTAGATATAGCTGAATCCATCTGCTGTTAACGTTGCGTCGGAGGCGGCGGCGTGGCCGATATTTATTTAGCCATAATTGCTTGTCGGCTGACTGGCGCCGGCGCCATGTCGCGCCGTGCGGGCGGCGGGAGGGGCGGGTGCGCCGGCGCAGGTACGCCCGCCGCACTGCGTAAGCTCAACTCGATTTTCGTGATCGGTTTTTTTCTCGTTTTATTGTAGTCTGGTCATGTTTTTGGGTTGCTTTGTTGAATTTGTGAATGGTTATCTCGTTACGTCCGCCAGGTACATAATGGATCGTACAATAACAAAAGTCGTATGATAATGGTGAATGTCATTGTGGGAACGTTGTTGGTTTTTTTTTAATGAACGTGATTCGATTTATGAATCGTGTCGCCATTGCTGCGTGATTAGTTCACCGTTCCAAATTTCGTAAAGTTTTACGTGAACGATAAATTAATAAAGGAAATCCTTAATAACTTTCTTCCGTTTCGCTCTTGTCGTGAAATCAGAATTATCGATGATCTCATTGGCGATGGCGTCTGTTTACTAGATTCTATTCGCCGTCTGTGTCACAGCAGCCCATTGACTCGGCACCTGTGACGGAACCGGTCGCCACGCCGCGGGCTCTTGCGAAACTGGTAAAATTCACTTTATTGCTCCCCGGCACCAACTCCGACCGGCGCGTCGTCGATCGCTCATTTCTCGATAGCGATAATGCGTTTCTTTTGAAAGCCTCCCGTGTTTTAGGCGGTTATCTATCGTCGTTACGTCTCCGTTTCTATTGTCTATCGACGCCTACATAATGTTAAACACTCGTACAGTGACTCGAATCACGTTATCTGATACCAACGGTATTTTCTGGGAATATAACCGTTGGATAAATCTATAATTAAAAAGAAACTTATTCAAGTTTCAGGTTTCTGTAGTCAATAATAGAGTTGTTATATTTATTGTAACTTTCGGTCAGTTTATCTAGATTTAGATCGCTCCCTAAACCACCACCACCACCTAGGTTCGATCAGGTCTCGTTCGAACAGCGACATAATACATATTTTCTATGTGTCAGTTTTAGTCGCGACACATACATTTGATTACGGATTAATATCGTTTTCTTATATTATTATCAATACTCGGAGGCCTTTTCGAGGATGTATGAAACGGTACAGAAATATAATATGGTAAAACTTACGTCATTCTCTTAAATGAAATCAAAGTTAATATCGATAACCTGTATAATTAGGAAACACACGTTTTTTTTAATGTTATTCAATATTATTAGTCTGGCTCCGATTGACATTTTTAGAATAAAATTTTATTATTTTAAACTAATATCTATTGAGTTATATTTATAGAGCGTTGTTGGGGGTTTAATGGTAAGTATTTTTTACTAAAAATAGAGTCGGTTTACGGACGATAATTTTACGTGATAACGTCATAAGAAAACGAAAAATGCATACTTTTATGAATTTAATTGAATTATTAACACTGAGTTATCATTATTTTGTATAATACAAAGAATGAGTTAATTCAATTAATTACAACTTTTTTCGATAAATTATATTTATTTGCACTCGTTAATTGAAATATTTCATTACTTAAATTATACAGATTAATTACAAGTAGCAATGTGCTATTAACAATTTATTTACAACTTATGTAGGTACATGTGTGATATTTAGGATCCTCCAATCTGCGTTATTGTTGTTAGGCCGATCTCACTCGCGACACGTGACACTTCTTCGTGCGTGCAGCCGGCATTCATCGATTTACAAGATGTTATCACGTCAAAGTTATCAAGAATTTGAGAACTTTTTTCTCTATTTAGAATAGTTATTAAAATTAAAAAAAATGAGATACTCAGATTAATAAACAAAATCTGAGATGAGATTTATTAAATAAAGACAATGATTTCGAGCGAAATCTTACTCAATCTCACGTAGGGGAGAGGGTGGTCTCGGCAAATATCACGTATTTTTTTTCCATCATTCAGTATTAAATACTACTAATAATACGTAACTAGTCTTAAATATATTAATTTATTCTATATCATTTAATCTAGTCTTAAATTGGTATATTAATTTATTATTCTTAAATTTATTTTTTTAAAGAAATTTAATGTAATCGAGCACAGATTAACATATTTACGTTACAATCCGCATTTGAAAAAAATCACACGCGGCCAAAATTGTCTTACGTAATTAGTGGATGCACCCTAATTAGCTATTTAATATTACGTTAAGATTCACAATATCAAAGCAAAAACTGTAAAAGCACATAAAACCACCCGGCACGTCATCCCAATTTTATTTGTATATATTTTATTCTAAATATGTAAAATTTTTAATTACGTAATCTGATTATTTTAACAATTCCTATGGAAAACACAGCACACACGGGAAACTTGCCGCTTGAATATAATTATTATTACAGTAAAACCTCCTTTAAGATTCCTCCATCGTATCTCGTGCGTCAAAAATTAGCCTCCGCTCGTACTAATGAGTTCTTGAAAGACGCCGACATAATCTGTTAACTTTAAATGTAAAAGGCGGCCATATCAATGCGCCCAAACGATTTAATAATAAGCATCTTATGTACTTGGTTATGTCACAGTATATAAATACATAGTCATGTCATCTCGTGAGACTGACTAGTTTAGTTTAAATAGTTTTGTTTTTAATTTTGATGCTTAGCTTGCTAATATATTTCTGACACTGCTTCGTATAACGTGACAAGAGACAACAGGGAGAGTAGAATACTGCTATGATAGATTTGTGGTAAAGGTAGATTACTGGCCTCATAATTTATTTTTTATAGTTTTGTTGTATTAAGTTTCATCACTGATTTTCATGATCTGTTAAAACGTAATCCAAGGGTTTTCTAATGTGGTTGTATGATAGTTACCTATTTCTCGTCGTTCAGATACAAAATACTGAATAAAATTAATTAAATTTAATTAATAGATACTTTTATGGTAATTCGTTATATTAAATGTTTTTCATATTAGGTATAAATAATATAGAAGTAAAAAATATTACTTTAATTAAAATTTAATATCGCTTATAAATTTTTTTGCATCGAATGAAAAATAAATAATTTTGTTATTCTTTATAATAACCTGTTTCTAAATTATTATATTGTGTTCATGTAAGTCAATTTTTTTTAAGAAAAAAAATATCTATTTAAATCACTATTTGTGACTCTGATTACGATATAATATTATTATTTAAATGAATTATAATTCGGATGAAAAATATCCAATTTGATTTAAACCTAATTGAAAGTAATGCCATTTAAATATACTTTACTAAATTAATTGAACATTAATAATGAAATTAATTACTATGAGGGTGACTATAAGGATGCCTGTCCGTTGATGAGTAGCGAGGCGGCGGAGCGGAGAAACGGAGAAATAATATTCAATAGGATTGCAAAAAATCTCCCCTCCGCTCCAGAGGACAAGGGCTCTGCAATCCTATTGGTTAATATTTCTCCGTTTCTCCACTCCGCCGCCTCACTCCGCATCAATGGACAGGCACCCTAAATGTCAAACATAAGAACACAGCGTTTGAACCAGGGTTGTAACCGCAATTTGCGCGGGTATATTATAGTTTCTCAATTCATTAACACTATTCTGTATTTATTAATTTATGTAAAGACTGATAATTTCGAGAGATTATGTTTTTATTATAGAAATGTCATTTAAAAATTCCTTAAATTTACGTATAATATAATATAGGTACCCACACAAGTTGTGAGTGATTACAACCCTGGTTTGAAATCTGCGTTATGCTTTAGTTTCAAAAAGTTCAGTTGGCTATGTAAGTGATAACGCTTCCCAAAGATAATAATAATAATACTCTTTATCGCACACCATGAAGAGAACAATCGTCACAACAAATAAAGAAAGATGTACCTACAAACTTTGTTAACTACAAAGGCGATCTTATCGCTAATAGAGCGATCTCTTCCAGACAACCTTTGGGTATAGAAAATAGTGTAAAAGTGGATAGTGAAGTGTACAAAGAGTTTGACGTTATAATGATAGACCTACATACAATACTATGTCAAACTATCAATTTGCAAAATTTTACTTACAAAAGTGTTAAACTGTAATTGAAACTTTTTAACCCCATTTCTTACAGCTTAAATTAATTTTGGCTTAAAAATTCTAACAAAACCTTAAACTCAAATTAAATTGGGTTAATTATTAATGTAGGCATTATTTACATCATTCTGTTTATCTACACCGTTCTGGTGTAGTTGTGCGAGTAGTCGCCTCAATGCCGGCGCTCGCGGGTTCGATTCCCGCTCGGGGCAGATATTTGTATTTGTACAAATATTTATTTCCGGTCTCGGTGTGTGTCCTCGTGGGTCTCCCCACCGTGCCTCGAAAAGCACGTAAAGCTGTCGGTCGAAATTGTTTTTATAAACGCTTGATAGCGATCGTCACTCATGATAGGGAAAATTATCTGCCAACCCGCAGCGGAGAAGGCGGAGTATACTCCAACCTTTTTTCCTATATGAAGAAGAGGCCTTTGTCCAGCAGTGGAACGATTACAGCCTGATTCAGTTCGATATAATATCATTTGACGACACTCAGACACTATCTACTAAACAGAGCTTGTAAAAATAAAACAATAAATAAACTATTTTCAACAATACCTAGCTAGACAATGTATAAAATGACTAAGTATTATTCTATATAATTAATGTCTCACACGTTTTGTTAGTAACAGTGATATTTCATTTAAATGTAATATATAGTTTTTATTGGTACTAACACTCAAGTGTTAAACATTGTATTTTATAATTCATATGACATTTATTTCGTACTAGATTTTCTCCGAGACTTATCTTTGAAATGATTCAAATCAATATAATATTTTTGACTTGGTAACGCAAATATTGAAACAAAATTTAGACGTTTTTTAGACGTTTCGTTTGCGTTGCATATGCATTGCATTGCATTTCATATGCGTTGACTATTTTTGTTGCGCTGTTCTTCAGTAAATAAATTTTTTTATCGCAAAAATATTTTTTGATTCTCTATATAAATCAATTTTGTACCATAGATACTTTTTGCTAATGTTGGACAATTATGAAAAAAAGGATTGTCAAGGAGTTTGAGTATTTTATGTTTTTAAGCTGTACGGTTAAGCGTGTTTTGTTCGGTCGATCTTAGATTTGTCTCACGAAAACATGTAATCATCATATCATGTTTTGCCAAGCGTCGTATTCTGACGTCAGTAATTACATCTGTGTCCCTGGCATTCTCTTCAATCAACGCATCGAACGTACGTTTATTAATTACACCACGTCATTACATATCGTGCTATCATTTCGATCATTGTTTTTAATATGGAGACATTAATATTTTTGTGAGCCGGTTTAAATTTGGACTCCTCATTCTATTTTAGTGAGGCTTAGTTACATTTTCAGGGACTCTTTTTCTTGGCGTGATATTTACCCTATGTAATATCATAGTTATCTGTTTATTTATGTAGATATATTCTTTTTTGGAGCTGAATTCTTTTACTAATCTTCTCCCTTTCAGTTAAAATGGGATGTAATAAGACTTCTCCATTTTCAGTTCATGTGATTATGTCTCTAGTCTTGAAAACAATATCACTTTGGGTGTTAAATAATATCGTCTATAATCGCTTTTTAGCTATAAGGTCGCCTTTTGTACTTATTTCCTATATTTTTTTTTGTAATTTAGCTTATTCTTGATTTACGAATAAGAGTACCTATATCAGTGGCACATGTATTAAATCTTAAGTCTAACGCGAACGTAATGGAATTTGCTGACTCTCTTACATACCATCACTTCTTCTAAGAATCGTTTTAACGATGACGAATTTGTCACTTAATATGCTGTCAAGACGAAACATATTCATCTTAGATAGTGTTTCTTCGGACTTAGGTATTTGTAGCGCCTAGCAAATAGAAACAAGTAGATATGCCATGGGCATTTGCATCAAAGGGATGCAAAACCGACCGTGTATATAGTATAGATGATCACCTTGAATAAAACATGGTACACGACACTTATGTGTATTAATGCGACGGCCGGACGAATGAGGTGTGTCCATTGACGAGCTAATCTCCGCCTACATTAAATATAGCTTGATGAGCTAAATGCTAGCACAAATACGACTCGATACCAACTTTGAATTCTTATAGCCACTCCTCCTCGTTCGGAGGCTAGCTCATGTGACGTCATCACTTGGCGCCTCTCGACATTCTTTGTCAGTTTTATTTCCTCGTTTTTGTTTTTTTCAAAAATATTCTTATATTATTTAAAGTCTATCGAAGTCGTCTCGTTTGATGTTTAATTAAAATTTTAAATATATATTACGTTATTTACAACCGGCAGATTATAATCCTTAATACGTAAATTAGAAATACGCGTAATAATTATGTCATCGCGCCCGAATCGATTGTGTAGGCGAAGAGTGGATGATCAAATGATTAGTAGGTTTTTTTTAAAAAATATAATGTAAACTATAGGAAAAGGTGTCGTCACATCTGAGTTGGTTCAGACGTGTCTGGTAGGAAGCCTAGTAAAGAAAAATTGTCACGGAATCGTTCGTTAATGTGGGGAAAACGCCGGGTGCGCGTTTATCGGCGCGTGGGCACGGCGGCCGCCCGGCGCCGACGCCGGCGCCATCCGACATGTTACAATTCGGGCGAGTTATTTTCGTCGATTCACACGCGCGCAGCGATCCGTATGTATAAAGTTTTTTCGTATTTAAAACTGTTTGTTGCCTCCGTACGTTGCTGAAAGCAATTAATGCTGGCTCCTCCGTAGATCACCGGCGCCCCTCGTCGCCTCGATAATATGCTATTGATCTATTTCGGAGTTGTTTATTAATTCACTTCGAACGTTTTCAGTTGAATTTATATTTTGCGTTAAAACAATGTAAGAACGGAATAATATTCCACACACACACACACACACACACACAAATAGTCATGCGCACACGAACAGACCTACACGCACACATATACAAACACACACATACACAGACGTAAACACAGAATCATACATGTGTAAACACTCTTTTTTTATGTATAAATGTTTTGTAATAGTATTAAGTTTAACTGTATAACTTTTCTATGGAAGTGCGGGACATCCTGACACAGGTAAATCACTTACCTAAAAGGATGTGCCAACAACGGTATTATTACATGTAAACGTTTTTTCTAAATAAATATGGTTTTTTTTTTTTTTTTTTTTTTAATATATTATGGCATTGCTGCTAATGTTTGAGCGAAAAAAATATGCAGAAGTTTCCAAACAATATGGTTATTACAGAACACAATTTCGACTCTCTGAATTCTAATTTCGTTTTGACTTTAATCATTAGTTTCAATATGAGTCCTTGAAACGATTTAGTATATTTTCAACAGTCGCGCTCTAAGATGTGTTCTATAGAAGATTTACGAGGAGATTAATAAGGATTTATTGGATGTTTATTGTGAAGTGCGTCGCGACACGTGGACCGAATAATAAATGATTCGCTTTGATATTTTTTGGCAATTCGTTAGCCATCCATAATGGCTTAAGCTCCTCGGGACTTTATTTAATTGATAGCAAAATACTAATCATCTGTTTAGCAAACTTATAGTTAGTAGAAGATCGTTGCATTCTTGTGATTCTTGTTGTCGAAAATTTATAAAAGCTATATGACGTGTAAGTGTAACGGTATTCATCTGATAAAAATCTATGATATATATATTTTTTTAAATTGTTTTTTAACATCTAACTCCACTTTATCTGTCAGATATTTCTATTCGCAACCTGTGAATACTAAAGTTGTAGTTTATTAGTTGAAGTGAAACAGGTCCTAATGATCTGGTTTAGGGTGCCTGTCCATTGATGCTGAGCGAGGCTGCGGAGCGGAGAAACGGAGAAATATTAATCAGTAGCTCTTGTCCACTGGAGCGGAGGAGAAATTTTTTGCAATATTATTGCTTAATATTTCTCCGTTTCTCCGCTCCGCAGCCTCGCTCCGCTTCAATGTACAGGCACCCCTAACCCTCCGCTGATAAAGCGTATCAGTTACTTATTTGCTGGATAAACTTTATCAGCGATCGGTGAAACAGGCCCTTAATCTTGAAATTTATAAAGGTACTTTGTGATGCAGTCTAGATCTTATTAATTTCATTTAGTAACTTTATGAAAGAAGATAATTTTTATTTTTAAAATTCAGTTTTTTATATATTTTTGTTTGTTTTTACAATCTGTGTAATATCAATTGATAAAAGATTTGTTTACAAAATTCTTACTGAGATGGTAAAATGTTTTCGTTGATAAAAATAATGCAAATAATTTGTTCGATAATCTTCAAAGATGATTGTTAAAAAACAAAATTGAAATTGTAATGACACCAAAAAAATATTTTCACGCTTTTAATATAACGAAATTGGATATAACTAATTTTATATTACATTGTAATAGAAGATCACGACGAATCAAACTTACTACCGAATACCGATACTATTCCATTCTTGTTTATACTATGACCGTGCTCCCGGCACAGTTAGAATTCCTTCTCTACCCCAAACAATTTCATATCTTATTTTCATATTACATAGAGTTTAATTTACGATAACATGCATTTTCAATAATATTGAAACGCGATACATTATTTCAGCGCAATGGAATCTAAACCGTGGATGTATAAATACAAGAGCTATTTCAGTTTGTACTAAGTTTCAGACCCTGCGTTAAGTAATGTTAATTTTTAATTAATTGTACTTTATGATTAACGATTCAGAGTCCTTTTTCCGTTAAAGAACGAGAGTTTATATGACCTAATACATTTGAAAGTTTCAGTCACGCCACCACTTATAATTATGTGGATTTTTTAATTCGAAAATGTTGTATATCGATTTGGGTGGTTAGTCGAAGATGGCATCTATTAGCGGGTAATTAGGGTTAAAATTTGTTTGTATATCAGTGTACAGTATGGATGGACAGTCGGATATCAAAGTCAACAAGTGATATTATTTATATCTTCTGCATGGCACGCTAGGCGTGTGGAGTCGTTTACGTTCGCTTTCTTGTTTTTCAGCTTAGGCTGGAATCTCATTGTGAGTCACGTTAAGTATTTCAGTCTGTGTTTAAACTTTTATTATAATATAATTTCTGTTATATGTCAGTGTCGGGTTCCCATCGAAGAGCAACTGTGAGTTCGCAATATGCATATCGTTTACATCGATGTTTATGTTTATGCGGCTTTTTTAGTGAAATTTGTATGTATAGGCAGTCCTACCTACCTATACTTATTATACATTTTATGACAGTTAAATCTTAGTCGAAATGTATGACAAAACTACAAAGCTATCGAATTATACTTATATATATATTGTTTTTCGATGTCAAAACAATTCAATATGCAGGTGCATACGCTGTGATTGTTTAGAAATTTCTCGCGCATGCGCCGTTAAAAACTTCTCAGAAGCGCAACGTGTTCGTTATAAAATCTCATTGTGCCACCTATTTGTATTCGATTATTGTTGGTCATGTCGAAAAATATTCACACTTCACACGTCCGCCGACCGCCGACCGCCGGCGCCGAATCGCAAATGACAATTTCACGACGCGCATTCGGAATTCAAAAATATTAATGGCGCCCGAAAATCGGAACGGACGAGAGCGCGTGCCGTTCTGTTTGCAAATAGGATTAGAAATGTTCAATAACAACATTTTTGAATCATAATAATTATGCAAATACATTTTTCAGAACATTCTATTACAGTAGTGTTTAGAATACGAGAGGTATCGCCTTTTATACATCTTTACTGTACAGTAACATAATCGTAAATGTCTCACTGCTACGCAAAGTTCTCTTCTCTTTCCTAATTAGCTATGCGCCACTGCGGGTCGACATTGATTAACTATCATTTCTTTGATAATTTATTATTACATACATTACAACTTATAGGAATGATACAGGAGTCATAAATGTCGTCTAGTTATGTTATAAATACAATAAATTATAATTAATAATTCAATACTCATTACTCTTTTTAAGCTTTAACGTAATACTTATTCAATTGTTCAATCAAGGTTTTCTCTCGATCGAATGGTTTTTTTTTCATTATTTGAACAAAAACTACTTTTGTATATATATGTATTATATAAATATTGAATGAAATTATTTCAATAAATCTTAGATTATTTTAAATTGATAACAATTAGTTAACTTATAACAACTTTTTATAATAAATTATTGTTTTATTTTATGTATATTAGGTGTGTCCCACCCTTGCAATTAAATAAGTTCACATTTACGGCCACTTCACTGCTCCTCCGAGTCGTACTTTGATATTTTATAGCCTAAAAAAATCCTTAGTAAACAAGGCTTATTTAAAAAACAACCAAGCATTTTCATATCTGTTGGATAACTTTTTAACTTAAGAAAAACTCGTTCAAACTCGTACTTCATCATTTATCAGGGTTCCGTACCTAAAGGGTAAAACGGTACCCTATTACTAAGACTTCTGTCTGCTCGTCTGTCACCAGTCTGTATCTCATGAACCGTGATAGTTAGACAGTTGAAATTTTCACAGATGATATATTTAAAGTAAACAACACGCGCGGTTTTACACGATTCTGTGATAATTTTTCTATCTCTGTAGGTAAGTCGTAACTTTGTGGTCTAAACCCGTCCCAATAAACAAACTATTGAACGTACATACAAATTGTCGAATTTTAGTTTTATTTTTTAGCTTAAACTTTTATAGCATTTTTTTAAATAATCTTAACAAATCTAGATCCTTAAAATAGTGAACATTATTAGGGTTAAAGTATAGGGTTCGATTCCTGAGTCAGACATAAATGGCTCTACCTGATCCGATCTTGTTTGTTTAAGTGCGGTTTTCGGGACGAGTAATGCGGTTGAGATTCTTGGAAATGAAGAACGAGCATTCCTTCGGTTAAGTTCTGTGATCTTGGAATTAATTATCTTCGTTTTTTCAGGAATATTGATTTTTTTTAGATACTATTAAGTTTTTACTTTATTTTAATTTTTTATGTATTTCGCATAATAAATATTTTTTATACAATTGACTTATTCATCATTGGCAAAAAATCTATTGTGTTAATACACCTAAACACATACTGATACATAAACAAAACACTCGAAAGGATTTTCGGGAATCATGCTCCGTCTTTTTTTTTAACTATGGGAAATGCGAGAATCCCACTCCTAAGGATTTTAAATGGCGATTAATGTTTACAAAAGATTTATTCAGATTTTTTTAAAGAACTTTAAAACTATATTTATAATCCTTTGATATATGAATACTTTTTATGAACGAAAATTCGGTTCCTATTGATTTAAAATTATAAATGAAATTTTCTACGTGGGCAGTCGCGGGCTATAGTTAGTATTTCCTACATAAATCATTATTAGAGAGCGTAAAGCGAGAGTATAAGCCATCAAAGGATCTCTGACTTACAGGACGTTGAAGCCACAATCAAAAATGACAAACTAAGTCTCATATAGAAAGTTCGAAACTCAACACCACGGACGAAATCGACGGGATCATCTAGTTTAACATCTGACGGGCTTTTAGAAGTTATAGCAAAAAATCTTTTTTGGCGTTCTTATTAAGGTTTTGTTAAAAATTACGATAACTACTCATCGTTCTAATAATGTAAACTAAATGTGTACTAATACAAGCACCAAAATTATATGCATGTGATACCGTACGTTTAGTTATGTATATAATGTAATGTTGGTTATTATATTTATTAACAACAATTATATTGTTTCAGAAACCCCCCCGCCTCCGTACAGTCGAATAGCAATGGACGACGTTAAACCTAAAGGTGAGAATTTTTTTTTATATAGTTGCGCAAGATTGGCATACCTATTTGTGTTTAGTTTTCTACTATAATAGATTTAATTAAAATTAATATTTTAAAGCCTGAAAAATTTATTTATTGCTTGAGCACGTAACTGCACGTATCTACCGCTCCGTGAAAATATGTTTTTTCTTTTAAAAAAAAAACCTGGTTATCGAGATATTATATGCTATAATATCACGTTATCACTCATAGTACGAGTGAAGTAACAAAAAAAGGATTGACCCCAAGTCTCATCGCCTCCACTGGTGACATGAAGGCCGGTGCATTATTTTCCAGAGAATCGGAATTGCGATTCAAGGGGAAATTCTGCCAGTATTCTTGGCACCATTCCACGTGGATATGATTTATACCAAAATTGTCTGTAAATAATTAGTCCAAGTTTTGCATTGTAAATATCAATCGATCTGACAATTAGTATTAATATTGAATGCTGCAAAACCTCGTGGGTCTTTTAGTTAAAAATGTACGTTTTCTTGTATTCATTATGATTGAAGTTATTCGAAAGATTTTTCTGTTCTACGATTTAATTAATTATTTACTAACAAAATTATTTTAATATAAATTATTTTTATTTGACTCATTCATCGAACATTATTCATATCGGTATTCATTATGTTGTTGCAGTTTTTTTTTTAATTTATTAAAAAGTTTTTACAATGATTTGTAAATGTAATGCAAGCTTTAATTCTTTGTACAGGTTATTATTTTTTAAAATTCGTATTTTAGTAACAAAATTCCGAGCATTAGAAAACATAAAAATCACAATATTGTAAGATCTTAGATGGAAGATGGCGTCGAAAAGCGAGGCAGATAGAGGAATCCGACCGAGGGCCGGCGCCCGAGCCGCTTCCTGGAAATTAGGGGAAGATAGTGATGCACCTCACATCGACTACTTTTAAAAAAAATACAACTATTATTGAATAAATTTAGACAAGAAAAAGTATATAAAATATCGCGAATATATTACCTTATTACGTGTTACATGTGTAATGAATTGCTTTTATTAATATAATAATTACAAAATTGACAGATAACGTATCTCGAACGCGTTGTCAAATACTTTGTACAATCTTAAGACTGAATAGTAACTAGAATTAAGTCTAGTAAGATAAAAGTATTTGTTTTAAACAAAATCGTCTTGTGCATTAAATAGGTGCATAGTGTGGTACATACCAAAATTAGTAACGATTTTGAACGATTTTCACATATCTAAATCGAGGGCTGTTGATTGAGAATAATTTTTATTTGCAATCAACTTGTTTCTCTCGTAAGATATGATAAGCTATTCTTATAACGCTTATCACGCCGTATCTTACGAATACTATTAGAAAACTGTATTACAACGAAAATATTATCTCATTAAAAACAGACATGAAAAGCGATAACCGCTCCGTTTCTTTCAACAAACATAGTTAGTTATCTGTTAATTAAATAGCGACACAGCTCGACTGCGCAGCCTTGCGTGATAAGTATGCAAAAGAATGTTGTAGATGTTCGATGAATATCGACAATACCATTGTCTTAATCAATATTCTCTCATATAGCTCGAGAAGAATGCTGAATATTTAACGTACCTATTGTTCTCACTATAAATTGCACAATTAATGATTCGAATTTAATATATAGTGAGATAAATTGTCTATAAAACCGGTAAAATCTTTCGATTAAAATATACTGTCCATCAGCGCAGCCCTAGAGAGCGGGCCGCTCGACTTGCGCGCATTCCAACGCCGGCCGCCATCTTTAAACTACATTATTAATGGTTACGGCAAACATCAGTGAGTTTTTTTCTCTTCCCTTGGATGCGACGCGATCCTGCTGAGAGGATATATTTGTTTTTAATAAAGACCTTTCTAATATTCACTATTGACTTTCGATTTTAATAGTAGCTATTTGTTTGACAATAGTGACAAATCTCTTTCTGGTTTAATGGCCTCTAACTTAACTAGTAACTACGACGATTGACTTAAGATGTTAGAACTACGACGTATTTCTAGATTATTATTATTATATCTAGGAAGTTTTATTAATGTTAAGTTTTAAATAGCTGGCATTATAATTAAAATATCACAAAATAACTAGATTAAAAAAAAAATCATCTTTTTAAATTTGTTATGCCTTTAATTAAATTCGTATTCTGTTACACATATATTGACTTAATTTCGACGTAAACTTGTTAGGATACTTTTATTTTAAATTCTAACAATGTTATTTTCGTGTTGTAACTAATTGAGAATCTTCTGCAGACGATCGGGCATGTTAAATCGAATCCCTTTTTATATTTCGTTATAACGGTACCACGAGATAATATAAGCACGTGACCGTTTTTTGACTCATCCACTTATAATAATTTTTTAATATATAAAAGCAATAATAATTTTTAATTTAAATGACTAAGCATTTCATTAATTATCATAAAAAGTGATTTATCCCCATACGTCACAGGAAATACCGTTTCCACACAATCGATGTTCCCGCACGCGGGGTGCAAAACTTGGCTCTTTATTACGGAATTCCCTTCCAGCCTTCATCATAGGGTTTTCCGGTACTCCAGACGGATTCCTCCCCTCCTTGTCGCGTTTAATTCGACTATCTACGTTTTATTAACCCTACAATCTCTACTTCAATTATATTTTTGCTTATTGCTTCACTAATATTAGCGAATCGAGGCCTCCATTAATTACCTATATCTTAATGTAATTCCGGTGATAAATTCTCCATCGGTTTCATCGTTCAGTGAATGGACGGTCACAGTTCGGTCCTTTTTTCAGATACGGTTGACATTGACATTTCGTTTCGAGTCCATTACGATCTCTCTCACGTGCTTCCCCGAACTCATTCATTTACACCGACCGGTCCGGTCTCACAACGGCTCATAAATTTCGCGCCGATTAAGAGATTTTCGACCTTAGTCGTTTCATTTAAGGGATATCTTGTCGTTTTCGGTTTTTAAGTGATTCGGTCCCTTCTCGCGGGTATCGGCCGAGTGTCGCGATAACGATAGTATCCATTAACGTTATCGTAACGCTATCACGGCGCCGGCGCCGCTCACCCGACACGAATGTAACTGGTCACCGGCTCCGCCGACTCTTTAGATGTTCGCTAATCACCAGCCATTACGCTATATCGGTTTGATTATTATTTAAAAAAATATATATATATTTATATAAACAAAAACAAAAAAAAAATCGTTTCGGCGAAATTTTTTTCGATGTCAAAAGTCAGTTATCATTCTTTAATCGCTCCGGTCAATAATTCGAGCGTTCTTAGCTTAGTCGGTCTCGTTCGTTCACCTTTAGCGGCTTATCGCTTTCATTTTTAATCGGAGCCGCTAAAATCAAAGCCGAACGAGGCGATAGTTCATAATGCGTTTTGGTTTTATCGAAGCAAGGATGGATTTTTTAAGTGCTTTCCTGGGTTTTAAGCGTGATAACCGTTAGACCCTTCGGGTGCCTGTCCATTGAATCGGAGCGAGGCTGCGAAGCGGAGAAACGGAAAAATATTAACCAATAGAATTGCAAAAAATCTACGCTCTGCTCCAGTGGACAAGGGATAACTAATTGGTTAATATTACTCCGCTCCGCAGCCTCGCACCGCGTCAATGGATAGGCACACTCTAGTTTGTCATAGAGGTGTCCCAGGATTTATGTACCTGCGATAATTTATAAAGAATATACACATAACGTGTCATATCTACAGCTATTGTTGAATTCGATTCCGCTAGCCAGGGTCGACAATATGATTTAATTTTTACGGTGATACCTCCGTGTGTTATAATTGTACATTTTGATATCATGGATATTACTTTGGCGGTAAATTTTATTTTTATTTTTGTCCTAGAGTTTCGTAACCAAAGGATGCAAACAATGTCATCTGTTTGGGATACGAAGACTACTTATTTGGATGAATTAATCTTAAAAGTTACCGACCGCTACACAATTCATATGGAAATCATGTTAAAACTCTATCTTTAGTAAACAAAATCAGATAGAATATGAATTATGAACCGCCCGTTATGTTCTTGTGGACAAAACAATAATTTTGTGTTTTTATAATAGGATAAATCATAAAAAAGACAGAAGCGATTTTTATGTAATTTAGTGCAATTACATCTTATTTTAAACTAGCTGTGCTCCGCCGTTTCACCCGCGTTAATTTGAGGGAAACACGTAGGTACTTAAATATTTTTAAAAAATTACTCTAAGAGTAGGAGCCCGTCTCGTTGGTCGAGTGGTCGCAAGCGTTACTGCCGAGCAAGGGGTCTCAGATTTGATTCCTGGGTCGTTCACCGTATAATTGAATTTTTTTATTTTTCGAAAATTCTCAGTGAAAGAGTGATATTATATTTACTTTCAAAGTGGAAATATAGTTAAAAAATGTCTCGAGAAGAGAAATAATAAAGGACGCAACAAAAGCTCTCAAAAAAGATATTTTCCCACCCGTTTTTGTAACATTTCTTATTATTGCTCAGCCCCTATTGGTCGTAGCGTGATGTTATATAGTCTATAGCCTTCCTCGGTAAATGGGCTATCCAACACAAAAAGAATTTTTCAATTCGAACCAGTAGTTCCTGAGATTAACGCGTTCAAACAAACAAACAAAAAAAAACAACAAACAAGCAAACTCTATAGCTTTGTAATATTAGTATAGATATTTTAAATAAGGCTATATAACAGCACGCTACGACTCATTTAGATGGAGCAGTAATCGTTAATTTCGATGCGTCATTGTGTGCAGGAACTCGTGAAAACGAACATTTAAAACAATATCGATATAATAATAGAAATTCCAATCATAATTTTCGTAAAGTAAAACAAATATTAATTTATATAATATGTAATTCGCAGCGCACGAGTTGCTTGTTATAATAATTTGTATTTTAAATATCCGTTACAATAACAAAGAGGAAACGAGTATTTACACATAATACTAATACACGTGGATTCTATTGTTACCTATCCACTTGGAACATGTACACGAGTAAAGTTCCATTATTATCATATAGTATGTATAGGGTTGGCACAGTCGGAAAAAAAGTCAATGCAACTAATTGAACTAGCCTGTAAACGCTAAATTGCTAGCCCTCAAAGAGGAGAATATTTGCAATAGTAAAATATTAACTCTTCAAAATATATAAAAAGGTACAAATTGTTTCTTTAATTAAGTCAGCTTAGCACCGTGAAACGCTTCGACTGTCTTTCATAAGTGTCTTTAATACAATAGGGTATAACTGAGTCAGGTTGTAAACATCCCACTGCTGGACAAAGGACTCTTCTCCATGTAGAAGGTTTGGAGCTTAATTTACCACGCTGCTCCATTGCGGGTCGGCGGATAATTTCCCTACAATGAGTAACGATCATTACCGTAGTGGTGCGGTAGTGTTGCGGAATCGATTTCCGCTCGGGATAGATATTTGTATTTGTATAAATATTTGTTTCCGGTCTGGGTGTATGTCCTTAGTTTTCCCACTAAGCCTAGCATGTAAAGCCGTCGGTCCTGGTCGTTATTATGAGCACCTTATTGTTACTCATGGAAGGAAGTCCCTAACTCGCAGTTGTTTTTTTTTTTAAATTTATTTTTTAACTACCCCCTACCATTGGCGGAGACTCCGCTTACATTAATTTAGTTTCGACTCTTTCATACTAGTTCTCGCATTCATGCTTCTCGTACTTTCATGATTCATACCAATTTTCTTCTTTCACTCATCATCTTCCACTACCAACTCGCAGTAGAGCAGCGTGACTCGTGAGAAACTAATGAAAAGTATTTAATATTTAAAAAATTATACTCATTTAAAAATCATTAAACACGTGATGTAGGTAAAAATATATAATGTTTCATTTCTTTCACTCATCATCTTTCGCTACGAACTCGCAGTAGAGCAGCGTGACTCGTGAGAAACTTATGAAAAGTATTTAATATTTAAAATAATACTTTAAAATCATTAAACAAGTGATATAGGTAAAAATATACAATATTTGATGTAAGATAAATAATAACGGGAAGCCATACGGGCATGCTTTTAATAGATAAAAAAATTTAAGCTACACTTTAGGATTCCGTATTCATAATGCACCAACGGAATACTAACTAAAACTGCTGTCTTTTCGTTTGTCACAAATATATCTGGAACAGTGTTAGGTTGACACTTGAAATTTTCAAAAAAAAAAGTGTTTGTTTTAATTAGAATGACCAGTGTAACGACAAAACTACCATTAGAAATACTCACACACACACACAAAACTATTATGTATTGTTATTATATATAACAATGGTACGGAATTATTTACGTATTAGTCCGACTCGTACTTTATCAATTTTTTTTAACTATAATTAAAACAGATGTGTATGGTCGGTGTTCATCTCGATAAGATCTCCAGTATGGTAATCTGCCTCATTATACGGACGTAAGTAAAGACACACCCACAAACTATATTACATAGAATGAATTAGTTAAAACTAACGCTTCACCATACGACTCGTATAAAACAAAACGAAAATTAATCAGACAAGTTTACACTTGTCTCCTACATTGTAACCAATGTAACACGGGTGAAGACATGTGGACGACTAGTGATCTTTATAAAAGTCTAAATAGATAAATATTATGTAAAATAATATATAAAACATATTTTATGTACCAATATCGTACTTAATTATGATACGATTTTCTATATTAATAAAATAATAGAGTCGTCTGTCGTTATGCGCGCTTTACGGATAAACTTCTGGATAGATTTTTATTAAGAGTGCTAAGTTTTAATCTTAGAAAACTTCCGTTTTAATAACTAAAAAAATTGAACTTAACTAAACTGAAGCAGCCTGTAAACATCCAACTAATGGGCAAAGTATTAATCTTCTCCATATGTGAGATGGGTAGGAGCTTAATCCACCACGCTGGTCCAGAGCGGGTTGACAGATAATTTCTCTACCATGAGTTACGATCGTTATTAGATGTCTATGATAACAACCGAGACTGTCGGCTTTACGTGCTCTCCGAGGCACGGTGGGGAGACCTACAAAGACATATACCCAGACCGGAAACAAATATTTATACAAATATTTGCCCCGAGTGGGAATCGAACCCGCGACCGCCAGTGTTGAGGCCACACCAGAACGGTCCAGAAATTTCGTAAGCAAAGTATATTTTTATTTTAGTTTCTGATCTTTTTAACGTTTTTTCATCTATACGACTGGCCTATGGGCGCAGTTGACAGTGCTTTTAGCTCTAGGGTTGTGGGTTCGTTTCACGTTCCGAGCCTGAGTGTAATGTATGTGTATGTATATGTATTATTTATATGTATATTCTTTAAGAAAAATGTGTAGCAGTCGACTGTTACCTAAAACACAGGCATTAAGTTGCCTAACTTAGAAACAGACGACCGTGTGTATATGTTAAACATATTTTTTTATCAATACATAAAGTACATTGTTTATATAATAAGCAAAGCAGACTAGTCGTAGTTAGTTAGTTAGCTAGTTATTTAAATATATTTTTCTCAAATATAAATTTGAATATATCGAAAGAACAACGATAATATAACACCAAAAGGGCCGACAAGTCGAATGGGCGCAGGTGTTCGTGCTGATGTCATTACCCGACTAGTAAATCTTGTCGAAGATTCTTTATAACCTAGTTTTTTGGCGTCGAATTCGCATCAACTTTTTTTTTTCAAATCAAGTCGAGACCAGTGTCAGATTACCTCGGAAAACGTTATTGAATATTATTACCACGGAGTATAGATACCAGGAGTGCGAACGGTAAAGGATTTTTCACGTTATTTATGTACACAAGAATAAACCCAGATCATAGTTCTCTTTTTTGCCACTGGCTGCGTGAGTATTCAAGAGGTACCGATACTACTATTATTATTATTATTACACGTAAATACGGACTGGCTAACCTGGCTCGTAATTGTAAAAATAAATTAAATTAAATATATATGTATATATATTTAATATTATGGTCGCCTCAGTGGCCGAAAGGCAAGTGAGAATTTATGAAAAGTGGCTTTATTGACTTGTGCGTAAGTATTTAAACGAGTACTTGTTGGAATGTAGCGCGCCCTACCGGCAAAATATCTGTCCCCTTATTGATGCCGTTCTTTCAACATTACGTTCGCACTCCTGGTATTTATACTCCTTAGGATAAAGTTGAGCTGACACTGACAATTCGTATATACTGTCTTTAGAGACGTGTGTAATTTACTTCGTTATGATTCCACTACAATTGTTTATAGAATAATAACTCCATATCTAGATGAAACCTTAATTATATTCATAATCAACTGACAAACGAAACTTATAAAAATAATTAATTGTTTTGTTTTTCATGTTGTTAACGTGTTATTATTTTTTCTAATTATTAAATTTAAAAAAGCAGTCCAATAAATGTCACATTTATATTTAAATACTATTTACAAATCTTAGGTAAAAATATAGACTTTATATAATAGATTCGTTTGAGGTTTTCGTGTTTGAATTACGTAACGTAATAACATGCAAATGGTATGATATAATTCTTGTTGGTTTGGTTTCTTTAAACCCTTGACAGACATGGTATTTGACTTATGCTATGGAATTTTTAGCTTTAAGTTTAACTAAAATGTCCTTTAAACCAAAATGTCTATGTGTGCATAAATATTATGAAAAACCTGATTGTGTGTGGGTAATTTGCTCACTTCGAAACTAATTTGGTAATTAATAGCACATATAAACCAACTTGGTGATTCAAATGATTCCACTCGCTTTTATGCTTATTGCTCTCGTCCTATGAGTCATAGCGTGACGTTTTATAGCCTGTTACTTTCCATAATAAACAGGCTATCTAAGTAAAAAAAAAATCATATCTGTCTTCTTATATCCCATTATTAGCGTGTAACAAACAAACTTATTTGTTATACATATGTTATTTCTTACAAAAAGGCTCTCTTTTGACCCCGTCTTAAAATTTCTTTTGGGTTAACTAGAACTGGGATCACAAGTGAGAAAGTGCCACTTTTTTGTTTAAAAATAAATGTTCAGATTTTTATTATTACTTCAAACTACCGCTTTTTTTTTTTTTTTGTAAAATGGAAGATCGGAATGTTTTTTTTTCCCAAGAAAGATTTTTTATAAAGAAAATTGTGTTTATTTGAAATTTTTTCGTTGTTTGCAGAGCACGGCGAGATTACAGAAGATGCGAGGAGGACGGACCACGAGCGGCTTGTTACGGGGTCGCTCGCCACTGATGGCGAAGGTTGGTACCACATATTTTTATCTTCCTTCAAATAAGATCTATCACACGTGCGACTTTTTGAGCTACTTCGCGTTCACCGAGCGATAACTTTGCGATATCGCTGCGACGGTTAAGCGGTCCCGTTGCGATCTCATCACACAAAGCAATAGTAATTTACGTCCATATAGCTAGAATGGTTGATTGGGCAAAATCTCAATTTTTTTTTTGAAAAATAAGGGCTCGTTTAGTGCTAATTTATTGCTGCTTATGGATGTTAATAATTTCTCGGTTGTGTAGTTCTGTTGAATTCTTCGTGTACGTCTAAAATCTCGTATATTTTTCGTGTATTTCTTATGCAATGACGATAGTTTCACTATTATACTAGCTACTTCCTTCGAAATTGTACTCGTAATTGTAAAAACGTTTATATATTATTAATAAGTTCACTTTTAAAGGGCGTATAAAGATACCTACGTCAGATTAGGATAGACCTCCAGGTAACAAATATCGTTGAGAAAGTTTTAGTTGATAGTGGAACAGTTATAACTGACAGATTGGTTTCTATTGCAAAAAGCAAGAAATCTATCGATATAGTTTTGATGCCAAGTTGGTTTCCGACATCGTATGACCAAACATATCTGACTTTCCTGTTTTACCTATAATGACGACCGTTCTGATGTAGTGGTGCGAGTAGTCGCCTCAACGTCAGCGGTCGCGGGTTCGATTATCGGGATATTACTAGGGACAGATATTTGTACAGATATTTGTTTCCAGTCTGGGTGTATGTCCTTGTGGGTCTCCCCACCGTGCCTCGGAGAGCACGTAAAATCGTCGGTCGCTGTTGTTATCATAGACACCTGATATCGATCGTTACTCATGATAAAGAAATTATCCACCAACCCGTAGTGGAGCAGCGCGTGGTGGATTAAGCTAACCCTTGTTCTATGTGGAGAAGAGATCTTTTCCCACAGTGGAAAGTTCACAGGCTGTTTCAGTCTATAGTGACATTTTTAATAATTTTCTCGCGGTTTTAATTTCGTGTTCCTTTGAAGAGAATCGTATAGAATTCTCGTGTTATCCTGAAACGTCACGAGCTGAATGCGATGGTTGTACGGTCAATTATATACAATTACTCGGGTCGACGAACGGCGCCGTCCCGTACTTAAGATATAATTTCTTGCTTGCGATATCATTGTTTATATCGAAAACTAGCTGAGACTGTGGTTTTGTTTGCCCTTCTTAACCTAACGTCCTGTAACTGTAACGTAACTGTCTAACGAGTCATCATATCCATCCATAATGTTTTTTGTTGCCTATAAAATTCCTCAATAAACAGACAGAACGTAATATTCTGTACAAACACCTCTGGTTTATTATATTGATATACATATTTAAATGAATTGTCATAAAGAAACTAAGAATAGTAGTTCCGTAATTCGCATGATTTGAGTAAAAATATAAGAATGGAATAAATATTGCATATTATTCATAATAATAAAGTATTTTGTTGAAACTCGCTTTTAAAATATACAATGATGATGGACGATCCTTTATATTAAACCAGTTCTTTTAAACGACGTATTTTTGTTCGTCATTAAAAAAGTCTAATAATAAACACTGTATGGAACGGAACCCGTCGCGTGTGTGACGGTTCTTACTTGACCGGTATTAAATTTACTGAAATATTTTGAAATTTGAATCAATCAATCAAAAAATTTATTTATTCAAGTAAGCTTCAAAAGCTCTTTTATTATATTATATTCAAACTAATTAATACTAGTTAATTTTACCTTCTGTAATTTATTAACTAAAGTTAATATGAAATTAATACCAAAGTTTATATGTTTTAATAGAAAGTGTTCGAAAACAAATATAAATTAAATATTGACATAATGTACTACTATTAAATCGTTTAAAATTGTATTTACTGACTACACAGAATAATTTTTAGATAAATCTCGTACGTTTCCATTATTTTTACGAATCTCAAACAAAACCATGTCCATGTCCCAGGGTCGTACCACCAGGTCGAACCATGGCGTCATGGTGTTAGAACGTGTCTCGTGGTATAACCTTGACGATCGATTGCCGCCCCGCCAGCCCGGCGCCGACTTACGCCATACCGCTACCATTTTTCATGGGATTTGTCAGATACCTGATGGTACTTTCTAGAAATTTTGATTCTACAAAGTTTAATTTTTTTTAAAATATTATTTACTGTTTTAAAATGACTTGTTAGAATTCAAAATTTGATTCTATAAGTAAAGTATTCAAAACGTTAGCGAATTTTCATCAAAGAACAAAGTCTTACTTACTAACCATTTCCCGCGACGTTGTATACGATTATATTATTTATAACTTCACTTCTAAAAGGTCTATAAAGATATATCATCCGACGGATGTTAGTTCTCCAGGAAATAAGTGTGATCTTTCACCTTTCACCTGTCCTAACTATCGTGTAGTAATTTTGTATGCAGACAATACAAATAAACAGTTATTACCCGACTGCGACAGAAGGAGGGTTATGTTTTTCGAGTGTATGTATGTATGTATGTATGTATGTATGTCCATTTCTTTGGCACGCCCTACAGCCCAAACGGCTGGACAGTTTTTGACATATGAGGTGTCGTTGGATTTGTCTAAATTGTAGTAGTGACATAGGCTATATAAATTTTCAAAATGGCGCCCGCAAATGGCAGAATAGGGGGGGGGGGGAGTTGATTTTTTTTTCTTACTGTAGCAATATGGATATCAAATGAAAGCTAGTTAATTGTTTTATTCTTTTTAGTTTATAATAAGAGTATTTTACGCAGTCGGGTTTTTTGATTTTTTTTAATTAAGCATACTTGTTTTCCATCTTTAATTGCGATGTAAACATACCTAATATTCGTTATTCTTAAATATTTTTATAAAATAGATAACACAATAATATAAACTAATCGATTTAACGAAAATTTAACACTAAACCTACCAGAGCGGTCAAGTGAACGTTTTTGAGACATTTTATTTTTTTATGTTTTTTAGGTTTACATGTTTCTTAAACAGCTATTATTATATATTATAGAAAAAGTTTTGCATAATTTCAAGAAAATTTTAAACCAATCTATAGGTATATATAATAAAATGGTAGGAAAGTCAAAATTGTACATTGAATATTTTTCTAAAAAAATACTTGGGGTGTGATCTACAATCGATACACAAACCAAAAATATATTATAGTTTTTAGAATTCTTGTCTGTTTGTCTGTATGTATGTACGGGATAAACTCAAATAGTACTACATGGATTTACTTCAAATTTGGCACGAATATTATTAAGAAGTCGGGTCAACATATAGGCTACATATTATTACGCTACCACCTACGGGGAACGAGCAGTGAAACTTTATTTCGTCAATGCATTCTGTAACAACGTGTAATCTAATAGTGTTCACGCGGACGACATCGCGGGCAGCAGCTAGTAATTTAATAATATTAATTAAAGTCTTAAAAGTAGTCATTTGAATTCTGGTAGGTTTAGTGTTAATATACATATATATTTTTTAATTCATACGTCAAGCATACTAATTGCATAATAGTGCGTATAAAAAGCATTCCTCCTAGGTTTGTCGTGTAAAAATAATATGGATCTAATCGTTAATATAATTTATTTACTTATTCCATTGTGTGTCTTGTGTATCTTTTTTGCATGTCGATCGTTGGTTCTACATGATTTGAATTATATCTGAATATATTGTGATTATTATACATGTTTCGTTGAAATGAACTAGTCAAGATTATCTATGATATTCACGTTTGTTCTTTTGAATAAATCTATTTTAATAATAGACAAAAATAGATAAAAGTTTCATTACGACGACGAAGTTGGCGCAGTGGTCACAGCAACAGGTTGATGCGCAAGCGGTCGCGGGTTCGATCCCCGCACATGACAAATATTTGTATAGGCCATATAGATGTTTGTCGTGGTCTGGGCGTTTGTGCTTGTGTATTGTGTGTTTCCGTACCCCCGACACAGGATTCATATCCTAGTGGGGCCGTTGAGTGTGAGACGTTTATTTATTTATTTATTTATTATTATTATTTGATTGTGCTGATATTAAAAATGTATATTATTTAAGGATGGCTTTAATCATTTATGATACGATCATTCAGGTCGATCGATTGGGAACTGAGTAATTGCTCAGGGCCTTGCATTAAACGAGTCTCTGTCAGATAAGCTTTTGACAGTTGTTACAGTTGTATAAACGTCTATTTAGCGAAATTACTGATAGTCATGGAGTTGTTATTAGATATTGTAAAGTGTCTGATATCAGTAGATTTAAATCTAGTTATCTATATCAGTTTCGAAGGTGACTATAAACGTAGATGACACAGCGGGAATTTTTTTGTTTTTAATATTATTACCAAATAACATTTCAAGCATTTAAATATCCTTTATTCTAGATTGAACGCCGAATGCGTTAAAAATGAATAACAAATAATTTATTAAAGCGATTTTTGCCTATTTTTATCGAAATATTTCATAGTTTCAATTGCTGTAGGTAAACGCTAAGAGCTTCCGTATACTTAAGATTTTCTATAGGCCAATGCTCGCCTATTGGGTTAGTTGACTATTGGCGAGTGTGGAACGCGACATACTGAATAATGTTTGAAGGCAATTGATTTTGGTCGTCTTCCGATATACACTGGAGCACTGCAAGGTGTGACGTCATTTCAGTATACTGCTTCCTTTTTAGTTTCATATATTTATTGTACTGCGGCAGTATACTGGCAGTCTATAACGAAACGAATTTTCAGTACTGACAGCACTGGGCAGTGCTCCCAGTATATTCGTAATAAACGAACCAGTTGACAACAAATTGTCTTCTATATGGTTTATTAAATTATAACAATTGTATACTAAGCTATTAGCTAATAGAAAGTGTACGATGAATGATTTTGTATATATATGTGTAGATAGAGAAAAAATATGTTCCATATTTTACCTTTAAATATATTGAATATTGACAGCAGAATAAAAATAGTGCAATTTATTTTAAATACAACTTGTAATACAAGATATTTACAATTCATAATTAAAAAAAAAATAGCTTTTCGAGTTATAATATTAATTATGTTTTATGAAAACGCCAAACAGATACATTATAGAATATAATTTATAGTAGGTTTTTATGAAGTTATTAATTTTATTAACGATCGACGTAACTTAGAAATAGTTGATAGTATTTTAAAAATTCAGCTAAGGTTTATTCAAACTACATACAGTGGTTTGAAAGTTCTTTACGCTTCTTTGTCTTATGAAATATCATCTAAAATAACATAATATCCATGTTTAAAGTATAAATTTGGCGAGTGCGCGTGTGACAGGTCGTCAGCGACGCGTCGTTTCGCGCCAAAGTCTGGATATAACGTGATGTAACCACGCTGAAATACACTGAAATTCAAGAAGCTGTTAAAATCTTAACTTCGATTTCATTGTTTTTATATTGGACGATCGTTTTCCATAGAAAATTCCCTGATTTTAGCCGTTATATTCTCATGGGAGACATTTACACGGGACTCTCCAATATATTTTCACGTGAAATTAGATTGAAAATAATTATTTACTCAATTAAAAAGTGTCTTTAATGTCTCTAAGAGTGGAGACCAATAATGAAGCCTTTAGTTTTAAGGAAACTAGAGATAAAATCAATTAATTATAATTAATGAAATAGTTTCGAAATTAGCGATAAATCGCGTAACTTGGACGTAAAAGAATATACAGTCGTACTTTCGTGAGTCGTGAGAACTTATTCCCTCGAAGTCTGTTAAAAAGACAGTAATTTTTTATTGCTCGATACCGGTGTAGCTTTAGGAGGATGTTAACACCATTACTTTGAGATTATACTTTAGATAAATAAAAAAAGGATTTAGATCTGGAAAAATGTTTAGAATCATTTTAATGACATAGATACAAATGTTTTAGAAATATTTAAGTATAATATAATATTTTTATACGAGAACTCGTGAATTATAACATTTAATTAACGTTTAGATCGTGATATTCTGTGATTGTTGAGACGTTTTTCACAAAAAAAACAACTAATTAATACTACTTAATGACTAGTAATTTTAAAAGCAAACTACCGCCGCGAAGGCTCATTATATTAGGACCGCTAAAATTAATTACTGTGTATTTGGTAATATATGTGCTTAACATTTTAGTTTTTATTTAAAAAAATACAAATGATGTATGCTACATTAAATACATTACTTAGTTTATCTCTTAAAATTAACAATCCGTGAAATAAATGAATAACGTTTTTTCAAAAAATTAACCACATTAGCAAGATTTCGGCTGTTGCTAAAATCTCTAGTAATTGCAGTCCATAGTGATTTTTGTTTTTCATTTTTTTATTAACGATAAATAAGCGTACCTATGTTATTTATTAAATTATTGTTTTTGACTTCCAGAGCGCCAAAGCTGGGAGTCAGAATGGTGTAGATTGGCGTATTGGGAGTTGACTCAGCGAGTGGGACGACAGTTTAGCGTGCGCGTGCGCGCCGTCGACGTGTTCGGCGGCGTGTGCGCAGGAAAGGACGGGTTCTGTCTTGACGCGCTCGGCACAAAGGAACCGCAGGTGGAACAGGTAATTGATAAATAAAAAAAAAAAAATTCCTCAAAAACTACAGCGTTGTTCTTTAGCTTATACCATTCTCAAATGAGTGGTCTAAACGTCGATGGGTCTTAGAAACAAATTCACACTTCGTATAATATTATATATTTATATTAGTTTAGATTATGAACTGCGATTATTTGATTATGTTGACAGAGTTAAGCAGATGAACTTTGTATACAAAATTGATTTTTGGTGCTTACATATTGTTAACATTTTTACTTTAACAATAAAATAAAACTGAATTAACTATTATCTATGTATTTTTGAATTTATTTACTATAGATAAAATGCTAACACTATCAAGAAAAAGCTAAATCAAAGATATTATATTCCTGAAACGGGCCGTTATTTATCGGAATAGGTAACCACTGACAAATAATAGGGTAACCATAGCGTAACGTATATAAGGATACCATATTAATCGTTAGATACGGTAATCAGGTTACCGGATTCCGGACCAAAACTATGGTCACGATGTCGACTGTTCGCGGTGTTCGCCAAAATTCTCATACGTGATATGATTCGTATTATAATATGTACCTCACTGCGTACGTGCAGTCGGACATGCGGCGCGCGGCTATAACTATCATCTTGATATATCTATACTATATACTGTTGGGAGTATTATTTTTTTAAGAGAAATGTGCTTAAATAAATAAATAAAAAAGTGCTTGAAAAAAAAAAGGAAATATTTTAAATATGGCGGTCAATTTTTTGCGTGACGACATGAATAAAAAAAAAAAAACAATTAACTATGGTATTATATTTTTATCAAATTGTAGTTGTAATTCTACAACCTAGAGAACTTTACTATTTCAATATAGGGTTAAAAAAAATAATATCGAATAAAACACGTGTAAAAATTTCCTATTAGTTCTTTTCCGTAAATGGTATAATTACATACACCACAATAGGTACAATTAAAAAATGTAGGAATTATCGGTATTTATCTATGAGATCTAGATACATTCTAACTGTACATATAAAACTTTCCATTCAAAATATGTTTAATCTATATACTGTTGATGTATAATAAAAAAAGGAAAACTTTTCTATTTGTTCCTCGTAAAATTCTTTAAACTATTGAACTAATTTTAATAATATTCTCACTATTTAATATATACCTATTAATTACAAGCTTTTTCCATAAAACATTAACCTCAAACTTTTCAAGAAAGTTGACCATAAATGCCATAACGGGTGCAACCGAGACGTAAGTCTAGTCCCTTATAATATGAAAAACACATATTATCATAATATAATTATGTAAAGACCAAGGAATTTATATATAAACTGGAATGTGCACGTGCACTCAAAAAACGTTCCTAAGAGAGAGATTGCATCTCTTTCTACCATGGATTCAAGGCAACTCGTAAGAAAGAGACAAAATACCAGTAGTCAACGAAATGCTCGGAACCATTTTTTCACTTTATATGTTGGAAACAAATGTCAACCTTATGCCAGTTATTTCAAGGTGCATATTTGAATATACAATTTTATTAAGTGAGCGTTCCAGTTATGATATAAATCCCTTGGTAAAGACGCCAGTGCTCACACTCAGTGTTCAATTATGATATGGTAGAAGTAGTTGAATTTAAACTTTATTATTAAGACGTAAATATATACAATCGTCGTAGATCATTCCGAGTTTGGTCGCTGATACAATATTAGTAAACACTCAAGGGTTAAAGTGTACCCGTGACAGTAGTACCGAAATATCAAGAACTTAGAATAATCAGCAAGATGGTAAATAACTCGTTGTACGTCTTAATAAGTGTTAGAAATCATGAAAGCTTAAAAAATAGTAAAATTTTCATAGCGATCCAGTACATATAAAATAAGTAAATATGATGCGATATAATAAATTATATATTAAATTCTACGAATTTGAAAGATAATTTCGAATTCAGTCGCTCAGCCCATATATTTAATAGGTTAAAATAAATCTTGGTCGGATTGAGCAGTAAATTGTGTGCGTATTGCATTTATGTAAATTGATTTAGCGCTGAACATTCCGCGCAGATAACCTAAGCGATAACTCGCGATACCTACACGCTGCGCATGCGACGCTTATAATTTAACTAATAGACAGGCTCCGTTATTGAATATATTTAATAGTTGTTATGTTTATTTCTAAGATTTTATAATTGATGTTGTAAACTTGCTTATTGTCCTAGGAGAATACCGAATATAGTTATTTAACGGCTGGTTTTAATTACCTACCTGATTTTGCTTTCTATAGATATAATTTTGACCCAATTCGTATGAAGTTTATGACAAAATTCTATCTCTGGTAAGCGTAATAGATAGATTATTATCGAAACCAGCCGTTATTTTTAGTATTTTTGTAATGTTCGTCTATCTTTAACTTACTATATATAATATACAGTTACCGGATAGAAAGTGTCTAGGTCTGTTGGTGCAGTATTTTAGAATGTTAGTACAAATGACGCAACATAAATTGATATTATATTTATATAAGACTGAATGTACCCCGTGATTTCACTTGCGATTAATACCATCAAACATTAAGAATTTAGAAAACTTTTTAAAGTTTTAGTAGTAATAGTTTCAGAATTTAAAAGATTTTTCATCTGTATTTAATAATATATTATCTAAGTTTCTAATTTCAAAATAAAATAGGTTATCGAAACTAAATGCTATTTATTATTATCGTTATCAGTAAAACTAAATTATTGTAATATTTTCTTTCCAGGTGCGGAAAACTCGAGCGAAGATAGGCTTAGGAGTGACATTGTCACTAGAAGCAGACGGAGTATGGCTATACAACCGAAGCCAGGAACCCGTGTTCGTCAGTTCTCCAGCATTAGACGCGGCAGCGGCGAAAGCGCTGCTCGTGTGGAGAGTTGCACCCGGACACTGCTTGTGCATATTCGACCCATCTACCCCTCCACCGCCCATTTCACTACCCCACGTGGGTCCGGTCGACCCCAGGTCGGTCAGGATATCCTTCGCCAAGGGCTGGGGTCCGAAGTATTCGAGGAGGGACGTAACCGCTTGTCCTTGCTGGCTGGAAGTACTCCTGGCTCCTCCGAGCTGACGCTAAGACTTGTGATTGTGGATATGGACCAAAGTGTTATATTTTAATGGAACAATGAATTTAATTTGTGACAATTGTCAGTGGATTTCTTTATGTACGGTTTTCGTTGTAAATGTGAATTGAACAAACATAGAGCCCAATGTAGAGGGCGCTGATGGTTTTTTAAGTTAATAATAATGAATGTCCGACCGAAAGTTCGGTTTCGGTTTCGGTTTCGGCCGGTTTCGGCCAAAAAATCTAGTTTCGGCCTTAGTTTCGGTTTCGGCCAAAAAGTAGCCGAAACTTTCGGCCGCGCCGAAACTCGAGTGTTTATGATCGTTTTTTGACAATATGGCATCTGGTTGTGGCTGTGGTGAATATTTATTATTATCATATATTTAGTGACATTCGCGAAGTTAAGACGAATTGATTGACATAAGAGTCATTAAAATCGTCAACGCGTTTGATCTCTACAACGCCACATAAGAACAAACATACATCATACATAAATATACATAGGCTGATAAACACATTATCCTTCTTTGCGTCGCGCAGTCGGGTAATTATAAACACATTACCATTCTTTGCGTCGAGCAGTCAGGTAATGATAAACACATTCCCCTTCTTTGCGTTGAGCAGTCAGGTAATGATAAACACATTACTTTTCTTAGCGTCGCGCTGTCGGGTAAAAACACACTAGATTTTTATAATTTTACATACATAATGTCCCATTTATGTATGTAAAATTTCCGATTTTTTATTATATTAAAAAATTCTCTCGACAGAATTGGAAAAAAAAACTAGGAGAGTGTTGAAAAATATTTGTAGAATAAGCTTAAAAAAATAAAAGTAGCACTTCACGGTTTTGTTATCGAGATATTAAAATTATAAATATTAATTTTAATTTTAAATTTATAGTGATCTGGTAACACTGTGCACAACGCTCTCATCTTTTTAATTTAATAAAACTATTATTAGAAAGCGCAATACTATTTGTATATACTAAGACCATATAAACAAAAATATATAAAACACTTAGAGCAACGTTGCCAGATTACTATAACTAATGATATAAGGCAGAAGGTATTAAGGTAGGACTACACTTGGACACCTTGGACACCACGCTGGTTTCGGTTTCGGTTTCGGTTTCGGCCGAAACTGAGAGCAAGGCCGAAAGTTCGGTTTCGGTTTCGGTTTCGGCTGAAAAACCTGTTTCGGTCGGACACTAATAATAATACTTTATAACTTAGTTTTTCATCAGTGACTGTGGATATATTTATGGCATTTCTTAAAAAGTTTTGTATAAAAATTGAACTGCATTTGCTTATATTTCGAGAACACTGTTCACAGTATTGATGTACCCACTACCTGACCGCACTATGTTTTAATGCAAAATATTTACAAAATTGTTCGACTTGACAAACAGAGATTATTTGAAGAAAATTTACCTTTAATGTTTCTTAGAAGTATATTAGAAATGTCACTATCATGAGAAAGTTAATAATTATTTTTGATTTCTTATACATAATATATACATACATTAGATAAATTATATCAAATTAACAACTTAAATACTTGAACGTAATATACTAACTACCCGCGATTTTGTCCTATGTTGTATAAAAATATATAATTTCAAGTTTTATATCGTTTTCTAAAATAAATTTAGATAAAGTTATTCTTTATAAAATAATTTAAACTCTATGTTATTTTTTTATTTATGTATTATTTAAAAATCTGTAAATTAATTAAAATTTTCTACATACATTTTTCATTATCTATGTTGGTGACAATTCTTAGTTTTTAGTGTATAATTAAAAACAATAAAATAATACGGCCTTACGAATAAAACTTTACCTTCATATAGATATACTATATGAAAAAATTATATATACAATGTGTAAATGTTTATTGAGTAAGGACATTCATATTTTAAGATTAAATAATCTTAACTCAGTAACCAATATTGAAACATGGTCGTCAGGTGTGGTCATTACATTGATTTGTACAATTTTAATAATGTAAAAATATGTATAGAAATCTGCTTTAAGTTATGCGAGACTGTGTATATAAAAGTTTATTATGTACTATAGATATTTGTAATTAATTATTTATAATTATAAAGTATGCCTTACCCATAGTCAGTAATTATTTAAGTGTTAGTTAAGTGTTCATTGTTTTTATTTTTTAATATGTACCTATATGTAAAAAAATCGACACAATTCGTATCGAGTCGGGGCTTAGACGCCGAAGAAGGCTGTGCGATTAGCATTTTTAACCAGTTTCGGTGAAGGGAGGTTATGAGAAATGCATCTCAAATTAAAAATTATTTGATTGGTACCGAACCTTAGAATTGTCTAGTTTTTCTTTAAAGATCTGCAATTTTTATGAGTATGAAATATAGTGCAATCGAGTTAAATTCGTTTTTTTTTTTAATTTTTCATTTTATAGTTAGTAATTAATAAAAATAAATAAAACACAAACTTTGTGCCTTGCGTTGTATTCAAAATGTATGAATATAATCCAAAATCTAAATAGGGTAATTCAGTCAATTTCACTGACCTTTATTAGTAAGTGTATACATTAATTATATTATAAAAATTATGTTTTAATATTAAAGCTCGAATTAAAAGAGTGTACTGCTTCGACAAAGCGAGTGGAATTGACAATAAGATTTAAATCTAGTCTATTAAACAATCTTGCTTTGTCCGTGAGTCGGGTGTATCGGTGAATAGGAATGGCCAGTCATTTTGTATCAAAATAATCATATTAATCATTATATTATTAATATATTATATATTTTTTAAAATAAATTATCCAAATCGTTCGTCTCGCTGTACTGTAATATTTATTTAATAGATATTCATTTTGATAAATCAAAATCAATTTATTATTCAATTTTTTTTTTGTATAAAATCGTTACAGAGATCAACAAAACACACAATATTTATTTTATTAAATATAAGTAATAAATAATTACCGTGTAATATAAAACTAACATATCTAGATCATCGACATAAAATACGAATACGAATTAATGTAATATATATGTAGTCGTTAAGTAATATTTTAAAAGTGACTATCACAAATGTCAATTGTTATACAATTTTGCCTAACAAAATAAAAGAACAACACTCATAGCTTTTAATATTTCTTTTAACCACTATTGTAACATATATAAAAGAAGGATTGTTAGGAAGGAAGTTAAAATACTGATAATAATTCAAAAAAGAAAAAAAAAAGGAAAATACAATCTCGTATCACATTTTCAATAAATATAAATGACTCAATTAAATACATTATGTCGATGGTTTAAATATAATAATTATGTGTATTCCGATATATAATCCAATTAAACTGATCAGCGCTCTATGTGACATTAGCACACAATATGGCAGTCGCTGTTAGTCATTGGTGCTGGTCAGTAAGCTAGGTTATATTCGGAACAATCTTATGTATCCAGCACAAGTGCCTCACCCAGCATAATCCGTCACAGATAATATAAGTAAAAAAGTACATATTTATTTAATGTAAACGCTGTAGTCATTACATTAGACTGATGTAACGCCTTAATAAATAAGGGAAGATTTTTAACAATAGATTATTTCTGAATGGATCAAAATATAAATTTTATATCATTATCAAATATAATTACGTATTTTGTCATTATATTGGTTCAATGCGATCATTGTTTATTAAAATAAGTATTGTTAAAAATGTTTTCCCAGCTATATAACAATTAAAATATTGTAAATAGCGACAGTACTCCATGATTCGCCGATTTACTGTTAAGTTGTGTCTGACTGAGATGAATGAGATTAGGGTATGATAAATTATAATAAAGAAAGGGAATATTTTTAATTTCACTTTGTTTTCTTTGATCCTTTCACGTGACTTGAGAATTAAAAAAAAAAAAAATACTTACTATAAAATGCAGAATTTTTCCAGTTTTTAATACCTATAGTTATACTTCGTACTTCTTACTACATACTTTTACCTAATATTTCGTTTGATCAAAACGAATAAAAAGAAACCATATTTTAAATGGTATGGCTACAAACTAAAAAATAATATAATTTATATTTATGAAGTCTAGTTTCATTCCAATTTCTTCAGAGTCGTATTTGGTAGAAAGAAGCAGGTCAATCCGCATACTGAAATTGACGTACTAAATTAATCACAACGCCATCTAACGAAAATGGTCTAAACTATATAGACATTTTTATTTAAAAAAAAAATACAGCATGATAAATGTGTTTTGTAAATAATCGTGCACCTTCAAAGTAATTTTTCCATAAAAATGTAATGTTAGCATGTAGTTTCTCTGCCTTTTCATAGATGTCACTGATTTGAAATTGAAAAAAAACGCAAATATTTTTAATCTTTTCATACGTTTGTCAACTTATTTACAATATGTAATAGGGAACAAATTAGACTGACAACGACAACTTTACCGTACGAGTATGTATGATGATAAAGTTTTATGAAGGGTAAAGGTAAGGAGAACCGTCTAAAATGGGGGAAAGTTGAAAAAGTGTCCAGCTACAAACCGTAAATAATAGTTCAAAAACCCTCCAAAATGGCGCCAGCGAAAGCAAATGGTGTGATATGAATGTAGCAGTTGTTAACGGATTGAAGTATAAAAGTGAAAGTGACTAGAGTAGTTAGTGTCAGTCTAATATACCATCCCAATTGCCAATGCCAAAATTATTTTAATAATTTACCCAGCGGCTACTGTAGCGCCACCTTTATGTAGCACATTTTAGCGGACAAATTTTCATACACAAGACGGTTCTCCTTACCTCTATCATCCATATACAATATAGATATAAGTATAAAATAACTCACGTGATAAGACTGCTGATATTGTTATAAAAGGCGGTAAACAGCCGAAGTTGATGAGTGCGGGAAAAATGACAGTTCCCAATATTGTCCCCACGCGACCGGTCATAAGGAAAATGGCCATCGCCATTACCCTTTAATAATATAAGGTATTTTTTTAGTAAAAGTAATAATAAAAGTAACCTTATTAATTGGTAATGAAAAATGAGAAAATTCTTAAAAATCTTATACCTAACGATCGAGTTGTCTCCAAAATGACTATAATTATAATAAAATCACAATACATTATTGGAAAAATAAAAACCTCAGCTACAAAGTGACTTATTTGCGTAAAAAGGATAGAGTCATTGATGAAAAACTATACTATTCATCCTTCGACTATACGTTTCTTCGACTAATAAGTTTAGCAGCACACAGATCGGCATTAAATTTTGACAATTTCTTTCGAACAACAAAAAGAAACCATATACCAAAGCCCGACTTACTCCTATTTTCTATAAACTCATTGAGAAATTAACACTAAACCTACCAGAGCGGTCAAATGACCGCTTTTGAGACTTTAATTAAAATTGCTAAATTCTAGATATACATTTTTATTGAACTTATGCACGACTTTTTCTATAATTACAGCTGCTTAAGAAACATGTAAACCTAAAAAAATTAAAAAAGAATAATGTAAATCTAGATTTTAACAATTTTAATTAAAGTCTCAAAAGCGGTAATTTGACCGCTCCGGTAGATTTAGTGTTAAAAGTAACATTACGTTTGAAAGGTATACCTACCTAAATTAGTCATAAAAACATACCTGAGTGACGTAGGAAACAGATCGACAGCGATGCTAGACAGCGACGCGGAACACAGAGATGTTAACGCCAATGCGGTGGTGACCATTGCGGTCATTGGCAAGGCGCTGTTGGCGATTAGCGGTAACATTATAATGAAAATCGCACTTAAAATTCCACTGATCCCAGGAACAATTTTCTTCCCGCATCTGCAGTAAAGTTTTAATTTATTTTTTCGTTTGTCTTAATAAATGAAAGTTAACAGAAAACTTGAAACTTTCGGGGTTAGGTGACATGGATAGAGTAGTAGTATGGTAGAGTAAGCGTATCTTTGGCTTACTAGTCGAGGAAGACAGGGGGGAATAAAAACTATCTTTAGGATCGTAAGTATGCTATTTCAATTGAGTCACAGTGGTCGCTCAGTATTCAATCATTGGCATCATATAGTTTTGATTGTTATCGAAATTGCGTCACGACGGTATTATTATATAATAATAACGATCGGTGTTGGTAGCTTAAACATCTAATCTAATCTCTTATCATATAAATAATCTTTTCTAGAACAATACAATTAGATATTTTTTTAATAAAGTAGATTACTTAAACCATTCATAAAAACATAAAAAATATTAAAATAATATGACGAACTGGTTAATCAATATATCCGGCTATCGAACATATTAATTTAACGAACCGATTAATTAAAGCACCACCAATGCAATAAGTGACCACCGATCCGGCGCCGACCACTGCACTTTGTACGTAAGTCAGCATATCAGTCTCTATTGGCAAGCAGTCTTCTGTTGAGAGGTCATCTGTCTGCTGGGGGGCGATGGCGGAACATAGATCTTCCTTACCATCAGAGCCTACCATTGCAGCGAGCTGCGGGTACCAGAGACGAATCGTGTTTGAACTGAAACAAAAAACATTTATTAGCCTGTAATTGTCATTTTTCTTAAGTATAGTACTGATGTTACATACATTTCTATGGCATCTATATATTAATATGTGAAGAAAAACTTTTTACCCCTTTTTACGAAAATTATGCGGTAGTATGAAATTTGGCACAGTTAAAGTTTATAAGGAGAAGAAGTGCAGAATGTATGTAATATTTTTATAATAATGCTCAAAAAATACATAAAATTTATTTAAAAAGAAAACACTACACACACTACGGCACACACACATATGTACAATGACATTTATATACAAAGTTTATTCTCAGTCTGTTGTCAACACGGTCTTAATACATGTCTTGCAACGAATTTTTTATCAATATTTATTATCACAAGGTCCAATGACTTCTGCATATGCTCACCATGTTATGCGCAATCATATTTTTATGATGTTGACAATGCTGTCAGTTATAGAATAGGTCGAATTTCGACTACTGGGCGACCACTAGTACCAATAGTTCTGCTTGTTTTTCTTATTACAACAGTAATATTGTTTGACACGAGTTTGTAAGGTAAAATAGGGCAAGAACTTACCTAACCTGCCTAATTTACAATGCTTGCAATTGCTTTACTATCTTTTCTCAAATGTTGTCTACATTAGTGCACTGTTTGACCGGTTGCTGATAAAGCTATCTGACGTATAGCGGTATCCAACTGATAAGAGATTATGACTAAATGATTATTATGATGATGATTATTTCGCCTTCAATCTTTCCTTTATCTGTCAGATATTTCTATTCGCAAGTTATGAATCCAAAAGTTATAGCTTATTAGTTTAAGTTAAAAAGGTTCTAAGGCCCTGTTAACTGATGTAACTCTTACTGATAAAGATTATCATAAACTTATGTGCTCGATAAAATTTATCAGAAACCAGTGAAAAAGGACCTTAGTCTCTTAATATCTGCGCTCAAACGGCATTTTCGAGTCTGTGGACAGGCGACTGACGCCCTCTCTTTCCGGCTCCGACTATTGCAATAAATAATCGAGTGTCTTCTTCAAAAATGCATTTTAAATAACAGAATATAGTACAATCAACGTTTGCCTATAGATGAACCAAAAGTCAATTCTAATGTAAGTAAGAAAAAAATAGGAATATTAGGAAATATAATAGGAAATTAATGTTAAAGAAAGAAGAATGATAAAAATACTTTGGAGCAATGTTTTTATGACAGTAAATAACGACTGTTCTGGTGTAGTGGTGCGTGTAGTCGCCTTAACAACAGCGGTCGTGGGTTCGATTTACGCTCGGGGCAGATATTTGTATTTATACAATTAATATTTGTTTTTGGTCTGGGTGGGTATCTTTGTGGGTCTCCTCACCATGCCTCGGAGAGTACGTAAAGCTGGCAGTCCCGGTTGTTATCATAGACATCTGATAACGATCGTTACTAAGGAAAATTAGGAAAATTATCCGCCAACCCGCAGTGAAGCAGCATGGCGGAATAAGCTCCAACTCTTCTTCTATATGGAGAAGAGGCCTTTGCCCAGCAGTGCATTGTATACAGGCTGATTCAGTTCAGTTGAAATAACATACATAAGCGATTAAGAAATTAGAGGAAGTCTGCTTAACTTTTAGAAAATATATTAAATAATAAATTCTAGATATTATGTATATCTATTAGATTCTAGATATTATGTTTATCTATAGATTATTTATTACACGTCACGGTTTCACCAGCTTTATTTTCGACCTCGTGGGAATTTCGGCATAAAAACTAGTATACACATTCTGATCTCCATTTATCTATGGGCTAATTTCAAATGCAATGGGTTCAGAAGATTATCATGAAAGAGTACCAAACCATCAACAAACCCATTCTCACATTTATATAATTATCAGGATACATACGATCTTAAATACACAACTTACCCAAACATACATCCTAGATGTGCTCCACAAACGAGTAAAAGCCATGCGACATATGGCACCCTGAAGAGAGGGATGAATTGAGATCTACCCTCTTTTAGTGCTGTAAGGCCACGACTGCGCTGTTCTGGTCTCTCCTCTACTAATTTTGTTATCTAAAAAATTATATAATATATTAATGTGCTTAGTGTATGTACCACTCTATTCTTTTGAAGAAGGGTTTTTAGGGGAAATTTCTATAATTATGTGTTTTAAAGAAATTACTATATTAAGTATAGTATATTAGTAACTGGTTACTACTTTCATAGCGTACCGAATATGTTTCTGGAAGTTTCCCAGTATTCATGGAATATATTTTTCGGAACACATCTAGTGCTTCCTCATTTCTGCCTCGAGACATTAGAAACTTCGGACTTTCTGGTAGACAGAGAAATGCTATACCAGTGAGTAGGGGCACCATTGCTGTAGCTAACAGGAATACGTTCCAGGAATGAATCACTGTAACAGACATATGCTTCGTTAGTTTCGTTTGTATCTTATGCTGAAGTTTTACTTGCGATTTAGTTTTTTTTTTCAAACTGAAAGTTTCCACGACTTTTTACTATTTTGCAATTTATTATGTAAATTTGAGGTTTAAACAAATAGCGTCCGATTGATTCAGTGGTGGCGTAGGGTAGATTGGCACCCTGGGTGGTTTTGAGTACCCCTACTTAAAAATAAAACTTCAAATACTAAGCATGGGTGGAATTAGAAATTATATTTGAAAAAACAAAGAAAATATAGTTGCGATGCGTTTTAAAATATGATATTAATATGTAAGTAGCTAGGTACAAGAGTAGGTAGTTATTTATTGATATGTCTTTAAAAAGGGTGATTTTGTGCACGTTTCTTGGATGTACGAATGAGTTGTCTTTGTCACCTCTTGGTGCTTGGCACCCGGTGCGAACCGCCCCCTCCGCCCCTTTTTCGCCGCCACTGGATTGGTTCATTTATAGACAATGTGTGGAAATGTCGAAAATTATCACGTGATTTTTTCAGTTATTGGCTAAGATTTGACATTTGGACTCGTGACAACCACCAATCATGTTAAAGAAAATTAATTGTCTGCTTTTTAACTCATTATTGTTTTAGTCTAAGCATCATTTTTAATTAAGCGATTTAAAAGAAAATATATCAGCAAAAATTTTAGACGCCAATAAAATTGTTCTTTAGTAAATTATTTTTAAAAGAGGACGAATATAAGTCAGCGAAATGCGATAAAATTCTATATTAGGCACCTAAATATTTATCACATAAAAGAAAAGTGAAACGCAAATTTATTTAATCATTATAACGCTTACTATTTGTCAACAGTTTTACAATGTATTAAATTGTTTGCAATACTATAAAATATAATGTTCACAATATTTAAACTTCTATGTAGTAACAGGAAGTACGTTATTGTGTTTGTTTGTGTTACGCCGGAAGTTGGAAAACAATCTTTTAATAATAAAAATAATGGAATTTAGATTCCACTATCTTCGTTTCACTAATATAATATACTCATATATGGTCAATAAAGACTTAACATGTTGCTTATTCCACTTGCGTACTCTCTAAACAGTAATTAGTTTAATTTCACTAATTTTAAGTGCCTATTCACTTTTTATCAATGTGAGAATCGTACCACGCACAATTATTGACTATTCAATGTATGAATATGTAAATATCAGAGTCCACTGATTTGATCATTGAATATGTGTATGTGTATTAGTGAGTATTCACTTGTTATTAAAATTCACTGATATGCAGTGAATAGAGCTTCAATAATGTAATTAATGAAAATTCCACTGATTCATGTTTAGAGATTAACGGCGAGTTGCACGAAACCGTCGCTAACATTCCGTTAGTTAAGTTGGAATTAATCTTAAAATTAGTTGATCTTATGATTAATTTAAAGCTGTTGGAATTAATCATTCGTTAGATAGGTCTTTAATTAAACTAAATTTTTTGTTAACTTAATCAGATGTAGGTTTCGTGCAACAGATAATCACGATTCTTGTGATTAAATTAGTTTAATAAACACTTAAATTTAAAATTTGTTTCGTGCAACTCGGCGTAAGTATTACATTTTTTTTAAAGTACATATCAATCAGCCAGTGATTAATTTTGGTACATTTGAGTTGAGACACAACTTGAGTTACCAAATCACCTTATTTTAAAAGTATTCAAAATTAAAACAAATGTTATGTTCAATTGTTAAAGTTTAGATGAAGGTCTGTAACTATCAAGTATGAATTTGAGCCGACAATAAAATAAAAAACTGAATCGTCGTTTTTTATCTAAGTCATGTCGGCTTAATTAAATTAATTGTAAGTCATGACTGTCAACCGCGATCGCGTGGTCTCATATTTGGGCTAGCACCGCTGACTTTTTAATTGCAAGGGCGTGTGAAATAAATTTCGTGCAGAGGATGATGGAAAAAACATCCCAAGAAAATATAACTGTGATTACGAATAATTGTGAATTTTTGTTATAAATAATTTTTTTTTAAATATTGTTACTAAAACAGTTAAATTTTAAATTACAATTATAAATATTTTCCTAGAGGAGATGCGATGGCCGTTTTTCGGAAATAGTTTTTAAAACAACATTAATAATACTATTACATACACGACTATTTTTGTTATGGTTCAAAATTCGAGCAGTTGAAATGGAAAGTCTTATATATTAACTCCATATTTTTCACCATAGTAGGTGCCATAGTTAAATAGGATATATTACACACACAATATTATTATCAAATTTATCTCACCGAAATTGCCAAATATCGTGTAGTCCCAGTCCTTGATCATGGTGGCCCAGGCCAGCAGTGGTAGCGTGGTGCTGGCGATGGTATAGAACAAGCCTGTCAGGAGAAGGACGCGCGCGCGCAGATCCGTACGATGCAGCTCTGCTATATACGTTACCAAGACTGCGAATGGACCGTTGAATCTGCAACCATATTATGAAAATGAAAGAAGAGAGAATTGAACTTAACTGAATCAGCCTGTAAACGTCTCACTACCGGGTAAAAGCCTCTTCTTTATATGGAAAAGGGTTGGAACTTAATCCACCACGCTGTCCCATTGTGGCTAGACGGATAATTTACTTATCATGAGAAACGATAGCTATCAAATGTCTTTGATAACAATCTGGACTGACAGCTTACCGTGCTCTCCGAGGTACGGTGAAGACACCCATAAGAACCCAGACTATAAACAAATGTACACGTACAAATATCTGCCTCGAGTAGGAATCAAACCCGCTACTGCTGGTGTTGAGCTAACTACTCGCACTATTACACCATAGCGGTTGTTATTAGAAGATAAAGAAGAGAGATATAGAAAAATATTTAAATTGTTAGTATGTAAAAAGTGCCTTGCAGTTGTTATGAAAAAATTGTAAGAATGCTGAATGCATATTCTTTCATGCAAAAACTATCGAATGGATTTTTCGGAAACTCATTTATCTTAAAAACATAAAAAAATCTTAGTAATAGTTAAATAGGCCATGATTTAAGGTCGATTGATTTATAATTTTATATAATACTTCCTATAAATTTAAACTTTTTCCTATATATATTTCATTGAACGCCCATGATTTTGTAGAATGAAAGCATTGCGTGAACGAAAATTTACACTATTTATTTATAAATACTCACGAATTATCTTTGTCTAGGACTTTCAAAAAGGAAAAATTTGGTAATTTTTGTTTAATCTATCTATACTAATACTAATACTAATTACTAATTTACTAATTTTACTAATTTTACTAATACTAATATACTAATTACTAATAATATTACATATATTATAAAGCTAAAGAGTTTGTTTGTTTGTTTGTTTGTTTGTTTGAACGCGCTAATCTCAGGAACTACTGGTTCGAATTGAAAATATCTTTTTGTGTTGGATAGGCCATTTACCGAGGAAGGCTATAGGCTATATAACATCACACTACAACCAATAGGCAATAAGCAATAATAAAAAATGTTACAAAAACGGGAAAAAGTTATCTTTTTTGAGAGCTTCCGTTACGTCCTTTATTATTTCTCTTCTCGAGACATTTTTTAACTATAGTTCCACTTTTAAAGTAAATATAACATCACTCTTTTACTGAAAGTTTTCGAAAAATAAAAAAAACTCAATAATACGTTAAACGATCCAGGAATCAAAAATGAGACCCCTTGCTCGGCAGTAACGCTTGCAACCATTCGACTAACGAGGCGGGTACCGTTTAAAAATATTTAAGTACGTTTTTCCCTCAAATTAACGCGGATGAAACCGCGGGGCACAGCTAGTATACAATATAAATATATATTATCGATAAATATTATGTTTGAAAATCAATTTTGAAATAAACGTATTTTTTTATTTATTTTGCTATAGTAATTTTTTTTTACGTAGTCTATCTGGGCGGATTCACTCAAATCGTCATCCAAAGCTACTGCTCTCATGAGTCACACTGTGATGTTTTACAAAGAAAAGGCATTAAGGTTGATCCTAATATTAGCGTGTTCAAACAAACTTTCCACTTTATAACATTAAGTACGAATAACAAAAACCTCTTTGCAGTTATTTTTATAAATTTTTAATTTATTTTAATATTAATCTATTCTTAATTAATCGAACTTTGATCACTGACTACTACTCAAAAGCATATTAAATATTAGAAAAGGTTTCAAGGTTGAACCAAAGATTAGCGAGACAAATAGCAGACAAATTGTAGGCCTCGTAACATTAAGTCTAACAATAAGATTAACAAAACTATCTATGATTCTTTGGAGTGCGATATAGTGATCTATTAACAAAAAATAATAAAATTCTTATTTAAACCAAATTGAATAAAATAAAATCTTTGAAAGCGTACCCAAAACAAAAGTGGAACTCACAAGAATCCACTCATGAAGCGTGTTACAAGCAGCATCGTGAAGTTCTGGCTCAACGCTGCCGCTATTTCTATCAGCCCAGAACAGAAGAAGCCCCACACCAGGAACTTTTTTCGGCCCAAGGTGTCTGATAGAAATCCCCAGATCACCGCTGAGGATATCATACCTGGACAAAATCGAATTGACTCTTGTATGTCGCTTAAAAAAATCGAATATTTTTTATTTTTAACGAAGTTTGCTGACATAGCCCAACGGATTTGCAAGCAGAAGTGGCAGTGGGCAGGGCACATAGCTGACTGAACTGACGGCCGATGGAGTAGAAAGGTTCTCGAGTGGAGACCACGTACCATAATTGTTTGGTTTGTATTGTTCTCATGAATATCTCCGTGATTCGATTTTTCCTAAATATATCTCATACACACATCGGCTGGTTAACATTTTATTATGTCTAGATAAAGGCGAATTTGATCAATAAATAATATTAGTTTAATGTCACGTCAAATGTGTATCTCTATTTCTCTATTTATGTAAGGGAAGAAGTTGTTTGTTTGTTGAACTTGTTAATAGAAACTACTGGTACGATTTTGATATGTAATAAACGAGTAGACGGATACGTGCTTAGAAAGAGTTTGATTAGGTAGGTTGGATGTATTCTGCGGAGACGTTGTAACATATTTAATTGCGGGTAGAATTGTTATCTATGAATGTTAGAGGGGATCGGAGTAGGAGCCGCTCGGGCCCTTATAAAAGGACGGGCTTGGTAGAATCTTCCTTTTCTCGTCTCTTCGGTGCAAGGTGCGAATTGTTGGGTGAGTTGTTGTATTTATTATGTAGAAGCTTGTAATGCCACTCAGTAGGTCGTTATTAATATAGTAGTTATATAATTCATTTTTATCTAGTGTTTATTGTTATAATGTGTGTTAGTTATTAATTATTATATTATTATAAATTGTGTTAGGTTGTGTCCTTGTCTTGTGGGCCATTTCCATGTCAACCCAGAAACAACTGGGGGTTGACTGTGGGAAGGCTCACCGGATGGTGTGTCCTTCCAGGGTCCGGGTAGGCGTACGGAGCGGTCGACACGGTCTCTTCCCACGTGGCGACTTCTGCGGGTGAACCTCGGACCCCAACAGCGCACCAACAACGCACCAACAACGCCCCAACAATAACCGGGTTCTTTTTCGTGACCTACAACCGTTCTACGGCGAGAGACGTCGAGCGTCGGACGGGGAACGCAGTCCACGTGTCCCGGCGCGCACATCATCCCGTCACCTAGCACAAGGCGGAGACCAGCTTGGGGGCATCCATGCTCCACGTGCCTATAGATAAGTGCCCGTCTGGTTAACCCTTAGACCTGAACCAGGAATAGTTATCGAACCACGTGCTCATGTTCTCTTAAAATTAAATACGTAAAGATTGAATTACCACGTAGTCTGTCTTGAAAACATTGTTATTGATCTAATTCTAACCTTTTTTGTATCTTGCCTACATATATATCACTATATAAAATAAATGTTGTAGTTTTGTTCATTTAATATTGGTTTTATTTATTTCTCTTTATTGTTCGTCGGTATAATATTTATTTCTCTCTCTTTTACTATTATTACGCCGCGACAGTGGCGCCCAACGTGGGCGTCACAACAGACAGACTGTCGCGGTGTAATAATAGTAAAAGAGAGAGAAATGAGAACGGGGTAATTCAATCTTTAAGTATTTAATTTTAAGAGAACATGAGCACGTGGTTCGATAACTATTCCTGGTTCAGGTCTAAGGGTTAACCAGACGGGCACTTAACTATAGGCTCGTGGAGCATGGATGCCCCCAAGCTGGTCTCCGCCTTGTGCTAGGTGACGGGATGATGTGCGCGCCGGGACACGTGGACTGCGTACCCCGTCCGACGCTCGACGTCTCTCGCCGTAGAACGGTTGTAGGTCACGAAAAAGAACCCGGTTATTGTTGGGGTCCGAGGTTCACCAGCAGAAGTCGCCACGTGGTAAGAGACAGTGTCGACCGCTGCGTACGCCTACCCGGACCCTGGAAGGACACACCATCCGGTGAGCCTTCCCATAGTCAACCCCCAGTTGTTTCTGGGTTGACATGGAAATGGCCCACAAGACAAGGACACAACCTAACACAATTTATAATAATATAATAATTAATAACTAACACACACTATAACAATAAACACTAGATAAAAATGAATTATATAACTTCTATATTAATAACGACCTACTGAGTAGCATTACATGCTTCTACATAATAAATACAATAACTCACCCAACAATTCGCACCTTGCACAGAAGAGACGAGAAAAAAGGAAAGATTCTACCGAGCCCGTCCTTTTATAAGGGCCCGAGCGGCTCCTACTCCGATCCCCGTGTTACAATGCTACCCGCAATTACATATGTTACAATACCTCCCCCCCCCGTCAGAGAAGAATTTTGCGTCTCTAGGCAAAATTCTTGGGTGCAGAGGAGAACAGAAGGATCTGAGGGTGAGTCCAAAAGAAAAAAGAAGAAAAAAAAATTATTTAATTAAAGTGACCTTTACTCATGCATTAATTTTGATAACTGCTACTCGATACAGACATCCTCAAACATACTTCATCAAATAAATCCTCTTACAAATATGCGTTATTTGAACTAAACAATTAACGCCCTCACACACCGAGTGATTATTGGTAACCATCCAAGACACTCTAGCAGCCACACTAAATTAGTGTAGGCTTATTTAAAGAGTCACAACCCGCTCTAACGAGAAAATTAGTGTAGGCTTATTTAAAGAGACACAACCCGCTCTAACGAGAAAATTAGTGTAGGCTTATTTAAAGAGTCACAACCCGCTCTAACGAGAAAATTAGTGTAGGCTTATTTAAAGAGTCACAACCCGCTCTATACGCGCAGAACGCAAAACAACAAAACAAAACGGACCCATACAAGAGGTCGCAACCCACCATAAAAGCGGAAAACGCAAAACAATAAAACGAAACAGACCCATACAAGAGGTCGCAACCCGCCATAAAAGCGGAAAACGCAAAACGTGCTAAACACAGAAAAAAAAAAAACAACAATCTCCTTAGGTTCTAAACCGCGTATGGCTACTTCATACGTGAGCTCCGGTTTAGTTAAATGTAAATATTTAATAGTACGGTCCATTTTTAAGCAAAATTATTTAATAAAAAAAAAATTGACTAAGTTCAAGCTAATTTAAATAATTGTTTTTATTAACACCAAACAGAAGTTAAAATGGCTATATAAATGGATATTAAAATTAAATTAATTAGATTGAAATTAAAATAGTGAATTGAAATATTTTAAAATAATACGCGACGAAATGCAACACGATTGTGGGTAACTTAAAAAAAATATAATATTAAGAACGATGTAAAGCAATGTACGTAACCGCTATTATCTTTTCAGACCTTAAGAAAATTACAAAACAATAAATGATTTACAACAATAAAAAAGAAAAAATAAAATGAATGCAATAAATGCACCAATAAAAAAAAATCACTGAAAGGACTTGTCAATTACACACAAACGCAAATGCAAAATAACAAATGCTAAAAAATAAATAAAATGTAATTACACAAAAATAGAAAGCAATGTTATAAAAAAAAAATTTCGACACAAAAGTTTGAAGAAAAAAAAATTTTTTTTTTTAATGCTAATGCCCACTGTGCAGTTCACGCGTATGTGGGTAATCGGAGATGGTATTTGATTACCCGACGGAACCAGAAGACAATAATCGGCTACCCGTTCCTCTTTAAGGAGAAACGGGTCGGTGGTACTACCCCGTGCAACCTCGTCCGCAAAGGCTTACCACCTGGATCCGTTACTACATCTAATGGACTGACCAAAATCTCCTCTGACGGTAAAGTTTCCGATAATTGCACAATTTAATACGCAGAGCTACTACCGAGGCTGCCGGTTCCTCGTTCCTAACAATTACTTCATATTCCAATTCAGCCTTAGGCAAAGACACGAACTTGATGGTGTGAGTCATTGTAACCGAGGTATAAACAAAACAAAAAAAAAATATATATATATAAAACAAAGCTAAAAGAAAAAAGGAAAAAAAAAATTATTACAATTAAATTAACATTCAAATACAAAACACAAAGCAATACACAATATTTAAATTGAGGGTGAATCGACAAAACTCTGTTACTGGAAGTTTAAGAATTTATAACACTAAAAGTGGGTAAGTTTTGAAAAAATTACTAAACACAACTAAACAATTTGAATGCCACGACTATGCCTGTTATAATTAATTATTTCATATATGGATGTTTATTTTCACTATGAAAAAATATTAAACTATTTAAATATCACTACTGTGTTTGTTATAATATTATCATTAAATGTTTTAGATTTTTAAAGAGAAAAAAAAAATCTAAATAATGTCATACATTACGGTGACAATTGTAAAACGACACAGTACTAATTAGAGAGAAAAAAAAAACACAAAAACACACGGACAAGACCATTTCCCACACCCAGAAACTGCCGAACCAGGAATAATTAATAGCCGTTGGGCGCCACTGTCGCGGAATTATAGTTATATTTATAATAAATCGACGAACAATAACCGGATTCAGCACATCTCTGACGGGGGGGGTATTGTAACATATTTAATTGCGGGTAGAATTGTTATCTATGAATGTTAGAGGGGATCGGAGTAGGAGCCGCTCGGGCCCTTATAAAAGGACGGGCTTGGTAGAATCTTCCTTTTCTCGTCTCTTCGGTGCAAGGTGCGAATTGTTGGGTGAGTTGTTGTATTTATTATGTAGAAGCTTGTAATGCCACTCAGTAGGTCGTTATTAATATAGTAGTTATATAATTCATTTTTATCTAGTGTTTATTGTTATAATGTGTGTTAGTTATTAATTATTATATTATTATAAATTGTGTTAGGTTGTGTCCTTGTCTTGTGGGCCATTTCCATGTCAACCCAGAAACAACTGGGGGTTGACTGTGGGAAGGCTCACCGGATGGTGTGTCCTTCCAGGGTCCGGGTAGGCGTACGGAGCGGTCGACACGGTCTCTTCCCACGTGGCGACTTCTGCGGGTGAACCTCGGACCCCAACAGCGCACCAACAACGCACCAACAACGCCCCAACAATAACCGGGTTCTTTTTCGTGACCTACAACCGTTCTACGGCGAGAGACGTCGAGCGTCGGACGGGGAACGCAGTCCACGTGTCCCGGCGCGCACATCATCCCGTCACCTAGCACAAGGCGGAGACCAGCTTGGGGGCATCCATGCTCCACGTGCCTATAGATAAGTGCCCGTCTGGTTAACCCTTAGACCTGAACCAGGAATAGTTATCGAACCACGTGCTCATGTTCTCTTAAAATTAAATACGTAAAGATTGAATTACCACGTAGTCTGTCTTGAAAACATTGTTATTGATCTAATTCTAACCTTTTTTGTATCTTGCCTACATATATATCACTATATAAAATAAATGTTGTAGTTTTGTTCATTTAATATTGGTTTTATTTATTTCTCTTTATTGTTCGTCGGTATAATATTTATTTCTCTCTCTTTTACTATTATTACGCCGCGACAACGTTTCAGATGCGATGGTCACAGCACGACTGACGGACGAAATGTCGGGAATTGTAAACTTACATAGTAACGCTGACTTAATTTATAATCATTAAATTACATATTAATCATTTTAAAAAGGGCAACTGTTGTGTTTCTTATCTGTTTTTCTCAGAAGAGTACACTTCCGCAGGCCGATTACTTAACGTAAAGCAATTGGCGAAAATTTCGCAGTACATGCGCGATGGATATTAAAGAATACGATGCGTCACATTATTTATTATATTTTTTTATTATTATTTTTATATGTTTTAATTTTTTTTTCATCTTTTTATTTTATTTGTTTCTGTTATTTTTTTTAGTTTATAAGACTTTTTTTGTTTGTTTTGTGTGCCTCAAATAAAGGTATTATTACCTATTATGTATATAAGGCCTTCCGCGTTACTCATCGAACTCATGTTTGTTTGCATGTGACAGCGCGTAAGTTCGGTTTAAAGCATCAAATATTATCTAAGTGTGATGTGATTACATGTTGTAAGGTGTTATGTTAGTCACATAATTATTTGACTAATTTAGGAAAACACCTGATTATGTCATTGTTTTAATTAAAACATATTTACTTTACTAAATTACAGGAATATTTCTCACAACTGCGCAAATACTTCCTCCACCTGCTAAGAAGGGTTCGATCCTAATTTATCACGCTTTCTCATGACATGCAATTTTCTATTCAAATTCAACTCGTAACCACAATATTGCAGACGTGGATCAGAGGAAGAAAACCTATAACAGAGTCGCCAAGCCCTGCAAGAAAGTCCTACGGAAGGCTCGATTTGACCACATAGGCAGAATTGTGTCTAGATTTAAATCATACCCACCAGGTAGTAAAGCCTTTTGGCTAAGACGGTCGAATCGAACTTCTGTCGCCCCTCACTACCCATGCTGCTAAAACCCGATGGATCACTAGCCCACACCGCTGAGGAGAAGGCAAACCTGTTTGCAAATCTTTTTGCGGAATCTCACATTTAGATCCAGGCAGAAATACACCTCTAACCTCTTCGATTGGATGCGAGACGTCTATGTCTGAAGTCCGAATTCGACAAATAAAAAATCCTTAAAACCTTACGAAATCTAGACGTGAATAAAGCTAGTGGTTCTGACGGAATACCTGCCATTGTACTCAAAAATTGTGCACCTGAGTTGTCTCCAATCCTGACACGCCTGTTTCGTCTTTCTCTAGCGACAGGACATAATGCCGAAAGTCTGGAAGCAAGCTAACGTGCAGCCTGTGTCCAAAAAAGGCAGTCGAGCTGACCCTGTTAATTATAGACCCATTTCCGTAACATCGATACTCTGTAAGAGTATGGAACGTATACTGAATAACCAGCTCCTGGCATACCTTGAGGAGAACGACCTTCTTAGCAACCGTCAATATGGTTTTCGTCGCAATCGGTCCACGGGTGATCTTCTGGCATATGTCACACACATATGGAGTGAGGCTATCGCGGGGAAGCCATTGTGGTCTCACTAGATATCTCGAAGGCATTTGACCGGGTCTGGCATTATGGCCTTATTATCATTTATACGGCCTACCCACTTCGCTTTGTGTCTGGAATCTGGATATTTGACTTCCTGGGATCGACCGATCTGTGGTCATAGACGGCTCTAAAACACGCAAAACGCTATTTTTGCTGCACATCAACGATCTGCTCAAACTCGGGACCTTTGGGTATGCAAATGACAGCACCGTTGTCGAGAGTTACGTGTCCGAGGCACGAGCGAGCGGGTAAGTGATCCAGTCGCAGAGGGAAGCCATGATCCAGCGTCTGAACTTGTCCCTTAAAGCTGTCTCTGATTGCGCAGAAACAAACCTGGTCAAGTTCAACGCCTCTAAGACCCAGGAAAGCGTGTTCTGAGAATGGTCACAGATAAAATAAAAAGTATGAAACAAAAAAAAAAACCTGAAACTGTTTTAAATTTTAATTTCCAACAAAGAATTAATTATGTGATATCCCCATTAAGTTCAAACTTTGAAGTTTATATAGTCATTGAATCAGTTTAAGGGAAATTTAAGTCAGTTTATCAGTTTTAAGGAAAAAAAATTCAATTAAACAAAGTGTATCGATAATTTTTACAATTTCACCTATAATGGAGAATATAAGGAAGAGTGCTAATAATTTTGAGACAAAATGCAAGGAATTTATATACAAACTGGAATACGCACGTGCACTCAAAAAACGTCCCAAAGAGAGGGATTGCATCCCTTTCTACCATGGATTCAAGGGAACTCGTAAGAAAGAGACGGAATACCAGTAGTTAACGAAATGCTCGGAACGATTTTTTTTTACTTTACATGTGGAAACAAATGTCAACCTTATGTCATTTATTTCAAGATGCATATTTGAATATATAATTTTATTAAGTGAGCGTTCCAGTTATGATATAAATTCCTTGGACAAAATGTCAATATAAAATACAGGGATCACAGATAAAATAAGACAATCTATCACTTGTCAACATAACAAGAACATAGATAGCAAATACTTTCATCAAATCACATTACAGAATACATATAGTAATAGAGCAAATAATGTTATTTTAGCTTACCTATATATGTCATGGCAGTAACGGTGCCCATATCCAGCAAACGCAGTTGCATATCGCACTGGGCTCTTGTGAAAATGTATGATGCTGCACTGGTGACGGATACCGAGCTCCAGAAAGCGGGTAGGGTACACAGCATGAGGGATATGTTGAACCAGCCATATCCTGTTGCGGTGATCGCCTCTTCGAAGTCAGCTGCTGGTTCTTAAGCATATGTTATAGGTAATTTAATAAATTTTAAAATGATACCGATTTCTTATATTTATATAAACTTTTTATGAATGCCTTCACAGTTATTTAAAAACTATGTATATATAAGTGTGTGCAACCTTTACACGCGGTTGAAGTAAAACTTCTTTAATATTGTGACAGATGACGATTAAGTTAATAATAAGTCATATTAGAGTTTAAACTATATATTAATAATATATACACTTATTTATATTGAGCATTATATATAATAAATACATTAATATAATTATGATTATACTTTAAATATTAAAAAATCGGATGATATATAAACGTGTCATCGACGTAACGCGTTTCCGTTGCATTGTCATCGTCCGAAGCATTCAGTTACCCCTTAGTCGCGCCTAAAGAAGTTTAACTTATAAAAAAATCGCAATATATTTAAATATTTCACTTTAATGCAACATGATGTTTACATAATTATACATATAATATAATTTTTGATTTAAATTGTTAATATTTCTGTGTACGAATCTGTTAAATATATTTGATTGATATATGCAATTATCTCAAAATGGAACTTATTGGAAGAAGTTTAGAACATTGGAAAATCTGTTTGAATAACCTAAATCATTGAAATTCCTAGTTGCTTGTGCTAATAAACGATCAATGAACTCTTAATAAATAAACTCAAACAGCCGTCCATCCTGTCTATTGTTACATTTAACAGACGCAAATATAGACAATTTGTATCAAAAATTTTCCTTTTAAATCGTTCTTTATAAAATATGATAGGAAACATACACCGGTAAACTTTTAAATTTAATTTTTAGAAGTTCGTCGATCGTCGATCGTCGATCTTAGGAAAGAAACTCGGTTTAGTACGTGGAGTGGCACCTCAATCTATTATTTGTATAAATCTAGGAATATTTATATACAAATTGGAATGCGCACTCAAAAAACGTTCCTAAGAGAGGAATTGCATCTCTTTCTACCATGGATTCAAGGCAACTTGTAAGAAAGAGACAAAATACCAGTAGTCAACGAAATGCTCGGAACGATTTTTTCACTTTACACGTTGGAAACAAATGTCAACCTTATGTCATTTATTTCAAGGTGCATATTTGAATATACAAGTTTACTAAGTGAGCGAAAGTAAAGAATTTATATCATAGCTAGAAGCTATGATATAAATTCTTTGGGTTGAATGGTATTCAATGGTGCCAATAGAGCAGATATTATCGAAAATGACATGTAAGATGGAGAATACACGAAGGAAGGTTATATTTTAAAGACACAATACAAAAAAAAGTACGGTTAAAAATAATAAATAATGCTCTCTCGCTCTATACATTAAACGACAGCCTGAAAGTTCAAATAAATTCCTCTAACGAACAAATACGACATTCCTACCGTACAAAACAAAATTATTACATATTTTTTAATTCAATAATGACAACTGTATCAGCCTGTAAACCACCCACTGCTGAGCGAAGGCCTCTTCTCCATATAGAAGAAGGGTATATAATAATAATACGTAATATATATCTAATAATAATGACAAATGGGCACTTAAAACTTTAAGCGAATTCATCTAAAAATTATGACGTTCCTACCCAAGACTCGTTATTCCATAAATACACCGAATTGCAGCGGTTCGTAAACATTTCAGTGACATTGCAGTTTCAGATGGCCGGCGTGGTGGTACTTGGCCCTGGTCCAGCTACGAGTTAAAGTAGACCGACTTGAGACGCGTGTATTATTGGAATTATTTCGATGCGCCGGCGCATGATAGAAGATTATCGTTATTTTAATAAGCTTTGCTTTACTTAAAAATGTATCCTTCAAAACTGTAAGAAATATTTTATTAATCATATAAGTAAATAAACAAAAATAATCAAAAATAATCAAAATATTTTACTTTTGTTTATCCTTTCTTTACTACTCCGCTTTTATCCATAACCTGATATTTTTTAGCCTATAGGTATAATCTTTCTATTAAGCAGGTTTTCTAATAGAATTTTTAAAATAGCTACAATATACTCCGAAATTAGCACGTTGAAACAAATAAATTCTTTCAATGAAGAGATACGTTCTCCGGTTGCGTTACTATACATTCTAAATCTCTTATTTACAGTGTATACTGATTAAGTTTCAGATAGTTATCTGACATATAACGGTATCAAACAGATAAAAGTTTCTTATATGTTTTATTTCTGTATCCCTATCAACCTCCACTTTTCTTTCAGATGTCAACCTCCACTTTTCACTTTGTAGTTTATTAGTTGAGGTGAAACAGCCATTAAGCGTTTCAGTGACTGATAAAGTCTCTGATAGCCTATCATATACTTATGTGCAAGATAAAATTTATCAGCTACTAGTGAAATCAGCCTTGAATAAAAAAAATTGGTTTACAATTAATACATAATTATGTATATAGTACATCTTTAACAAAAACAATCACATGAATTCTGATATTAAATATTTTAGAGGTTGGGAGGCTGTCCTTGAAAAGGAAGGATCCTTCGACCAGACGATTTTGCGTCTGGTGGGCTACGCGCCACTCAACGTTTGTTGTCGGGTTCTTGTATATATATTAAATCGCTTTGAAAACTTCTATAGCGCGATGTAGAATACGTCAGTTCATATGCGGCGAGATAGATGTCGCTACAAATAATTATTTATTGGCCGTGCGGTGACCAGCAGAGAAGAATAATCCCGATCTATTTCTTACCGAGGTGTCGAAAGCTAAAAGTCTAGTAAGGTCTTAGTGGTGCGAACAACTGTACACCAACCAGGATGGTGATGGGCAGCAGCGTCACCATGTTCTGCCACAACACACTGCGCTTCGAACCCGTCTGTAACCCGTGTGTAAGTATTGGCAAACCCCCGCAAAGATGATAAAGGGCTGATGAGGTGGATGTCATGATTTAAAACCCAATCCACAGATTGGGTTTTAATTCTGATTTTTTTGCTTGGTCAATAAATTAAGTAGTTAAATGAATGTATGTATAGAATGTAATGTAATCATAATATTTCAATAATAAATCTTAAAGTACGTAAGATATAAATAACGTATTGTTTATTTTTTCTCCGAAACGAAAATTAAAAATTCAAATGCAGTCTTAGTTTTTTTTTAAGGTTACGGGATAATTGACCTCGGTAGTTATTTATTTTAATTTCAGCTCCATACTATTAACAAGTATGCGTAATTAAAAAAATCAAAAAACCCGACTGCGTAAAATACTCTTATTATAAACTAAAAAGAATAAAACAATTTACTAGCTTTCATTTGATACCCATATTGCTACAGTAAGAAAAAAATTCAGCTCCCCCCCCCTCATTCTGCCTTTTGCGGGCGCCATTTTGAAAATTTATATAGCCTATGTCACTACTACAATTTAGACAAATCCAACGACACCTCATATGTCAAAAACCGTCCAGCCGTTTGGGCTGTAGGGCGTGCCAAAGAAATGGACATACATACATACATACATACATACATACATACATATATACATACATACATACATACATACACTCGAAAAACATAACCCTCCTGTCGCAGTCGGGTAAAAATTGAGATAACATACATTATTAGTGAGTCATACTTTCGTTATTTTGAAAGTACATAGAGGAAAACCACACAAATGACTAACGTAACCTAACTTAACTATATAATAAAAGGTATATATACATATATATCTATTATGTAAATAATTATGTACATTTCTATTGCAGTAAATATAGTTAGAAACTATATTAATATGACAAGGTAACTGATAGAATGTTAAATACATTTTTATAATTAAATTTAGCCGTATATTATATCGTTGTTAGTATGTAGCCGATTGTTCTGATGTAGTAATGCGTGTAGTCACCTTAACGCCAGCGGTTACTGGTTCAATTCCCGCTCGTGGCAGATATTTGTACTTGGAAATTTTTTTGTTTCTGGTGTGACTATCCTTGTGAGTCGTCCCACCATGCCTCGGAAAGCACGTATGTAGTTTCGTCGGTACAGGGTCTTATCATAAACACTTGATAGTGATTGTTACTCATGGTAGGAAAATTATCCGCCAACCGGTAAGGGAGCAGCGTGGTGGAATAAGCTCCAATCCATTTCTTGTATGGAGAGTAAGCCTTTGCCCAGCTGTGGGACGTATGCAGGCTGATTTAAACTTCATACATTGTCATTCATGACATTCTGTCTAATCGTCAGATATTTTTATCCGAATAAGTGAAATACGTTAACATAATAAACGATTTAGATCAATCTGACGTTTCAACAGAAGTTTTTGAATGTCTATGGTAAGCTGTTAACTCAGTAGAATAACAAATCTTTCAAAAACAACAAACGAAGCCACCTTTGTTACATAAAAATTGTAGATTCGTATTCGACCTTCTGTTGTTTTATTATTTATTTAATAATTGCATTAAATAAAAAATAAAAATAAAAAATTACCATATCCTATAAAAATAGTTGTACCTCTATCTAAAATAATATATCAAACATTGTTACACATTAAAATATAAATAAAATCGATGTGATAAAATACGTTCTTCAATACGTAATCAATTCGTAAATGCCATTGAAGAATTCACCTTGCAGAATATCCAAAACATTATTGAACACAGAGTAATCTTTATACACACCTTGAGCCAATTTCTCCAAATTTGAAGATGACAGACCCGTCACTTTATACAGATGATCGTGTGATATCTCCTCCCTAGTCGCCGAGGCCTCGACGTCTGTCTTAACAGCGACCATTTTTAAAACATTAAATTTATTAAAAAGTAAACTAGATTAGGCCTAATGTCCATATGGCAGATTAAGAAGACCACTGACATTATTAAAATCGTTAGCTATAATGATCTAATGAGATTGTTATAGCATGTTTTATAGAATCAACTGGTAATGTTCGTTGTTTGCTTCGGGATTTCTTTGTTGACTCGGTAAACACGAGAACAGTTTTCCTCCGTCGTTATCTATCGTAAATATGGTAACATCAAAATAGATATTGCTTTCGCATGAAAGGGTAAATTAATCAAATATTGATATTTTTTTGCGTTTACCAAGATATTACGGTTGATCAATCTATACAAATATTGTAGAGAAGGAAGATTTGTTTGTTTGTCAGTGATAAAATAAACTTTTATTATTAGAAAACTATGTGATTGAGTTAAAATACCGGCCATAAACTACCATAACTTTTTTTTTATTTAATTTAATAGAAAAATAAAAGAAGTAATGTATGATTTTTATTCAGAAGTAACTTATCCGCTAACCTGTAACACGTGTGGAGTTTTATCTGCTTCAAGCTTTCATGTGTAGGAGAAGAGTCCTTTGCCCCGCAGTGAGAAGTTTACTAGCTGTTTTATTTCAATAAGTTCAATTGTACACATTATAATTATTATTTTTAATATAATTAAATATATATTTAATTATAAATTATAATAATAATAATATAATTATAATTAAATTAATATATATATTTAATTATAAACCATATGTAGTTTGTTCACTAAACATTGAGTGTTATAATTATTTACATTTTATGTAAATAAAAACAATTATGTAGGAGTAAGCGAGTGAAGTGTCAACAATATCATTCGTTTATTTAATGAGTATTTTTATCATGGACCAGATTGAGGTGGATTTTACCGCACTTTCACTCACAAAAGGTGAAATACTAAATATTATTAACTTTTGTGAGTTTTTAATATTTAGTATGTCATAATAACACATTTTAACTGGCAACATTTGCCTATTTTTTTTACCTTTGTCATTTAATACATTCAGAAATGCAAAATATTTAAAGTTTAAAGCAAAAATTTTAATTATAATGATCCTGTGAACGATTACTTAGATGATAAAATTACGTTTATTTAGAATATTGTCAATTAAAAAAAGTGGTTATTGTTTGATATTGTCTGGTTTCCAATGAAGAAATTTATGTTTCTTTTTAACAGAATCTAAGAATTAAATATTTTTAAATCACGATTCAAAACGCGTTTAAAGGATTAGGTGAATAAACTAAATTTTGATTTTGATTTTATCGTTAATGTCATTTAGCGGGTTAGTGTGCTCATTAATAATCGTTAATTTATAAACAAAACTTTAACGTTTATATTTAACTATAATTTACATTTAATTTATATATTTTTTACGGCAAATATCTTTCATTATTAAAATTAAAAAACAAATTATATAAGTAATTTGATTGATAAGATTTTTTTTTGTTTTTTAACACACACACATGGTCGTCTGTTCTTAAGGTAGGCAACTTAATGCCTGTGTTTTAGGTAACAGCCGACTGATATACATATTTTTTATATAAATATACATATAAATAATACATATATAAATAAACATATATTACACCCAGACTTGGAGCGGGAATCGAACCCACAACCCCTTGGAGCAGAAAACAGGGTAACTGCAAACTGCGCCAACGGGTCAGTCAAAGTACGTAAGTAAGTATTATTGAAATCAAATACGAAGTACCTACGAGTATATCACAAAAGGATATACAATAATTGACAAAAGATTTAAATTATCTTTATAATGAAGAACTTACGGTTGATTTCAATAATTTATATCTATGATTTTGTTTTCTAGAGAAAAGAGAAAAAAATTTGACGTTAACTCGCAACGAAAACGTTTCGAAAATGTAAATATCTCTTTGTTTTTGAAAGCTGATAAACTCGTACATTAAAATACGGTTTAAGATCGTATTAATGAAATTTAAAATAAACAAATCATTCTTCGCTGTAACGTCTATAATAAGTTTTTGTGTGAATTAAAAAGTTTCTATATTATTTTTTCCGTGCGGTGATCGGAAGAGAAGAATATTCCCGATCTTCTTTTTGCCGACGAGTCATAAAAGGCGATTAAGGCCATAATGGTACTATTACGAATAACTGTGCACCAAACGAGATGGTGATGGGCAGCAGCGTTACCATATCCTGCCACAACATACTGCGCTGGCAAATCTGCCTGCCAAACGGCGAATATTGGTAAACCCCTCAGCGATGACTGGGGAGGCCTAAGTTTAGCAGTGGATATCTAACGGCTAATGTGTGATGATGTGGTTGTGTGGTGTGGTGGTGGTTTCGATTTTGATCTTTACTTGTGTATCGAAGAATATTTTTAAAAACCACCATATAAAAACAAGAAGCAGACGAAAGAAAAAACTGCAATCAACATTAATCTTAAATCTAAGTAATTTAAAAACATTTTTTTGTCTGTGAAAGATAAAAACTAAACAATTAGATTACATAAAAGTTAATGCATGCTCTCAATTTAACTTGCCTTGTTTCCTTGCTTTATCGTCACTGTTGAACGTAGGCCTCCCCTATAGACCTCTAGAGCTTTGCCAGAGCCTTGCTTTATGTATCGACCAAATCTAATAAATAATTATTAGTAAGTATAATTTAAACAAAATTTCTTAAGCGTAATCATCTATTACAATAAGGTTCATGATGTAACAGAAGTGTTATAAACTAACCCAACCTTTTTTTTTTTTTTTTCGCTGGGAAATGCATTTACGCATCCCGGCGCCTGAGGGCGACGGGTATGTGGGACTCGCTGACACGGCAGAACGTGCCAGAATACCGCACTAAAACCCAGCGGTGCCCTCATCGTCGTAGTGGGGCGCCACGGGATCGCTTTCGCATGCAACCGTGAAAAAAAATGTGGAACGCTTCACGATTTTGCGTTTTATCCTTGCGCAGGGGCCATGCTAATCTTCTCTGTATCGTTTCAATTTTAGTATATGTACTGCCGAAGCGAGTACACTTAACCCAACCTAATCTAATTATGAATATTTTGTAGATTATCGTTCTAATATAGTACGTATGTGTATAGCATCTCGATTGATCCAGTTTTAGGATTCCGTAGTCAACAAGAAACTCTAAAGCTATAAGCTTTGTAATATTCGTACGTTGACGTTTTTGCGTAGATTAAATTGATATTAGCTAGGTAGCAAGGTATATTTAACTATATGTGAACGTGTAATTATCTAAACAAAAAAAGGTAAAATAATGTTTTAAGATATTTTTATGGTCTTCTTCAAGTAGGAGTCTTAAACGTGGAATTTTCCAAAATATTGCGAGTGTGTCAAAACTCTTTCTCGATTCGGGGTTTCGTTTGAAAAATGTAAAGGTTCAAAGAAAATTTTTTAGAGTCACACAACACCTGACCGAAATTTGGCTAATCTCATGATAGTATTGTGTATAAAAAAATAATAATAAATTTATCACAAATATTCGAGAACGACGAAAGAGTCTATAAACTTAAAATAAATCTACTTGATGAGGTAAAGAGAAAAATTTCTTACAAATTACAAATACATTGAAAATTACTAAGATAAAATTGTTAGTTGTGTAAAACAGGTTTTAAATATTAGTTTGGCCCTCTTCCAAGTCTGCATATTGTGATGGATAGCTACGGAATCCAATACTGCGTGATACGACACGTCTTGGCTGATTTTTAACAATGCTTTGTAAATTTAAATTCTTTGTATTTCATAAATTTAGATGTATAATGTCCGCTGTCCTTGTATGAAATTATTAGCTCAAAATATTATTTTCATCTGACATTTATGGCAAGTTTTTTTTTTATCTTTTATAAATAACGATCAGAGCGGAGGTCTCTTGTATTACTTATCGCGACCCACTAGGTTTCTAGTGTCTTCCTTCGCTAAAGTTTACTGAGTTAGTTCCATTTATGTTACTCTTAATATACTCGTATTAATATTATATAGTATACAAGCGTCGTGGTATGTAAGTCAGATCAAATCATATCAAAATTCAAGTAGTAGGTACTTCTATTTTCTTTTTTCAAGTAGACTTCCCAAATCACTTTTGCATCGTCATTTTATCAAGTATATAATATTCTTTACATAATTAGTTATGTACCAATTCGAAATGTAGATTCTTCTGAGAAAAATCAGCAAGGAACTCGAAGAGTTACTATTTTAAAAACCGTCCTGAATGAAAGCCAGCTGTAGGTACTATGTCCATACATTTTTGTCATTTATATAATGTGTAATATGAGTTTATATATCATGATCTAATGTAATGAAAAAAGGATATTAAAGTATAAAAAAGAAATATTTTTGGCAATAATTTATTTTACATTAAGTTGTTATTACGTGTTTCAGTGCCATTGGCAGTGACATTTGTACTACAAGTCCCTTGTAAATTGTTGAAAAAAAAAATTAATTATTCAAGTAATGTGAATTTGAAATGAAGTAATTAATACGAAAATTGTATATCATATTAATGAAATGGCAAATAAAAAAAAAATAATTAAAAAAGAAACAACGCCAACTTTTTTCGAAACAGAAAAATATGTTTATATTTTTAATTATAATTACGTATTATATTGTTAAACGTATTCACGTGACTACTTGAGTTTTTACGCAACAAATATTCTTGACCTAGGAGATATTGAGATAAAGATGCAACGGCCGCAGCATCCATAGTGACCTTGTGCGCGACCAGCGTCCGTTAATCAAATAATAATTAATTAATTAAATAATTCGTAAACAATAAATTGTTTTTTTATTATTACGAGATATAAAGTTAACAAACTTATTATTGGGACTTCAATACAATTAATGTTTCTTTAATTTCCACTGGCTCGTTGGCGCAGTTGGCAGTGATAATGCTCTGTTTCAGGTTTGTGGGTTCGATTGCCAGCCAGGTTAAATTTATATTATTATTATAAATTTATATTATATTATTTTATATTTAGGCAAGGAGCAGTTTTTAAAGACTCTTATACATATAAATTGCTATACAATGCATATGTTAGGTCCAATCTTGAATACGCATCTTCGGCTTGGAATCCTCAATATAAAAAATATATTGATTTAATTGAAAATATACAAAATAAATTTTTTAAAAGATTAAAAAACAAATTTGGCTCTGCTTCCTTTGACAGTGATGCTTCACTAGAACATCGCAGAGAACTCAGAGACCAGCTTTTTCTCTACAAAATAATTAATAATTTGGTTGACTCTCCATACTTACAAGTCAAATATCTTTTAAATGCCCGAGCCATTCCACTCGATCTCAGGCTACTTTCTCGACCGCTGTCTCCAGAACAAAGTATTGTGGCAATTCATTTATTATAAGAACATGCAAAGTCTATAATAACCGATATAATGACATTGACTTGTTCAGCAATGGGTTCAAGGAATTCACTCGCCTGTTAAGAAACCATTAGGTAATTGCTAACTTTCGGTATACCTACTTCCTGTTTTGATTTTTATTTTACTATTGTACTAATTTTGATTTCACTTAGTTTTTTAGTGGAAACTTTATTGGCTTGAAAATTTGTTTAGAATCGTTTATTTATATGTAGTGATTGTATGCTGTATGTTTCCCAAAGATAAATAAATAAATAAATAAATATTTATTTCTATATGTATTATTCTTATGTATATAAGAACTCAACGAAACTTACGAACAGACAGCCGTGTGTGTAAGTGAAAAATATTGATTGGCACCTGATCTCCACATCCCTAATAACTTTAACAATATGTTAAAACTATTTATTTATTTATTTCACGTTCTTATTACATGTACCTATTTATAAAAAAAGTATTAAGTATATATTACATATGTAGATAAACAACGCTTTCTGTAATGATTATTATGTATGAAATGAGTAAGAAGATTAAATTATATAGGTTTTTTTTTTGTCTTAATAAAGCTTATCTAAGAATTAGATACAAAAATATTGGATAATTGTGTGTATATTATAGCAAAAAATAATAAATATAACTAGAGTTATTTTATTTAAATAAGTTTTTTTTTTTTAAATACAATAATCTCTATTATTGACGTGATAACGTCTAGTAAATTGATGAAGGCGTGCCCGTTCGAAGAAGATGACGTCATCATTGTCACAATTAGTGAGCGAGAGCGCAGAACAAGCGATAGAGAGGCACGATTAGCCTAAGCGTTCTGTCTTACACTCCATCGAACCGCGTTCGAGTAAAAGATACAGTGGCGCTACGCAATCTACACGCGAACTTTTTTGTAGGGATGTTCATCGGAAAAAATATCGATAATTTTACTATCGATAATTATCGAATCGTTTTATCGATAATTATCGATTGTTATGGAATTAATAGTTATCGATAATTATCGGAGGAAAAGTTATCGATAGTTGGCGACAGTTATCGATAATTATCGGATAAAAATTGTCGATAGTTGACGAAAGTTATCGATAATTATCGGTCGATAGTTATCGATAATTATCGAATTAAAAAATATCGATAATTATCGGATCAAAATTATCGAATAACACTTATCGATAATTATCAATAATTATCGAATGGAAAATTATCGAGTAGTTACGAATTATCGATAATTATCGCACACCCCTACTGTTTTGTGATTTGTCAATTGTTTGGTAGAAGTAGGGATGTTCACCGATAAAAAATATCGATAATTTTACTATCGATGATTAACGAATCGTTTTATCGATAGTTATCGATAATTATCGTATGAACAGTTATCGATAATTATATCGAAGGAAAAGTTATCGATAGTTGGCGAAAATTATCGATAATTATCCGATAAAAATTATCGATATTTGACGAAAGTTATCGATAATTATCGTCGATAGTTATCGATATTTATCGAATGAAAAATTATCGATAATTATCGGATCAAAATTATCGAAAAACACTTATCGATAATTATCGAATGGAAAATTATCGTGTAATTGCGAATTATCGATAATTATCGCACACCCCTACTGTTTTGTGATTTGTCAATTGTTTGGTAGAAGTAGGGATGTTCATCGATAAAAAATATCGATAATTTTACTATCGACGATTATCGAATCGTTTTATCGATAGTTAGCGATAATTATCGTATGAACAGTTATCGATAATTATCGAAGGAAAAGTTATCGATAGTTGGCGAAAATTATCGATAATTATCGGAAAAAAATTATCGATAGTTGACGAAAGTTATCGATAATTATCGGTCGATAGTTATCGATATATATCGAATGAAAAATTATCGATAATAATCGGATCAAAATTATCGAATAACACTTATCGATAATTATTGATAATTATCGAATGGAAAATTATCGAGTATTTAAGAATTATCGATAATTATCGCACACCCCTACTGTTTTGTGATTTGTCAATTGTTTGGTAGAGAGTACCACTTGAAATACTCCCCTTGATTTCCTACTTTTCCTATCGTATTCCTATTCTTAACAAAATAACTCAGATTGGAAAATCTTGAATATCACACTATCATCTATATAAAAAAGTACTACACTATCATATATATGTAAAGTAATACACACTATCATAATTATTATATATGTGATAATAATTCAATTCGATTCATAAAAGTATACAATTCTACATCTATGTTTTCTTATGACGTTATCACGTAAAAATTATCGTCTGTAAACCGACTTTACAGACAACCATTTTTTATTATAAGTTTCACTTCTTACGAGTGTACGCTTGTACACGCGATTTAATTTTTTTTTTAAAGTTTATTTTTATATATTTAAGAATCAGCAAGTTGAAGTGGCAGTGGGCTGGTCACGTAATTTGCAGGACTGATGGCCACTGGAGCAGAAATGTGCTGGAGAGGAGACCGCGTATCGGCAAACGCAGTGTGGGGCGTCCTCCGGCCCGCTGGACCGACGATTTACGCAAGGTCGCCGGCGGAAGCTTGATGAGGATTGCGGAAAACCGGGATATTTGGAGCGAGCTTGGGGAGGCCTTTGTCCAGCAGTGGACTGATAGGCTGAAGCGAAGCGAAATTTTATTTAAATGTAAATTAAAATTGAGTAATTATTGTAAAGCCATTGTCAAGTAATGGGCTTTCCAAAAAAAAAGTTATATAAATCATGTGTATTTTAGATCGATTGTTTAAAACAAGACGACAGACAGACACGCAAAAATGTATTATGTTTATAAAAAATCACAATTTACAATTTAAGGACGACTTGCGTAATAAAAAAGAGTACGAGATAAACCTTGAAGAACTTCGAATATTTTTATGAAAATATTAAAAATCAATTAAATTTCTATACAATATAATTTTTAGGGTTTTCAATGAAAAGGATGCTAATGGAACTCTATAACAATTTCATAGTCCGTTCGTCAAGGGCTTTTGTCTTTTGGATACGTTTTAAATAGCGTACCGTCTTTTAAAAATCACGTCCTTTAATGATCTTTGTTTTAAAGTGATTAAAATATTATTTTCTACTTTTTAGTTCAAGTTTGTCTAGGAATCTTGAAGTCAAACTGACTTGATGATTTTTCCTAAAGATTAATTTTATTTCTCAATTTTTAGCGGTAAGTGTATTTTTTTAAATATATAACTACATGGTACCCGCGATGTTGTCTGAGTTTCATTAGTAGTAATAGATAATAGACAGATAGGATTTGATAGACTTTTTTGGACTTCTATACGAACTTTCATCTCCTATTTCATCCCCATGTAGGTCGAAATTTCAAAAACTCTTGTTCAAATATTTATTTACTTCTTATCAACTTATTCTTAAATACAAAGTTTCATGGATTTGTTTTCGATAATGACGAAATCCTAAACAAATCTACATCCTCTATTTCAACCCCTTCAAGCATTTTTTCGCGATAAAAGTTATCCTATGTTCTTTTCGAAGGTCTATTCTATGTCTGTACCAGTGTGTGTTTCATCAAAATCCGTTTAGTACTTAAAGCGTGAAAGCGTAACAAACACACAGACAGACAGAGTTACTTTCGCATTTATAATATTAGTATGGATATAGGTAGGCCTACTAAATGCGATGCCCAAATGAAACAGCGTCGTTCGAAAGAAAGTAGAGACGAGAAGGAAGATCGTTTAGAAAAATATTATTATTATATTATTATTATTAGTAGTAGTATTATTGTATTATTAGTTAAATTATTAAAAAAAAAAAGAAAAAGAAAAAAATTGTCTTTTTTGTTTCTATTGATTTTTTTACTTATTGTTTTTGTTGATTTATCTTAAAAGCTTTTAATTTATTTCGATAAAATCTCTCTGGGACCACCTCTGAAGTATGACCTACCGATTAAAAAAAGAATCACCAAAATCGACTCATAATTGACGGAGTAATCGCGTAATAAACACACAAAAAACAGACTAATTGATAACCTCCTCCTTTTTTTTAAAGTCGGTTAAAAAGTCAAACATGCATTTATGATACAGTCGAATATATACAATGTATAAGTGTATATATGTGTATACATGTACACGAGCCTCTATACTGCGTGTCACCAGTCTGGCCCAAGCTCAATACGTCACGAGCGTGTCGAGGTTATAGGTAACGCGAACCAAGCGAATCCATAAGTTTTTTTAAACCAGTTTTCACTTCAATTATAAACGCGTCACACTTAACTTTACTCAATATAAATACAAACGCCCAGAGAAAATTTCGTATGGCTAACCCAAAATTTTTGTCAGGAGAGGATATCAAATGCGAGACCACTGGAGCAACAGTCATTTGTTATGACCACTGCACCAAACCGACGTCAAATATTGCATAGATATTTAATTAAATTCTGATGTGGTACAATAATATTGTATAGCACAACATTTAGCTATGTGAAATGTGATTAAAAATAAATCTTTGCTAGTTGGACTTTGTGACATCGCGGAGAGAACTTTGTATCTCCTATATACGAACAGGGTTGCCAAAAGACTGCGTAACGAAAATTACTATTTTATACATAAATAATGAATAATTGACGTCACTTGTGGTAAAATTTTATACCTATGATTATTATTTAATTCTCAAGAGTCATAGAACGATGTTCCATAGCCTATTTTTATATATTAGATTAGAATTAGAACTCTGGGCGTAGCGAGGTACGGACAGGGGGTGAGTAGCTGCTCCCCTCTACTCTCTAGAAGAGCCAGACGAGCGGTCGATCACTGATAAAAAAGATTTTTCCAGCTTTCCTTATTCTAAGCAATGTCACTAATAACTATAAGTGAAAAGAATAAAAAGAGCACCTCCACTACTAATGTGAGATACTCATATAATATGATAAAAACCACGATTAAAAGAATACAGTCTAGGATTTTCTTTATCTGCCCCCCTCTATAGAGAATCTTGGCTATGCCCTTGATCGGGACACTAAATGTAATAAGCATCGCATATTATATTTACCGCCACAACGACAGATAAAAAATAAAACAAGTTAAAATTTTAATGAGGTTATGATTAAAAAAAAATTCAGCGCTTTAAGCTCGATCGATTAAGAAATTTTAATAATAATGTTACCGGTGCCTATAAAGTGTATCTCGTGTGTAAGTTTCTAATAGGATTTCAAAGATTTATCAGCAGTAGGTATAAAAGCCCCTTAGGTCTGTTTCACTTCAACTAACAAACTACAACTTTTGTTTTACAAAGGTTGCGGATAGAGTGGTTGGTTAGAAAATTTGCAATGTAGGTATTTGCTTTTGCTTCTGCTAATGCGTAGGCTATTATCCTCTAGTAGTCTAGTGCTTGCTTCCAGTCACGTAGGGTATTTTGGATTTTATCTGCACATTTGTTGAGCAACACGATGTCGTTGGCATACAGCATACATCAGGGAACAGCAGCCTGGACATGTTTGGTGAGATAATCCATGGACAGATTTAAAAAAAACGGGCTCATTGCCGAACCTTGATGTATTTCAACTTTGACCTCAAATGGTTCACTAGTTCCAGCTAGGCTTCTTACTTGTGTGCTGACGCGCTCATATTTGTCTGATAGCAGATTGATGTAGTATTCTGGTATCCCTTTCGCCCTTATAGCTTGCCGGACTAACCTGCGTGGTATTCTATCAAACGCCTTCTCAAGGTTCGTTCAAAAAAGTTCCCGTGCATAAGACTGATATTGCGCTACCTTATCCTTAGGCATATTTTTTTGTTGATTTGTATTGTATGCGACCTTATTCTAAATCTGTTTCTTGTCATTGTTTGAAATAGGCTTTCTTGGATTTTAAAGCGACTTTCACTTCTGGGTTCCACCACATGGGATCTTTATTAATACTTAGTTTCCCTTTTGATATTTCAAGGGCTTCTTCGGCTTCTTTTTTACAGAATGTTTCAAAGTTCAACCACATATCATCAGATGTGGTGGTGTTATCATTTTCCATATCCTCTATTAGTTTCTGTTGGAGTTTATTTAAAAGTTTTTTTCCCTTTTCAGTTCGCAACAGGTGCCATTTTAATTTATAAATTTTGATTTTATGGAGTTTCATAGGTTTGGGTAATACCACCAAATAATAAGGTAATACCCACTAAAATTCTATCCTGGTTCGTTAGGGCTTCGCCTAGTATCACTTTGCAGTCTTTAAAGGTTTTAAGGGACGTTTTATTAGTGAGGATGAAATCTATCTGTGATTGCTTATATCCGTTCTTATAAGTGATGAGGTGCTCTGCTTTCTTATTAAAGTATGTGTTAACAAAGGATAAGTTATGCCTCATGCAGAAATTCAATATTTGTTCACCGTCTTTATTAATGATGTCATACCCAAACCCTGACCCATGATCCTATGATAGGCTTTATTGTAACTGCCTTCGTGTCCATTTACATCACCTCCGTTATACTTCAACTCTTCAGGTGATATAGAGTTGAGTAAGTCGTCGAAATCGTCCCAGAACTCCTGTTTTTCTTGATCAGAGCATCCAGTCTGTGGTTCATAAAATGAAATAATGTTGAGGGGTGGTTGTTTATCCATGGCTAGTTTAATCGCAATGAGTCTATCACTTTTTCTGTTATACTATATGTTTTACGGCCGGTTGTCACCTGAGCCAAGACTTTACTTATATACTCAAGTGTAGGCGCTGCCGTTGACCCTGCTCTGATTTTTTCCGCCACCAACCTTTGTGTGCGCTCCAGCCCGAACGCACAGCACTGCAGATACCTCGCCATCACATATTTTGAAGGAGCTCTTTCCGGAGTCCGTGGGAGGTATTTTATTTCCCTCCTACCCGGCATATCTGCCGAGCATTTCCCGATCCGCCACCTCGGGGATGCGTTTCCTAGGGGTAAGGCTCCCCTGAGAAATAAGCTGAGAATAAGTTATGAGGTAACACACATAAAAAATATAGTCGAATTGTGAACTCCCCCTTTTTTTGAAGTCGGTTAAAAAAGAAACTTAACACTTGTAAAACCGCGAATTATGTGTAGTTAAGTACAAATGACCGCCAACCCCGTTGTAGGTATAAGGGAACGTAGCTTATAATGAAGCCGGACAAATAGTGATTGAACTGGTGTATCACGCCTGTTTCACGTGCTATCGTTATTACGTAGGTACAAGCTTTGTTAACGCTGAATACACAGAGATTACGAAAAATGCACGAACAATTATTGTTTTATCAGTCAATTTAAAGTTTACCCATATTGTATACCGTTACAGTTTTCAAATATTTTAACGTTGGCCAAAGGCTAAAACTTAAAATATTTGAAAACTGTAAGGCTTCTATGTTTCCTATGTTTTTCTTCTATCAAATAGTGATAGCTTATCATAACGCTGCTGTAATGCGCATTAATGGATATTCTCTTATCTCAGAGTACATTCAAGAGTTGTCATCTTTTCCTTTACAGCTGCGCATAAGATTATTGTTTAAGCAAATTAAGCATTTGAAAATTTTTGTTTAGTGGCCTGGTAATATTATAATGAATAGGCGACCTGAAGGTTAATATTAGACTCAGTTTAATAGGATTACTTTTTATGATTTATTTGGAGGATTATCTATACTTATAACTTTTAATATCTATCTAATATATCTATATACCTAATATAGTTTTATAACAGCTTACGTCTATTTTATACAGTATTTAAGTAATGTATGTATGTATGAGTGTATGTATATGAGTATGTATGCTATTTAAGTATTTATTAATTAAAAATTAACTAACCAGAAACTACGGAAAAAAGATTTTTTGCCATCAACGTTTCCATCTGTCTAATTTTTTTAAATCCATCTACGAGATGCTCTGTAAGTGTGTGTGTTGAAATCATTGGGAATTACGAAGTTCACACAAGGTGTAATATAAAAACACCTTAGTCAATCATTCGGCATACTTTTTATTGAGATTGGTACAAAATTCTATTTTATTGAATTTTATTCACGGAGCCGGTGTTTTTTGTTACGTGTAAATATAGATATAATTGTTATATTTTATAGACAAGTTTCAAAGAGGGTTTAGAGGCAACAACGTGCATACAAAACATTTTATAACATGTCAAAATCATTATGAATTAAAACTTATGTAATTACAATAAAATTATTATTACATTTTTCAAAGAACTTTTTAATCGTTTTTTTTAACGTCTATTGCGTCACTTCTACGTAAAGCTACGGCTAGGAATGAAGATTCTTGTTTATATACTTTCTTTCTTCTTCTTTGGAAAATTTCATGCTTGTAGAATCCAGACCACGGTTGATAGACTTAAATTACCGAAGCCGAACAAATACTTCCATAACCTTGGACGTTTTGGTAAATTGGGTTATTTCTGAGATTCCCGAAAATAACAAGATAAAAATATTGATAAACAAGACCGTTTTAATTATTTCTTTCTTTAATTTAACTTACAAAAGGTAAGTATTGCGAATAATATCTTGATAACGGATACGGTTTTGGTTTAGTGGTGCCTATCTGGAATTACCTCAATCCGGTCGGAGGTTCGATTCCCGCTCGGAGCAGATATTTGTATTGCACAAATATTTTTTTCCGGTCTGGGTGTATATCCTTGTGGATCACTCCAACGTACCTCAGAGGGCACAAATCTCGTGCATGTGTATCACGTTTGTGGATATATATATATTTTTGTGTATATACATAATATGTCGAAGATTCGATATCAATGGGCTCTGATGTCAGATATTCTTTAAAAGTGGGCAGTGTTTCAGAATGGTGACTTCAAAATAAAACATTGATTACATTTCTCAGACGTGTATTTCTCGTAACTATGATTACAATATAACTTTTAGCTCTTACAATACTTGCAATGCAATTGGGTTACTTTTGATAGCGTGGTGAATTTGATCTAGACCTTGCATCTAGCTTAGCACCACAGCACCAATTTGCTGCAATTTTATGTGATGTCTGTGGCGTCAAGGCCGTGTTAATGGTGTTAGGTCGAGTCAACATGCTTGTGTGCAAGTCCGTCGTTACCACGCCTAACTTGTATTTGTGTAACAGTCTCAACTAGGTTGTGTCGCAACGATTTCTGAAAAGTTCTGATAAAATAATTAATAGAGCAATAAAACAGATATAAATTAAAAAATTAATAAAATAATTTATTTAATAAATTATTAATTTTTGATAAATTTTTATATTTTACCATGTCAGTGTAAAGATAGATAGGAAAATAATTATGCGCGTAACTGTATTACTAAATATTTAGGTCCGTTTTCACCGGTTGCTGATAAAGTTTATCTAAAATATTATTTACTGATAAGCTATTCAGCAGAAGGTAAAACAGGGCCTAAGGACCATTTTCACTTCAACTAATAAACTACCCTTATGGATTCACAGGTTGCTAGTAGAAATATCTGATAGAAGTGGAGTTTGATTATTAGGTACTCAGGCAGATATTTGAGCTTGTTGAAATATTTGTTTCTGATGTGGGTATGTCCTTGTGGGGTTCCCCTCCGGGCCTCGATGAACACATAAAATCGGTACCGTTTGGTATACCACAGACATTTGGTAGTGATCATTTCTCACAGTAGGAAAATTATCCATCAACCCGCAGTGGAGCAGCGTGGTAGATTAAGCTGCAACCCTTCTCTTATATGGAGAACAATAATGCCGAGCGATGAGACGTTTACCAGCTGATTTAGATCAAATATATTATAATTTTTTTTAACGATGAGAAATTCGCACATTTTCGCTTCCCGCCGTGAGGAAGCGGGTATGTGGGACTCGCGACTGGACGCCAGGTCTGTATGTCAGTCTTGAAGGCTGAATATCCACTAAAACCCATTGGTGCCGTCGGCGCCGTAGTGGGGCGCCATGGGATAGCTTTTGCATACAATCACGATGCCTCGATGCTTGGCCTTGCGACCCCTCCGAGCAGCCTCCTCGCAGCTTGACCAGTCTCCTCTGCGCGAGGCAGGGAAGTATCAGGAGCGGACCAACTCAAGGCCGGGCCACTCACCGCCAGATCTCCTTCGTAAAGCAGAATAGTACCATCATTGAGCGACCCAATCCCCGCCGTCGGATCGGACCATAGGCAGCCTCACAAGAACTGCAGGGAGCCAGGCCCGATCTAGAAGCCCCGTGCACTACGCAAGAAGCGAACAAGCAATCTCGCCCGCTCCTGCGGTCCTGCCACCGAATGGGGGGAAAAATCTCAACCTCATTTCTCCGCGCCTTCTCAGTGCCATGCCCCTCTTACCGCACACCCCGTGCTCATTCACCCCACCACGCTTTCGCACCTCGCCCACCGCTGGACACCCAGCTACCCTAGACGGCGAGCCTCTGAGCTGGGCCTGCACATCAGCTGGTCCAGGTGCCCAGTGGCTTGTGCGCCTGCGCGCCCAATACTGCGCTTTCGTGCCAGCAACAACTTGGCGAAGGCTGTCGCTATCTACGTTGCCCATGATGCACCACAAGCAGGTCACCGACATAGTACCCCAGCGATAAGGTCGCCTGTTGCAACTGATGCAACTTAATTATTATATATTCCATTTTTATTTTACTTTTGTTTTACTGTGCAGAAAGTATGAATAAATAAATATATAACTTTCAGACTACTTATAAATACTTAATATAACAGATCGTTTTATAAATTTTCGATAAAATTGACAAAAATTAAAATTAATATAAAATATTATTTTATTATTTTAAAACAAATTCAATAAAATATGTAAATTGTAATTTATAACAATTATTTTGTAAAATATGTTATTAATAAAACATACTGTCAAACATGAAAATATTTTTTATAGTTATTATGTTAACATTAACATAAGTAAATAAATTAACAAAAGCAAATTTAAAGCTAGTGTACATAAATAATTTATGTATTATATAAATATAGAACTCTTTTAGCGCGTCTACCCTCATTAAGCAACATTTGTCACTTCACGTCCAGCCTGAAGAGCCGTTGTAAGTATCGAAAGCGTATCGAAATATTGTCAAATCGAATTAGTGTTGTTACTCATCATTCGAAAGTAATTAATATATCGATACGAATTAGCAATCACAATCGTTTACTTTTTAATTTATTATAAATATTTATTGTTTAGAATGTTTTCCACTGAACAAAACCAATATAAATTTTATACAATTTTTTGATGTCCAATATGTTTATTGAACAATGTGTGCGTCCAATATGTTTATTGTATTGTTATACAATTGTAATTATTGTTTTAACGGTCCTGATATCGAATGTTTTTACTTATTTATGTTATGGATATTATACTATTAAATTATCATCATCATATCAGCCATTAAAAGTCCACTGCTGAACCACCTCCACCACCGATCTCCAAAGCGACCGGTTCAAAGCAGGTTAGATGGATTCTAACGGGTTTTGGCGATTCTTCTCAAGTTGCCGTCCATCTTGCGAATAGCCGTCCGACACTACGCTTGCCGGTACGTGATCTCTACCCGATATTTGGAGCTTTACTACGCTGCTCATCTGTGGGTTGGAGGATGTTTTTCCTTCCACGAGAAATGATCGCTATCAGATGTCTACGATAATAACCGGGACTGACGGCTTTACATGCTCTCCGAAGAAAGATAGGGAGATCCACAAGAAACTAGACCAGTTTTTTTTTTGGTATAAATATAAATATCTGCCCTAATCGGGAATTGTACTCGCGACTGTCGGCTTTAAGGCAACTTTGCACTTTAAACCAGATCGGTTGTCATGAATCATTTATTTATTTATTTAATATATTTAGGTATATAGCACTCAGTTACAAAAAAGTCGTATGCCGCAAGTAGGCAGCCTGCGGGAAGCATGCGGTTCATGTTCTGTGATTTATCGACCGCTGGCTTAAACGTTCTAATACCAGGATCCGTTGGATCTTCCGACCTAATTTATTCAAATATAATTAGTAATTTGTTGACTTAATAACGCTTTAAAAATATCAGGTCATGATTCAAACAAATTAGTCAAACATAGAGACAAGTTCAAAAATTGAAATCGAGTGAAATGACAAGGATCGATTAGTTTCATCATCATCATTATCATATCAGCCGTTAGATGTCCACTGTTGAACGTAGGCCTCCCCCATTGACCTCCAGAGCGACCGCTTCAAAGCAGTCTACATCAAACGGCTTCCAGCGACTTTCCTCAAGCCCATCTCGTGGACGGCTATCCGACGCTGCGCTTGCCGGTACGTGGTCTCCACTCGAGAACCTTTCTGCTTCATCGGCCGTCAGTTCTTCGAGCTATGTGCCCTTCGATTAGTTTATAATAAAATAAACATTTAAAAATAATTATTCTAAAATAAATCTATTTCAGCAACAATACAGGCTTTACGGATTAGTCGTTAAAATGAACATGTTTAATATGCTATTGATATTGGCGTTGTGGAATGGAAATTAACATACATGTACCTTGAAAACGTTTACTGGTTCAATTAACAAGTGGGTTATCATACGTGAAAACAATTAGTTTTATATTACAGAGTTATTTATACTTTATTGCACACTACACACGCATAATAAAAAATAGCTAAAATATAGTTAGAGATTGTGTAGTACAACGGGCGGACTTATGGCTTATTAGTCATTTCTTCCCGACAATCCAAATAGAAATAGGAAAGAGAAAATTGAATATAAAGCTCGGGTTGTGCAATTATATAAAAAAACTTACATACAAAGGTCTAATTATACAAAATATACACAATACAAACAAATATAATATATGTCTATATTATAAGCTAATCAATATTTATTGAGAATATTTAATAAATGAAAATAATAATAAAATAAATTAAAAGACAAAAACAATCCATATATTAATATTACGAGAATAATGAATTTGTAAGACCTGCCTAGACAGAGCCATATAGTGATAGCTATTTTTTGATACGTAAAAGTGTGTGAAAATGTTGAAATACTGCGTGTGCTAAAATATAAGTTATTTTAATTAGCTTAGACTTACCGACAATGGGCGTGTCCATACATTTTCATGTAAAACAAAGCAGTCTGTTATAAACAGAAACAAATGCGCACAACGAAATTTGTGCGTAGGTTAAATTCGCACAAAATTCTTAAAAGACGAAAGAGAATGCAATTCTAGTCGGACGGATGAAATGTAATCGATAAGTTCGTTTTATTTTATAGTAAATAGTTACTTTTAATTACAATGATAAATGTTTTATTACTTTACTGTGAAGAATATATGATGTATATATATTCTTTGTCACATTTCAAAATAAATTAAAAAGTTACCAATTAAACTAAGCTACACTTTCAACAATAAATATTATCAATGCAACGTATATTTCAAAGAACACTTACGTCGCCCGTTTGAGACATCGATATAATTAGTGTCGATAAGTACTCAGTCGCGTCCCTAACGGCCAGTTCTTGTTTGCTCGTCGCCCTAGTCACTCGCCCGCCCAATGCCGCCTAGGTGTCGCTCACGAGTCAAACTGAAGTGACTGGCCGCAAATATCAAACAAATGGGATAAAATTAAAAATTAAAATTAAACTCAGTGCGTGCCAGTGGTGTCCACATTTTATAAGTGAAATAACTTTGTGATTTCATTAATTTCGTGTGATATTAGATTTTAAGTTAGTATAGTGTTTCGACATAAGGTGTTAGTGGCTTAGCAATGGAAGAACAGGCTGGTAAGTTTATTTTTAATACAACTTTTAAAAAAGAACATTAAGTGGAACATTCCTACCACAGTCTTCGATAAAAAAAAAGAAAAAGAGAAGACATGAAATTTTGCAATTTTAAAATTAATTGATAAACAAAGTCTGTAAACGATGTAAACGGAAAGCTTCTGGATATCAACAGGTATTTGGTTACGCTATTAGGCCGACGTTGCACAGAGTAAACAGTAAACAATGTTGAACAAAAGATAGTAATGCACTTATAATATTTATTTATGAAATATAATCTTCGAATCTTTTTTGTTCGAACGCCAAATAATTTTACACGAAATAAATTGTTGGTTCCAATTAGCGAAAAAATTTCACTTCGGCAAATAATATTATTAAATTTACTAAGACTATTTGTAACATATAAAAACTGTTTTGGTTTTAATTTTTATTATTTTGGGATGTATAGTATAATATATACAAAAATATATAAGAATATATAGTATAGTATAATATATACAAAAACAATAAAAAATAATTTTCAAATATTGCGAAATATTATGTATGTTATCGAATAGTATTTATTGTGATCTATTTTCATTACATAAATTACATTTTCTGAGTGTATATAACGTCGTAGTTAGAGAATTTCAAGAATTCTTTTTTAATACAGTAATAAGTTTCTTGTTATCTTGTATGAAAAGAGTCGGTATCCAGATCCGGTAGAAACTTCACGAAGAACTTACATGACAGAATTGTAAGTGCAGATCGATTTTAAAGTGATTCCAAACCCTAAAGAAAGTATATTTTGAGTAGAAGATATATAATAAAAAAGATTATATTGAAACATGCTTAAGTATTTTTTTAAACAAGAAATAAACTTTTTTTCTCAAGTACTTATAATATTCGAAAATAATAAACAATAAATTCTGTGTTGTCATATCGTCTGTCCAACCAATCTAGTGATTAGTTGGACAGACATACATTGGACAGATGTGATCGCAACAAAACCAATAAAAAACATTCGTAATATGTGTTATTACAAGGTCACTGACCTATCTTAAGCGGTTAAATATTGAGAACTTCAATTCTTTAGAGAACTTTGACTTTCGAGGGTAGTTTTAAAAAATATTGTTTACCATGATGTTGATAATACGTTCGTACGTATACTAACATTTTGGTGTGTCTTAACGTTGGCGGTCGCGGGTTCGATTTCTACTCGGAGCATTTATTTTCGCTCGGGATATTTATATTTTTACCAACCTATGTATATTCATGTGGGTATCCCAATGTGTCTCGGAGAACACGTAAAGCGTCGGTCCCAGTTGTTATCATAGACACTTCATATAAATCGTTACTCGTGGTAGGGAAATTATTCGTCAACCCGCAGTGGAGAAGCGTGGTGTATCAAGCTCAAACTCGTTTCCTATACAGAGAAGAGGTCCTTATCCAGCAGTGGCAACTTTACAGATTGAGTCATTAATTCATTGTTAATTTATTTTTAATCGACTTCGAAAAAGATGATTTACTGTTTGACACGTATGTAAGTAAGATTTTCTCAAAAAGTAATGATTCCATTTCGATAGGATTTTTGATATTCAAACGTACGTAACATACGAAACAAAAAATATAGAGAAACGATAGAAGTACAAATTTTCGAAAAAAGAAAATAAATATTGAAATAAAATAATAATCTAAAATATTAAATAGCTTCCGTCTGCGCCATTAAAGACAAACTGTTGTCAAATATGGACAAGATTAATTAAAACACGGAAAGTATTGTTTTACTATTATTATTTCGGTAAATATTCGGTATCGCGCCACCACCGATTTAGAGGCTGTTTTTTTTTAGAGGTGCGTTATGACTTCAAAACACCATAACTAGTGTTGTTATGATGGCGCATGACCTTTTTTAACCTAAAAAAAATAAAAATAAAAATATTGTACTTATTCGGTATCGCGTCACCAGCCATAATAGGGCTTATTTTTTTTTAGAAGTCTTTATGACTTCAAAACATCACAAGTAGTGTTTTTACGATAATCGTATGAATAACAAAAAAATTATTCGTACAATAATTTTTTTAGATTTTTTTTACGTCAAAAATGGTCATGCGCCATCATAACAACACTAGTTATGATGATCTGAAGTCATTACGGACCTCTAAAAAAAATCAGACTCAAAACCGGTGGTGACACGATACCGAATAATTACCATTATTTCTTGCGATATTTAAGGGTTTAGACCCTTAACTTAGTAAACAAAAATACGCAAAAAAAAAAACAGTAAAGAATTAGTCAGGACCACCTGATGTTTGGCAATACCAATTCATTATCATTATATCATTATATCGATTTCTATTGACATTTTTTTTTAATATACAATAGAGAGAGCTCGTTTTTTTGTAAAGGTAAAACAGAGTTTATTTTTGAAACATGTTGTATTAAGACCTAAGTCCAAATTTCAGTTAAAAGTTTGAGATAGAAAATATTCAAATATTAACTGTTCATGGACTTATATTATTTATAAGAAAAACTTAAAATTAATCCTTTTATGATACAATAGTTATTATGAATTGATAATGAAACCCGTCACATATTTGTGACACCCGGCCCACCAAAAATAAAAACGGGTCGTCACATATTTCTGACGCTGGTAGCGAAAGGGTTAATGCTTGTTATATGAAAGTAAGATAAGTTGAGGCAATGAGAAGTAATCGCGGTGTATTTCTTATTTATTTAATGCAATATATAATATAAACATTACATTTATGTAATTATATATTATTTTAATGATAGTGTGAAAATGAATAATGTTTTTAATATATTTCACCTGTGGTCGATTTTTTATGACGTCATCCTGTGTTTTTTAGCTGGGACACTATTATTACACAGGTACTTTATAATTATATAACCAGAGGACCGTTTTGGTGTCAACGCCGCGCGCCGGCGGTCGCGGGTTTGATTCCCGCTCCGGAGAGATATTTGTATTTGTACAAATATTTGTTTCTGGTCTGGGTGTATGTTCTTGTGGGTCTACCCACCGTGTCTCTGAGTGCACGCAAAGCCGTGGATCCTGGTTGTTATCATAGACACCTGATAACGATCGCTACTCATGGTAGGAAAACTATCCGCCAACCCGCAGTGGAGGAGCGTGGTGAAGCCTAAAAAAAAACCTGATAATCTTTAATGTATAGAATTACATTTGTTATAGCTTTCTTATAAACTAGCTTCCACCTGCGGATTCGCCCTCGTGGTTGTATTGACAGAAAGTAGCTTATGTCCTTCCCCAGGCTTCAGACTATCCGTATCCAACTCATACAACAGCTCGGTATCAAAGACATACTGATACAAAAGACGTTCCTCCATGCTCGCAGAGTGCACAGTAATGAATGTTCACCGTCGACACTTTATTGAATTCTCGCAAAAAGAAGGGCGTAAGTGCCGTGGTAAAGGCGTCACTTATGCATTTTTGTGTGATAATTTTTAAACTATGTTATATTATGGCCAAATTACACAAAATCTTTATAAATTGTAGTCTATGTGTTATTCTGATGTATAAGCTATACTAAAAAGTTTCATCTAAATCCGTTCAGTAGTTTTTGCGTGAAAGAGTAACAAACATCGAAAGAAACTTTCGAACTTATAATATTATAATTAATAGGATATATATTGTATCTGTTGAAATTGGTCGAACATAACTTGAGTTTTGTCGATTTTATTTAAAAAAATTCCTTTATTATTCGTCGATTATATAAAATGTTGTGTAAATAAAAGTATATAAAAAGTAAACTATATTATTATTTCGTTTGTGTTATAATCAGTCACGTTTCAGTACAATTTCTTTGAATTCAGTCTACGTGATATTTACAGAAGAAATTATTTTCTGTCCTTAGTAATGGGCTCTTAGGAAACGAATTAGACTAATTTGGTAGTAAATTAGGCTATTTCAATAATTACGATAATTCGCCTATACCTAGATAGACCGCCTGTCATGTCAATTGTGTAATGTTGCGACAGGAAAAACTGTACAGTGGTCCAAAGCTTATTTAGTTGTCACTTTTATATGTATATGTATATTAAAAAAAATATATTATACTATGTGCTTATGGTAAGTATTTTATTATAAAAAAATATATGTGAAAATACAACGTAAGTAAATCAGTTAAGCAAATTGTTTTCTAGTTGAAAACGATGAAAAGATTAATAATATATTTTCCGGCAACCGTTCTGGTGTAACGGTGCGTGTAGTCGCCGATTCCCGCTCAGGCAAAATATTTGTATCTGTACAAATATTTGTTTCTGGTGTAGGTATATGACCTTGTGGGTCTCCCCACCATGCTTCGGAGAGCACGTAAAAAGACATCAGTCCCGTTTGTTATCATAGAAACATGAAAGCGACCGTTACTCATCGTAGGGAAATTATCCGCCAATCTACAGTTGTGTAGTTTGATGGATTAAGCTCAAGCCCTTCTCCTCTATGATGTCTTTTGTCCAGCAGTGGGACGTTTACAGGCTGATTCAGTTGGAAGAGGTTCTAAATGCTCCATAAGTGGGTAAAGTTTTACTGCAGGTGAGTGGATAATTTCTCTACCAAGAGTAGCGATCGTTATCAGATTTTTATGATAACAATTGGAAACGATGGCTTTCCATGGCAAATATACGGTGGAAAGTCCCACTATAGTGAACACCCAGACTAGAAAAAAATATTTATACAAATACCAACGTTTATGGAACTCTTGTTACCAGTACATCCTCCATCAGTAGTCCTTATCAACCTTCCCTCCACAGATCCGGTGGAACATCCCTCCCCTCCCTAAAGGTCGGGGCAGGGTCTATGGATGTCATTTTTACCTACCACCAGGTGAATCGGCTGTCCGTTTGCCCCCTCTAATATAAAAAAAATCATATTGTGGTTCAATTTGGGGTCTCAAAGTATTGTTTAGAAGTGGTTTTCCCTACTTACATGTTAGAGTGTTGAGTAAATTTTTATTAGAAATATCTGTAATATTGAAGTTTTAACAATGTTATATAAACATATCACCGACCCTGTTTGAGGTTCAGAATATCCTTCTTCAAGGTTTAATGTTGAAAACGTATTGGATGAACATCCAAGCAGCGAAATTTACATTTACAACATTAGTTTGAATAGATAATTATTATAAAGAGCTCTTTTCATGAAATACATAATGATAACAGTTCCCTATTTTAAGGTATAGGCGTATATGCTAAATCGGATAGGCCGTACAGGCGTATCACAAGGCTCTCATTCGGGGCCATTTTTGTTAGAAAGGAGATACTTTAAAAACTCCCGTAAATATTTCAATGTCTTTAGTTTGACAGTTCTGAAATTACAGTATAAGGGCGCCTGTCCATTGATGCGGATCGAGGCGGCGGAGCGGAGAAACGGAGAAATATTAACCAATAGGATTGCAGAGCCCTTGTCCACTGTAGCGGAAGGGAGATTTTTTGCAATCCTATTCGTTAATATTTCTCCGCTCCACCGCCTCGCTCCGCATCAATCAGCCACACTAATTATTAGCTTTAAATAATTTGATACTCGGATTGTACAGAAATCCTTAAAATGGCGAACAGAGTAGCGAGTACAACTAGTCCTTAATAAAAGTTTTTGAACAAAAGAGGTTTTTTATGTCTAACTAGTAACTGCTGTCTGATTAGAACATTTTGATTATACTATTATTATTTGTTTAATTTAATACATAAACATATAAATATTATCTCATATAATACAAAATATAATATAGATACTACATTTAAGTAATAGGTGACATAATTATGCGATTCTTTTAATAATAATAGTCGCAGTTCAATAAATCTTCTTTATGTTATCGTAATGTCAGAGACATGAACAGATGGTCGCACCGTCAATGTACCAATTGATTGATTTCTTATTTAAATTACTTTTTTTATTATCTTAGCTTCGCGCATTTAAGATTCACGTGTTTTTAAAAACCGCGATGACTAATTGTTTTTCTATGTGAGAAATAGCGGCATCAAGATGCGATGCGATACGAAAATATCAAAACACAAGCTTTCGGAATTGAAATCGCGATTATGAATTAAAATATTTTTTGTCACAGCCATCTTACTTCCTACTTAATATTATAAATGCGAAAGTTTGGAGGAATGTTTTATACTCTTTCACACAAAAACCGTTTAACCAACTGCAACGAAATATGGTACGAAGATAGCTGGAGAACCAAAATAAAACATGTACTACTATTACCCCGAAATACCAACGGGGTCAAAAGTTACGCGGGTAAAACTGCGAGGCGCAGCAAGTAATAATATAAACGTGAGGAAATTCTTCGTTTGTAATTCTAATAACGGGAGTTATCTATCCAATTTGTTTTTCGTAAAGACGTTAAGTGAAATATGTGTTACGAACTTGAATTATATAAAAATACGGCTTCGTATATTATTACTATTAATAAGATTTGTCAGGAACAAGGTCGATCAACTTATAAGTTGATAGCATAAAGTCACCTAAAGTCGACGTTACATTGTTTGACATAATAAATACCGATAACGGTATGGTCCGTGATGAGTTGAATCAACCATGTTTTTATACTAGATAACTCGCGCGGTTTTACCTATGTTTATGATTACCATTCCGCTTCTTGGGTCGTAGCTAGATAGCGTATAGCCTGTCTTAATAAACGGACTGTTTAAGAAAAGAAAAATTAAACGGCTTCATTTTAAGCACACGATACATGACACGTCAAAATAACATATAAGCTTAAGCGTTTCCTGACCGAGAAAATTGCTGATAGTCGCTTCCTCGTCGGCAGTGGAACAGCTGCCTTTATCCACTACTTTATTCCAATCCAAAAAATCAAATACTAAATTATGTAGCACACAAGTAGCACATATTGAAATCGGAATAGAAAAACTGGCTTCCTGAGTATTAAAGGCACATAAGAATTGACATTCATAATAAAACATGGGCTTAATAATTATTCTCCGTTTCTCCGCTCACAGCCTCGCTCCGCTTCAATGGACAGGCACCCTAAGGTTCAACATATGATCTGCAAATTATATTAGAATATTTTCAACTTTAATGTAAGATCATTATGCGTTACAATCTAACAGGAAATTCTGATGGACAGTAGTACCCTTAAAAAAATTCCGTTAGAAGGTTTCGATAAGATGCGATGAGCCATAATTCTATCAAGCACCAGACGATACCAGCAAGATATCTTACACATAAGAAAGTTCTCAAGCCGACGAGACCAACGCGATGAACGTCGCCGACGCGCATCAATATAGGTAATAACGACGTTCATCTCGCGCGTTATCTGTGTAAAAATGGCGATAATTTCGTTGAAAATTAGTGTTCGTCTGACAAATTTATATGTTGGTCTATTATATCCATTAACTAGACTTCCCTCCGAGTTACGTAACTTGTTAATAGAAATAGTTGTGCAATTATTGCTGTCATATTGCATTTCAAAAGCTGTTGCTTTAATAATTGTATTAATATTATAAATGCGAAGTTTATAAGGATAGATGTGCGTGCAGATTTCGTTTACTGTTGATCTATAATCGGGAGATAAAAGTAACTACGTATGTTACATTTTAGCCACGTAAATTATAAGGGGATTGGAATCGACGAAGGGAAAACTCCAAGACGTAACTATTTAAGTTATAACATATAAGGCTTTGGGGTAAAGATTACTTTGTTTTATTAAACGCCCTAATCTTAAAATTTCCCAATTCTAAATTTTAGATAGCTGGAAAAGGTAGAACCTAGTATCACATAACGACACAGGAGTGAAATGGCGACAAAGAATAATTAATTAATTTTATAACTAACAACCCCTGTTTTGTACTATGTGATCTATTTAACTTCTATTATATATTAAAATGTGCATAATAAAGATAACTAGCGTATTATAAATTTCATGAAAACGAAGACGCTTCACGCATAAATATTTCTGATGTGCTTCGTGGAATTCAATTTGCATTTATACATATACATTATTTGTCGTCTGTCTGTGTGACATGAATTTACTTTAATAAATAGCTAGCGGTCAGCCCCGGCTCCACCTGGGGTATGAATATATACCTAAACCTTCCTCTTGAATCACTCTATCTATTGGTGATAACCAAATGAAAATCCGTGCATTAGTTTTTGAGTTAATCGCGAACAGACAGACAGATACGGCGTAAGACTTTTTTTATAATATGTAGTGATATTGATCAGCAATCGACTGACCTAGAAGAAGGGTAGTGAGTTTTGAGTGTATTTATGAATTTAAATATTAAAAACGTGTTTAATGTGTAATCATCAGCCTCTGAATATACTCGTATTTGACTGAATTCGTTCAATATTAGAAATAAAGACTATGTTTGTATGTATGTATAAATTAGTTTTTTTGCACAATTATAAAAGTTTTTGTCGGGTCAGGATATCTACATATTTATACGCGAAGCAAAAACTTACTACCCCTACGAAAATTACGCGGACGGAGAAGTATAAAATTTGGCACAGTTAAAGTTTATATGGAGAAGAAGTGCAGAATGCAAATATTTTTTAAAATAATGCTTAAAAATACGTTAAATTAAATTTAAAAAAAAACGCTACACACACACATATGTACAATGTACATATATACCCAAATTTTGTTTATTGTCAAAGTCTGTTGTCAACACACTCTTAAATACAGGTCTCGCAACGATTTTTTTTAAATACAGGTCTTGCAACGATTTTTTTGTCGTTTGTATGACTGCTGCATATGATCACCATGTTATGCGCAATCATATTTTTATGATGTTGACAATGCTGTCAATTATAGATTAGATCGAATTTCGACCACTGGGCGACCACTAGTATATATAAATAAACACGGATATGCACAAATCGTAAAAATCTTTTTATATGAATCAAATAATATAAAAAACATTCTATGACTAAATTTGTTTTGTTATATAAAATTTTTCAAACATAAGTATGTAATTATAATGTTTTTTTTTGTATTGTATTGTAATATACATGTATATCAAATTAGCACGTATAACAAAAATTTCCAAATTATAATTACAAACAATTTTATCAAAACTTGCTAAGTTCCAATAAAAACATTTGACACGTACTTATAAGGTAACCTGATAAAGGACGCAGTGATATTACTTCATGAGAAATATGGGTTGGAGGCTATAACTAGCTCGTATATCAAAGGTATTTCAACCTTTTGGAAAACGGAATTGTTTTTTGTTAAAGTTTAATGTTAAAGTATTTTAGATAGTTAAGTTATTAGTCAATCATATAATTTTATTATTACGAGTATATATTGTAGGTAGTCAAAACTGTCTAAATTAATGAATGCAGTAATTTTTAATGGGATCAATCAAGACCATTCTAAAATGGTATTATCTAAATAAGTAATTAATATCGTAGAAAATTCTGTGGAAAAAATAATTAAAGAAATAATGAATAAAATTGTTTCTAAACGGTAAATTAATCAACCTTAGACTGTAAAAATTTATTTAAAATTTATTATTGATTGAATATTTTTACAAAATTTATAATTATGAAACATCAATATAATTATAAAAATAATTATGACTGACCCGTTGGCGCAGTTTGCAGTGACCCTGTTTTCTGCTCCAAGGGTTGTGGGTTCGATTCCCGCCCCGAGTCTGGGTGTAATATATGTTTATTTATACATTATGTATTATTTATATGTATATGGGTCAGATCACGTCAACTGGACCCTCCATTTTCCACTTGATCATAAAAATGAAGTTCATATATTTTTTTTATAAGTACATACCATCATAAATTGATCCCCCAAACGATTTTTAAAAATTTCGATTTTAACAACAATTTTTTTTACAATGAAAATTTTAGGTACTTTTAATTAAAAAATGGATTGTAAATCAACCGTTAAAGTTAAATTAATGGGGTTTGAAGGATTTTTTTTAAAATGTTTATATTTTAAGAAAATATTGATGACTAAAAATTATTTGTTTATTATTATATTGTTAATTAACTTTTAAGTTTACAAATGCAAACGTTTAATATTAAACTTAGCTTCTTTATTAAACTTGATTATTTCTTGTATTACATATCAAAGTATTTAACTTTTTTTATACAATAATTGTATTTAATATAAAAGCGAAATAAACTTATATACTTATTATTTATTTATATACTTATTATTATAACTTAAATTTTAATAAATAAAGTATGTAACCGATAAAAAAAACTTCATTTTTCCACCGAGAAGTCAATGAAATTTGCATTTGTAAACTTAAAAGTTAATTAACAATATAATAATAAACAAATAATTTTTAGTCATCAATATTTTCTTAAAATATAAACATTTTAAAAATAAATTCTTCAAACCCCACTAATTTAACTTTAACGGTTGATTTACAATCCATTTTTTAATTAAAAGTACCTAAAACTTTCATTGTAAAAAAAATTGTTGTTAAAATAGAAATTTTTAAAAATCGTTTGGAGGATCAATTTATGATGGTATGTACTTATAAAAAAATATATGAAATTAATTTTTATGATCAAGTGGAAAATGGGGGGTCTAGTTGACGTGATCTGACCCATATCTATTTAAAAAAGATGTATATCAATCGGCTGTTACTTAAAACACAGGCATTATAACTTAGGAACAGACGACCGTGTGTGTGTGTTAAACATATTTATTTATATTTATCTTGCGGACGATAAAAACTGCTTGACTATTATAAGTTGCGTAATATATATAGCAATAATATTTTTATTTTGAGGCTCACATAAACAAAAAAATCTTATAAAATTAAAACAAAAACGGAAACAATGAAAATATAAAAGATAAAAAAAATATTAAAATTAACAACATATTGACAAAAATTAATAATAAACTTATTTATAAAAAGCAAAATATTAATAATAAAAATATAATAATTACAAGAAACACCAGATAGAATAATAATCGAATCAAACACGCTACTTAACTATTTAATTAAGTAGCGTGTTAGTTACATTTGTAACGCCTCAAAAAGGCTCGGGCTCAAGACACAGTATCAGTTGAAAACAATATCAACCCACTGATTTTCAGGGGCAACCTACACTTAAATATAAATCTTGACTTAGAGCAACATGACACTCTAGACTAATATATAGATATAATAGATATAATAGACCAATGTATACACCTGTCAGACGAACCCCAATTTTCGGCGATATTATCGTTATTATTACAAAGATAACGCTCTCGTGCAAGATAAAAGTCGTTATAGTATATTAATGCCCGCCGGTGACGTTCATCTCGTTGGGCTGGTCCTTGGCTCGAGAGCTTTCTTATCTGTGATATACTTGCTATGATGCACTATGTTATCTATATCGCTATTATATATATGGCGTGGTGTTCGGTAGGATTACGGTTCATCGCACCGTATTAAAAGTTTTTGATGGAAAATTACAGGAAATATTTGTGTTGTTCGATTCGATTCTGGAGACAAATTGATTAGAATATATTCAAAGAATTTTCTACAATATTATTTATTATAAAAATAAATTGAAATTGGAACAGTAGTTCTTGAAAATCAGCACATGGTTTAAACCAGCAAAGCGTAGTTGTGTATAGATTGTTCGGTTTATAACGAGTGCTAGACATCTTCATGGGGGGTGAGTGGCGAGGCGCCAGTGGACGTCTGGGGTTGCTTATGTACATTAACGACTCATTTATAGCGCAGGCTATAATTAATACTAACAATAAATAACAGTACTCAGTACTCATAGTATAATTATTTCACTCCACGATTCATAGCCCTCACTGGTAAGCCCTCACAGGAGGGCTCGTTAATTTTTTTGTTCAGAGAATCGGAATTGCGATTAAACGGAGATATGATTTACACCACAATGTATCTAGAAATATTTAATTTTTAGGTTTTGCATTTTAAATGTGTGTATTAAATATATTTTATTATAATAAAAATATTTCATCTTAGTTTATTTTTTAATAATTAAAACGAGAACCACCATATAGTTTTATTTTTGTTGATGAAAATGAAATTTGAAATCGTACTAGCTCGTTTTTATCTTTGAAAAATATCTTTATTTATTTATTTATTTATTTATTTATTTATTTAGGTAACAAACAGTCATTTACAATCATTAATAAACTTTATAACTACAACTAGACCTAAAGTACCATAATTTAGAATACAAAATATCAACATTCAGTAGTAACAATGGTATAAGATATAATGAACCTTAACCCTACACAACCAATATAAAAAATATGTTTATGAGCCAAATATTAAGTCATTTAATTTAATTTTATACTTTCTTAAGTTGTTACAAAAAATATCAACTGATTTGAGATGACTATTGTAGTAAGAGCAAGATCGCCTGAAGAAGGTATTTCTAGCGTAGTTTGTATGACAGGGAGGAATATAAAAAGTGTCCATGATACGTGAGGATGGTCGCGGTATTTTGAAATAAATTTTGTTTAACAGAGTGGAAGAATCAACTTTATTGTGTAAAATTTTAAAAAGAAATATACTATCTAGATATTTACGCCTTAAGTCCAACCGCTGAATATTATGTCTTGCCGCACTTTCCCCATAGTCTTTAGACCAAGAGCCAAACCGATAATCGAGTGTCTTCAAAAACTTATTTTGAACCCTTTCGATGCGGTTAATATTAAAAGCATACTCTGGATTCCAAACCACACTCGCGAACTCAAGTATACTGCGAACATATGCATTATATAGCAGTTTAAGAGTTGTCATACGTTTAAAGGGTTGACCTATTCGAATAATAGTGCCTAGTTGTTTGAAAGCTTTAGCTAAAATTAAATCGATATGTTCATTGAAGCGGAGCTTGGCGTCCAGGGTCACTCCGAGATCTCGTATTGAAGACACTCGACTAAGAGTCCGCCCCCCAATCGTATAGTCATAAGTGATAGGTATTTTCTTCCGCGTAAAAGTTATAACATGACACTTGTCAGCATTTAAATATAATTGGTTAGTTTTGCAATATGTGACGAAACTATTTAGATCGTTTTGCAAGGCCACACAGTCACTACTTGTTTTTATAATTTTATATATTTTTGTGTCATCTGCATAGAGAAGGTGACATGAGTTCCGAAAACATTTTCCTATATCATTAATATATAGTATGAAGAGAAAAGGTCCAAGGATGGATCCTTGTGGAATACCAGACCTGTTAACAAGGAAAGTAGATTGATACCCCTTTAACGCGACGGCCTGACTACGGTTAGTCACATAGGAGTATACCCATCGCAGAAGATCACCGTGTATACCGACCTCCAGAAGCTTCCTGATGAGAACCGAGTGGCTAATTTTATCAAACGCTTTTGAAAAATCGGTATACACGGCGTCTACTTGGTAACCTTCATCCATGGCATTAAGTATAAAGTCAGTATAGGACACGAGGTTAGTAGCAACGAACGAAAGAAAAAGATCTTTGAAAAAGATCTTGAAAAATAGACTATGTTTGAAAACCGCCTAAATAATTCTGTTATTTCATCTTTCATTAGCTGTACAGCTAGTATAGTTAGTGTACAGTTCTTATCGCTAAGAAGTTATTTCTACTAAGAACCTGTGGGTGTAAAGAAATAATTGTTTTGTAGAAGGGCAGATGTGTAACAATAATGAATCTTTGGTGCAGTTGGCAATGACACTGCATTCTGCTCAATGGTTGTGGGTTAGTTTCCCGCTCCGAGTCTGGGTGTAATTTTTTTATATATGTGTTATTTATATGTATTACTAAAAGGTACATGTATTACTAGAAAAATATGTAAATCAGTCGATTTTTATCTAAAACACAGGCATTAAGTTAAGTTAAGTTAACAGGCAGACATACCTTAGGAACAGACCGTATGTAACCGTATGTAAGTCTGTGTATTCTGTTATAATAAATCATGACGACCGGCTGGTCGAGTGGTCAGGCAACTGGCACTTTACACAGCGGTCGCGGGTTCGAATCCCGCCAGGTGCAGATAATTTGTATGACGAATATAGATGTCTGCACCGGGTCATGGATGTGTATATTTATGTATATATGTATTTATATAAATTTATTTCCGTTCCTAGTACCTGTAACACAAGTTCTTACGAACTTAGCACGGGGCTAGGTTAACGTGGTGTGATTGTTGGTTAATATTTATTTATTTATTTATTATTTATAATGTTCAGCCTCATAGTATTTTTATAGATATATAATTTAGTTATAATGTAGTGTTCAAAAGCTTTCATGAAGTAAATGTCTTGGGAGGTTATTAACTAATTGTCTCTTTTCGGTTGGATCGAACAGACTGTATCCAGATGAATCTGGTTACGGCCAGATTGGAGCTGCCTGCTAGTTAACGATTAGCCGCAAGTTTTATGAGAGTTAATTGATGTTGATACTGATGCTGGAGATAAATACGCGATGAAATGATTCGTTGTGAGATTGCCGACAATGTTTCATCATTCGTATTGTTAATGCTTTAAATAGCTTAAGATGTACGTTACTATTTAATAAAATCGAAATTTATCTATTATTTTTGTAATTTATACTTATAATAAAACTGTAATAGTCCAATTCCAAAGTCAAAATTTGTACATAATTATATATCATTAACGCGTAGATCGATTTCATTTATTATTTTTTTATTACAACGGAGATACTTTTAAAAATGGTCCCGTGGGTTGTTTACAGGCTGATACAGTGCAGTACAGTTCAATTGTCACTCATTGAAAGAAGATGTATCAGTCGTTAAATACATATTAGGTATATCCAAGGAGGAAAAACTCAATCATAACAAACCAGCTGGCGGAGTAATGCGAATCAACAAGTGATCGATTAACTGCAGACATAACAACGTCGCGTATTCTGTGACTGTTTGTTTGTGTATCAGAGTATCAGACGCTATATGTGAAGATATCGTATCGAATTGTTAAATGTAAAATTATGCTGTACCGGATCTAGTCTTTTAAAACCAGCTAAGTTGATATCGGACTCGTAATAGGGAGGTTCTTTATTACTTTAAATGAATAACGGAACTGAATTGAATAAGTCTGTAAACGTCCCACTGCTGGGCAAGATCATATATGGAGAAGAGTTGTGGCTTAATCCACTTCGCTGCTCCACTGTGGGTTGGTGAATAATTTCCCTACGATTAGTAACGATTCCTATCGTGTGTCCATAATAATAACCGAGACCGATGGCTTTCCGAGGCATAGTGGGTCTCCCATAAGATCATACACCCAGGATAGAAAAAAATATTTGTACAAATACAAATAACTATCTGCCCAGAACGGGAGTAGAACCCGCGACAGCCGGTGTTAAGGCGACTACTCGCACTACACCAGACAGAACGTTTGTCGGAGTAAAATGTACGGAGTATACAATTAAACCCGCAGTGGAGCAGCATGGTGGATTAAGCTCCAACCCTTCTTCTATACGGAGAAGAGGCCTTCGCTCAGCAGTGGGTGGTTTATAGGCTGATACAGTACAGTAATATAATTAAAAAACTACACGAACTTTTGTATAAGCATGTTTTTTTTATGTTCATAGCTTAAAAAACCTCCAAATAATCAACACTTTTATTAAAATTGTAATAATATAATTAAATGTAGTTGTGGTTTGTGAATGATCATTCCTTTTTTTACCATTTTTTTTTGTTTTGGCGGGAAAAAAATGTACCTGAACGCACACTCCGTCGTCCGGGGAGACAACGGGGTAGTGTGGGGCCCTCACCCACTAAAATAACCCGCCGTGCGCCCTCACCCACCCTTACAAGGCGGGCCACGGGTGCCGCGTACGTTTTTTTTTTTTTTTTTTTTTTTTTTTTATAATTCTAGACCTCCCTATAGTAGGGGAGACTGTTTTAACATTTTTTGCATTTTGTTAGGATGTTCCATTATTCATCAAAAAAACAAAAAAGAAAACTCATTCATACTACTCTATCTTTACCCTGGTCATCATTCATGCTGCATCCCATTTTCATCTAACATTCATCGTCATTCACTCATACAACAACTTCATATCTTTAATCAAGTTTTACAATTTTCCTTATTATCTACTTTAAACTATGCCTAACGATTTTTAACTTAATATTAATTGTTACAAAATAGGAAAAACCTACATACAAACATAAAATTGAACTTATATACAAGAGGCAGTATCCAAAAGAAAGCAGATTACAAAGAGACAGGACGATAAGTAATATTTACAAAAACCATTATTGTATAAAACATAAGTTTTATACTTACAGTTTAAATCTTACAACTAACTTATATCTATTCCTTAATTTAATGACAATTTTTCAATATGTTAACCTAATTATACTACTATAATAACTTAACATATTTTTGCTTAACTCTTATTTCTACTATTGACTATCCTACATAATTTTTTACAATAATTCAGGAACAGATCCCTGTCCTTCCTACAAATTAATTCGCAAAGTGAATTGAGTTCCAACTTGGCATTTAACATAATTTCGAGATTCTGCCTCTCGCAACCATGGGCCGGGCAGTCCAGAAGTATGTGGAAGACAGACTCCGAACACGCAGGATCGCAGATGCACGATGGACTCTCCTTGCACTTGAAACGGTGCAAGTACTCGGAGAATCCACCGTGCCCCGTCAAAACCTGGGTGAGAAATCTGTCCACCTTTATTTTTCCTATGATCCGGTATGCGGCTATCGCGTCAGGGAAAAACACCCTGGTGACTCCGGCCGTTTCACCACTACGATACCGCCGGTTCCATTCATCAAGCGATTGCATGCGGCTGCTACGCTTGATGAACGAAACCGGGCAGCTGTCGTAGTCAAAAGCGCGTTTCAACTTCAGCGCAGCTTCCTTGGCCAGATGGTCGGCACGCTCGTTCCCCTCTAGTCCTGCATGGGCTTTAATCCAGAACAAACTTATACGTTTGTCCTGGAGCAAAGCTCTCTGCAGATATCCCCGCGCCTCTACGGCCAGGGGATGGAGGGCTTTAGGATTTTTAACAGTAAGCAGTGCCGATAACGAGTCGGAGTAAATCCCGACCGATCCGGCCAAGCGGTCCGCGGCCATCCGCGCCGCCCGGCATATCGCCAAAAGTTCCGCCTGGTATACCGTACAGTAGGACGGCAAAGCTAGCTTGAGGGTTTTGGTTTCGGCGACGCCGGTCCATACGGATAACGCCGCCCCCACCTTGCCCTCAATCTTGCTGCCGTCCGTGAAGATATTATGGTCGTTGTCGCTGTTTGCGGCAAATTGTTCCTGGTCAGCCAGGCACTGGAACTCCAGGTCGATATGGCAGGCGGGGTGTGGAGACCGCAGAGCCGAGGACATCCGCTCCACCTCCCGATCCTTAATCACCGGCTGGGGCACCCCCCTCCTCGCCTCATATAAAGTCGCGGCTTCACGAACACGGAGGTCGAGAGGGAGCAACCCAGCGAGCAACAGTGCCGAATTCAAGGAGGTAGTCCGGTATGCCCTGCATAGCTTCAGCGCGAAGCCCCGCTGGACCACGTTCAGCCGCTTGCGAATACCGAGTTTGTCCACGGCCGGCGCCCAAACGGCAGCCGCATACAGGATCACAGGCTCTACCACCGCTCTGTAAATAGTGCGAATGACTTCAGGATGGAGACCCCAGCTGACCTTAGCTGCTCGGGCCAGCTGGTGGTAGAAGGCGACCGCGCGCTTGCAGACGTTCGTGACGTGGGTGTTGAAGGTGAGTTTCCGGTCTATGACGACCCCCAGCAGCTTCATTTCGTTCGTCAAGACAATGTCGATCCCGCCCATGTGAAGACGTGGGGCGTCATATTTCAGTTTGCGCGTAACAACCATGGCGTTGGTCTTGTGAGGCGCAAACCGAAGTTTATTAGATGCGCCCCACGCCCTCACACGTTCGAGGGCGGCATTGGCCCGCCGTTCGATCTCGAGGGCCGTCTCACCCTCAAACACCAACACCACATCGTCGGCGAACGCCTGCGCGTAGTCGCCTTTGGCCTCCAACTCCTGAAGTAATGGATCCAACAGCAGGTTCCATAAAATCGGCCCGCCGATAGATCCCTGCACGCAGCCCTTCCCCGTATCTCTCGTGTGCTCCTCCCCCAAGTACCTAACTGTAGCACGCCTGTCGCTCAGGTAGCTGCCCAAGAGCCTCCGGATGTTAATGGGGCACTTTTCCTCAGCCAGCCGGACCTTAATTTTAGGCCACCAAGCGTTGTCGAAGGCACCCTCTATATCCAGCGAAACCAGGACAACAATCCTCCTCCTGTCCAGATTGTGCCTGATGTGTTTTACCAGGGTATAGAGGGCGTCCTCGGTGCTTCGTTGGGGCATAAAGCCAAACTGGCGAGTACTAAGTTTGGGCGCAAGATGGTACTGCAGCCTGGCGACAAGCATCTTCTCCAATATCTTCCCCAGCACCGGAAGGAGCCCAATCGGTCGATATGACTTAGGAGTTGTATAGGTGGCCTTCCCCGGCTTGCGAAGGAAGACCACCGTGGCTTCCTTCCAGGGCTTTGGAAAATACCGGATCTCGAGGCACTTGTTGAAGAGGCACAAAAAGAGGTCCGGGTCCAGGTTAATCGCGTGCAGACAGATATCGGCGGTAAAACCGTCCGCACCTGGAGCCTTCTTCGGGTCAAAGGAACGACTCGCCAACTTCAACTCTAAATGAGTGAAGGGGGGGTCCCGTTGATCCGAAGAAGTATCGTCGTCAGCAAGCTCGGCCAGGGCCCTCACCCGGCGGTGCTCCTCGGAGTCATCCTCTTCGGAGTCCTCCGTGTAGAAGGTCTCGGCTAAAAGACGGGCCGAGCCGCTAGCATCGAGCTCCATATGCCGCGTACGTTACTCCGTGGCCCGCAGGCGGCAGCCCTATAGAGCACCCTCTCCTGTGCGACGCCCCGCGCACTTGGGCATCGCACCTTCGCGGTAGGCTATTTCGGCGGACGGTGGGCAATCATTCCTTTCTTTACCAACGTTAAGGTACGAGGTGTGTATGTTCATTTCATGGTATTCCCATTTTTATATTATACTAGCGGCCCGCCCCGGCTTCGCACGGGTATTTAACTAAAATTTCAAAAAATATAAATTTATATTCTTTATCACCTACACCTGCGTCGATACTGGAAAATATTTCATAATAGACGGATTGAGTTGTCAAACATAATATTTTAGCCCGCGACTTTGTCCGCGTAGAAGCCGAAAATGGTTATAATAGGATTTTTATTTGTTTATTTTTTTTGTACGTTATTAATTTTGTTATAACATATAAATTATTATGTTAAAATATTTGAATACTTATAAAATATAACAATCTTTATTATAGAGTAGTTATATTTTATGAACACGAAGCTCTGCCTTTGATCTGGAGAAAATTACACGGGGGTATTAGCTTTTTACAACGAAATCGAAATACTACACCTTCCGTAGTATTTCTTTATAAACGGGGTATTAGAATTACCAGGCTATTCTGGAATATGGCACATACAACTGACTGTGAGAGAAGCAGCTTTCGCTTAAGTACACTCCCGCTACAGTAAGAGTTTGACCTTAAGCTTTGTTTATAGTAAATACATACTCATATACACTCATACATTATATTATTATATGGTTCCCGGAAATCACCATTTCCTATTTTAAGCAACATGTCTGAGAACTGTCCGGCAGTAACTTCTCCCCTTAGATGGACTCTCATATTTATGGTAAGGCTCAGTTTCGTCACTGCAGGCCACAAATGCTCCTGTACTGTAGTGTATTGTAGCAGCCTGTAAATAACCCACTGCTGAGCGAAGGCTTTTTTTCTATATAGAAGAAGGATTGAAGCTTAATCCACCACGCTGCTCCACTGCAGGTTAGCGGATAATATCCCTACCATAAGTAACAATTATTATAAGAAATCCATGATGGCAAACGGGACCGACGGCTTTACGTACTCTCCGGGGAGTGGTGGGGCAACCCACTTTACACCCAGATATACACCCAGACCTGAAAGAAATATTGGCACAAATACAAATATCTGCCCCGAGTGGGAATCAAACCCACGACCACCGCCATTGAGGCGAGGCGTTAAGGCGACTACTTGCACCATTACACCAGAACGATCATCAATGCTTCGTTCGTTGTATCGTAGGTATAATTACACCACAAGTCAATACCATTTTGTCTCTTAGATTTTAATAAATCCGCAAAAAATATTTTTTTTTAAATTTTAATTTTCTCGGCACAGTTGGTAGTGACCCCGCTTTCTGCTCCAGGATCGTGGGTTCGATTCCCGCCTCAAGTCTGCGTGTAATATATATTTATTTCAAATCAAATTCATTTCATGTCAAACAAATATTTATATTTAATAATAGTCCAAGACAGCTTTTATCTCCTTTTTCTTAGTTTTAGTGTAAGATAAAGTTATATGGGTACATAATTTAAAATGTTTTCTGATCTTGTTCCAACATTAGTCCGTGGTGCCAATCTGTACTAATTGGGGTGTTAATGCCGTATAATTCAAAAATGTTTCCAATTTCACTTCGGCGTCTTCTATATCTGTATCATTGTGAACTACAGATGCCTTCCTGATGAGTCATTTAGTTTAAAACCCTTGACTTAACACAACACCAACATTGAAGTAAAAAATATTATATAAGATACTATTTTACAATAAAGCAATCACACGGTATATTTACAACTCAATTTTGTTACGTTTAATATAGTCTTGCCTGTTCCATCAGGAGCACCCAAAAAAAGATATCACCTACACGTCAATACTGGAAAATATAATTATTATAATAGACGGATTGATTGTCAAACATATTGTGTCAAAATAAAATGTAATTTAAATCAAAAGCACTAAGGAGTATTTATATGAAAATAAATTTCTACGCCCTTTAAACCCCGTTAGGGAATAAATTTCGATAAAATACTTAACACGTCTTCAATCAATTCTGTTAAAGAATATTTATGCAAAATTTTAAGTAGATTGGACCAAGGAATCACGTTGTCCCATACAAACTTTGCCTCCCTTTTTCATCCCCTTAGAGATATAATTTCGTAAAATCCGTTCTTAGCTGACCTCTACTTGGTAAAAGTAATATTCCTACCAAATTTCAAGTTTTTAGGTCTCATAGTTCCAGAGATATCGTGATGAGTGACTATATCTATAGAAAGTCTCCTATATATATATAGATTGTTATAATTATAATACTTCCTACCTTTATATAAGTTAAAGTTCCACCTGATCCTTCCGCCTTCCAATTACCTGAAACATTTTCTATTTTCGGCTATTTTTAAATACTATCAATTTCATAACTCACGATTATGTCTATAAACATTTGAAGTACCGTCTTCCTCTATGTTTCAATATTGATATATTCGACGTTTAATCGCGATTCATTTTCTGATTACCCTTTATCATTGTTTCGACAGACGTGCATCTGTTGCGATCACAGGCTTATTCATTTATAGGAATTATAATATATATTTACTTTATATACGTTAAAAGCTTGTATACATATACATATATATTTAGTGTTAAAATCTATCAGCCAAAAATAAGGCAATTTACACTAAAATCGCACAGTTGTCGGGTGATTGATCACTCATGTTAATCATAACCGTATTAAGTAAGATATTAAATATAATTGTCAAATAAAATATGGCAATATCCTTATTTCTTCCGTTTGCCATGTCAGTTACAGTATCGGTACTTTCAAAAGAAGAGTGAATAGGCTTCTTCTGGACATGCGGATTTCGCCTTGCTATGCATTAACATTGTGATCGCAGTCAAGCGCAGGTCTATATGTAACGGTAGCAGTAACAAGAACAATTAAGTAGCAATAACAGGATATTTTGATTTCAATTATTATTGGTTAGAGGCAGAACTGTTGCTCGTTTGGCTGTTGCTTTTGATTTGCAACAGTCATTGTTTGATTCTTGTAAATTCTCGATTATAGCAAGATACACGCTTAACGCTAGTAGGATGTAAATCATGTGTCACCAAAACAGATCTGTTTGGCCTGTACAAATATTTGTCATGTGCGGGGATCGAATCTGCGACCGTTGCGTGCGTGCGATGCGTCATCGCATGGTGCTTGGTGCATGGTGGGTTTATTATAATTATTGTGTCTAGATTTATGTATACAATAAACAAAGGTGAAAGTCTGACTGGTACATCAAGGTTTTCGTACTACAAAAATAATAAAATACGTGCTGTTTCATTAAATTCCATTATGCTATAAAAATATAGAAAATCAAAGTTCCATACATCTTCACATCGTCAATCAATTGTTGGGAATCACTGGACATTGGCCTCCATTAGAGACTTTCAATACTTCTTTTGCCGTCAGAAACTAACGACTTCCCGCATCTCTCTTCGACTCGTCAAAATTTATGACCCCATTAAATTCGCATATGAGGTTTTTTGGTATATATCAGTAATTGAACTATCAATATCTTTAAACATCTCAATAAAATATCTCGACTGTCCCTACGTACAGTATCGAAACTGAAAATTTGCGATTTTTTTTTATTGCACTAAGAAACTCCTTTTTATATATGTTTTCATACAAAAAAGAGAATAAGCTAAAAAAATACATATTAGACCACATTTTTCATGAGTAGGTATAATATCGATATTTAACAAATAAATGACAATTTTGTACACAAAATTAACTTAAAAGTGCTGTAAAGTACCTTTTTTCAGTTTCGATAGTATACGTAGGGACAGTCGATCTAAACACCAGATGTCGATGAATCTGGAATTTTCCAGAATCCTCAATTTTGTCACCAATGTCCGATTGATCTGAAAATTGTGTTACGGACAATTAGTAATACATTTATTAAAAACAATTTTTTTTTCTTTATATAATTAATAAAATGAATGGATCAGGATGGAACGATAAACTTTTTGCGCTAGAGTGTTGAGAAATATTTTGTTATATAACATCATGTTATGATTTTTAAGAAATGAATAGTTACTATAGTGACCAACATGGGTGAAGCCGTAAGGGTCATATACTTTAAATATAAAATAATAAATAAAATTAGAAATTAAATAAAATTTGGCTGTGTATCTTATGTTATTTGGACGGACAATTTTTGAATCCATTTATAGTTTCAACCGCTAGTAAAGTACAGTAAAATATATGTGAATAATCAATTAAATAAAAATACATTGTATTGAGAATAAATATAGCTTAGAGGAAAAACGTTATATAAAAGATAAAGCAACGATCTTTAACACGAAGCCTTTATCATGCTTAGCTTAGACGATCCTAAAGCCATACCATCCATTCCATCAGATCAGCTTGATCACATCATAACATTGCTCCATCACAAAACTTACGTAAGTTTGCTATAATAAATTTCAGACCTATCGAACGCCATTACATTGTTAAAAACTATTTAAAAATCTCGAAAAGGATTTGAATAAAATATTGTAAAAAAATATTTTTATTCTTTATTGCACACAACAAATACATAACGAAACATAGTTACAGGTTAGTAAAATTAATATTGTTTAGTATAACAGGCGGTCTTATGGCTAATTAGCCATTTCTTCCAGACACCCCGAAATGAAAGGAGCATGAGCAAATGAAACCGGGTAGGTTGTGCAGTTCAATCACAAGATTGTCTCCTTTAGATTTATGGTTTAAGTCCGTCTGGAATAAATCGGTTCGATTCATGTACAATCTGGTTTTTGTCGGGTTTCGTTCGACTGAAAGCGTAAAATAAATTGGGTCAAGCAAATAATTGTTGGATATATTGTTTGATTTGTCGTGTCATTACCCGACTACGGCGGAGTAAGTGTAGGGTAATGAATTTAGCTACATATGTATATATAAGTATGTATATTTGTAACCGCGTATTCAAAGCGAACAGATTTTGACTCAAATATAAATAAAATAATTAAAAAAAAGGGGTATCCATGTTTTTTTTCTCTACGAGTGTTATAGAAATCATGTAATTATGCTATTGTGTAATTTAAACATTTTTACTGTTTTATTTATAAGCGTTCATTGGTTCGTTTATTGGAAAGCGCTAATTTTTAAGTCAGATTGGATTTTTTACTTTATTATTTATTAGATTTATTGAGGTACAAAGGACCCTAAGCGTCGTCGCGTCGTCGTAATATGTCAAGTACCTATCAAAATTTAACGCGGGTTAAAACGCAGCTATTATCCAGTACCCTAATAAACGTGCGAAGATTTGTATATTCTTCTTTAAAATTGTTTAAAAAAATGACGCCATTTTGATATAATGCCAAGAATTCCGAGATAAGATTCTTGATCAAATAAATATATGCTTATTCAGTTGTCTTGAAGAATAAAATCCTGAAGAATAATATCTGAAGTATAGAAACATAAATAACGTAAAGAAAAATGCTTAGAAAATTACAAAAATACCTATAAATTAAGACGTATTAAATAAAAAAAATAATAAAGTACCTACATCTTCATACACTAGTGGTCGCTCAGTGGTCGAAATTCTGTTATAAAAAATTTGGATAAAAAATTCGTTGCAAGACCTGTATTTAAAATCGTGTTGACAACAGACTGACAATAAACAAAACTTGTGTATATATGTACATTGTACATATGTGTGTATGTCATAGTGTGTAGTGATTTTTAAAAATAATTTAATGTATTTTTTGAGCATTATTAAAAAAAAAAGAAATATTAGCATTCTGCACTTCCTCTCCATATAAACTGTAACTGTGCCACGTTTCACACTTCTCCGTCCGCGTAATTTTCGTAAAAAGGGGTACAAAGTTTTTTTTTCACGTATAAAACCTAATATAACGTAATATATAGATATAAATAATAAAGATCTTTGATAGACGAAACTTTACAAATTTTAATTATATTCTCTGTGGTTACGAAGCAGCTGAACGGTACGTTCGAACGTCATTTCTGACGAAACGCTCGTGCGGTCCGGTTCTAGGGCGGCTATTTCAGATCTCTTTGTCAATGGCAGCGAGGTCGTACAACACCTGGCTCTAAGTTCAATGTACTTTAAATAATATAATAATTGTATTGAGAAAAATCTTATCTATTTTATATATATTTTCGTTTCTCTATTATTTTTTTTTTTTTTGGTTTTACTGTTAATAAAAAAAAATTCAGAGATTCGTTCCTTTGCGTACGATATATTAGTCCTTACTTTAATTTATAAACATACTTTCTAGTACATGCTTTTCAAACCCTATTTATTTTCTTATATGTTTATGTTTTTAAATAAATAGACAGAACAACTAATCAATACCTATGAATATAGACGATAAGTTTTTACCCAATTTCATATTTGTATTAAATTTTTGCAATGATAAAACATATTTGTTAAAATAATTACATTTTTTTTTCTATAAATAACAAACTCTAAATGGATCTTTAGATAAAAAAAAATTATCACGTATTTTTAAAATCAATTTACCCGTTGTTAAAATGTCTCCATTTTTATTAAATTTATCCCACAGACTTGGTGTTTTTTTTCCGAACCTTATTATAGTTTATGGTATGTAAAACGGGATATTTAATGTTTGTCATTAGTCATTTTGAGTTTCCCATATTTCGGCACTATTGGAGGGCATCCATTAATTGCGTGAAGCGTTTAGGGGAGGGAGGGAGTCGAGCGAAATCTAACACAATCTCACGTGGTGGTCTTACCAAATAGGATCACGTAATTTATTTTTCTGTTATTAAAAATCTTAAATACTAGTCTTAACTAATCTCAAATGAAAAGAAATATATAAAAAAATATATTTTTTATAAATCTAATGTGGTCGAGCAGACTAACTCATTTACATTACAAATACGAATTTTAAAAAATTTCACGTCAGATCAGGGGAGGGGATTGGAAGAGGTCGAAAAAAAATTTGGGGGGGGGGGGGGGGGTCGAAAAATTGCCAAAATTGTTTTACTTAAATAATGGATGCCCCCTTACAAGCGGCATGGTTTTGGGTGCACTGAATCTGATAAACATAGTAGGGACCTTTTTTACATATAAATCATAGTGTTGATGACGATGAAAATTTAAAAAGTTATAATACTTTATTATGAAATAAAATGTCCGAACTGAATGTCTGTCTGAAAATTGATCCTTTTGTTACGTAACCCGATGTTTTTTTGTAAAATCTTACCCTAATGAATAAAATTAGGGATGATAGTTGGAATGGAAGTGGACATTTTTTGATAAGACGAAAATATATTATTTTTTTCATTCAATCATTTATTCATTTTTATTAATGGCTTATATGGGGCCATAATTTTTTTTCATATTTTTAAACTTTAAGAAAATGTGAGTTTTTAAAGAAATATCTTTTTTTTTTACATTAATGGTAACTTATAAGTTACCTGGACAACGATTAGAGGATTTATATTACGATTAAAACATTTCGCCCTATTTATAAATTTGTAAACAAATCTTGAAAATAAGGTTACGTAAATATTTGTGAACGAAAAAAAAAATAATATCGATATTAACGATAATTCAATTGACTTTCAAATTGTTATTGTTTGTTCGTATTTTCTTTATCCCGAACTTTATTATTCTGTGGAATTGGAAAAATAATTAAAAAAAACCTGTTTGTTTTTTAAATTGAGCAAGTTTCTTATGTTTATTTTTTTACTAGCGGCCCGCCCCGGCTTCGCACGGGTATTTAACTAAAATTTCGAAAAATATAAATTTATATTTTTTATCACCTACACCTGCGCGCAACTTCGTCCGCGTAGAAGTCGAAAATGGTTATAATAGGATTTTTATTTGTTTTTTATTTTATTTTATTAATTTTGTTATAACATATAAATTGTTATGTAAAAATATTTTATGTAATAATTTTTATGATGAAGAAGCTCTGCTTTTGATCTGGAGAAAGTTACACGGGGGTATTATCTTCTTACAACGAAATCGAAATACTACACATTCCGTAGTATTTCTTTATATACAATATTTTTTGTTTTTCGTTCGGAGTGCTAGAATTACCAGGCTATTCTGGAATATGCCACATACAACTGACTGAGAGAAGCAGTTTTCGCTTAAGTATACTCCCGCTACAGTAAGAGTTTGACCTTAAGCTTTGTTTATGGTAAATACATACTCATACACACTCACTCATACATTATATTATTATATGGTTCCCGGGAATCACCATTTCCTTTTTTAAGCAACAGGTCTGAGAACTCTCCGGCAGTAACATCTCCCTTAGATGGACTCTTATATTTATGGTAAGGCTCAGTTTCGTCACTGCAGGCCACAAATGCTCCTGTACTGTAGTGTATTGTATCATCCTATAAATAACCCACTGCTGAGAGAAGGCCTTTTTTCCATATAGAAGAAGCCTTGGAGCTTAATCCACCACGCTGCTCCACTGCGGGTTAGCGGATAATATCCCTACTATAAGTAAAAATTATTATAAGGCATCCATGATAACAAACGGGACCGACGGCTTTGCGTACTATCCGGGGCATGGTGGGGAAACCCACTATACACGCAGACCTGAAACAAATATTGGCACAAATACAAATATCTGCGTCGAGCGGAAATCGAACACACGACCACCGCCATTGAGGCGAGGCGTTAAGGTGACTACTTGCACCACTACACCAGAACGGTTATCAATGCTTCGTTCGTTGTATCGTATGTATAATTACACCACAAGTCAATACGATTTTGTCTCTTAGATTTGAATAAACCCGCAAGTAATTATTTTTTTAAATTTTAATTGACTCGGCACAGTTGGTAGTGACCCTGCTTTCAGCTCCAGGATCGTGGGTTCGATTCCCGGCTCAAGTCTGGTTATAATATCTATTTTTTTCTTTATGTATTATTTATATGTATATTTATAAAAAATGTATATCAGTCGGCTATTACCGAAAACACAGGCATTAAGTTGCCTACCTTAGGAACAGACGATCGTGTGTGTATATCAAACATATATTTATATTTAATAATAGTCCAAAACAGCTTTTATTTCTTCCTTCTTAGTTTTAGTGTAAAATAAAGTTAAATGGGTACATGATTCATAAGATTTTTTTCTGATCTTGTTCCAACATTAGTCCGTGGTGCCAATCTGAACTCATTGGGTTGTTAATGCCGTATAATTCAAAAATGTTTCCAAGTTCACTTCGGTGTTTTCTATATCAGTATCATTGTGAACTACAGATGCGTTGCTGATGAGTCATTTAGTTTAAAACCCTTGACTTAACACAACACCAACATTCAAGTAAAAATATTAGACACTATTTTACAATAAATCAATCACACGGTATATTTACGACTCAATTTTGTTACGTTTAATATAAAGTCTTGCCTGTTCCATCAGGAGCACCCAAAAAGATATCACCTACACCTGCGTCAATACTGGAAAATATATTAGACGGATTGAGTTGTCAAGCATGTGTCAAAATAAAATGTAATTAAAAAAAGCACTAAGGAGTATTTATATAAAAATAACTTTCTACCCCCTTTTAACCCCGTTAGGGAATGATTTCGATAAAATACGAAACACGTCTTCAATCAATTCTGTTAAAGAATATTTATGCAAAATTTGAAGTAGATTGGACCAAGGAATCAAGTTGTCCCATACAAACTTTGCCTCCCTTTTTCATCCCCTTAGAGGTAGAATTTCGTAAAATCCGTTCTTAGCTGACGTCTAATCGGCAAAAGGAATATTCCTTCCAAATTTCAAGTTTTTAGATCTCATAGTTCCAGAGATATCGTGATGAGTGACTATATCTATAGAAAGTCTCCTATATATATATAAGATTTCTTGCTGTTATATATTATCATATCTTTTAATATTATAAGACAGTTAGTGTCTAGTTAATTTAATTAATAGTTAATTGCTCGGTAAATAGAATGGATGTTATACGATAGTGGTAAATCCGAGCGATCACCACAAGGTTTTTAATTTTATTTCTAAACTTTCTCGTGCTTGACGGGAGAAACTTAAAAGAAATCTACATCGAGAGTAAAGAATAGAAACAGGGCCGGCCTAAGGCAAAAATGGCGAGTTTGCAAGACTTATATTAAGGATGTTCGTGGATGCCCCTAGGATAAAATTATGCCTCTTTTTATACCCCGATTGTATGCCCTCCCAAAAAGCTCGAGTGTGCGGCTGCATACTTCGCACACCCTTAGGCCGGCCCTGAATAGAAGCATGATGTCACGATGCCTTTTAGGACATTTCAGTAGGCCTAGCCTAGTTACCTATATTTCTATAATCGCTATCGTAATAGATAATAATGAATATGTATGGGAGCTACATAATTATCTTAATCGCAAAGTAGCCTGGTCAGAACAAGCGAATAGAAAAATTGTAGCCAAGTTTAAAATTTGACAATTCGTTCATTAAAATAGAAAGTAACGTTGTCGATTCTACAACGTTCATCGCGACATCCTTCAAATAATTGAGACACTCGGTCAACGAGTTTATATGACCAAATTCTATTTTTCAATATCATATTTTTCAATATCATGGAATCCCATAAACCTATTTAAATTTAATATAAAATCTAAATTTAAATTCCACACTTATGTATTTAATCTATTTGGTATTTGTATATTATTTTAAATAGTTAATTTTATTGCTTTATACACCTAAACGTTCTGATTACTTAGTAATTATTATAATTATGTTACTGGTATTTCACTGAAAATTTGAAAAATAATCTTTCAAAATGATCATCAATTAATGTCACAAAATCAAGCATAGCATTCCCAATCTTTTATTGATGTATTGGGAGTCGGAGGACGTACCTATATATTAAACGCTTGTTATTTGATTATTGTACTGTGAATTCACCATAAACTTGAAACAAGTATTTTGTGGTATTATACCATCAAAACAAAACTTATTAAGTTTGATTAATTGTACTTAAACAAAATTCCGAATAATCTTTTCGTGTCTTGGCACGATTCTAATCTATTTGTGTATTGTTGGCAGAGAGAAAAGAACGACTGCAGCAGGCGCCTTTCGAGACTGCTCTTCATCACGCCGGTAAGTACGACCTTAGCACCTTCGTTTTACTTTTAATTTAAAAAAAAAAAAACGTACGAGTAATTAAAATACAATTGGAGTAATACTAAAAAAAAATTGTTATTTATTAATTAAAATTAAGTATTAAAAACAATTGAAGATTTCAAAGACCATAGACTGACCTTCAATGAGTAATGTAGCTAAAATGGCAATGGCATTAGAAATACTTCTTTTAATGACCAAGTCAATACCATGACTGAGGTAACGACCAGAGTTTGGTCACCTGTTGTGTGTGTCTCACGAGTTTTGCCCATTTAGCAGGATACATAAATACAGTTGTTTATGTTCCAGACATCTAATACAGGATTAATATCTTACTGCTATAACCGAGTATTTAATATACATATATTAAATTCAAAGAGGAACACGTAAATCCGTCGGTCCCGTGGCTCTCATGAAAACCTAAAAACGATCGTTGCCCTTGATAGGAAAATTATCCTCCAACCTGTAGTGGAGCAGCGTTATATTAAGCTCTAAGCAATCACATTACAGTACAGTCTAAATCAGTGTTTCCCAACGTGGGGCCCACGTCCCACTGGGGGGCAATTTGATAGTTAAGGGGGGCAATTTAAAAATGGACTCGACACGATTTTCCCCCTTTCGCTTTGGGTTTTTTAAATGCAATGCTATACCTTATCCAAACGTTTATTATCTTTTTAACAGCTTACGTCTATAAATTACAGTTTTTTTTTTCGGAATAATGTACTACATTTTGAATTTCAGTTTTTTTTTCATTGTATGTTTTAAAATTTTACTTACGATGTTTTGATAACAATTTCATAGTGATTTCTTCCTAAAACTTATCATTTATATTTCTTAAGGGAACAAAACAATTTTAAAGGTTAAAAATTATGCATGGGGGCATAAAAAATTTAGAAATATTAAGGTAGGGCATGGCCTAAAAAAGGTTGGGAAACACTGGTCTAAATGTACACAAGCAAAGTATCCCGTTCCGTTGATTAGCACTCGATTAAAGTTAATAATAATTTTAAACCTAACATTTTAAGGGGCTTAGATGAGCGAATGACCTTGAGCGTTTGAGTTCCGCATCTCCTTCCAACACCTTACCTGCCCCTCGCTGCCCGAACGCACAGGTTCAACGAACCTTTTTAACTAACGCCATCTCTTCGCTAAATAAGGAATTTTAGGTTCCGAGCCCTCTATATAATATCTATAAAACTTTTTCGTTTTTGCTCCTAATGCGAACCTATTACATACACAATCTAAATGTAAAGTTTCTTTTTATGAAAAATGACTTTTAATAATAAAACTACAAAAAACAAACAAAAATTAAAAGTGACATTCGACAGTATAATAATAATAAAAATCTTTTGAAAATAATTTATGTAATATCCACTAAACATTTATTTTGTAATAAAATCATCTGTAAACTTACGACCGTTGATCATAAAGCAGGTAACAAAATATGTATCAACAAAACATCAATATTTTCTTCAGTTCTAAAAAATAATGTTTATGGAAGTATGTTGTACGTAAGTATATATAGGAGGGCTGGTATTACTTACAAAATTTTATTACCTAGATTGCAATATGGATGTCTACGACCAGAACTTTAGCAGGTACGACAGGGCTCTCGGTAAATTTTTTACAATATCATATTCAAGCGCATATTTATATATATTTTGTCAATTCTTTTTTTTTGTAACTAAATTTAAGTATTTGTAATTTTATATGTTATTGTATGTATTAAATGTATTTGTAATTTTGTATGTTTGTTGCTTTAATTGTATACACAAATACTTCTTTTGTTTTTTTTTTTAATTGAACTACGTATATTTTATTCTTTTTTTTTGTATAAATATTATTATATATTTATTATATATTATATATTATTATTTATTATATATTTTTTACCTTTTTTAAGTATTTCTTTTATTGTGTATTAAATTATTTAATTTTTATGTGTAACAGTGTATAAATATCGCTCAATAAAATTCTATTCTATTTGTTAGGGTCCTATGACTAAAAGAGAAATAAATAAGACTAGTGGACTGTATGTAGGCTGGTATATTGACCGTACAAAAATAATATTATAAGATAGGTTAAACGTGCGTCGCCTTCCTGTGCAACACACTAGTCAAGATTAGACGTCTGCGAAAAAGTATTTAGTTCATTACAGGTGCCTACAAAATTAGTTCCACTATCGGATAAAATCGTGCGTGGTTTACCACGACGGGCTATAAACTTTGAACAGTCCCGACGACGCCGTGTCTAGTAGGACCGGGTTCCCATCACAGCCCAATACGGACACAGGGGCGTTACTGGAGGCGCATTAAGTAGCGCCTCCTACGCACCCCCATTCGTCGCCCGCGGATGGAGGCCACGTCGGCGGCTTCCTCTCTCACCCATTCGTCGGCCTCCTTCTGGGACATTACTGTCTCGCAGAAGAAGACCATCGCCTTCCAGGACTCGTCATCACCGAGCATCGCGGTGATGACGCTCGGGAGCGACAAGTCCCCTCCGAGGACCGACGTCAGACCTTGACGCAGCGCCGCCCATCTCGGGCACACCTCGAGGGTGTGCTGGGCAGAGTCCACCGCCGCGCCACAATCATAACATTCAGTCGTCAGCTCCCTCTGGGCCGTCCGGCACAGGTAGTCACCAAAGCAACCGTGCCCGGTGAGAACCTGCGTCCGACGGAAGTTGAGGGGCTTGCGTTTTCGACGCATCCACCGCTCAAGGACTGGGCGAATGGCAGTCGTTACGCATGTACCGTACGGCTGCCCCGCCAGGTCCTTCCCCCACCTCCGCATAAGCGCTTCCTGCCCTATCCGACGCACCCGTAGGATCCCGTCCAACGTAGGGTTCTCACCAAGAGCCCTCCTACCCGAGACATATGAGTAGGTCTCGGCAAGAACTTCCGCCACGAGCTCCCACGGGGGTCGCCGGCTAGAGCAGTAGCTGCAGCCCACGATACCGTACAGTACCCCCGAATCACCCTCACCGCGATTGCCCTCAGCGCAGCGCGCAGCGCTGCTTTATTTCTCGCGGTGAGGCGAACCGCCCAAAATCGGGGCACCGTACGTCGCCATACTCCGGCAGACTACAGCTGCCTGCAGGCGGCGCTGGGTCCTCCGAGGTTTGGGAGGAGTCTACCTAGCGCACTCGCCGCCTTCATGAACCTCGGTCCTATCATAGCTAAATGTGGGCCGAAGGTCCACCCTCCGTCAAGGATGAGCCCCAGACATTTCATTTGGGGGCTCATCCTGACCCTTCCCTCTCCAATCTGCAGGGTAGCCCCCGGTGGAGGTCCAGTGGTTGTTCCAGTGTCCATTGCATCATCTTCAGAAATACACCGTCGTTTTCTGGAAATTTTAATTATATATCAAAGTATGATCTTTATTTCACAAGTATGCTTAATTAAAAAAAATCAAAAAAACCCGACTGCGTAAAATACTCTTATTATAAACTAAAAAGAATAAAACAATTTACTAACTTTCATTTGATACCCATATTGCTACAGTAAGAAAAAAATTCAACTCCCCCCCCCCCTCATTCCGCCATTTGCGGGCGCCGCGAAATGGACATACATACATACATACATAAATACATACATACATACATACATAAATACATACATACATACATACATACATATATACATACATACATACATACATACACACACACACACGCACACACACACACACACACACACACACACACACACACACACACACACACACACGCACACGCACATACACACATACACACATACATACATATATACACTGGAAAAACATAACCCTCCTTCTGTCGCAGTCGGGTAAAAAAAAATTGATTAAAAAAATAAGTAAGATATATAAGTATTTTTCTTACACACACAAGTAACTACATAAAAAAAAAAAATAAACAAAAACATAATTCTACTAAAACTAAAATTTTTGAGAGGATCGAACCTAAGGTCTCAAAAACTTGATTCTGTCACCAGACCACAAAGCAACGCTGTCAATGCAGATATTAGTGAAATAAAGGTACACTAAAAGCAAATGATTAACTAGTTAATTAATAAATTATAATACTTTATTACTTACCTTTGCACTTTTACCATATGTAAACCTTTATTTTTTCGGGCCCTTCTGGTTCCTCTTCTTTTTTTTTAGCTCTTTATTGCCCATTTTACTAGTATTTGTTCTGTATTTTCGTGAATATACGAAGCGCGTTTGGAGACTAAAGCGACACACGTCTATTTAGCATCACGTTTAGACTGTCACTGTCGAACGCAGCGAGTGAGTGAAGGAGAACCGATTTGAAATCGCTCGGAATGGATGGCGTAACCGACAAATTATAATATTGATAAATCATGAATGAAAAGTACAAAAATATCGAAAACCCAACATCAAATAATTCAATTTTAACATGTTTAATATTCTGAGAAAACTTTTAGGTGGTTGCTCGTTTGCTTTCTTTATTTAAACCGTTTCAAACCATTTCAAAGACCTTACTTTGTGATTATTTTCTATCGAATGAAGTTATTTCTATCGTGTTTTCGTAATTTCACCGAAACAGTAAATATCTTGAAGATTTCTATGCATATTTTTTAAATACGAGAAATCGCAGTACTTTTGCTGAATATCAATTTGTTTAAGTGCAATAAATCCCGACCACCCCCTTAATATATACTCACACTTATGTACTTTATTTACACAAAGCTCCGCATTCAAGCTCCCTATCGAGGGTCCTTTGTGATAACACAAAATTACTAGGGGGGCTTAACTTAACAATAAGCTAACAAATTATATTCGCGAGTAGTGAAGGATAGTCTCGATCTCTTTTTTTATTCACCTCGGTGGTCGTAAATGGCAACCAAGGACATGCCGCAACACATTGCGTTCAACAGCCCACCTGCCAAAAATAGTATTAGCTAACCCCCCAAAATGACAATTTTGATGGGGGGGGGGGGGAGGTCTACGTTCAGTAGTGAATAACCAATGGCTGATATAATAATGATTAATTTTTTCTACTCTAGATTAAAAATTTACGTATACTTTATGAAACAGCTTTAAGCACGTGATTTCTGTATTATTTAATCACTCGTATTTAGAGAACCGTAAAAAAAGATTTGCAAATTCATTTAGTAATAACAATTAAACAATATTACCGCTAATTGAAGCACTCATCTCTATTTATAGTAATTTGTTAAAGCCCTGCCAAGGGTGGGGCCGTCCTTGTACTAGCGACTACAAATTAACCTCTGATGGACGTACAGATACCGCTGATTATAGCTATATTACATAATATATATATATATATATATATATATATATATATATATATATATATATATATATATATATATATATATATATATATATATATATATATATATATATATATATATATATGACGACCGTTCTGGTGTAGTGGTGCGAGTAGTCGAGTAGTGTAGTAGTAGGGTTCGAATCCCGCACGGGACAGATATTTGTATTTGTTTCCGGTCTGGGTGTATGTGTGCCTCCCCACCGTGTCTCAGAGAGCATTTAAAGCCGTCGGTCCCGGTTGTTATCATAGCCACCTGATAACGATCGTTACTCATGGTAGGGAAATTATCCATCAACCCTCAGTGGAGCAGCGTGGTGGATTAAGCTCCAACCCTTCTTCTATATGAAGAAAAGGCCTTCGCTCAGTAGTGGGTGGTTTACAGGCTGATATAGTACAGTACAGATAATATATATGTAAAAATAACAAAGACATCTTATAATAATTGACCGTTACAATAATTCACTGACCCGTTGGCGCAGTTTGCAGTGACCCTGTTTTCTGCTCCAAGGGTTGCGGGTTCGATTCCCACCCCGAGTCTGGGTGTAATATATGTTTATTTATATATGTATTATTTATATGTAGGTATATTTATTTAAAAAAAAATGTATATCAGTCGGCTGTTACTTAAAACGCAGGCATTAAATTGTCTACATTAGGAACGGCCGTGTGTGTAGGTACTGTGTGTTAAACATATTTATTATTATTAAAAATAATTGACAACGGGTTCACTCAGAGGTCACAGCACTGGTTCGAGTAAAGCCCCGCTTGTGGCAATATTTTTATTGGCCATGCTATAGGGATATTCGTCGTAGACTGGGCGTTTTCATCTGTGTTGTTTAAGTTCCAGACATCTAACACAGGGGCCGTTAAGTGTGAATCTTGCTATAGCCGAGCGTTTACAAGATTTGAACAATGATTGCTGCAGATCAAAAGCAATAGCCAAACGAGCAACAGTTCTGCTCCTGACCAATAATAATCTATATATTAATACGTGAATCGAAAACTTTGTACCCAACGAAAATTACGCGGACAGAGAAGTATGAAATTTGGCACAGATAAAGTTTATATGGAATAATATAGAAGAAGTGCAGACTGCTAATATTTTTATAATAAGTAATGCTCAAAAATACATTAAATTAAAAAAATAAAGAAAAAAAATACTACACACACTACGACACACACATATGTACAATGTACATATACAGGGTTAATTCTAAAACACCAGCAACCTCGCAGGACAAGATAGCTAACATTATGTACAACAACATTTGTTCTACGACTTTTGACATAACTCAATACATTAATTAAAAATGATTTTTTAAGTTTTTGTTGTACTGCTCTGAAATTTAGACTCTATGTTTCATTCATTATCGAAAGGATGACGCGACGCTCGGGCGCGCTTGCATAATAATAGTAATAACACTTTCTCTGCCCGATAATTCTAGTTAATAAAATTAATATAAATTGCTTGGTGGGTTTGTGGGCAGTATCATAGTATGTATATCGCAGTGACTTAAGTGAATAATCAAATTTCTGTTTTGTCATGTCCCTGCAATACGTAAACTGAGTCCACAATCCCTTCATACTTTACCAGGCTTAGAACTGGCTATATTAAACGATAAAAAACAAATAAATCGTATGTATAGGAGGGCAACACATCTGCATAACCTCCAGAGGTTACAGCACAACCAGTTGTGCGGTAGACATCCGGTACCTAGTCATCAAAAGGCTTCGACTGTCCGTATGCCCGCCAATACTATAAAAAAGTAGGTATGTAGATTAGGTATCTGAATTCTGAACATAAAAAAATATGTGAAAATTATTAACGTAGGTAATTATTCTTTAACGTTTACTAAAGTCTAATTAAACGAATTTAATATCAAATATTGGTAGCTAGGTATTATTCACTTTTTATTGTTAAATACAGGCGGGCATAAGTATTTCAAAAGTGAAATCAGCGTATTTACAATAATTAAAAAATTAAAAATAATTGACAATAAAATAATATTTACAAACGAAATATTACCTCTAAGGTTAAAGTAACGCGCATGTCGGTGCGTATCGCGCAGATAGCGTTCAAAATAGTCACCATCACAACCAACACAGACAACACCTAAAAATCAGCTGTTCACTAACACGTGCTAACACTTCCGAATTAGTTTTAATTTGATTGAACGCACAAATTATTTTAGTTAACCGAACCAGTTACAAAAATTTACTCGTGCTAGTTTGTCAGATTCGGTGAGTTGACATTGTCTCACGGCTCGGTGTAGGTAAGTTCGAATATCTAGCTGCATATTGCCGACAGGCTTCCGACACATTGTCATCACACCTAGCCAGTATCCTCACCATTTCCGTGTATTCGACATTAGAATAGCGGCGGTACCATGGTTACAAAATAACTTTAGTACAGGTACAATACATCGATCGATACGAATAAAATAAATACGAGTAGCACACAAAATCATATGACGCGCGCGCATCAAAGTCGCCCGCCGCCGACTGCCGCGGCTGGATAAATAGGTCAAGTTCAAAGGCGCTAGCGCCGCCCCGTTCCTACCTTTCCCCTCACATTAGTACGTGGTCGTTATTTACCTAATCTTTGGGACGCGCGTAGAGTATATTGCATTCACGCGAAAAATTAAATTAATATTTATTTTTGTATGAAAATAAAATCTAACAAATTAACAAAAGTGGTAGAACAAATGTTGTTGTACATAATGTTAGCTATCTTGTCCTGCGAGGTTGCTGGTGTTTTAGAATTAAACCTGTATACACAAATTTTATTTATTGTCAAAGTCTGTTGTCAACACGGTACTTAAATACAGATCTTGCAACGAATTTTTTAATGACAGATCAGGTCCAATGACTGCTGCATATGCTCACCAAACATGGTGAGCAAAATATGATTGCGCATAACAATGCGCAATCATATTTTTATGATGTTGACAATGCTGTCAATTATAGATTAGGTCAAATTTCGACCACTGGGCGACCACTAGTTAAAATTAAAAAATCCTGTTATTGGTACTTAATTGTTCTTGATTATGATAAGACTGTTACATACAGGCCTGCGCTTGACTGCAATCACAATTATAGAAATATACGCGAGCGGAATAGTCGGGACCATTCTTTTCTGCCGGTCACCGCACGGCAAATTAGCATACAACTATAGTTGAGGAGTAAATTTTCGAAAGGGCTTATTTCTCATTTTGAAAAAAAAAAACTTTTTTTTAATGCAATTCAATTCTAACACCATATTATTAATATTTTTTTTTGGGGGTGGAGACAGTATCTTCTTCTTCGTATGTGGCGAGATAGATGTCGCTACATTTTTCAATTATAGTTTGGTCCAAAACGGCTTTCTTTCTCTAGAAAATCGACTAAAAAAAGAGCCTTCCGCGTCAAAAGTATTATATCCATATCGTTTTCATCCATTGAATCGATGAAGCGTGTCTGAACTTATTGCATCCCATACCAGTACCCGGCCCATTTTCCATGGAATCAAACTCATACCATCCGGTCTCTTGCCATCATCTCTTGCAATACCAGTCGGGTCAAGTAGACTTGGCACTTTTCCAAATTAATAACGGTAATTGTAACAACAATTAACCAACTGCATACTAAATTGTCATTTTAATTTCTTTTTATCACTTGGCATTATATTGACCACAGTGATACATATTCTGCGAAAGTAGCGAGTTAATCAAAGTTTTGCTTGTATTTCTTTAGTAATGGATGGAAAGACGGATAGCTAAGTCTTACTAATAGGGTCCTATTATCATCTTTTTGGGAACACACATCTAAAAACAAGCATGTGTTGTAGCACAAGACTGTACAACGGAATGATTATATATACTGTTATAATTATTTCAAATAAAGGTTTAGAAATACTCAGACTAACTTTCGTAATAATCGTAAAAGTATCAGAGTTATAGTTGTTGCGACCTAGGAATTAACTACGCCCTCGTAAAACAACGAAATATGTGTTTGACATTGACATTAAATGTTATTTTCTACATCGTCTGTTTTGACGACTTCAAATCATAGTTCTAATTGTTTTGTACTCAACAATATCTCAATTCTTTCTAGAAATTTCTTTAGATTAATTCTATAAGATAGACAAGATTTGAAATGGAATTTTTCACAATTGTTTGTTTGCGTAATCCGTGCAAATTATTAAGATGTGTGTGTGTGGGTTTTGTAGCGCTGGCTTTCATGCAGAATATAAAACTAAATTTATTAACTGTTTTGTTTCTTGCCGGTTCTTCTCAGTATAATTTACATTTAGAAGCCGGTGGCAGCTTAATAGAAAATTAATGTAAAATGACGATTCATAGTTACTTTTAAAACCAACTTGAATATTGTAAATTTTAATTTGATTTCAATTTAAAATTGTCTCTATGACATTTGTTATTCTAAGCTAATGATTACTGTTAATAAATGAATTACTGTTAAGTTAAAACTAAACGAGTTTATGTTTAATAAAAAAATCCAATAATTTATTGTTTCAAAAAAGAAATGTAATAAAGTTTTATCCTTATGAAATTATTTCGAGTTTGAGTTTTACTCTGTGATCCTTCATTGCAATCCAATCATTGCAAAAGACGAGCGTATTTACGTCACGTCAAGATGGCCGCCGAGTCAACTAAAAATAATTTTCGCGCCAAAACAACTTGTCACAACGATCAAAGAGATATCACTGAAAATTTAATTGCTTCTTTTCATAATTTTTTAAAAACAAGATAACAATTTGTGTTATCTTTGGCCGGTTTTTGATAGTATTTGAGAAATGACTATTATGATCTATGTGAAGTATGAAACAAAGTCAATATACATAAACTTACTTTGAACATTTTTATGGTGTATGTTAGGTTTCAAAAGATAAATTAAAAGATGTTTTATTGTTTTTTTTTCGTTCTTTTACGTAATATTTTATTTTCTGAAATGCTTTTAAAACGAGACAAAATATTAAGTATGAATTATTTTTCGTAATAAAAAACCAATGATTTCAATTGAAAATTCTTAACATTTTTTACGTGTAGTGTAGAATTTTATTTAACACGAGATTTATAAAGTCTTCCTTAAAAATATACTCATTAAAAATAAATTCTTTCAATCGATTTCCATGTGTATTTGTCAATTTTCGAGGATATCCTGTCTCACACAGATAAAAATCATCGAGACAATTTAAAATAGGTAAAATAAATATTTCTTTCTTTAAAATTTGACGACGCGTTGGCGCAGTGGTCACAGCAACTGGCTGATGCGCTGACGGTCGCGGTTTCGATCCCCGCACATGACAAATATTTGTATAGGCCATACAGATGTTTGTCGTGGTCTGTGCGTTTGCGCTTGTGTATTGTGTGTGTTTCCGGACTCCAGAAACAGGATTCAAATCCTGCTGGGGGCCGTTGAGTGTGAGACGTTTATTTATTTATTATTATTTATTGTACGATTCCAAACTAATATTGTAAAGAAATTGTATTTTGCATGCAGCGGATAATCTCGGACATCTTTGTACCTATCTATAATTATTGTAAAATTTATTTTACTACTATCTGTTGCCCACAAATTCGTTCACGTAGAAATCTATCCCACTTGCATTGAGCTATTCCAGACTATAACATACGAGTATATCTGTGTCCTTCGTCGAAATTCGTTTTGGCAGAATCGATTAACAAACATGATGTTTTCAACTCTAGCATTTATGATATCATATATCTTTTATTTATCTATATTAATAATAATAATACTGTAAAAAATCCAATTGTGTAGATTGAAGATATTTTGAAAAATGTTTTGGAGATCTTTTTATAATCGATGTTGAAGCCAAAGATGTATTTATTTTTTAATTTTTATCTTCATCATCCATTTTTATCACGATGCTTAATTTTCCAAAAAAATTACCATATTATACCTGTATTTAAAGATAATATTCTGAAAATTACAATATAATCTATACAAAAAAAAATATAAAAAAAAACACGTGTGACTTTAATATATTATTGTAAATTACGAGTCGAGTACGAGAGAGTGATTTTTTTATTTAATTTTATTTTGGTAAAATAAATATATTATAATGATAATAAAGTTCACATGAGTGGGTATATAAACCACGACCGATACCGCAGTAGCCCGGTCTCAAAATATTCTTGATATTAGAATAATTCATTAAAAAAAAAAAAAAAAAAATTCAATGAAAAACATAGTATAAATTTTATTTAAAGTAGTAAGCGAGTGCAATCGGTGCCCTTGGCACCAACCTTGTGACGTCACAGCCCCACCCTTCGTTAGCTAAAAGCCGTTTAATGGCATTGACTTACCGTGCCCTAAACTAGGAAGAGACAAGATTACCACAAGGGCAATCGTTATCGTTATTAGGTCGAACGTGGAGAATGTGTAAAACATTTAGACATTTAATCGACTACAGGCGAATTGGTTATTAAAATTTTGTATGAAAGTTTAAAAAAAAAAAAAAATTACGATTAGATAAGACTAATTGAAGTTACTTTTGACATGTCTTTTAATTCTTCGACGAAAATTCATAGACTAGGAATTTTATTAGGTAAGATAGAGGTAGACTATATTAAAAAAAAAAAAAAGGTAAAAATATATTTATTTGGGACATCACAAACATTGCAGACACTTACTGACTAAAATATTTATACAAAAAAGAAAAAAAAACAAGAAAAAAAAATTAAAGAAAAACACAAACATACAATTAAAACAAAAAACAAAAAAATCTAAAACAAACAAAAAAAAAAAAACACTAAATTATAAAGATACAAAAGTGAAATTAAAAAAAAAAAAATTGAAAATCAACAGTAATAAAAGATAAAAATATTATTATTATATATTATGTACAAGTAAAAAAGTTAATTTTAATATCTATAATTCTTGGATCAATGTCTGTACATTATTTGTAAAAATTTCCTTGCAGTGTTTTAGCAATGGACGAAACGGTATTTTTCGCGTGTTGTTGAATTAGAGCATTTGAATGAATTTGACATTTAATTGTTTTTTACTTTATTTTATTTAGGTTTATTTAAAATTTTAGTAATATTTAAAATATATTATAATGTAAGAGGACTTAAAAAAGCTAGAATAAATTTAATGATTTGTTAAAAATAAATACAGCATATATATTGTTATTATAATATTAAATATATATTATAATATGTATTTACAGAATTTCGGCATGTGGTTATTGTATAATGTTAGATTTAGAAAGAAAAAAATAGAAAAAAAAAAACAACAAAGAAGTTTGCAAAAGTACTAGGTATATTAATTTACAAAAACAAAATTAATTTTAAGTGTTACGGTTCCCAAACTCTATCATTTTATTTTAGACCATATATGTATTTGTGCTTATAAATTGTTTGTCTAGTCTAATAATCGTTATCGTTGTATAGGGTGGGCACTAACCGCCTTACCTGACCGCACACCCTGTCGTCTGGGGAGACAACGGGATAGTGTGGGGCCCTCACCCACTAAAATAATCCGCCTTGCGCCCTCACCCGCCCTTACAAGGCAGACCACAGGTACCGTATACTTTGCTCCGTGGCCCGCAGGCGGTAGCCCTACCGGGCACTCTCTCCTGTGCGATACTTGGGCACACTTGGGCATCGCACCTTCGCGGTAGGCTGTTTCGGCGGATGGTGGGCAATCCCCGACTCTATGGTCCGCAGCTTCGGCTAGGGCGGCATCAGGCGTATTTGACTGCGCCTGCGCCGCCCTGCGCGCTCGCGGCGAATTGGATCCATCCATCTCGCCTCTCTCCATCGTCTCCTTCTTTGAGATGACGTCCTCGCAGAAGGTGGCGGTCACTCGCGCAACGGCTAGCAGCGATAGGTCCTCTCCAATGACTGCAGCGAGATCTCAGCGCTGCTCAGCCCAGGCCGGGAACGAGTCCAGCGTATGTTGCGCCGAGTCCTCACTGCAGTAACAGTGATGGCAGCCCGGAGTCGTCTTCCTCCTTGCGACGACATGCAAGTATTTGCCGAAGCAGTCGTGCTCCGACAACACTTGCATGACTCGGAAGCTGAGGACTCCGTGCTGCCGTACCGTCCCCTCCCCCAATATCGGCTGAAGCACACCTATGGTCCGAAGGCCAGCCCGAGGCGTTTCCAGCCGAGCCTTCCACCGTGTGAAGGTGGTGCGGCGGGCGTCGTCCCGCCATGCGGTGATTTTTCTCGGCGGAGGATTAGTGTCACCCGTCCGCGCCGCCGACACCCGCTGAAGTTGGGCTGTACCTATAGTTAGGCACCTCTTTTTCAACGATGTGGTGGATAATCCTGGCTACTTGGTCACGTCCGTGCAAATAAATACCGTTAGCAAGACGACTACACCTAGAAACAAAATGTCTTATGAATTCTCCTGAGCGATGACACGCTCGGCATATGTCGGGAGTTCCGTCTTTCATTATATATTTCCGGTAGTTATTCGTCTTAAAAACTTCGTCCACAATTGTATAGACAAAAACTTCGGTCTCTCCAAAGAGGTTACCGTATTGTAACCAGGATATGGAGCTGGACTGATCTACATCGGGGTCTGTTAATACTTTATAAAACCGACCATGTAGCAAAGATTCTAAGTTTCTCTATATAATAGAATCTGAATAATAGGGGACCTATTATTGGTAGTAGTTTAGTTTCGCCGAAGTTAGACCGGCCTGTTCAAGTAAATCAGTAAATAATCAAACATATGACACTGATACAGATAAATAAAGTCATATTTTACTGAAAATTCATTATTGAAGATTGAACTAATCACAGAATATAAAAATCAATTAGCACTAAGTAGCATTTTAAATTAAAATAGCCATGCTTTTAATTATTTTTTGCACAAATTAAACTATATAAAAATTTCCTGTGATAATGGTGATTTTTAATTAGAAGCTCTTACAACGTTATTAAGAGTTTTCTTATCAGCTGTTTCCCACGTCACTACATATTCAAAATGGCGTCAGTCACCACATTGGAATTTGAGTCGATTTAGATTGTAAAGATTATTATTTGTTTGGAATTCCTTCATGTTGTGTTTTATGATGAACTCGTAGTTACAATTACCAGACTACTCGTCATCGTCGCCACGTATATTATGTGTTGTCGTACCATGCGATGGGAAAACCGGAATCGTTCGATAACCCACGTATTACTACACCCCATGGCAATTCTTAAAGCTATATTAACATTTGTTGTGACGCTGAAGTGATTTTTAAGTACCACATTCAAATATTCTTTACTAAATAGTATTTCGTGTGTAATATTTGTATTTGTTTTCAAAATAATAAAAAAATATTTTTATTTATTTAAAAGCAATCTGTTGCTATCAGCGGAATCCTAAAAAATAGTTATGTATGGATCTATGTAGTCTAGAAGTTAATATCTGATAGTTTAATATTTATTAATAAGACACATCATATAGGTAATATTGCAATAATATTGTTGTTATTATTTTCTTAATACAATTATTTTACAAACAGAAAATGTAGAGAACAAGCCTGTGGGTGAGAGGACTTACATAATACTAGACAGGTTCGGTTTTGTCCACTTTAAATTTCGATACTGTCTAAATTGCTTAATATTCGTGTAGTTTAGCGTATTATCATGTTTCTCCGTGGCACGGTGGGGAGACTAAAGAGGGTAAATACCCAGAACAGGAACAAATTTTTGCATAGATACAAATATCCGATTCGGTCGTGAATCGAACTCGTGACCGTCATGATTTATGGAACTTTCGTTACCACCACACCGGGACATTTCTTTATTAATCACCGTGGTATATATGTATGTATATTGGTCTCAAGGTATTGTCTATGGTTTTCCCAGCTTTACCTGCTAGAACGTTGAGTATTATTAAATATATATGCAGTAATGAAATTATTACATTGTTCTACAAACAAATCACTGACCCCATTTGTGGTCAGACAATAATTACGATAAAATTAATATACACATCACTACAACAGAAACGTCATCAACTTTCTGATATATATTCGTTGTCAGATGTCTGCCAGATGATCAGTCTCTGTCGAACATATTATAGCTTATGCTAGCTAACCAAGGAATTTATATACAAACTGAAATGCGCACGTGCACTCAAAAAACGTTCCTAAGAGAGGGATTGCATCTCTTTCTACCATGGATTCAAGGCAACTCGAAAGAAAGAGACAAAATACCAGTAGTCAACGAAACGCTCGGAACGATTTTTTCACTTTACATGTTGGAAATAAATGTCAACCTGATTGCAGTTATTTCAAGGTGCATTATATTTAAATATAAAATTTTCTTAAGTGAGCGTTCCAGTTAAGATATAAATTCCTTGTTGCTATCTTTAAAACATACAAATGTCAGTTTAAAAAAATGTTAATTATATTTAGTGTTTCGTGTCGAATTTTATTACGAATACAATGGTCGGTAATAAAAAGGAGAGACGATGTCCAGCTACGTCGGACGACTTTTGAAACGAAAATAGATGTTATGTAGGAAATAAATTGTTTTCGCCACACGACGTATGAATATTTCAATGTGAAATTGTTTTGCCGACCTTATTTTCATCAATTGATGTGACATGTGGTATAGAAATAGAAAATATTATTTAAAAGCTAAGAGTGTGTAACGTCTCATACTCAATTATGGTATTTTTCTGAAATTTTATTTTACCAATAAAAAATTACTGATTATTCACTAACTAATTATTGAAACTCACTGATACTGATATGTAGGGAAAACACAAAACTGATATGTAGGGAATATAGCTTCACTAACGTAATTAAAAAAAATTAAAAAAGAAAAAAAACACACACACACACACATAAATACATTTTTTATGTTTATAATGTGTGATATCGTGTATATGACAACCTTTCTGGTATAGTGGTATGAGTATATCCTTAATATCAGCGATGGCGGGTTCGTTTCCCGTTCGGGGCAGATATTTATATTTATATAAATATTTGTTTTTGGACTTGGTTGTAAGTAGTTGTGGATCCCCTCTTTTCCTCGGAGAGCACGTAAAGCCATCGACTCTGGCGTTGTTGGGAACTTATCCGACAACCTGCAGTGGAGTAGCGTGGTGGATTAAGCTCTAATCCTTCCATATGGAGAAGAGACTTTTGCTGTGGGACGCTTACCGGCTGATTCAATTCAGTTCAGCTCAGTACATACGATTAATAAATAAAACTGTCTCCTGTATACGATATCTTATATACACATAAACATTGTAGGTATAAAACTCATGTAATTGCGAAACGTTAAATGATCTGAAAAATATGAAATAAATTTTTTTTTGTAATATCCTATGTATATTTTTATTATGTATATTGTCACCAATATTTCTAAGTAGGCGTCGGCCAATGCTCTCTAGATTTTAAAATTGTTAACACTAAAATTTTCAGCTAATGTGATGAAACACTCATTTCACTTCTTTCTCTTGAATCAGAAATGTATTTTGTTTTTTCGTATATTTTCAAACGTTAACTATGTTGAAGAAATTGTTCGTTAGTTTATATATTAATTTATTTAAAGCATAAATAAAAATAAAATAAATATAAGTTATGCTATAGGTACATTTGTTGTAAAAAATAGGTTTTACTGTTACACAATCGGATAATGATTATGACACTATGACGCCATATGATTATGACTTTATGACGACATTATGACAGGATTGCATTAGTAGAATACAAAAAAAATATGTCAAGAACAGTCTTTTATAAAGTTGTATAACAGAATCGATTCTAAACGATATGCATAAATAATTAAATGAAATCAAAATTTATTTTAATTAACTAGGCTTTGAATCACTTTTGAATTATCATTCAAAGTCAAAGTCAAAGTCAAAATATTTTTTTCAGTATAAAATTATTACAATTATTTACTGAACGTCATGAGTCTACCACCAGTTCGGAAGGAAGAAGCCTCTGACCTGAGAAGAACTGGCGAAAGAAACTCAGCGGGACTAATATTATTATTTTTTTAACGTAATGGTTTTTATTTTTAAAGTAAATTGAAATTGACAATAATTCTCTATAAGTTGAAATAGCCTGGAGGCGATCACATCATTCCCAAGGCGTACTATCCTCTAGAAAATCGTTGATAGAATAATATCCTTTAGTACACAAACGTTCTTTCACATTTTTTTTTAATTTGGCAATAGAAGCTTTTTGAACGTTTTCATTGTACAAAGATGTATTAAACGTAGATTCTGCTGAGAAGAACCGTTAAAAAATATCGGATATTATAAAAAAAAAGTCAATTCACAATTCAATAATTATAACCAGACTAGAAACCTTCCTTTTATCTGACGAGTATTAAGAAAACGCGTGAAAAATCGCAAGGATTCCCTAGTTGAAGTGTATATGGAATATATTTATTTACGTCATCTATCATAAGCAATGTAATCAAGCTGTTAAACCATATTCGTCTGAATATCAAGGTATATTCCTATGCCGTCATAGAATTCATCATCAGTCGTAAAATAAGATGGATCGTAAATTTCATTAATGAGTCGAGTGATATAAACAAGATGATCTAAATAATTCTAAACACAATATTTTATGAGGTTTGAATTAATAAATATAAAACTATCAATAAACACGTGTATGTCGGAAATATTGGTGACTCCAAATTAATGGAATTATCGGGATTTAAATTGAAAATCAGGTCACGATTAATTGTATTATTAATCAATAATTAATTTATTGTATTATTATAAATTAAATGTATATTAATTATTAGTACAGGAGAGATTCGTATTCTTTGAGTGTTTGGTACAAGAGCTTAACAGAATTATTACATCACTTATATACCTACCCTCTTTATAAAATACGTATTATCATTACATTAAAATATATATGGCAAAATGTATTTCATTAATCTTAAAATTAAATTAAGCTAACTAAATAAGTTAATTATTACAAATTCAATAAATTAAAACACGAAATACATAATTTACACAGTATTTATCCCACTGCTGGGCAAAGGATTTCTGTACAGGATAAGGTTTAAAACTAAAATCGCCATAGTGGTCCACTGTGGGTTGGGAGATATTATTCCCTTACAACAGTAATTATTCGCTGTTAATGACAACAATCAGGACCGATGGCTTTACGTACTCACTTTTATTTAAGGATTTTTTGCACTATTTATTAGAAAAGGGGGATATATAAGTGGAGGACAGAAGTAATATTTTTTGGGATCCGTACCCATAGAGCCCAGTGCACTGGGATCTGTTACTAAGACTGTGCTATCAATCCGTTGTCGGTACTTAAGTTCGTCTTTCGAAGAGCTAATTATATTTTTAGAAAATCTTGCGCTAACTATTGCAGCTAACTGACAAACATTTGTATGGGTAGTATATGTTTTGTCTTGATCTGAACAATTGTGTTTGTATGATATGTTTCCGGGTCCCCTACACAGGATTCACAAACTACTGGAGCTGTTAGTTATGTTGAGGAAGGCGTTTATTTATTTATAAAGTTTATCAGATAGACTATTCCAATATAAATAAAGTAGGTCAAGCAAAATTGGACAAACTCAGGACATTGTCACCCGTGAATTTGTTTATAAATATACATCACCTTGTGTCGTGTTTCGTGGCTACGGTAGCCGATTAGCGGACCGCGCGGCTCGCGGTAGGTCGCTTCTGACGATCAGACTTGGCTAAGGTTCAATAAATGGTCCAAGAGAAGAGCGGAGCGAGTTTAAAAGTACTTGCGTAAAAATACTATAACCGATAGTACAAAGTGTTAGTTTTGAAGAATATATAAGGATTTTTTTCAAATGTAATCCAGTATTTATATATAGATTATATAATGTAGGTAGTATCAATAATACATTCAAGCTATGGTATACTGTTCTCTTATATTTACGCGAATTTTACTCATTTAATTAAGAATATTAAGAGATCATGGACGCTGTAAAGGGTCCGAAACGTCGGGAAATAATTTAATTTAATTAATAAAATTGTTAAACTGTAAAGTTTTTAAACAAATAAACGCGATAAAATCCGATTTAGACTTTTAATTAAATCAAGCTATGGTACTTAATTTTTTTTTAATAATTGTTAACCAGGACTCTAAGTCTACTATTTCATCTGTATCGCAATAGCAGATCTATGGTTGAGCATTTGCTTGGTTATTTTTGATTTTTTTTTTGTATTCTACTACTAAATCTATAGTGCTGTAATAGCGTTATAATGGTCTTATTGTGACAAAAACATTTTAAAAAACCATTTTGACATTAACGATTGACACTAGTCTACTATTGTGACATAATTATGACCATAGTAGATTCGATGTACTCTCTAAACATGAATCAGTAGAATTTCACTAATTTTAAGTGACTTTTTACTTTTTATCAATGTGAGAATAGTACCACGCAGAATTAGTGACTATTCAATGTTTGAATATGTGAATATCAGAGTCCACTGATTTGATCATTGAATATGTGTATGTTTAAGTATTCACTATTTTGTTATAGAAAACTGATATAAAATGAATATAGCTTTACTAACATAATTAATGAAAATCTCACTAATTCATGTTTACAAAGTAAAGTTACACTTTTGTGAACGAGATTTTATTGCAAACTAACGCTAGAGGTATATATCTTTATGAAATTATCTTTTATTAAATCGCTTCACTTGTAATATTAGAACAAGCGTAATTCTACGTAGAGAGCCATAGAAAAGCTCAGCTGTTTGTAAATAAAGAGACAGCTGACAAAAAACACATCGCGTTAAATATAGAGAGGAAAAAACGATTCCGAATCACGTGTTCGAATTGATCTCATTGTTATACTCGTGTATTATTAGCACATTTGCAGCATAATAACAATAGCATCGAATGTAATAAAGTTCATAAAATGATTTTTTTAAAAACCGATGTAAAAAATACTTACAAAATACAAAATAGTATTTTAGTTTGTATTGATACACTATTTCGAAGTCGGGCCTGGTATAATGTACCCGCTGAGTTTTATAAATATTTAAAAATAGAATATTAATAAAATAAAATAATGTACAATCATCACACAAACACAATGATCACGAGATCATGATTAAATACTAATATAATTATCATATTAATAATATTATATTGGTGATTACAGTAATTGCAGTAAAAGTTTAACGAGATTGTATCAAATTAGCCGAATGGATCCTCAATTACTGTAATCGCTCGTGGCTTCGTGGCTAAAGATCATAAGTCTGTTTCTAGGGTTCCGTTCTTACTGGATGCCAATGGAACTTCATTTTATTAATTCCAATATTGATGGCTTTTAATCACGGTCTTAAATACAGGTCTTGCAACGCGGGCTGCGTTAAGACCTGTATTTAAGTCTTGTGAATTTCATTAGTGAAAGATTAGTATGATCGTGATACAACTTTTCTTTCGCGTCAACACCGCTGTACGTCGTTGCTATCGATAGGTGCGGTGCGCAGTGTGTACTGCGGCCGCCAGTTGAATGGCAAGCGACTGTGACTCAGTCTCATTTCTCATTATCAATCTAACGACGTATATTTTCTCTGCCAAATATTGTGTTATTTAATAATTGTTTTGCGATTTTGTTATCATTTTTGTTTTGTTATTTAACAGTTTTGTTTGGATTTGACATTGTTCAAAACATGATTTGACTTCGTTGCACAGAACACCTATCTATCATCATGCCTCTGGCGGTCGTAAATAAAAAAGAACAGTTATCATTAAGTTGATGTACCCCCGCAACTGTCGTTGCAAGACCTGCGTATTAGATCGTGCTTTAAATAGAGCAGAAATAGCACAGATAATTTCGTAAATGTCATGGATGATGAGGAATGCACGAAGGAGACTGACCGGTGCCATCGAGATTACAAACTTCTTTAAATTTTTAAAGTTTTAAATATGCTTAACACACACACGGTCGTTTGTTCCTAAGGTATGCAACTTAATGACTGTGGCAGTAAGTTGCATTTTTAGGTAACAGCCGACTAATACATGTACTTTTTTGGAGTATGGCAGAAAAAAAGAGTAATAGTCATTTAGTTAATGACCCTTACCTAAAAACAAACATTAAAGTTACAAATATAATATATATAACTAAGTTATATTAAAATGAGCATAAAGTATGTGTACAACTTAATTTTGTTACGTTCAAACCTATTACTGTGCGCACGTGTGCACATCGCTGTGCGTCCGTCCATCTGCTATAGTCTGTCATATCTTTGAAACAATAAAGATAAGTTAAAAATTTAATGTGTACCAGTAGTACCCGCATTTATAACAATTTATCTGGATTTTGACAATTGTATTGGTAAAAATTACCTAGTTATTTTTTTAAAATATAATGTACCTATATATATCGAATGTGACTTAAATATTTTGTTCCAACGATTTATTAAAAAGTAACATCATTATATACATAGTTGTGCTTTATATACACAAAGAAAAACACCGGTGTTCACTTGTAACATAATACGACTAATCCAGGTTCGTTTTAGGCACGGTTTATAGCTAACTAGTAAGCACTAACGAGATTTAGTGACGAAACAGCCCGATCTAATTAATACACGGCGCCTGAGGGTCGCACACATATAAATAAATGTGCGTGTGTGTGTTTTGTGTAAGCCATGCATTGACTGCGCGTTTCCGAATACGCTTAGTGGAATATGCGTATACTAAAACGCCTTTTTCATATCTGCGACATACGTACACATTTAGTAGTGTATTCTCTTAACACGAATCAGTGAATTTTTTATTAATTACGTTAGTGAAGCTCTATTCACTACATGTCAGTGAATCAATAACAAGTCAGTGAATACTCACTGATACACATACTAATGTTCAATGGTCAAAGCAGTGTACTCTGATTTTCATATATTGAATAGTCTATAATTCTGTGTGGTACGATGCTCACATTGAAAAAAAGTGAATAGTCACTTAAAATTAGTGAAATTCTACTGATTCATGTTTAGAGAGTAGTGTTTTATTGTATACGTGTGTCTGTGTGTGTATGAAGTCGTGTGATTGCATTATTTGCGCGTTACCGGATACGCTACACTGGAACGCTATGTTCTTACCTGTACGTCTACCATGAGTTTCCAGAGACGATAGTTCACGATACACGTTAGCGAGTGTAGTAGACAATTTGAATGGAAAGTTGAGCAGCGCCTTTCGCGGATACTGTCATTACTATTGCGTTTCTACGTTTACTACTGTAGTTATGTCATGCGCGCTTGTAAAAAAAACTCATGGTAGACGTACTGTATTACGTGCACAAGTTTAGTACTGTAGTTTTACTATTTATATGTATTAGTATCAAAGTTTGTATGTAATATGTTATAATGTAGGTACATGTTTTACTCGTGTTGACATTTATGACTACTCTTCTGCTACAATGAATAGAAGCTTTAAGTTTTAAAGCTTATACTTCTTCTGGATAAAATAGATTTTAATTTTAACGAAATATAAGAGTTTAGTTTTAAAGTTTGTTAATTTAAAACAAAAAAGTAGAAATCTTTGAAGTATTACATAAAGATACTACACTACAATATAATACTACACTTGTCGTATATTAAAATACGCATTTCGCACACAGCCTAAACGTTAATATTTTATAATTATATATGTACTGTTAGGTATATATATATATATATATATATATATATATATATTAGAGATGCCGCGAATAGTTGTTATAGCGAATAGTCGAATACCTATTAATCGCCATTCCCTATGGCGAATAGTCGAATAACTCGCTATTATTATTCGCCATAAAAAAGGGAATATAAAAAAATAATTTATTTGTTATCAAATAATAATATCATGCTTGAAGTAGTCTTGAACTTACCGATCATATATTTGTTACCTACTAAATTCTTAAAAAAATTTAAGGTTATGAGAAAAAGGAATCAATCTAATTTTATACTGATTTTATATTTTTAAATGCTGGCAAGCATTTTCTTATACCTATTTTACGGGGAACACCTCGTTTCGTATAACCCAGAAGAGAAAAAAAACTCACGTATGGCGTTAGTTTGAGGAAGAATATAAAAAAATGAGTTAACACACATAAAAAAAGAAAAAATATATAGACTAATTGAGAACCACCTCCTTTCTTTGAAGTCGGTTAAAAACAGTGCAAAATATATTTTGTGTGGTGTAAAAATAAGTAGAGCAGCAAAAAATTGTTGGATCATTTGAAATTCAAACACCCAGGTTATTATTACCTTAGCCTAACTAATTAACTTCAACATGGCATGATTGATTTTTGGCTAACTTTTTATAATAATGATAATAATTAATACTGTGTTTTGTTTTTAATAAATATTTAAGTTTAATTATTTTTAAGTGTATAGTTTTTTGTTTTTCATTAAAAGTTTATTTTAGACAACTATTCGTCGAATGTCGAATAATACTGGCTATTATTCGAATTACGAATAACAAAAACAAAATGTCGAGTAATGCCGATATATATATATATATATATATATATATATATATATATATATATTTACTTAAACCTTTCTCATTAATCACTATATCTATTGGTGAAAACCGCATGACAATCCGTGCAGTAGTTTTTGAGTTTATCGTAAACAGACAGATAGACAGACGTAGCGGAGGACTTTTTTTATAATATGTAGTGATTTATACTCGTATATATCGGGATCGAACAGATATTGAACCTTTAATCATTGTTTGTAGCCTTCACAAAACTACTGTTCTATTTGCAACTAAGAAGGATTTTATTATCATTTTTGAGGTTAGAAATCTCCTTTGTTTAATATTCTTTGAAATCACATTTAATAGATCCTTGACGTCATCTATATATTTTTTAAATAAGTAAGATAAGGGTAAAGCTAGACGTCCCACGCGTATTCACTCATGTCGAGATTGCCTTCCATTTTAGTCACTGCTGATTTCATGATTATAGTTTAATGAAATCAATAAAATCAAATTCAAAATTTTATTTAAGTAGACTTTAATTAAAAGCACTTTTGAATCGTGATTGTAAGATTTATGTTAATCCAAAGCCAAAACCACTGATTTGGAATGTAGTTTCTGTCGAGATGAATCGGCAAGACACTCAACATGTATACTTTTAAAAGATAAAAATAGACAGACCATTTAACGTGATAAGAATTTTTTTAATCAGTCTGTAAATTGTGTTGCTTTCAAACAAACAAACTCTTTTGTTTCATTATGTTAATATATAAGTTATATATTGTTGCGAATATTAAACACGCTGTTTGGAATAGGGGTTGAGAGTGACCTTGGCAACAATATGATGATAAATTATTGAGACATGTTCGTGTGCTCACTCGGAAAATAATATAATTAAATACGTGTTAACTAACTCATGTGTTAAAAACGGAAAATAAATTACATGTCTTTATAATTATATAATAATACTAGCGGCCCGCCCCGGCTTCGCACGGGTATTTAACTAAAATTTCGAAAAATGTAAATTTATATTTTTTATCACTTACACCTGCGCGCAACTTCGTCCGCGTAGAAGTCGAAAATGGTTATAATAGGATTTTTATTTGTTTTTTTTTTACTTTATTAATTTTGTTATAACATATAAATTGTTATGTAAAAATATTTGAATACTTATAAAATATAACAAATTTTTACTATAGAGTAGCAATTTAAAGTTAATTAAACATTAAAATAAAAATGAAATTGGTTATGTTTTATGATGAAGAAGCTCTGCTTTTGATCTGGAGAAAGTTACACGGGGGTATTATCTTCTTACAACGAAATCGAAATACTACACCTTCCGTAGTATTTCTTTATAAACAATATTTTTTGTTTTTCGTTCGGAGTGCTAGAATTACCAGGCTATTCTGGAATATACCACATACAACTGACTGTGAGAGAAGCAGTTTTCGCTTAAGTATACTCCCGCTACAGTAAGAGTTTGACATTAAGCTTTGTTTATGGTAAATACATACTCATATACACTCATACATTATATTATTATATGGTTCCCGGGAATCACCATTTCCTTTTTTAAGCAACAGGTCTGAGAACTCTCCGGCAGTAACATCTCCCTTAGATGGACTCTTATATTTATGGTAAGGCTCAGTTTCGTCACTGCAGGCCACAAATGCTCCTGTACTGTAGTGTATTGTATCATCCTATAAATAACCCACTGCTGAGCGAAGGCCTTTTTTCCATATAGAAGAAGCCTTGGAGCTTAATCCACCACGCTGCTCCACTGCGGGTTAGCGGATAATATCCCTACTATAAGTAAAAATTATTATAAGGCATCCATGATAACAAACGGGACCGACGGCTTTGCGTACTATCCGGGGCATGGTGGGGAAACCCACTATACACCCAGACCTGAAACAAATATTGGCACAAATACAAATATCTGCGTCGAGCGGGAATCGAACACACGACCACCGCCATTGAGGCGAGGCGTTAAGGTGACTACTTGCACCACTACACCAGAACGGTTATAAATGCTTCGTTCGTTGTATCGTATGTATAATTACACCACAAGTCAAAACGATTTTGTCTCTTAGATTTGAATAAACCCGCAAGTAATTATTTTTTAAAATTTAATTGACTCGGCACAGTTGGTAGTGACCCTGCTTTCTGCTCCAGGATCGTGGGTTCGATTCCCGCCTCAAGTCTGGGTATAATATCTATTTTTTTCTTTATGTATTATTTATATGTATATTTATAAAAAATGTATATCAGTCGGCTATTACCGAAAACACAGGCATTAAGTTGCCTACCTTAGGAACAGACGATCGTGTGTGTATATCAAACATATATTTATATTTAATAATAGTCCAAAACAGCTTTTATTTCTTCCTTCTTAGTTTTAGCGTAAGATAAAGTTAAATGGGTACATGATTTATAAGATTTTTTTCTGATCTTGTTCCAACATTAGTCCGTGGTGCCAATCTGAACTCATTGGGTTGTTAATGCCGTATAATTCAAAAATGTTTCCAAGTTCACTTCGGTGTCTTCTATATCAGTATCATTGTGAACTACAGGTGCGTTGCTGATGAGTCATTTAGTTTAAAACCCTTGACTTAACACAACACCAACATTGAAGTAAAAAATATTATATTAGACACTATTTTACAATAAATCAATCACACGGTATATTTACAACTCAATTTTGTTACGTTTAATATAAAGTCTTGCCTGTTCCATCAGGAGCACCCAAAAAAGATATCACCTACACCTGCGTCAATACTGGAAAATATATTAGACGGATTGAGTTGTCAAGCATGTGTCAAAATAAAATGTAATTTAAAAAAAAGCACTAAGGAGTATTTATATAAAAATAACTTTCTACCCCCTTTTAACCCCGTTAGGGAATGAATTTCGATAAAATACGAAACACGTCTTCAACCAATTCTGTTAAAGAATATTTATGCAAAATTTGAAGTAGATTGGACCAAGGAATCAAGTTGTCCCATACAAACTTTGCCTCCCTTTTTCATCCCCTTAGAGGTAGAATTTCGTAAAATCCGTTCTTAGCTGACCTCTAATCGGCAAAAGGAATATTCCTTCCAAATTTCAAGTTTTTAGATCTCATAGTTCCAGAGATATCGTGATGAGTGACTATATCTATAGAAAGTCTCCTATATATATATAGATTATAAACCTAAAATTCCTAAGTGTGTTGAAACTTTAATAATTATTGGTTCTTACACCGTATCAATATGAAAGTTTTTATATTTAGATACTCGTACTCCATGTACAACTTGTGACTACAAGTTGTACATGGAGTAGTTCGACAGAGATAGTACTACATTCTAAAAGAAAATCGGTTACTATCGTAGGGTATAGTGTGTTGAACCAGAACAGAACCATAATCCAACATTCCTCCCCCATCAACTGACTTGATTTGACTTGTTACTCCTTGACCCTTCTTACTATTCTTCTTCATCCTTTTTGCCATTTACCCACTGTGTGTGGTTACACACTTCATAGAATATCTACATGAAGTAGCTATCATAGGGGTTTTAGGTACGGTGATTAATAAGAAGCCAATATCCTTCTCTTTCTCTATCCTTAGTTCCTACGTACGGAGTAGTACGGAGCGTAGTCAAGATGATCCCTTTTTGCAATATGTTTTTTCATTTGTGTTGCAAATATTCCCGGGATGGAAAAATCACCTATGATCAGGTGATTATCTTCCCTTGCTGGCTATTTCTATGAAGTAAAACAATCAGATCCGATAATACTGAGCGCTCTCCGGGGCACGGTTACACCAGACAAATCGCCTATTTACGTTAGTTAGCTTTATTATGAAAGGTTAAAGCCTATTAAGAAACAAAATGGTACAGTTTATATGAACGGAGCAATAACTATTAACGCCGTGGCCCGAAATTAAACGCGGTTTCATTTGCCCGTAACTGTAATTTCATTGCTCTGTAGAAAGACAGTTTTGGGCGTATTTCCTGGGAATCATTGTTTTTAAGATTCCTTATCTCTCCGGGTTTACCAGAGACCAAGCGTATGTCATAAAGTAAATCATAATACATAAGTCAGAGGCTATGCAAGCCGAAAAAATTATGCTTAGGATTTCGGATAGAAGTTCTTGCGTCGTATCTTAAACAGCCTGTAGGTATTTCATACTAGACTTAATTGTTCTGCATTGTACTGCGGAACATTTTGTCTCGTGCTTCTCAGAAACTGTGGCAATAATATATTGAATGATTAAAGTGTATAATATAAAAATATTATTTTTTATTATATTTCCTACATATAGTAAAAACAATATTTAAAGATAATTACAGGTTTTTTTTTTAATTCTTTACGTTGTTAATAAAATATCACTTTTATTTTTTCTTTAAATTTTTTTTTCTGGTGATATTGAGTGCAGTCTTACAGTTAAAAGGAAAAAAATAAAATAAACTGATCCTGTTTAAGCTTATTATACATAAATAAAATATTTAGTTTTTTCTTATCACAGAAAGCTGTAATTATGTCAACGTGTATTTATATTCATGATTTATTATATTTTTATATATTTTCAAACAGTTAATGATTGTTTATCGCTAAATGTTATTCGTATTTCATTTCTGTTTTCTTTGTCTGTTTCTTTCAGAGTTTTTGTTTTATCAAATAATTGTTCTTATTCACAAATATTAAAACATTATACCTCTTTTGATAAAGTCATCATCACTTTGTGATGTTGTACATTATTTTGTTTTACAGGAGATGAACAAACTTTTTAGTAAATTTTATGAGTATATGGTAAAAAAATCTATGAGATTTTCTTCTTCTTGTACTTACATTTACATATATGAAAAATGCTGTGCAACAAAGTATTTAATACAGGTCATTAAGTTCAATTCATTCAGTTTTTAATATTTTATATATAGCTGTTGAAACAATCTTGAACTTGAACATTGCGCTAACGAGGCTCAATAGACCCTAGTGCACTTTAAAGTGTACGTCGATTACATTCAAAGTAATAAAAAAGTCATTATTGATATTAGAGTATACACGTCATCTGACAATGAAAACTAATAAATAAATAAATTCATCTTACTGCTTTTCAGATTTGTCATCGTAATATACAAATTTATATGTACATACAGTTTAGTTACCTTCTATTGTTGACTAAACAGCCGAAGTGTCCCAATCAAATGACCTAACTTAACCGTAATTCCATTAAAATTTCACCTTGACCCTCGCTGTAAATCAAAGCTTAACCATCAAAACAAGGTCAAATAGTTTATTAGATACACACTTTGGTCGATACCTACTTTTATGTTATAATATGTTACTGGCTTTCAGAGAAAAATAGTTTTTTTCTAGAATAAACCAGCTTATCCTACATACGTTAGGATAGACCAGTTCCGTCTACAAGAATTATTTTATCATTAGCCAAATTAAATAAATGTTGTCTTTACCAGTAAATACTTGTTGTATTTGTAAAATTTTTAATTTCAATTAGGGATTAGCAGCTTCTTCGCATTTAACTTTATAAATTGCAGACGTTCATTAGAGCTTTCGTAGCATCTGACTTTGTGGCAAGGTGCTTGTACTGTGTTACCGTAGGCAAACGCAGCTCACCGACATGCTCAGCGTCTGTGAGCTGAAAAAAAGTTTCGAGTGTCAATTAATCCGCCGGTGTCGGAATTTTTCGGTTGCTATTATTGATTTTAATAATTGATTTAATTTAGAATTAGAAAGATTTCATATCGGCTTCAAACTAGCTTATATAATTTATACACATATAACTGAACCAAATAAAGCTTAGTTTTATATATAACTTGGTGCTTGATTCTTGATAATATTTATTTTTCAGGTTATGGATGCTTTCAATGGCTGCTTCTCATGTCGTGTGGCGCGGTGTACGCAGTCTGTGCGCTCAGTACCACCACCCTGAGCTTCGTACTACCTGCAGCAAAGTGTGACTTCCACCTATCCTCCAGCGACAAAGGAAGACTCACAGCTACACCGCTTATAGGTCAGAACTCAGTATTCAAGTCCTTTAACCTTTAGTTTTCAAATAAACCATTTTTTTTTTGTAGTTATAGTATGTTTATGTACGAGGATCTCACGATTAAAACGTAGAAAGATAATACGACAGAGCTAGCTAAGAAGTATTTTTATAAAATTACGATTTATATTGTTGAATGATAAAATTCTTCAGTCACAATTGACGCATCCTAAAATTCCAAATGAGTGTAACACAACTTAAGCACCTGACACTAACTCCATGCTATCGCTCCGTTTAATCCACTGCAATAATGTAAAAAAGAGTACTTAAGAATATACTAATATTATAATGCTAAAGATTTTTTGTATATTTGGGATTCAAAAGAGTACCAGTTATCATAAACATCAACGTGGGTAGAACTGCATTGGTCATTTTTTCCTTCTTCTGCAATAAAAGCTATAAGCGATACACCTTTCGCGATTGCCCTTTTTTAATTTCATCCCCTCTCCTAAGAGAACTGAACGGATTTCAAGATGAAAAGTATCAAGAGTCTTAGCTCGTAGTATAAAAAATGTAGCTGACGTCAAGCCAAGTTGTATTTAAATTAATTTGTAGTTTTGGCGTGATATGCGCAAAATATAGACAGACAGATTATAATCCAGAGAGAGTCCGCCAAAAAAAAAAAATCTTTAATGTACACTGTTCATTGAAGATAATTGTACACCATATTGTATACTGTAAGTTTGGAATGTGGGTATTTGTCCACTATTGAGGATATTGAGGTCCATCTCCGTTGTGTATCCATAAGCTATTCGTATTTACTAATATTTCATTTTTCAAATAGATTACTTATTTTATTTTTCCAGGTATGTGCGTCGGTTCATACTTCTGGGGCAACTTGGCGGACGCACGCGGACGACGGAAGGCTATCATTGGAGCGTTGCTGCTAGATGCGCTGGCCGCGTTCGTGTCTAGTCTCGTTCAGTCCTTTCCTGCATTTCTGGCTTGCAGGTATATTGACATCGCAATAATAAGTTTATTATTAGGGAAAAGACTGAGATGAATTACTAAATAAAACATATATAAATTTGAGCAAGTATCGCTGAATGTTAATTCGGTAAGAAACTCTTTAGTCTTAGGAAAAATTCTGAGTCACATTGTGCTTTGTTATTTCTGGTAAAGAATTTCTTTTATCTAGATATTTTATCATGAGTTGTTTTACGCTGTTAATACACTATATTAATGGCTAAGATATTTAAAATTAAAAAAAAATCTTTCCATTCGTCATACCTCAGTGCCTGAAGTAGAAAATCTTCGACCAATGTGTGTTACCCGTAATGACAGACGGATCTGAAAAGTGGTCTTTAACTATGGGCTTTTTAAACAACCTCTAATTAGCACAGCGAGCAATGGAGAGAGATTTGCGAGATCAAAACAGAAATGATGAAATCTGCAGACGGACGAAGGTTGCCGGCATAGCCCAACGGATTTGCAAGATTTGCAGACAGACGTCTTGAGGACAGTCGCCGGAAGTGGGGGAGGCCTACTTTCAGCAGTGGACATACAATGGCTGATGTGATGATGATGATGATGATGATGATGATAATATTAATGGCATTTAAATATGAAATGAAGATAGGATTAATACAGTAGGTAGGGTAGACAACCCCCGTGGGAGGTCGTGGCTGAGATTCTTGCCGAGACCTACTCATACATCTCGGGTAAGAGGGCTCTTGGTGAAAACCCCACGTTGGACGGGGGAGGACCTGGCGGAGCAGCAGTATGGCACATGCTACCCTACGCCCGGTCCTTGAGCGGTGGATGCGTCGAAAACGCAAGCCTCTCACTTTCCGTCTGACGCAGGTTATCACCGGGCACGGTTACTTCGGTGACTACCTGTGTCGGACGGCTCAAAGGGAGCCGACGACTGAATGTCACGAATGTGGCGCGGCGGTGGACTCTGCCCAGCACACCCTCGAGGTGTGCTGTTAGACATGGTGTCGTCGGGACTGTTCAGAGGTGAGTCGGACAGTCCCCATTGAGAAGAAGTCTGGCCTTTTCGCCGAGGTCAGCCTGTCGCTGAAGGGATCCTGTTTCCTGCAGATCCGGGACCCCCGGGCAGGGGTTTAGTACGTTATTGCACTCCCAAAGTGCCGAGTCCGACATAGGTCTAGGACTGCCAACCCGGGCGTCCTGGATATCATCCGTAAATGGATTCCCTTGCGATACAAAAAAAAGGTAGGGTAGACAAAAAGTTGTATATTGTTGGCTATAAAATGTAACACTAAAATACACAATATTGTGTACTTAGATATGCAATAGATCGTGAGAAACGTTTATTTTATTATATTTTAAGAAAGATTATTGAAAGAAGTCCCTATGAAGATTACGCGTTGTCAAAGAATAATCTTTCACAGATTCTTATAGTCTTGTTATAATTTTTCTTAATGGTAACATAACCATTGGTTTTAGATGTTGTGATATTCCAGATTCTTCTCCGGCTTCGGTATCATAGGAGCCACTGGCCTCATCTTTCCATACTTTGGAGATTTTCTGTCTTTACGGCATCGAGATGTAATGCTGTGCCGGCTTGAGGTATTCTGGACCTTTGGTACCATATTATTGCCAGGTAAGACTTCAGTGCTTAAAAAATCTTTCATAAATCTTATATAAGATTAATAAGAATGTATATGCAAATATCGATTAAGTGACTATACTGGTATTAATATAAAATATTTTTTGTTCTAATTGCTAAATTCTGATAACATTGATTTAGTTAATTTATTTACTATTTATGTAACGTAAGCTATAATATAATACGTCTTAGCGGAACAAATGTCAACGCTTATGAAGCCGCAGGAATCGTCTACTATATAAATACATATTATTACAGATTCACCATTATTTTCAGGTATCGCTTGGCTGATTATTCAAGATCCTCGCTTGAATATCACGGCTGAGGGTGCTGATTTCCAATACACTTCATGGAGGGTCTTTGTTGCCGCTTGCGGCATACCCAGCCTTCTGGTCGTACTGCTACTGCTGCCGTTCCCAGAAAGCCCCAGATATTTACTTCATATGAACAAAGCCGAACAGGCGTTGCAAGTGTTGCAGAGGATATTCGTTGTTAATACAAAGCTAACTGAAAAAGATTTTCCTGTAAGTTTACCAAATGATCAAAAATGTATCTTAAATCATGCTACTACGTCAAAGCGTAATATTATATATTATATATAGTCTGGTATTAATGCTGCACTAAAAGCGTAATATTGTTTTTAATTGTAATTTCTACAAAGTTATCAAAATTAAACTGTGCGATTAAGTTATTTTGCATTTTGATGCTCGAGCTAATTACATATTCAGTTTGACGAGGGAATAAATTTTTGCATGTTTTGTAATTAGGAATCGAAGATATGACAACTTTATACCTGACTAGCAAACCCGGTGAACTCCGTTTCGCCACCAGATGGCTTCGTTTTTTGTAACATTTCGTTTGGGGGATTAAAAGATGAAGTAGTACATGCTATGTATCAGAGATGGCGCTGTATGTGAAAAATGATTTTCCCTGTATTCCTGCTTTTCTGTTGAAATTTTTCCTGAATTTTGTTTACTATAAACCTCACGGAGCCCGAGACCTTTCCAACGAATGCAAAACCCGACTTATTTTTATATTATAGATAACGTATTTGGCTATCCGCATAAAGTTGTTTGCGACGCTAAAATCAGAAAGAGAGAGTTATGTTATAAATTTTTAATTATAACCAGGTGGAATCAATGATAAGCGCTTATGATGGTGAAGAAGCGGAGGTGGTGGCAGCTGACAACAACGGAAATGAGACTAAATCACCTCTCACCTGGAATCAGAGGTGGAACGCTTTCTGGAACAGAAAAAAAATGCTAGTCACTCCACCTTACATTGGGCTCCTAGTGCTCTGCTGTTTTGTTGATTTTGGGCTGATGTTTAGGTGAGAATTGGTAACATATTTTTTTCTGCTTAAATAATAGATATTTTATTTATTAGTTGGGTATTTTACAGGACATGTAACAAGTGAACCCAAGTGAATTGTTTATTTTTAAAAGTATAAATTATAATATATACATTAATAAATATGTCAAATTTTACTATTTAATAATCGCAATATTATCTACATCTCGTATATCCGATCCGAACTTCTGGTAAAAGGCGAATATTTACGCGTATGTCTATAGAATATGTTGAAAAAGTTATTTTAATGGTAATGATTAAATTAAATTTTTCTGTTTCTAATCGAATACTCAGAATTATACAAAGCTATGTGTTCGTATTTAAGAAAAATTTCTCTATGTTCCAGTTACTACACATTGATGATGTGGTTTCCGGACCTATTCGAGAGGTTCAGTCAGTTCTCGTCTCTTTCTCCTGGAGTCTCAGCTGGCGTGTGTGAAGTATCTGCCAATGTTACTAGGGACGAGTTATTGGTTAGTAGTTTTAATTTATCCTTCTTCTATTTGGAGAAGAGGCCTTCGCTCAACAGTGGGTTGTTTACAGGCTGATATAGTACAGTACAGTTTTAACTTAAATATTTCAATTGAAATAATTGAATGCTCGATTTTTTATATTAATAACGATAATGGATATCAGTAGGTATACAGAGTTACTGGTGAATTACTATCAATATTTAAGGAGAATACTCAGTACATGATTCTCGTTCGAATTATGTAAAAAAATAGGTACTTAATTTTTGACCTAATTTACATAAATTTCAATTTCAATAAATGAAGCGTGAACACATTTCCAGTCATGCCGGCGGCGCGTGCGCCGCGGTGCTGTACTGTGTCACTTGCCTAATGCACTCCCCGCCCCGCGGCTAATTCTAATTACCGCTAATTTGATCGACTATCGATGTCCCGTTAGTAGGTCAATAGGAAGAACTCAAACTTAAGGTTTGTACATGCTTCTTCTCGCGCGCGCGCCTAGTGATCGATCTTACGCGTATACCTAATATATCGTTTGTGAATGTGACCCGTCATTAGTAATTAGGTATGGCATATCAATATACAAATGCAGAGTACTTGCACATGGTTCGTGCTTATGCGCATGGTAATGATAGCTTGCCGGGTCCTATCAATTTATACCGGGAGATGTTCCCCAATCGCGATTCCAACACATGCCCAAGGACGAGGTGGAGCGGCATTGCTACAAAGTATGCAAACAGAGAGGAGTTGAAATTTAAAATCACCAGTACTTTCGAAACTCTTAAAAGTGATCGTGTGATTCGTGTTGCATCGTGTGAAAGATAATATGCGAAAGCGTGCCGAACTGTATATCACACGAGAAGGCTCACTTTGAACATTTGTTAAGGTTAGTTTAGTTATATAGGTAAATAGGTAGTTTAATAATTGACAATCGTTGTAAATAAGTATGATTCCATTTTTAAATACGCCGGAAATACCAAGATAGGTAAACAGTTCATATTATTTTTTGTCCAAAGTTCACATAATTTAGGCAAACAAATAAATTAGTCAAAAAATAAATAAACAAATAAATAAACTAGTCAACAAATTTGTTACTTAAACGAGAGAAATATCTTGGTATTTTTGCCTGTCCTAAGCCAGGAATAAAGTATGAAGGGGGATTGGATCATGCTTGTTTATCAAAGGTAGCCTGCTGCCCCGTTAACATGTGACGGCGTTTGGATGTAGGTAAACTACCGCATTATAACTAAATGTTATATATACATACTTGCGTTGTGTTGTATCGACAGCGCAGCTAGGGTGTCTAGACGACGCGTAAATCGTTAGATAACTGTTGGTTAACTTTACTTTTTATTTATATTTATGTTATATTTTACATAATTCGAATAAGAATCATGTACCGAGTATTCTCCTCAAATATTAATAGTAATTCACCAGTGACCTGTATATCAGATATTCTAAGTAATACCAAGATTATAATGTATGGCACGTCACTATGTATACTTAAAAATTGACAAAAAATCCATTTATAATTTACTGCTCAACTTACAATTAGACCTATTCCTTTAATACGTATAAAAACAGAGAACCCAATTAAGTTTTATAATACTTTGAAGACTTAAATTTATCCGATATAATGCACCCCTTCAACAAGAGATGGCGCAACAAGTTAAGCAATCCATACAAATAATAATAAAATATACAATTTGATTGTGAATACAGTTAGAGCCCTTTACCAAGTATATTAAATTTTAACACAATAATTGATTTTAAGTATTAGGACACTCTAGATCTTTATATGAATATCCTAAAACAAAACGACTAATGGAAGTCCTTATATATTTATTAAGTCATTTCTGGTGTATAATATATTTTTATTTTTATTCTAGGGCAAGAATGAATGTCCCCAAGCAATAGACGACACAGTCTATATTCACACATTAGTGGTAGCCCTTAGCTGTGTACCAACTGCTCTGTCAGTCGGTCTCTCTATAAATATGGTCGGAAAAAAATTGATGCTTGGTAAGTTATTATACATTTAGGTCGTTCTTTTAATTGTCTCATTGATGTCAGGACAAAATACTGTTCCAGAAATTATAATGTAATAAGATTTCATTTTGTTTTTATTTTAATTTTCAAAAGCTTCTATCTAATAAATAAGAAAAGTTTTATATTCAGTCTATTAAAAAATCTTAGAAAGTTAATAGGTACTATATTTATTCATTAAAATTATACACTGTGAGAAGAGCTCTGAAGAGCTTATATCCACGTAATAAGAGAATAATTATTAAATAAAATCATGATTGTCGTGAATATTATATACCTAAACTACATACCAAAGTCTACAGATAATTAAAGTGTGAAATAAGAATCTTCTAGTCTGACGATGCTGTAAACTTTTCCACAAATTTCGATGCTGTAAATTTTTTGCACGGGTTTCTTTGTTTGTGTGTTTAGACGCGATAATCATGGAATCTGCTGATTTGAATAAAAAGTTGTGTCTTAAAGCCCGTATAGGCTGTATATATATATATATATATATATATATATATATATATATATATATATATATATGTATGTTTATTTTCCAGTGATGATGTTGATCAGTTCCGGCCTGGCTGCACTCGGTCTGAACTTGGTGCGATCATCTCTCCAGAATCTGTTGCTCTCGTGCGTTTTCGAAGCGATCGTCAGTTGTACAGAAGCTGTATTGTTTTGTGTTATATGTGAAATATTCCCCACTAAAGTTGCGTGAGTATCAATTATAAAATAACCGCGTATAATATTAAAAAACACGTTAAAATTTCTATTTCTAATTTCTTTCTCAAGTTATGACTTAAGGAAAAATAAATTTCGTGCTCTCAGTGTATACATTTATGATTGTCTGTCTGGACATTTTTATCGTTAATATTTCCAAAATTTAATCAAATTATATCTTTATTAAAAGATAATATTCTGAAAATTCAATATACTTTGTACCAAAAAAATACACGTTTTCGGTATTGGGGTGGAATTCTAAAAATTCAACACATATCACCAGGGGGGGGGGGGGTGATTTGGAGTGAATAACGGACGAACCCGAAATTGTATAATACAGTTGTTATTATGTATAATTTTAAAAATATTTTCAACTCAACTTCTTTTGGTTTGATGGCTTTCGCTGGTGCCAAAAGAGCACAGATGATTTCGCCAATGTCACGTACAATGGAGAATACACGAAGGATTGAACGAAGAGATTGATCGATGCGGTCGAGGTTATAACCTTCGTTAAATTAAAGAGGAAAAAAGAAAATAGTAGTAGTTTAGTTTAAAATGTCTAAGACCTAGAATGACACAAAAATTGAAGTTAGTATATTAAGTAGTTAAGTAGTTAATATATTATATTAAACACAACTATGTTATGTTAAAGATAATCACAATTATTATATTTACAACAATAAAAAGAATATTTATAAAAATGTTTTTCTATTGTAGCGCGACGGCAATGGCGGTGACAGTAACGTGCGGGCGCGTGGGCGCCATCGTAGGCAACGTGGTGTTCGGCGCGCTCGTCGACCAGCACTGCGTCGTGCCTATATACATGTTCGGCGCGCTGCTCATCAGTGAGTAACTCTGTGACATCTGATGGTAGAGAGTCAAGTTATATCATTGGTCGTCTCGGTTCTGTTGTCACTGTCTCTCCGTCGTGGTTGCCTGTCGCGGCGCGAACTGCTACCATAATATTCTACTCTATCGCTGCTTTTTGACCGGTGCTGCATGCCTGTATTCATATTGTACGGACGTTGTCCTGTCTTAGCTATGAATGTTCAAACGCGAGACACGCGAACTGTCAAACGCGTGAAATTTTCTGCAATTTTCAGAATTTCCGCGCAATTTTCTTAGTTTTTCATTCAGTAAGAACCTTTTACAAAGTATTTGAATTTTTTTTAAAAAAAATGAAAAAATTATGTTGTGACAGCGAAATAGGAATTCATTTTTATACGTATATAGATGTATTTTTTTTGTTGTTGAAATTATTTCATATCTGATTGATTTCAATAGCTTGAAAATCTAAAAACGTTTGTAGTTTTTAAGTAACATTAAATTTGTAAAAAAAAAAAAACAAATCTCTTTGGGGATCACTCTTGACTATTCGTCGGCCACATTACCAATCAATCGTACTAATTTTGTCGATATATGTATGTATGTGAATACGGTGAACCCCAACACTATGATGATAATTAATGAACTTTGTATCGAATTTTGAAGCATTATTCTACAATTTCAATCGTGTCACAGTTTTAAATCAGTGGTGTATCGATACCTTCGTTTTGGTTGTTTTGATAGACTTGTTTTGTGAGTTCAATCATGTCACAGATGCATCATAGTGATCTCATAATGACTTTTATATGCCGTATCAGTAAAACTAAAATAATAAAAACTCACATAATACTCGTAATATTACTCATTAACGATTGGAACCCGATTGAACAATAAAACGAAAACGTTACTATACCGTACCGTGCCGCACCGTGTAAAATATCTAATGAAAGGGTTCATGATAAAACTCCCAAATACACAAGTTTATTCATTGTTTTTAATATACTAAATTAATAAAAATTGAATCATCATTTCTTTCAGCGAGTGGTCTCCTCTGCATCATACTGCCCAAGAGCACGCGACCCGAACGGCCGCAGTGATGTCTATTTGTTATATTATATATATGTAATGATAAATAAACTAGCGTATATAAGCAAAGTTTACTTTTTTCATTTACTATTTAATAATATACATTTCAGTTAAATAAGATTAATATCGATTTTTTTTTTATAATATTTTTTATTTATTTAATAATAACTATAAACAGCATCAAATCATTTGCATGAAATAAGGTGTATTACATGACTAGTAAAACAGAAATTTAATAAATGAATATTACTATGTATTAAATTAAAAACCTGATCATGTAACAAGGATTGTAGCGATATCAGATGATTTATTGAACATTAAATAAAATATTAGTGAAAACAAAGTGCTTTTAACTATAACTACTGTTACATCAGCCGTTGGATGTACACTGCTGAACATAGACCTCCCCATATTATGGAAGAAGAATAAGAAGAATAATCCCGACCTCTTTCTTTCCGAGGTATCCTAAAAGGCAACTAAGGCCATATCGGTGCAAACAACCATTCACCGACCAGGGTGGTGATGAATAGCAGCGTCACTATGCCCTGGCATAACACACTGCGCTCGCCAACACGTTTGCCAAGCGTGGCGAGTATTGGCAAACCCCCTCCCCTTTTTTTAAGACAAGCAAAAAAGAGCCCAGGCTCCCAGTCCCTGGTTAGGACAACTATTCCTACTGGTAACTCACAACATTCGCACGCTGAGGTCTGATGAAAAGATTGTTGAGCTGGAAGATGAAATGAACCGGTTACAATGGGATATACTGGGTTTATCTGAAGTCTGGGATAGGAAGTATTAATGCGGTATAATTAGTATCAAGCGGTGGATGCGCTGAAAATGCAAGCCCCTCACCTTCCGTTTAACGCAGATTCTTACCTGGCACGGTTGCTTTGGTGACTACCTGTGTCGGACAGCCTATAGCCCTTTACACCCGACGGTATACGATAGTGCGGGAAACTTTAAAAAAATCTCAAGACCGCGCGGATTTGTTTTTGAGAACATAACCGACGACGATTGATGGTGAGAGATGTGCATTCGCGCATATTTATTTATTTATTTATACTTTTGCACACCAATACAATAAAGAGACAATACATATAGGTAAATTACATCAATCACATTGCATCAGTTGCATCAGGCGACCTTATCGCTAACACAGCGATCTCTTCCAGGCAACCTTTGGGCAGAGGACTAGCGTAGAAGGTGTGGGAAGGGGCGCAAAACTATATGTATGAACAGATATTAAAATAAATAAATATATATATATATATATATATATATATATATATATATATATATATATATATATATATATATATATATATATACAGGGCTACCGGAAAAGTCGTGCTAGATCCGTTAAGAGCGCGGAGCACCCATCATCCCCGACCCACTCTACCATGAAATACCCTACCCCAAACTTAACCCTTTTCGAGACATTCGACTTTTAATTCTTTTATTGAAAATTGCCGCATAGTGGCACCCGATTCGTGGAATAGGTTGTTAGTTTGTCTCAATCGGAAGTACAAGATGGCTTTGTTTTTTGATCCGACCAGCGGTACGTGTAAGTATCCTGTTTTATTGTTTATTGTTATATTTTAAGAATTGTTTTTGTTTTATTTATTATTTAAACATTAATCAAATGAAACACAAACTATTTTTGCTATTTCGTTTTATAAGTTAGAAACAAATTGCGACTAAACTTCAAGTAGCACGATCGTGGCTCCTCGGTTGTGACTCGTAAGATGTATTTCAACGTAGTATTTTTGTTTATTGATTAAAAGTTGTTACTGTGGCTAAGCAGTTGTTTTTATTTTTTATTTAAGTGCTTCCTATATCTGATGACCGTATTTTGAAACTCCTTGGCGATGGAACCGAGTCAGAAATTGAAGAGTTCCATGAAGAAGAAGATCTTGAACCAGAACCACGTGTTCTCGCTAACCTTGTAGGCGAGGACAACAATCCTGTAGGTTCAGGCGATGAAATAAAACCTCAATCTCGAAGTCAGATAATGATACCAAATAGGGCATGCTCTCGTGTTACTACTTCGCGGCAAATTGGAAGCAGATGGCGTTCTCGTAGCATTACCTCGCAGCGAATGCAATCTCGCAGAGGAAGTTCTCGTACTACGGTGATTCGGCAAAATCTGCAGCAAAATGGTCATGGAGACTCCTGGAAGAATATTCCTTTTACCGATAAGCCACATTACTATACTGCAACTTTACCAAAAAAACCTAGTTCGTATACCATCCGAATATCTTTATAATTATTTTGATGAAGGTTTCTACGAGGAGATTGCTCGATGTACTAATTTATTTTACTTGCGTAAGACTGACCAAGAACTCAAAACTACAAAAGCACAAATAGCAAAAGTGTTGGATGTGCATATTTGGATGGGATTCCTACCATACCCACGAATATAGATGTACTGGGAAGCTAATATGAGAATTGGACTTATAGCCGACAAAATACTTCGTAATCGATTTATTACTTTACACAATGCTCTTCAGGTAGTTGATCACCATCAGCCAACCTAAACTGATACTAAAAATCCTCTTTAGAAGGTGCAACCGATAATCAAACTGGTTCAGGATACCTGCAACAAATTGGAGAGAGTTCGATCTTATTCATCAAAAGTAAACCACAACTAGAAGGTTTGAAAATGTTGTTGCTTGCTACTAATGAAGGTCTAATACTCGATTTCAACATTTACAAAGGTGATAAAACTATGTTCAGTCACAGGGTAAAAGATAAGGATATGATCACCTGGCTGTGTATGATAACACAAAGGCACCAAGGTCTTGCATGATGAAGGGATGCCATAGCCGATCCAAGATTACATTTCCATTGTTCCAAGTGTGATGTTTACCTATGTCTTTCTCGAAACGAAAACTTTTTTCAATTTTATCACCTTAAAGCATGATATCTAGTTATGTTTTTTTTTTTAAACTATGTTAAATTTCACTATTCACTATTTACTACTATTCCACTATTCACTACTATATTTAAAAAAAATTGTAACCTCTTTTTTGTTCCTAACGTTGAATATAATTGTTATTCTGTGATTTGAAGTTTGTCAGAGGCTTACTTTGTTTATTTTACAAACGTATTGACCTTTGTTACAAAATCAGTTAAAGAACGTAATTTTTTTGTTTAATGATAAAGACTAATTAATGAAGACGTTATTTAAACAAATAATTAATGACAATTACCTAATTCTTTGTTTATTTTTATGAAAAATTAAATATAAAAAAATAACACTCACTAAGGTGAGACTTGTAGATTGTATCTAAGTATCACGATCGTGAGGGCACCTTTTCAGGAAAACTGAAAATTCAGGGATTTTTTATGCATTTTTCCCAACTTCTTTGGACTCCTAGATATCCCCTTATTTAATATTTTTTTAAATATTTGTGTTTTTTTTTTCGGGTGTAAAGGGATAGGAAGCCGACGACTAAATGCCACGATTGTGGCGCGGTACTACTACCGCAGATTACTTATTATTATTTATTATTAGACCGGTATTACTAGCAGATCTTTGAGGTGTGCCCGAGATGGGCGGCGCTGCGTCAAAGTTGACGCCAGTCCTCGGAAGGGACTTGTCGCTCCCGAGCGTCATGACCGCGATGCTCGGCGACGACGAGTCCTGGATGGTCTCCTTCTACGAGACAGTAATGTACCAAAAGAAGGCCGACGAGCGGGTGAGAGAGGAGGCCGCTGACGTAGCCTCCATCCGCGAGCGACGAATGGGGGTACGTAGGAGGCGCTACTTAATGCGCTTCCAGTAACGCCCCATTATTATGCTTATTATTATTATTTCGTTTGCTTGTGTGGAGGCTTAATGTTTAATTATTATTTAAATAATATTCCAACTACTTCAAAGTTGTTTTTTGTTTATTTATTTTATTTTTCTGTCCGTAATGAACAAAGAGGCTATCACTGAAAATCAGTATTGGGTTTTCGAATCCAATTTTTAGCTGAGTGATACACCTTTTTGGGGCACAATAGATAATTGCAGATATTCATTAATTTTTTTTTTGAATTCCATTAATTTGTTTTGGTGCATTTCTCTTTGTGAATTTTGTTTTATTGCTTTTTTATCTTTATAATTTAGTGTTGTGTTTTGTTGTATACGTAAATACTTTTTTTTAAAATTGAACTATGTATTTATTTTATGTTATTTTTTTGCTTTCTTTCTCTCTTTTTTGTATTTTAGTCATTAAGTGTCTGCAATGTTTGTAATGTCCCAGATAAATATATTTTTACTTTTACATTACTTTTTTTTTTTATACAACACGACAACGTAACACGTTTTATAATTATACAGAGGACTGATATTGCGGTATTATCAACTTGCATTTACGGTATACATTTTTTTAATGATATTTCTATACGTGTGTACAAAAAATCATCATATCAGTAAAAATTTGGGTTTCACTGCGATAAAAATAGGTTTATTCGACGGGTAATAATACTCTGTCATTTACATTATAAAAGAATGTGTTTACTATCTACAAACTCTAGAAAAAAATATGACATTTAAAAAAAGTAAAAAAATACGTAAATTAACAAATTATTGCAAATTACTAAAAAAATGACTACACATAACTCATTTAATGTTTTTACTAGATCGATAGATTTTGGGCTAAGCTACAAAACAACATTAAATTTACAACTGTACGTCTATTAACTCTTAAAGTAATAAACGAGTTGTAAATTTAATGTTGTATTGTAGCTTAACTCAAAAGCATTCGATCTAGTGAAAACATTAAATGGGTTATGTGCAAAGACTTCTATGTATGACGTATGTATACATAGAAGTCTTTGGTTATGTGTAGTAATTTTGTAGTAATTTGCAATAATTTGTTAATTTACATATTTTTTTACTTTTTTTAAATGTCATGTTTTTTTCTAAAGTTTGTAGATAGTAAGCACATTTTTTTATAATGTAAATGACAAACAGTATTATTATCCGTCCAATAAGCCTATTTTTATCGCAATGAAACCCAAACTTTTACTGATATGATGATTTTTGTACACACGTATAGAAACTTCATTAACAAGGAGACGGCAAGGGTGTGGGGTCCTCAAATCAAATGGAGGTTCTGCGTGTAGTTAGCACTCAGTGAGTGTATTCATATATTCATTTGCTGTGTGGCTTCGGCAATCAAGAATCTAGCCACCCCCTCTCTTCCCGTGGGTGTCGTAAGAGGCGACTAAGGGATACCACAGTTCCACCACCATCTTGGAACTGTTGAAGCCGATAGATGGCGGGATAACCATCCTAATGCTGGCTTTTCAAATACACAGGCCGAGGATGGGCAGCAGCGTCTTCGGTGCGATAGAGCCGGCCCTGCGGTCACCAACCCGCATGCCCAGCGTGGTGACTATGGGCAATCACCCCCAATGAGTGCGCGCAGAAGGATACGGCCCTCAGTTCCCGGCGGCCCCACTATTCCCGGCCACGGCAGCGGCTGCGGTAACGGTGGGGCAGAGGGTGCCAAGAATCTCCGGGGTACGGGAGGCTGCTTTGTGACGAACCTGGCAACGTATAATGGTCGCAGTCTACGGCTGGACCATCACCTCACCGAACTCGAAGTAGAACTAAGCCATATAAAATGGAGTATTCTGGGGTTGTCGGAGGTCCGAAGACAGGGTGAGGACACGATGATCCTGGACTCCGGACACTTATTCTACTTCCGTGAAGGTGATGGTCCTTCCCAAGGTGGCGTCGGTTTTCTGGTCCACAAGACTCTCAGTAACAACGTTGTAGAGGTCAGCAGTGTGTCGACCCGGGTAGCGTACCTTGTACTTAAACTCACTGACAGGTACTCCCTGAAAGTGATACAGGTATATGCGCCGACCTCGACACACTCTGACGATGAGGTCGAAGCCTTGTATGAGGATATATCGAAAGCTCTGCATGGCACGACCTCGGCTTTCTACAACGTTGTTATGGGAGACTTTAACGCTAAAGTGGGAGTACAAGACCGCGACGAATCGGTAATCGGACCACACGGATTGGGGCGCAGAAATCGCAGGGGGCAGATGCTTGTCGACTTCCTCGAATCGGAGGGGCTCTTCTTGATGAACTCGTTCTTTCAGAAGAAGCCCCAAAGGCGGTGGACATGGCAGAGCCCGGATACTGTGACGAGGAACGAGATAGATTTCATCATAGCGGACAAAAGGCATATATTCAGAGATGTCTCAGTGGTTAATAGGTTCAACACCGGTAGTGACCACCGGCTCCTGCGGGGCTCTCTGAATATAAGTCTACGCAAAGAGCGAGTCCGCTTGATGAAATCTATTATCCGACCCACGCTGCCCCAAATACTATGTGGTTCCGAGCAGTTCCAACTAGAACTCCAAAACCGATTCGATTCGCTGGAAACCACTGGCGACGTGGATCAGATGACCGACAACGTGGTGAAGACGGTGTATTCACTGGGTCGGAGACATTTTACGCCGACGAGACCAGTTAAGCAGTCCAAAATTTCTCCCGAAACCTTGGATCTGATGAGGCGGAGGCGCGAGATGCCCGCGGCTCAAGCAGCTTCGCCAGAGCAGAAGGCTCTTTCCAAGCGGGTGAGGAAACTCATACGCAGAGACCTCCGCTGCTCAAATACAAGAGACATTACGACTCTAATTGAGCAGAATAGGGGGTCAAAGGTTTTCCGAAAACCATTGGGAAGAAGTCTTCTTGCGAAGCTAAAAACAGCTGATGGCAGAACCGTTTGCTCCCGCCCTCAGATCCGAGAAGAGGTTGAGAAATTTTATGGGCAGCTGTACTCGTCGAGCGTACAGAAGTCTGAGACCCAGGGCGCCGAAGATCCACGTGCACCACTGCTGCGCCATTATTCGGAAGACGTCCCGGATTTCGAAGTCGGCGAGATTAGTGCGGCGCTCGGGCAGCTTAAAAACGGGAGGGCCCCGGGGGATGACGGCGTTACGACTGAGCTTCTTAAGGCCGCAGGGCGACCTGTCCTGGAGGCCTTAGCTAGACTCTTTAATGCCGTCATCCAACGAGGTACCACACCGGAGGCGTGGTCCAGGAGTGTGGTGGTACTGTTCTACAAAAGAGGCGATAAGTCTCTTTTGAAGAACTACAGACCTATCTCACTTCTGAGCCACGTCTATAAGCTCTTCTCGAGGGTCGTTACGAATCGTCTCGCCACAAGGCTCGACGACTTCCAACCACCAGAGCAGGCTGGGTTTCGAAAAGGCTACAGCACCGTAGACCACATACATACTGTTCGGCAGATTATACAAAAGACCGAAGAGTATAATCAGCCGCTGTGTATGGCTTTTGTGGACTACGAGAAGGCCTTCGACTCCATCGAGACCTGGGCTGTTCTGGACTCTCTGCAGAGATGTCATATCGACTGGCGATATATCGAGGTGTTGAGGTGTATGTACGACGCGGCGAAGATGACCGTTCATATCCAGGACCAGCAGACAAGACCGATTTTCCTTCGGTGCGGGGTAAGACAGGGCGATGTCATATCACCGAAACTGTTTACCACTGCGCTGGAGGACGTCTTTAAAACCCTGGACTGGGGGGGACGAGGCATCAACGTCAACGGCGACTACATCTCTCACCTTCGTTTCGCTGACGATATCGTCATCTTTGCGGAGACGTTGGAGGAGCTAGGCCAAATGTTGAGCAGCCTAAATGAGTCTTCCCGACGAGTCGGTCTTGGTATGAATCTTGATAAAACGAAAGTTATGTTTAACAAGCATGTCATACCGAGACCGGTATCGGTTGATGGTATCCTCCTCGAAGTTGTTCAGGATTATATCTACCTAGGCCATACCATCCAACTGGGCCGAAACAACTTCGAGAAGGAAGCCGAGAGGAGGATTCAGTTGGGCTGGGCGGCATTTGGCGGGCTTCGTCGGGTCTTCACTTCGAAGATTCCGCAAAGCTTGAAGACGAAAGTCTTCGAGCAATGCGTCCTACCTGTGTTGACATACGGTGCTGAAACGTGGACACTGACGAAGGGACTGGTCCACCGATTTAAAGTCGCTCAACGTGCCATGGAACGGGCTATGCTCGGCGTTTCTCTCAAAGATAGGATCAGAAATGAGACTATCCGCGAGAGAACCAAAGTGACCGACGTAGCCCAGAGGATTAGCACGCTGAAGTGGCAGTGGGCTGGTCACCTGTGTCGTAGGACCGATGGCCGTTGGAGCAGACGTGTCCTGGAGTGGAGACCACGTATTGGCAAACGCAGTGTGGGACGCCCTCCGACCCGCTGGACCGACGATCTTCGCAGGATTGCCGGTGTTGGCTGGATGAGGATTGCGGAAAGCCGGGATGTCTGGCGCGAGCTTGGGGAGGCCTACGTCCAGCAGTGGACTGCTATAGGCTGATGAGATGAGAGATGAGATGAGAGTGTATTCATATACTCAAACCCTAGAGCGCACTACTTAGCCATTGCCGAGAAAAAAATTCTTAAAGTTTAAAAAAAAAAATTTTTTGTACCTATTAAAGTCTAATAAATCATTATAAACCGTTTCTTTTGAACTTTTATACATTATTGAATTTAATAATTTTTAACTTTTTAACGATTAAAACTTATAAAAGAAGAAGGAATGTAAATAGAATAGATTGATGTGCTACCTGACTTCTACAGAACCCGATGGCATATTTGTATACACCCATACATACTCTATTGATTATCATTTTGTAGTTAAATATATGTATGTAGTTTAAGTTAATTATTTATTCATTAAATATATCAATAGGATATTAAATTTATAGAAGAAAAACTGACTAAAGTGTGTACACAAGTGTGTGTGTGTAAAGTGCGTTTATAATATAAGGCATGTACTATTGGTAATACTTTACTCGTATAATACTCGTATAAGTACATATATATTAAAAGTGACTTAAAAAATATTAATAGAATAAATAAATTCGTTTGAGTTATAATATTGTTTTATACTTTATCTAGTGTAATTAAATTGTAACGGATGTAAATAATAATTAAAAAAAAATGACACATGGAACGTATTTAAAGAAAAATCCAGAATTTTTCGACATTTACGATGTTAAGGATAATACGGTTTGGAGTATTAACAGTCACAGGCGTGAACAAAAGGTGTACACTTATGACGAGGCTATTAAGTTAGCAGGTAAGATGCTTATTTAAACCACAGTATATTTAATATTACCGTGTTTAAACGTTGCTTGTGTTGGTAAATTATATAATGAACCACGCGCGACAGCGTACTTGATAATATTTCACTTCATTTAGCGTAACATATTTATTTCGATAGGATATTGCTTTGTAGAAAATAAGATAGATAGATAGATAGATAAACACTTTATTGCACTCACATCAAAGTATACAGAAAATAATGTAATACACAGAAATAAACAAGAAAATGGTGCAAGGGCGGCCTTATCACTAAAAGTGATCTCTTACAGGCAACCTTATGAATGGATTAAAATGAAAATTGGAAAGGTGGAAACGGTGCATAAAGTCTATTTTTCGATTTGTGATTTATATAAATGCGCAAACATATACATACATACAAACATACATACATACATACATACATACATACACACATACATAAATACATACATACATACAAAAATATAAACATACATACATACATATACTAGTTAAATTTCATATAAAACATATGTAAGCTTTTCTTATTTGTTCAAATAGTAGTGCTTGACACGATTTTTAAAAATACCAACTGATTCAGATTGCCGTATGTACCTGGGTAAAGCGTTAAGTATAATAAGTTTATAATAAATATATAATAAGTTTATAAAACAATTAATTGCTTAAAAAATGTAGTCCCTTATTAGCTACTTCTATTACGTACTTTTGTAACCTGAGTATATTTGAAGGGATGGTGACAAATATTTAGAAAATAGCTCCCGTTTATAGAAGTAATGATCCTATAGACTCCAATAACTATCTTCCTATTTCTTTATGAAACTCAATCGCGAATATAATTTTAAAAAAATGTTAACAAAATATTAACTTTTTTTCTTGCGAAAGGATAGTAGAAAGAAGGAAGAAAAGATGGTAGATAGAAGAGGAGGAGAAATCCTTGCTTCCGTTAACTCTGAAATTCTAAACATGTCTTACATCAACAACTAACTGTAATTGTTCAGTCCCTCTGTAGGTCCCTCAAGTAGACGCTTTATGCACTTACCTTCATAAACTGCAGTATATTTTTAAGAGGATGAGTGCAATAGCAGACTCCAACATATGAAAACTTGTTGTATACAAGTTTAAATATGTTGGAGTGTTATGTAATGTACTATGTGAATAAATCATTCGCTACTGTATTATCATTTGGAGCAGCAAGCAAAACTCACCTCGAATTTGTCAACGAAGTACTGTAAATTGCTTAGAGGAAAGTAAGTACTGTAAATTGCTTATAGGAAACATTTTAGCTATTCAATTAACTTACTGTATCAAGAACGTGACGTTCTGAGAGTTTTTTTTTTTTTTTTTTTTAATAAATTTCAACCAACAATCACACCACGTTAACCTAGCCCCGTGGTAAGTTCGTAAGAACTTGTGTTACAGGTACTAGGAACGGAAATAAATTTAATAGATTTATATAAATACATATATCTATACATAAATATTATATAGTTAGACAGATTTTTATTTATTGTCTCCACTGCAGATATTCAGCACTAAAAAGGGATTAAGAAAAATAATCCCCGAGAAGGGTGTAATTAATTTTTTTCTATCATTTTTTTTATAAAATTTATATCATTTAGTCTCAAGTTTCAAAAATAATAAGTGGTATCAATTCTTTGTATTATTTTTAGGTAGTGGTTGGTACATAATTGGACTGTTGGCGGTCTTGTCATTGGCATTCCTGAGCATGTCTTTAGACATGTTTGGATTCTCTGTGGTGGTGAGCAGTGCGTGTGACTTGGAGCTCACACAGGTTCAGGAGAGCATCCTGCTTTCAGTGCCTTTTATAGGTAGAATTATAGTATGACATTAATATATTATAGTAAGTAGATGACTGAACTGAGCTGAACTGAACGGCCTGTAAATAGCCCACTGCTGGGCAAAGGCCTTTTTTTCGATATGCAAGAAGGGTTGCCAGACTTAACCAACCACGCTTCTCCACTACGAATTGGCAGATAATTTTCCTACCATGAGTAACGGTCGTTATTAGTTGTCTATGACAACAACCGGTACCGACGGCTTTACCGCTTTACCATAGCTAATAGCCACAAAGACATATGTCCAGACCAGAAACAAAGATTTGTACAAATACAAATATCTGCTCCGAGCGGGAATTGAACCCGCGATCGCTGGCGTTGATGCGACTACACGCACCACTACGCCAGAACGGTTGTCATAATGTCAGATAAGATAGGTCAAGTATTTGGCTCCTTGCTTAATAACAATAAAAATAATGTATTGAATTCTGTTCACCTGGCGCAAGCTTTTAAAAATAATTCAATGGAACTAGATGCAAATTCTGTCGTCATTTTACTGCACGGTGATAGTTTGGCAATAAAAATCTGATTTAATAAAAGAAATGGAAAATATAATACAGATAAAAACAAAACATAAACGTAAATTCATATTAAAAATTCATATTAAAGTACTTTACCTTATTCATATGCATTGACAGATGAAAAGAATAAGTACATATACACATTGAATTCACATTTGTATAACCTGACTCGTTGGCATAGTGACCTCACACTATTTGATATGAATAAATTCCACTGTAAATTTAAATTAACAAAAAATGCTATGTACTTGTTATTAAAATGTAAAAACCAAATAGCAGACTTATTAACATATTATAATATAAATAATTTATTTAATTATAATAATTTTAAAATAAATTCTAATTTAAATTATATCTCTGTTGATATAAAAAATGGTAATTTAAACTAACTAAACAGACAAAACCTAAGCCCTGTTACATAAATATAATTCATCAAAATATACAGGATATAGGTAGCAAAGAGCATGAACTGGAATTATTATTTGACATTTATAAAATTCTATATTTTGTATTTCTGAACATTGGCTGAAAATTTTGAGATATTTAAAATTCCAAGTTTTAGTTTGTCAAGTTCGTTAATAAGAGAGAATGCTATTCGCGGAGGCTCACTAATATTGGTGCGTAATTATATAGCTCATAAATCTAGTCAAGATATTGTAGCACTCTCTGTTGAGCGAACTGTAGAATTGTTTTGTGTAGAATTACAGCGTTACATTATTCTTGGCGTGTACCGGCCCCCTGTAGGTGATTTAACAGTATTTGAGACAGTTATGGAAGACACTCTTAAAAAGTTGTTTAATGGTTCTAAATATGTTTTAGTGTGTGGTGATTTTAATGTAGACATATTGTAAAGGACACAATGATTAGAAGTAGATTAATTAATTTGTTTAATTCATTTAATTTAACACACAGATATTGTGAACCAACTCGAGTCACTAAAACATCTTCTATTCGTTTTTTGATTGTCTCGACATAAATTTAAAATTTTTATAAAAAAACAATGAATAAATAAAGATGTGTGGACTTAGTGGCGCTATATTTCATGCAAGATATTACTAATTTTGTACTAAAACACAGTTTATATATTGTTTTCAAAAGAGTAACTGCCGAGTTTCTTGAGGATTCTTCTCTGCAGAATCTACATTTCGAATCGGTGGTAGCTTTACTTTAAAAATAATAATAATCACTTTAAAGTTTTAATTTGTAAAATGACGATTTGAAGGTCTTTGTGGGGCCTATTTGAATAATGTTGTTTTTGATTTTGATAATATATGTTAAAAATAAATTTAAGAAAAGGTAATTATAACATAAACTGTAATTACTATTGCTAGATGAAAACTTCAATCAGTTTCAAATCTTCATTGTTTGTTTTGTGATTTTAAGATATTCCGTCAATAATTTGAATTAATATTAAAAATGTTGTATTTTTTACATCTTTGTAAATTTTTTCAGGATCAGTAATTTTGGCATATCCATGGGGATACATTTCGGACACAAAAGGTCGACGTAAGGGGCTACTTATATCCTTATGGGGCAGCTTCTTTCTGGCCACTCTTAGTGTATTTTCTCCTCATTGGATTGTTCTTGCTGTATTAAAATTTGGGAGCTCGAGTTTGTAAGTAAAACATTTTTTTCCATCTTACCGAGATATTGTCATGCGTTAGGCCTTTTCGACCTTCAGAGCGACTGGTTCGAAGCAACTTCCATAGAGCGGCTTCCAGCAACTCTTTTCAAGTCCATCTCGTGGATGGCGGTGCCGTGCTGTGCTGTAGATGCGGAATGTGCCCTGTCCACTGTCATTTCTGCTCGCAAATCCGCTGGGCTATGTCGACAACCTCCGTTTGACTGCGGATCTCATTAATTCATTTTTTCTGAATCCATCTCGCAGATAAATACCCTCTCCATTGCTCGCTATGCGTCATTGGTTCTTGTTTAAAAGGCTCATAATTAGTGTCTCAGATGACAAGGCGGTTTTTAAATTCCGAACGCAATCCAATCCTAACTGGATTCGAGGAATGATCTCTCTCTTAAAGTTTGACCTACCAATACCATCTACTAGGTAGATGTGCTCTCGTGTGTCTCGTCAACAACTTCAAGATTGAAATTCTCTACTGATATCGGGGCGGGTACGACATGAATATTCGACATGATTTTCTTGTTATCCACACTGATAGAAAAAACGATTTGATTCAAGAAAACTTTTTTCTTCGAAACGTCAATCTTGTTTTAAGTTATTGAATTCTCTTACCTTAAGAAATTGACTCTCGAATCCTTGAAATTTGGTTGTTTCCAAATAAGATGTACACAACTTCGCCCAAGAATTTCTTTCTCCTGGATTAAGATAGACGGTAACATTGGTTCAAGAAATTATTACCGACTTGTTCCAAAAATAGCGCGTATTTTGAATTAAGATTATTGTTCAACAGGTCCAAAACTAGGTGAGTTTCTACGGGACTTACAAAATAAATACGCCTTTGCAATGTGAAACGACTTTGATTTAGTAAAAAAACCATGTTAATTAATTTTGTATGGAGACCTACTATCCGTGCGCAGAAACTTTGCCGATGGCCTTGTGACGTCACGCGTTGATAGCCTGTAGGGTTGAAAAAATAAAGTCACATAAACGTAGATTATTGTATATATTTTACATCAAACTAATAAAAAATAGTCTCGGTCGAATTATAAATTTAATATAAAGTGTAATTATAAATAGTAAATAAAAAACGCTGTCGTTATTACGTAGATTATATATTTTTATGTATTTATATTTAATGAATGGACGAAGCTGTAAAATAATAGTCTAATGGTTCCAAACAACGAAAACTAATAACTAACAAAAAAAAAAAACAAGTAAAACCTAACAAAACAACAATGAATTAATTCGGAGCGAAAGCAAAAAATTACACGTACATATCGGCTGCATTGCTAGCGGTACCTATCAGACGAGCGAGGGACGCGGTCATCTCCATTGGGGGGAGGGGGGTAGTCATCGGCAAACCTTTAAATGATTAATGCTATTGATTCTAGCGGCCTTTACAGCATCACATACAGAGACCCAGCCGAGAAAACAAATGGGAGCTCCCAGAGTGGGGCTCAGAGTAATCGTACATCCTAAGGCTGTCCCCTAATGAGATTCTCACACGCACCTCGGCTTAGGGCGACGTCGTACAAGGGGGAAAGGCGCTATCCGGAGCGCGGAATCGTTCGAGTGACGGCATCGGCGTGTGTGGGCCGTGGAAGCGCGGAATATCCACCTCCGAGACCGGCGGAGGCGGGCGGTGGCTAAGGAGGCGCTTTATGAGCGTACGTCCTAAAGGTGTCTCCTAGCAAGATCGATGTCGGCTTAGAATGCTGTCGAAACGGGGGGAAAGGCGCTCTTGACAGAGCGCGGAGTCGAACGAGTGACGGCCTCACACGCCTAAGAGCGCGGAGTCGAACGAGTGACGGCCTCACACAGTTAGGCGTGTGCGGGCTGTCGAAGTGCGGCGTCTTCACCACCGAGACCGGCGGAGGCGGTGTGTGTGTATAGGGGGCGTTGGCTAGTGTGATCCTATCGTCGGGGTCGGTCAAGACGTGCAAGGGACGTCTTTGTCTCGTCTGTAAGCTTCCTCTACCTACGTAGGAGCATGTCTGGGCTATGAGAGTGTTGGGATGTTGCTGCGCAATCTCAAAATACTTCGTAGAGAGTATTTTAAATAAAATAAATAAATAAATTTTAAGATGTTTCGAAATCGAATCGATCCTGAAGTGTCGATGTAAGTCGACGTTACGAACGAACCACGGAGAGGCCGTAGCCATGCGTAGAAATTTATTTTGGATCAATTGCAGCCTCTGGATGTAAGTGGGCTTGCAGTGCGCGAAGACGGACTCGCATAGGTCATGATGGGACGTATGCAGGTTTTGTACAATGTCGTCTTATTTCTAAGAGACATTTTACTCCTCCCGCATAACATCACATACAGTCTTCCCAGTACGAACGCTGCCCTGTTACGGACTCGGGTGATGTGAGATCTAAAAGATAACTTGCTATCGAGAATCACGCCTATATACTTGGCTTCCATTCGCCATGAGATTGGTGTCCCAAAGAGATTAATAGTCCCCGGTCGACCTTGTCGCTAGTAGATAAAGTCCGGATGCTTAGCGAAGTGCACTGCGGCACTCTTTTCGGGATTGACTTCTATTCTCCAATTCCTAAACCACTCGCCTAGGGCGGTGACTGCAGATTAGAGTCGAAGGGTTATGGCTTTCAGGAAGGTGCCTGATGAGTAAATAGCCGTGTCATTGGCGAAAAGGGTTAACTTTGTTGGTCCGTCTGTCGTTATCGGGATATCGTTCGTGTATAACGAAAACAGGAGCTGTGAGAGCACAGAGCCCTGAGGTACTCCGCCTAGGATTTTGATAGGTGAAGACAGTGTGCCTTCGACTCGATATCGAAAAGTGCGGTTCGACAAAATGTCTGGTATTATGAGCACGAGTCTGGCTGGCAGTCCTAGTTGATACAGTTTGTAGATTAAGCCGTTGTGCCAGACCTTGTCGAAGGCCTTTGCGACGTCGAAGAATAATGCCACAGTGGAGTGGGCTCGGGACTTGGCGAATCCTTCTAGTATGTTCTCCGTTAACCCTTTGACCGCCATAGTCACCTTTGCATGACAAGTGTTGCGGGCTCTGTACGCCACGTCGTCTATAGGTGACAAAAAACCCGGCCCACAAAAATATTAAATAAAATTATTAAAAAAATATTTCTAGTATTTTTATTCAACGTTTCTCCATATAGAATATCCCAGCAACATTTGAGTTTAAAAAACAATTCTTTTAGAGCTACACGTACTGAGGAACAATGATATATTTAAAAAAAAACGGATTCTTATTCTACGTAAATGCTATGTCCAGAACGCCAAAGTCGTCTATAGTTGATCATGTCAATGAACATACGTCTATCTGATAATGTATTAAGATTGAACAGCGTTATAGAGCAGTTTTTTATTAGACCCTACCGAGTAGAATTTAGTAAATCTTCTCTGTATACTTTCCAGGCTATCTTTATGTATTTGGTATTTATGAATTCCTATTACATTTGCTTCCTTCGACTGATCGGTGAAGGACCAACCGGCTAGAAGGGAGTTAAAAATCGCAACAAGCAGCATGATAAGCTGATGAGGTAGTCGTTTTAGTATCGTATTGGTGATTCGGTCGTGTCCTGGGGTCTTTTTGCGTGTAAATCCTTCAGTATTGATTCGACCTCGTCTGCGGTCGTCGGGGAAAGCGGCTCGCCTGATGGCGATGGTGGTGCGGCCGCTCTGCGTTCGCTCACTCAGGCGAACTTCGGGACCTCCTTAGAGCAGCTGTCGATCTTTGCTGGCAAACCTATATAGATTCCTCAGAACGAAACATTAGCGCGATACAGCAGTGACTTGCGTGAATTTTTAATACGAATTACTATAATATGAATTACTTTTACTATATTAAATATATATAATATCAAAATATTTATATTTTTATACAGTATTGAACACTCATTTTATATAATTTTATGTATTATTTTTTATTGTAGATTATTTTATAAAAAACGATACAAAAATGTTGAATTTGTTATTCTCTGTATCACAGAAAAGTAAAGCATAAATATTTTTCGGAATATAGTGAAACAAAAATTTCAGTTCTAGAAAGTTTTTTTTTTTTTTTTTTTTTTTTACTTCAGTATATAATATTCAAAGTAAATAAATTTGTTCTTGGATCAACAATAAGTAATTCTTAAAATGAAATAAAATTATTCTTGATTGGAGAATTCACTTGTATCGATCGAAGGTAATATAGTCTTAAACCAAGTAAAAATGTTATCGATCGAAGTAATTAGGTCTCTCAATCCAAGAAACAACAATTCAAGACAATAATTTCTTAAAGTAAGAAAACTACTTTTCTTCAAAATAATTTTCTTGGATCAATAAATTTTTTCTTGAATGAAGTTATTTTTTTCATCAGTGCATGTTTATTTTAAGACCTACCTGTTGAGAAACTCCATCGAGAGTATTACTAACCAATTTTATTATATTTATTTTTATCTTAGTATATTCCAAATCACAGTTCAAAGTCTCTAGACACATTTAACAGCACAACTCTTAATAAAAGCAATAAAAAGGCAAAGTGTTGATAGACTTTGAAATTTAAAGATGGTATACTTATTTTTGTATTTCTGATTATAGATAATATTACATTAAAAGTAGATATTTATTAGAAAGTTTGTTGTCAGATTATGGTGTTTCATTCTTCATTACAATGTTGTGCAAATCTTTGCATAAAAGTGTAACGCTACAGTATTTTTAAAGTGTTTAAATTTGTTTTATGTACTTAGTTTTTATGCTTGTAATAAGTTACATATAAATTATTCCAAAAAATTTAAATATAAGTGTTTTATGCCTACTAATATTAGTGTCTTATGCCTACAGACGTGACAATAACATTTTTTAATTGTAATGTTTGAGAAATATATATGTTTATTCATCGATTTTTCCTCTAGATCGAGTGGAACTCAATCTTTAAGTATAACATTGCTTGGAGAATCGTGTTCTCCGAAAATAAAAAGTTTGCTTTTAATAGGAGTTCCTACTTCACTATTTTTAACATTTGGAGTTTACAATAGTAAGTATTTGTGTATTTTTTGTGTAACAGTTATCTGTTTAGAAATAGTGTTTTATATTTAAATGTGTCCATATCTTTTTAGCTTTTGCTTATTACATTTTAAGCCTTGATTTTGCGTACGATCTTGGATTTATAATATTCAAACCATGGAGACTCTTAGCTTTAGTATTAGCCTTGCCCCTCGGCGTATCAGCCATACTATCGAGCTACTTTTATGAAAGTCCGAAATTTGTACTAAATGACGGATGTGAACAAAAGGCTCTAAAAATTCTCAAGAAAATCAGCAAAAAGAATGGCGTAAAACAATATACAGTGAGTATGATTAAGAGTTTTTCATTTTATTTTATAAACAGTAACTAATGGCTTATGTATTAATTAAAGTCGAAATTTAAAATGAAGACTTGTGTATCATAGGCGTATCAAAAGTTTTATAGCCCGTGTATGTAATATCTTCCTCCACAAACAGTATTTAACGTAAAAATAATTTATAAGATTGAAGCAACAAATACACAAACTCTTCCAATTAATAATTTCAGTATGGGTTAATGTATTTATAACAATATTGTAAGTTTATACCGTAAAAATAATGTTATCTGGCGTTTGATTACGACAAACAAAGTTAATCAGTCATATTGGTAAGTCATTGGTAATTTATAATTGAAAATATTAACTGAAAAAGAAGATATTTTAAGCAACTTTTATAAACATAACAATTTTCATTTTTTTAGAAAGATTTTAAATTATTTATTGTAGTACTTATGCATCTTGTTACAATGTTGTTGTGAATTTATAACATAAGTCGCACACAATTTTCATATAGCCTATATTATTTTCCAAGCTTCAAATTATCTCCATATTCATCATCATTATCATCACATCACTCGTTGAATGTCACATGCCACTGCTCAAAGTAGGCCTCCCCCATGATGTCTAGGGGGTTTTGCCAATATTCGCCGACGCTGCTGTCCATCACCATCCTAGTTGGTGTGTTCGCACCACTAAGCCTAAGTCGCCATTACGACACCTCAAGGAGAAAGAGGCTTAATATTAAACCATCGCAGTAAGACCAGCGATTTGATTGAGCAAAGAAACAGATAAACAGACAAAGTTCTTGTCGCATTTGTAAAGTGTCTATAAATCTTCTTTTTTTAGTCTAGGTTATATTCTAGTTTTAGGCATTATATATTCATTTCTTTCTATTATTTGTATTTTCTAGGTAAAAAGAGTGATTCTTCAGGAGACAATTACACGGAGACGTAAAGATTTATCATTTTTGCAATCTTTGATGGAACAAACATATCCACTGTTCAAACCGCCTCTACTCTACCGAATTCTACATTTATTTTACATCACCGCTGTCATATATTCAATGTTAGTCATATAAGTATAATGTTTCTATTAGTTATTTAAAAAAGTTTCACATCTCATTGCGAAACTAGAACTTCAAAGCTGCTTATATTAATTTAAGTATTTTTTTCTGAAAACCGTTATGAGATAAATTACTTTATACCTAAGTTTGTGTATATATGTGCAAATTATGAACATTCTCATAAAAATATGCACGCGCAATGACAATTTAGGTGAACTTAGGTGTTCCTTTAATATTTTGCTGGGTCAATTAATTATTGCCTCAGAATATCTCTTAAAAATTTAAAAATAGATTTAAATTAAAATGTTCTCTATCCCACGAGTATGTTTCTCGTATTGTAAATCATTCCCAATAAATACTTTATAATCTTTTAATAATGATGAAAATACACAATAATTAAATAGTTTTTAATTAAGGTTTATTATTTTTTAGCAATAATGGCTTCAATTCACGTTTACCCTTGGTATTGGACACGTTCGATTCAGGTTACATCGACAACAGTACGACCATTAACATGTGTGACATGATAAGCAATTATAATGAGTTAAATAAAAATGGCGTAAGTTTTCATAAATGTTCATTATACTTAGAAATAACCTACATAGTTACATTATAATTATTCAGAATTAACGATTAAGAATTTATTATTATATTATTTATTTTATTCGTGGAGAGGTCCTCACGGTAGTGATAATACAAAAAATTGTGTGTGTCAGCTCCGACGCACGACTGGAGTTTACTCCTTAAGTACGATTGTCTAAACATACGCAAAAAGAGTTTATCCAACTGAAAATAAGATTAATACCATATGAAAGGATAAATTAACAAATTAATGAAAATAATATACATATATAAATATATATTTATTCATTTTATATACATTTATTATAACTAATCGGCGAAATATTTTACATTAAACTTTTCACAATAGTCAATTTCAGATGTGCACAAATATTTCATTAGGAATGTTGATAAATTATGTAATTATTATTATCTGACAATTATCATTTATTTTTTAAATATTATTTTTCAATATTAATTAGAGCAACATTACTTTCGCACCGCACCATAGGTGCGCGTGCACCGAAAAAGTAACGAGGTCATTCATCAGTACATTTTACCTCTCATATTTTTCTCATACCGGGCGCCTTATATATGAAAATCGATTCTTAAGGAGTAAACTCCAAAAAAAAATGTTAATATTGAGGGTTAAAACTGATTTTAGACCAAATTAGTTTTTCTTGGTTAAATGAGTTATACTGTGTTTAATATTTTTATGTAGAACAAAAGATCTTAGACTAAAATAGGACGATAGACGTAGGTGGCCGGTGATATAAAATTTTCGTTTTATTTAAAAAAAAAAAACAAATAATAGAAATGTTAAAATACTTAAAAGAGTATTTTAACTTTTTTATTACATCACTATGACTATATAGCACTCATATTTTTGTAATCTCAGGAACACCGGCCGACATAAATATGGGATAGTGACAATGTTAATACATACATATCTTAATAGATAATATACCTAGTTAGTCTAGTTGTGATAATGACTTTTAGCTAGTCCACCTATCCTGCGAATTGGATCTATATAGTGCCTTTTTGTATTAGCGTGTTTTGTAATTTTAAACTTGTGTAAACGTGATCTATTCAGAGCCCTCTTGATCTATTCTTAGCGCTAGGCACTATAAGATTGGTTATTATGATTGTAATACTGTTTATTGTGCACCACAAATAAACAAAAACAAAAAATTAACATGACAAAGAACGATCTACAATGGCGGTCTTATCGCAAAAAGAGTGTCTCCTCCAGAAATTTAAACCTTTCAATATATACACGATAGTAAAAGTGGTAGGAAAGTGTGCAAAGAGAGTGATAAAGTTTGTTACCTGCGTAAATAAGAATTCACAGCAGTAAACATAATATAAATATTATAAAAAACACTACAATATGCATACACATACAAAAGATAATGGAATAACTTCGTTTTGTGATCTGAAAACTATTTATTTATATTAAATCTATCATAATTTTAGATTTATTTCTAATGAAAATAAAATTATTTGTTACGATATTTTACAGCGAAAATCTTAAAAATTATTTAGAAGAATCATCGTTTAGGTAGGAACTTAGACAAAGTCGTTAGTGTATTGGTTGCAGTATATCTTAGACTCCTTAGAGGATGTTGAATTGATCTGGCAATATTATAGTCCCAATGTTCGCGGGGACTTAGGTACTTAGAGCATCTAAATTTTATTACTTTTCTTTTCTTTCAGACGTGCATAACGACAATTAGCGAGTTTACATTATGGACAAGTCTGATACAAGGTGTTTTATACTGCTGTATAAATGTTATCGTTGCAATGTTTTTTCGGAAGAGAAAACTAATTCTAATCATAATGCTCGTCATCTCCTCTATTTCTGGACTCTTGATCCCACTTCTACCTGGAAGAATATTAAGCATTTCTCTTTTTTACGGGTTACTGATGAATTCTTTAAGCATATCAATTATTTTCTCTTACTACGTCGATATGTTTCCAACTTCGTATCGGTGAGTTTATTTTGATAGCATTTGACTTGCCCGTTGGCACAGTTGGTATTGACCCTGTTTTCTGCTTCAGGGTTGTAGTGTCGATTCCTGCCCCGAGTCTGGACGTATTATATATTTATTTATATTTGGTGACTGGTGAATAACTATCAATATTTAGGGAGAATACTCGGTACATGATCCTCATTCGAATTATGCAAAAAAATAGGTAATTTATTTTTGACCTAATTTCCATAAATTTCAATTTAAATAAATGAAGTGTGGACAGATTTCCAGTCATGCCGGCGGCGTTTGCGACGTGGTGTTGTACTGTGCCACTTGCCAACCGCATCCTCCGCCCCATGGATAAATCTAATTCCCTCTAATTAGATCGATTATTCGGGCGAGCGCCGCCGCCGTAAGGTTCATTACGAACTACGTCCGTCTTCCCGCGCGCGCGACTAGCGATCGATCTTACGCGTATATTAATCTGTCGTGTGGGAGTGTGACCCGTCATTAGTAATTAGGTATGCGTATGGCTTATCTATACACAAATGTAGATTCACCAGTGCTTTCAAAACTGTTAAAAGTGTCTCTTTCGTGTTAAATCATGTGAAAGACAATATGCGTAAACGCTCCGAACTGTGTATCACACGAGAAGGAGATCACTTTGAACAATTGTTAAGGTTAGTGTAGTTTTGTAGGTAAATATCAATCAACAATATATCAATCGACAATCTTTGTAAATAAGTATGATTCCATTTTTAAATACGCAGGAAATACCAAGATGGGTAAACAGATCATATTAATTTTGGTCCAAAGTTCAAATCATTTACCTAGTCAACAAATTTGTGGCTTCAACAAGTGAGATATCTTGGTATTTTTGCCTGTCCTACAACAGGATTAAAGTATAAAGGGGGATTCAATCATGCTTATTTATTAAAGGTAGCCTGCTACCCTGTTAACATGTGGCGGCGTTTGGACGTAGGTAAACTACCACGCGATAACAAAATGTACCTACCTACATATCTGTTGTGTCGACAGCACAGCTAGGGTGTCCAGACGACGCGGAATTAATTAGATGACTGTTGGTCAACTTTACTTAGAAGTTCATTAATATTTACCTTTTTTTACATCATTCGAATGAGAACCGTGTACTGAGCATTCTTCTTAAATATTGATAGCAATTCACCAGTAATCCTGTATGTGTATCATAATATGTACATTTATTGCAATAAAAATATATATTAGTCGGCTGTTACCTAAAACACAGGCATTAAACTACCTAGACTTGCCCGTTGGCGTAGTTGGCAGTGACCCTGTTTTCTGCTCCAGGGTTGTGGATTCTATTCCCGGTCCGAGTCTAGGTGTAATATATATTTATTTATATCATGTATAGCAGTCGACTGTTACCTGAAACACCGGCATTAAGTTGCATGCCTTAGCAACAGAAGTAAACATGTTTATTTATTTATTTACTTAACTTAGGGGCAGACGATCGTGTGTGTGTGTGTATGTCTGTATGTGTATGTGCGTGTAAAAAAAATCTTAATGTATAATAAATAATATGTAATAATATTATGTAAATATAATACGATAGTAATTGTCAAATTAGTTTTATAATTTTTTAATAAACAGACAGAAAGCTATATCAACTAATTAGGTTTTTTAAGTATAGTTTGCAGTTAATATTTATTTATTTAAAATGAACATTTTTATTTCATTATTACTTTTAACAGTGGAATGGCGGCATGTCTAGGAGTCATGGTGGCCCGGATAAGCGCGCTAGCTGGCACAAATCTTATTGGCACTTTCATTGTAACACAATGTGAATATTCAATGTATGCGTGGAGTGCCTTTAATTTTAGTAAGTGATCAATAGTAAAAATTACTTTAAGCAAAACTTTGTTTTATAGGTTCCCACAAAAGTTTAGTACCATAAAATAAGATTTGACATAAAGACACTTTTATTTTTTTAATTATCCTATCTGATTGTATATTTTATTTATTAACACCTAAAATTATATTTTAGGATCGTTTTCATATTAAGTATTGGTTATATCGTAATATTTATTTATATGTAAAGCAAAGTTTATATTATACAAAATTGCTATTTGTTTTTTGCAGGCGGCGTCATCGTGTCTTATTTCTTGCCATCGGACAAACCATTAATAATATTATTATAATAGTTATAAAATAAGCAATATAAGCTATAAATGACCTTTTACATAAAATAGAATTGCATGGATAATTTTATACCATACAATAGATACGAAAATTTTGAAATTGTATAAACCATTTAAAAAGAGATAATCAACTCAAATAGAAATAAATTAATAGAGTAAATAAAGAAGTGTAAATTTTTCTGTACCACATTGTTTAAAAACTGTTATAAATTATCAACAAATTATTTAATAATTATAAATTTAATTGTAATATGTCCTGTGGTTTTTGTTTTTCGGTACGGGAGCTCATTGCACTCAAAAGAAGTCAATTTTATTCATTAGTTTAGTTATTGATGAAATAATCTTTTTTTTTTACATTTTGTACGGTTGTCATTATAATCTCAAACTCTTTGTACACTTCATAATCCGCTTTGATGTGTCCTATACCCAAAGGTTGTCTGGAAGAGATCGGTTTGCTAGCGATAAGACCAATGTACATCTTTCTTTATTTTTTATGACGATTGTTTTCTTAATGGTGTGCAATAAAGTGTACCTATTATTTATTATTAGCCAGCCAACGTTACTTAACTCAAAGAAGTTTGTAATACCGAATAATATGCTCCGGCTATTAAAATCTTTATGAAAAGTATTTAAAGCTTATTGGAAATCGTTTGTACGTAATTTATTTATTTATATATACTTAATTGTACACCACTTTATACACATTTGACTTAAATATACGGATTATTTAAATATGTACAAAGGCGGTAATTTAATTACACACAAAAATACCTTGCCAAAAAAAAAAACAAAACTCTGTGATGTCAGAAAATTGTGGTTACAGTTGTATAACTCCTTTTTGTGTTAATACAACCTTATGAAATCCTTTTAGCCCCTTTAGATCCTTTTAGCCCATCATTTCATTTCATTTCATTTCATTTCATTTCATTTCATTTCATTTCATTTCATTTCATTTCATTTCATTTCATTTCATTTCATTTCATTTCATTTCATTTCATTTCATTTCATTTCATTTCATTTCATTTCATTTCATTTCATTTCATTTCATTTCATTTCATTTCATTTCATTTCATTTCATTTCATTTCATTTCATTTCATTTCATTTCATTTCATTTCATTTCATTTCATTTCATTTCATTTCATTTCATTTCATTTCATTTCATTTCATTTCATTTCATTTCATTTCATTTCATTTCATTTCATTTCATTTCATTTCATTTCATTTCATTTCATTTCATTTCATTTCATTTCATTTAATTTCATTTCATTTAATTTCATTTAATTTCATTTCATTTCATTTCATTTCATTTCATTTCATTTCATTTCGTTTCATTTCATTTCATTTCATTTCATTTCATTTCATTTCATTTCATTTCATTTCATTTCATTTCATTTCATTTCATTTCATTTCATTTCATTTCATTTCATTTCATTTCATTTCATTTCATTTCATTTCATTTCATTTCATTTCATTTCATTTCATTTCATTTCATTTCATTTCATTTCATTTCATTTCATTTCATTTCATTTCATTTCATTTCATTTCATTTCATTTCATTTCATTTCATTTCATTTCATTTCATTTCATTTCATTTCATTTCATTTCATTTCATTTCATTTCATTTCATTTCATTTCATTTCATTTCATTTCATTTCATTTCATTTCATTTCATTTCATTTCATTTCATTTCATTTCATTTCATTTCATTGCATTTTATTCACATTCCTTCTTATAATTTAGTCTTAGGAATTAAATCCTTGATGAGGTTGAAAGTCAAATTGTTCATTCTATAAATTGTAAAAATATATTTTTAAGGTTGATATTGTCTTCTTTTACTCTTGGTTATTGATTTTAATTCACTACCATCTCCACCACTTCAGCCAATACTCGCCACGCTTGGCAGGCGGGTTGGCGAGCGCAGTTCGTTGTGCCAGAATATGGTGACGCTGCTGCCCATCGCAGTCCTAGTTAGTATACTGTTATTCCCACCATTATGGCCTTAATCACCTTTTACTACACCTTGGCAAGAAAGAGGTCGGGGCTATTCTTCTCAAATTGCTATTAATGGTGAAAATTAATTTTCTACTTAAACATTGTAATAATTATGATATTTTTTATAAAACATCGTAAGTACAATTATTAAAATAATGATAACATCTCTAAAAACATTTTTTTAATGTTTTGAGACTCAAACAAAAATTTTACAGAGTACAAAAGTTATTTTCACAACATAATTTACGAGTATATACGAGTGATGCGTATCATGTTCGTTTTTAGGGTTCCGTAGCCAAATGGCTAAAACGGAACCCTTATGGATTCGTCAAGTCTGTCTGTCTGTCTGACTGTCCGTCCGTATGTCACAGCCACTTTTTTCCGAAAGTAAACTATACTGTTGAAACTTAGTAAGTAGATGTATTCTGTGAACCGCATTAAAATTTTCACACAAAGGTAGAAAAAAAAACAATAAACTTTGGGGTTCCCCATACTTAGAACTGAAACTCTTTTTTTTCATCAAACCCATACGTGTGAGGTATCTATGGATAGGTCTTCAAAAATGATATTGAGGTTTTTTAATATCATTTTTTTTCTAAACTGAATAGTTTGCGCGAGAGACACTTCCAAAGTGGTAAAATGTGTGTACCCCCACCCCTTGTAACTTCTAAAATAAGAGAATGATAAAACTAAAAAAATATATATGATGTACATTACCATGCAAACTTCCACCGAAAATTGGTTTGAACGAGATCTAGTAAGTAGTTTATTTTTTATTAAAAAAAATACACTATTATTAAAAAATCGATTAAAGTTACCACGAACTACAAGAACTTTTATATGATGTTACTTGCTGCTACGGAATCCTTCATGTGCGAGTCCGACTCGCACTTGTTTTATTATTATTTTAATTCGACAATTAAAGCAGACTTGCGAAAAAGTTGTGCAATAACATGAAGTTACGTTATACGATATGACGTCATTAGATCTCTTCGTCATTAAAATACCTTATCTATCTTTGTATTTCAATATTTATTTATCTGATATACAAAAAGATGCTTTATCATTACGATATACCTATGGGAAAATCATGTTTCTTCTTGTTTTAAAATAACTAACTTTAAACTTGTTTTAAAATGGAATTAGCTATAATTTTGCATAATATATAAGGTTCTATAGTAATCACATAATATATATATATATATATATATATATAAATTTAAACTTGATTTATCTCCAATAGGCTAAATTATGATTGATTTAATAAAAAAATGCATGCATTTCATGTGAAAATATTATTATACAAATACTTACATAAAGTATAAAATTTACATACAATTATGTTATTTCAAATACAAATTATGAATTAATTCATCGTTAGTTTTAACTAAAAAATTATAACAAACCCTTCCTAACCAATCTAACTTAGACGACCTAAATAAATATATAAAAAAATTTGCAAAATCCTACAGCATTTCGTGCATTGCAAGAAGGGTTTGGGCTTCATCGAACACATCCTTTGATATCGTTTACGAAGTTCTCAATATATAGATTATAATCGAGATTTGAACTTGAGACTGCAAGGCCAATAGGGTACCACGGTCTTCTCTCTCTTTCTAACCGTTAGACGTTTCCGCTAACAGGCAGCCGTATGTCTTCCTTACTCTATCTATAATATCTCTGTGGTCCTACCTGTGTTGACATATGGCGTTGATACGCGGACAGTGACGATGTGATTAGTCAACAAAGGGCATAGCCGGATAAATATGGGAATTCTGCCCCCATGGCTTTTTTGGCTTAAACTTAGGGGGTTTATTTGGTGTCGAATGAAAATAATTCACCTCAATTTTTAGCTCTTTAACTCAAACGGTTTTCGAGAATTTGAAAAAAACGTGTTTTTTTCGAAATTATTTTTATCTTTATAGTAAAATTCGGAATTGATAAACGATGATTTTTTCCCTAATTATTACGAGTTCAAAGCATGAAAAAATCATATGATCATTATTCTCAAATAGAAGGCCGATTTTTAACGGAGAAAAGAAAATTATAATCTTTTTTATTTAGCCTTTTTGAAATATGTCACTCACCAAAATTCATCAAAGAACGTCTTTTATACTCCTCTATACTCAAGATTTTTTTTGAATTTTTTGATGTGGTGCAACAATATGAAAAAAATTAAAAACTCATTTTTTCTTAAAATCCGTTTTACACATTTATATTTTTTTAGTACAAATAAATACGTAGAACTTTTTTGACCATAAATATAAAGAATCAGTAGCCTAAAGTAATTAGATTTACAGATTCGAAAAAAGATGAACAAAAAAACCTTTTATAGAAACTTTAACTAAAAAGTAAAAAAATAAATAATAGTTTAAAAAAACTAAAAAACATGCTTTTATAATTAAACCAAACTAAATTTTTTTAATTTTAAACTATTATGTTTTTGTTTTCAAGGTCATAACTTATCCGCGAAACAGCGTCCGAAGTCGGTAATTTATGCGAGAAATAGCCAAATAGGTGATCGGGTAATGAAAAACAAACCGCAAATCCTCCAGGATTTGCGGTTTGTGTTATATCATCAGGCCCAGGTTATCATTAAAAAACAAACTACTCGTTTCATTGCAAAGTTCCTATTGTCACCTTAGCTTCGAACGAGTAATGAAAAACAAATCGCTAATCCTGAAGATCCTGGTAAGGATAACAGGACTTACTGTTTAAATTGTTGCATTGTCATCGGTCCTCGATAAGGCTACTAAGTTTCAATGAAATCTGAAAATAGGAAGTGGGTCAAAATGAAGTCCAAAGGAGTCGTTTACAAACATACAAACATACAGGTGAAGCTAATAAAAAGCGTGTAAAAATAGGAGAATATTTAATTTCATTTTTATTTATAACATTCTTAATACAAATATTGTCTTAAATTCTTTTATACAACATATTTACCGAGCTAATGTTTTATTCAAATAAAGATTTGTGATAAGACTGAATGAAAATATATTTATTTTACATTTTGTACAGTCGAGACATTATTCAAAGCGAACACGTTAATTTTCACTCGTGTAATTTAAAATATTTAGTAAAATATTTCATAAAATACTTGGAAACTCAACTCAATTTAAATTTTATTCATATGCTAACAATTTAATAAAATTATTTGTAAATGAAACACAACTCTATTTTAAGTTTTCTTTAAATGTTTATGGTAACGAATAGTACTTCTAACTTGTGACGGTAGCTTAATAAAAGAGCGAAATGAAACCTGAGCGATGTGAAATGAATATGAATCAAAAGATTCCGGAAATTAAAAACGATAAAGATATGAAGTCATTGACCATTTCGAATCAAGTCAGCAACGAAAAATTTTATACTTGTGAAGAAGCTATTGATTTAACAGGTGAGATCATTAAATGATTTATTGTAAAAACTTCATAAACAAGAATCAGGAATTAGTCTGTTTAACAAAGCTATATTTTACGAATTTGATTATTATCTGTGAAAACTTGTAATTGGCCTTATTTTATCTATATTTTTAGATATAAAACTATCTAGCTGTAAGTTTTCTGTGGAAAGAAAAATAAATTTGTAAAATATTTTGAAATAATTGTCGAATACAGATTAAATAAGCGCGGTGCCCGTAGCAAATTCCGGATGACAATACCGATAATTTTTAAAGATCAGAAGCTGTTAATATTAACAAAACTAAAGACTAATCAACCTGGGAAGTGTTATTCCTTACAAATGATTTTACTTAATTAGAATTACAAAAATAGAAATGCACATTAAAAATTATGAAATTACTTAGAACTATTAAGACGTCCGTCACGACCGAGATTCAAGCACCCTTCCCAAGTTCCCTTCGCCTACATCCCTTCTGTTCTTTGTAGTAAGTGCACAAGAAAAAAAAAAGTAGTCGCCCCACACTGATATTAACCCCTGCCGGCTATATGTATTCCTAACAAAAAAAAGGTCCGTCTCCGGCTATGTATAATCCTAAAAAAAATGGGCCCAGTATATATATGAACCTAACCTCACCTTATCTATTGGTGAAAACCGAATGAAAATCCGTGCAGTAGTTTTTGAGTTTATCGCGAACAGACAGACAGACAGACACGGCGGAGGGAAATATAGCTTTCTAATGGTGAAAGAATTTTTAAAATCGGTTGAGTAGTTTTTGAGTTAAATCATAAAAACAAAAAATTCTAATCTTTACTAGTATATCTTATATATTTTAAACATAAATCCTATTTATATATTTTAATTATAAAACAATTTAAAATAATTCTTTATATACGTATACGACCATAATAACTTCTGCCTGATCACGTGTAAAAACGAACAAACTTTGTTTCGAAGTTACACGTGATAGGACCACATACAATTGCCCGTGCGAAAAGCATTGTGTGCTTAAGTCTACTTCCGCAACTTTTGTTTGACTCTGCACTTTATTGTCATTCCAAACACTACTTTTACGGGAAATTGTAGCCGTTTGAATGGGAAAGGCAATTCTAAGGGTATCATGGCAATTCTTGGTATAAAAACAGTTTACCAGTTTCGTTGCCAGTTAATATGATACATTCGATCAAAACAATTTTTAAATTGACTACTTTGAGTCTTGTACCGTTGCATAGTTTTGGTGGACTCAGATTTCTTATTAATATAATAGGGGCACCTACTTTTAATATTAATTTGTGCGGCGGAATTCAGGAGGCGTCAAAGAATTTAAAAATTGTGTTGGATAATGTAGGTACTGCTTCCTTTCTATTCACAATTGTGTCAACTGAGTAGTAGGTTTGTGCTGATGCTTTGAATTTGGGAAGAATAATTAATAATTAAGAATAATTTTATCAACTTGTTCATTAGTGGACAGTATAACCCTTTCTTGAAACCATGAAATCATATTCGCCGAGCCATGGCTGACTATATTATCAAGTGAAGGTACACTAAAAAAAAAAGACATAAAATATCAGTTTTATGGATTAACAACCTCCGACAAATTTTCCTGAAATACTTACTTACTTAAATTTATTTTAAAATGATTCACGATGTGGATAGAAGCTGAAACAAATGACCAAAATTTAATAAAATAAAAGTACTTCTAATGATTTAAGACTTATTTTGTGGTTTGAAGACATATTATTATGTTTAAAACGGGTACATACCACGATATAACACAGTAATCTTGTGTCAATATTTCGACCCAGTTGCATGGATCGTGGTCACGACGGGACTACGGTGTTACGAGGTGTGTAGCTGGAACTGTCATGGGTAATAGCGAACTACCCTCTTTCTCGTTCTCTTCACAGGAACTTCGCGAAAATTTCGGCAAAATACACTCACAACGTCACTTTTCTCTTTTGATTTCATGCGGCGCTGTTCTGGTTTGCATAAATCTACCACTGGATTCCACATACTGGCTAGCTTAAAGCCATCCTCACGATTGAAATTCCGGTGTTTGCGAATTTCAATCGCTTCGCGCACTAAGCTAGGTATGTAGTGGCGGTCTGTGGAAAGAACTCGGGGGTTGTGGAGTTCAATCCAGTGAATTGTTCCCGGCTGTATAATATGCTTCGCGATCGCAGACTTCTGTGGGTCGTTGTTTCTTACCGCTTTTATGTGTTCAGACACACGGGTAGATATGGGTCTCTTGGTTTGACCTATATATGAGCTGCTACAGCTGCAGTCAATTTTATACACTCCTGGACACTGGAATGGCAGGCGATCCTTCGGAGAACGCATCATCTGGGCAATCTTTTTTAAAAGAGTGAAAACGGTCTTGATATTGTATTGTTTCTTCAACAATGTGCCTATTCTATCAGTCACCCCTTTAACAAAAGGTAGGTAGGCCATCTGTCTTTGTGCTTCCGAAGGATGCTTCCTCTGCTTACAAGTTCTGTTCTTAACAGGCATGTAGATTTCAACCACAATGGGGGATACTGGAGAGCCCATAGCCACGCCATCCACCTGTATGTAGTATTTGTGGTTCCACAACAGGTAGCCAGTTGTAAGGCAGTGCTGTAATAATGCTCAATTATTGCATATTCCTCTGGCATGTCGCTCGCCACTAGTCTCCTCCGTACAGTTTCAATGCAGTCTTGTACCGGTAAGCATGCGAATAAAGACTGTGCATCGAAAGTCACCATTGTTTCATTCTGAGTGAGTTGTAGGTCTTTAATCTCACTCACAAATTGGTAAGAATCCTTCACATACGCTGTTGTGTTGTCTCTGAGTGGTAACAGTAGCTTCGCTACGTGCTGAGCCAGTTTGTAAGTTGGACTGTCGATCTTGCTTACAATTGGACGTAGAGGTACATTTATTTTCTGTATTTTTGGTAGGCCATATAAGCGCGGTAATTTTGCACATGTGGGTAGTTTGACATCAATTTTTAATTTGTCGGAGTATTTCTTAATTAAATCATTTGTTTCTTTTAATATTTTATTCGTTGGATCTTTATTAACGATTTTATACCGTTGTACCGTACGCCTTGTACTTGTTCTTGTAGTGTAGATATACTTAAAAATATTCAACAAATGACGCTCGTATCGCTATAATATTATTATTTTTAATTATTTTTTATAGCGGCCCGCACCGGCTGCGCCCAGGGTATCTATATGTACCTAAACCTTCCTCATGAATCCCTCTATCTATTGGTGAAAACCGCCTGAAAATCAGTGCAGTAGTTTTTCAATTTATCGCAAACAGACAGACAAACAGACGCGGTGGAGGACTTTGTTTTATAATATGTTGTAGTGATAGTGATAGTGATGATCATAGTTACGAGTATATCTCAGGTACTAAGCTGTGTATCTATTAATATAAAATTAGTAGATGATAATTTTAGTAGTAATCAATTTTTTTTTTATTACAGGTACTGGTTGGTACATCTATAGTCTTGTGGCAGTTCTTGCATTTGCTTTCGAGGGCATGGCTTTGGACATGTTCGGCCTTTCTGTGGTTGTCACCAGCGCATGTGACTTGGAGCTCACACGATCTCAACAGTCAATATTACTGTCTATGCCTCTTCTAGGTAATTATTATCAGTCAAACCGATTTACTCCCGCCTAGCATCACAGGAAGGAGGGAGTGGCTGAAAAAAAGCGCTGCATGGGACCTTAGTCCTGTGTCAGCAGAAACTGATTGTGAGCCACTTCCTATTGCCTATTCATATTTTATATTCTGTTAAAGGATGATGGGCACTTTTTTATGGACAATGTGGCCGGTATGTCCAATAGAGTTTTAATTTCTGTTGGTTTATTGCTAATAACTTACAGTTATCGAAAGAAAATACATTATCTTGTTGTTGTTGTTTGTATGTAGTATATATGTATGTAAATAATTATGTATGTATTTATGTATGTATGTAAATGTTAATATTAAATTTGTACACCTACACAAGACCATTTCCTCTGCCTCTAGGTTGCCTGGAAGAGATCGCTTTTCAGCGATAAGGCCGCCCTTTGTATAATACCTTGTTATATGTTCATGTTTTGCTTATGTAACATTTCTGTTTTGGTGTACAATAAAGTGTATTATTATTATGAATCCACCGGGTATGTATAGGTACAGTCGGCGAACATAAAAATATATATTTTGTGGTGCCTACATTTTTTTAAATCTACTATGGACAAGTTCATACTATGCCGCTTTTTCACTTGGGATATTAATCTTAGGCTGATATCAAAAAAATAAAACACTTTCTTTAAAAATAGATATTTATTATGGTTACAACTGACCCACGGATAAACAATGAAAACCATTTGTTGCTCGTCAATATGTTGTCAATGTTCCGCTACGTATGATTTTGATAACGTCAAATGGTCAAAATAAGTCAACGACAATCATTAAGGATTCTCTTGCAATTGATAGTTTACGCTCTAATGTGCCACGAGATATGTATATTGAATAACGTACTCGATAGTTAATTCGATTCACCTGATCGTACTTTTGACAAATAAACTCCAAGTCCGAGGACGATTATTTTCTCCACCCAGAGCTGGTGTTTCTTGTAATATCACGTTGAATTGATCGTTAGTTAAACCGATCCAAAAACTTAGCTCTTCATCAGTTAAACCATTTATTAAATCGAAAGAAAGTCTCGAGTTAACAGCACTTTTTAAAATATTACATACATCTGTAAATTGCACTGCATTGAATTGGTGAACCGTTTTACAGTGCTCAACCAAATCATTCAAATGATTGTTGTTTTTTTTTCCTTTTCGAGAATATAATTCGGTACGCGAAGTGTTTTTAGTACCTATATCATAGGAACAATTATGTACTTAAAAAGGGTAATAATTTTTTTCTCCGGCAGCTTACAGTGCTGTGTCCGTAAATGAATCTTATAAAATAAGCTAATTTTATGGGCAAGTGGTTTCTATTGGATATACTGGCTAACTTGACCCATCATCCTTTTAATGTATGTTATGTTTTCATTTTTATGTATGTTTACTTAACGTGTTACTTTAACTTGTATATATGTGGCAATAAATTCATTTTATTATTGATTAACTTGCCGATTCTTCTCAGAAGATTTTATATTCCGATTCGTTGATACCTTTACTATAACTATAATTAAATAATTTCGTAATACATTGTAAAATAAAGATTCAAATTAGTTCCGAAGCTTACTTGTAATTAAGTAAATGTATGATTTGAAAAAAAAAATATACCTATATATGGTACAAAATTTGCTTATCTTTCGCCACTTGAAAAACTTCAGAAAGTTCTGGAAAAACCGTAAGTCGTATAATTGTGAAACACAAAGCTAGAGCTTATTATAGCGAAAATATTGCAACATAATTATGTAATTTTAGATAAAACTGCGAAGAATAGGCGTGTTTAATGAAAGTAGCAAATTTTATGGGATAGTTTACTTTTTATAATATTCTCTCATAAAATTATATAACGTCAGGTTCTGTCATATCGGCGTATCCTTGGGGCTACATTGCTGATACGCAAGGTCGTCTTAAAGGTCTGAAAATTTCCTTATGGGGAAGTTTCATTTTGGCCACCCTCAGCGCTTTCTCTCCCAACTGGATCGTGCTAGCTGTTTTAAGATTAGGTAGCAGTAGTTTGTAAGTACAGACAAATTAAATCCTACTAGTTCTAGTAATCCTACTAATAATGTAAATTGATGTATGTATGGGGAAACTTATATGTGTATTGATGGAAGTTTGTTATATTTTCACACAAACTAATCGATTGTAGTGTAACTATGTACGTAACAGGAAATGTAGATTATCAAACTGGATACTTTTGTCCTAAAATTCTTATGGGTTAAAAAGTTAAATTGGTAAAACCGTGATATGTAGCTAGAGCCCGTTTAATTGACACATGACAATTACCTACCATTAATGCCGTCTTATTTCGCTTCTTTTAAAAATAAAATATGTTGTGCGGTCCCAACCTCTTTCTTTTCGAGGTTTCGTAAAAGACGACTAAGGCCACAGTGTTGCGAACAACTGTGCACTGTCCGGGGTGACGATCGGCAGCAGCGTCATCATATCATATATCATCATAACATAAAACACTACACTCGCCAAAATTCATGCCAGGCACAGCGAGTATTTTCAAATCCCCCCATATGACAAACAAAAAAGAGCCCCGGCCTCCAGTCCCCAGTCGTTACCGTAGCCGTAAAAAGTAGGGCCACTTTTTACGGCTACGGTAACGGCTTGGGTAACGGTAGGGCAGGGAGTGCGAAGAATCTCCTGGTGAGATTCCGCTGCCACCCATGACGATACCTGGCCCTGGTGACGCACAACATTCGCATTTTGAGGTCTGATGAAAAAATTGTTGAGCTGGAAGAGGAATTAAACAGGTTACAATGGGATATACTGAGTTTATCTGAAGTCCGAATAGAAGGGGAGGACACGAAAACCCTGGAATCGCCAGAACCCGTTGAATGGAGGCTCCTTCGAACCGGTCGCTCTGGAGGTCGGTGGGGGAGGTCTACGTTCAGCAGTGGACAACTGATGGCTAATATGATGATATGATAACTTTAAATTTATAATTTATGTTTTGATTATACTTTCTATTATTTTTTTTTGTTTTTTTTTTTGTTTGTTATCAATAAAATTTGGCCTTTCTTCCGTCAATCCTGTGTATGTTGTATGTTATTGTACTTTTTCTTGTATTATTATCATTATTTCTTTTTTGTTTTCTATATACCTTTATGTTGATGTTATTTTTGATGTTATCTTTACTTTTGTGTATAAGGCCAATACAATGTTTTCTTTCTTTTTTTTTCTTTCTTTATTATTAGAGATATCCATTAGACCTTACTTTTACGTTTTGGTTATACAACCTTTATTAATATTTGCTGCTAATTAAGAATGATGAGATGATATGATCATATCAAAAATGAACTAATAACTAGTCTATAACTAGTGACATTAATTGGATTTTTTATAATTGCACAATTTCAGTTCTAGTGGAATACAATCGCTAAGCCTAACGTTATTGGGAGAGTCATGTTCATCGAAAATAAAAGGACCATCATTAATAGCGGTGGTTTCTTTAATCTTTTACACATTTGGAATCTACAGTGGTAAGTAATTACGAAGCATATTAAATAGGTTAGATTTATCAATTTTTGTATACTACTCACACAATGTAGTAGATACAGTGGTCAAAAATACCAATGCTACATCTCATTGTTAAGGCTTGCTACATTTATTTTATTTTTATTTTATTTTCCTTTATTTGGGAAACAAACAATATAAACATCTCATACAATTAACTTTCTTACGTAACACATTAGTCAATTAAGTACACTAATAATAATAAACAGACATGTCATTTGAAAAAGTTGAAATTTAAAAATAAAGAACCTCCAAGCATATGATACAACAAGCTAGTATAAAATATAAAATACAGTCAAATATAAAAGCTATATAAAAAAAAAAACGAAATAAATATAAAAAATGTATACCAAAAAACAAATATAATACATTCAATTCATTCATTCACGCATGTAAATGTCATCCTAATAAACCTAAGTAAATAAATAAATAAATAAATAAAATGATACAAAAGTGATTTATCGATGAAATTTCTTCAACACAAAGATAAATAGAAAAGTCAAAATTAAAAACAATTAACAATCATAAGTGATCCAAAAATTACAATAATAAACCAAAAGAGTTACATATTATATTTGACGGCCGGCTGGTCGAGTGGTCAGGCAACTGGACACTTTACGCAGCGGTCGCGGGTTCGAATCCCGCCAGGTGCAGATAATTTGTATGACGAATATAGATGTCTGCACCGGGTCATGGATGTGTATTTATGTATATATGTATTTATATCTTAAATTTATTTCCGTTCCTAGTACCTGTAACACAAGTTCTTACGAACTTACCACGGGGCTAGGTTAACGTGGTGTGATTGTTGGTTAATATTTATTTATTATTTATTGTTTACTGTTTATTACGTCCCTAACATTTTGTTTAAATGAAGGCAGAGTAGAATTAAACATGTCAATAAGGTTAAATATGTCGTTATAGTTCCAGCAAGACCTGAAAACAAAGCTGTTTCCAGCATATTTAGTCCTTGTTACAGGGAGCGAAAATAACCTTGTTGAACGTGAACTCATCCGAGGGCATCTCAAATAAATATTCTGTAATAAAAACGCTGAATCAATGTGAGATTTCAGTATCTTATACAAAAAGACTATGTCCCTCTCTAAACGCTGATCAAACAACGTAGGGAGGGCTACGGTCACTTCATTACAACTAATAGCTTTAATATTTAAGTGTTTTACGAATTTTTTCAATTGCTTCAATATAAGTTTTATAATGTGGATTCCAGCTTGTCGATGCATACTCCAATATGGATCTCACATAAGAGTTGTACAACAGTAATAGAGTAGAACTATACCTAAACTCTTTACCAGACCGAAATACAAAGCCAAGCATTCGATACGCCTTTGTGGTTATATACTCGATGTGTGAATTAAAGGACAATTTGCAGTCAAGAAGGACCCCCAAGTCTCTAACTTCGATTACCTTGTTAAGTAAAACATTGTTTAAGAAATAATTGTATTTTAAAGATTTGGCACTTCTAGAAAATGAAATAATGCTACATTTTTTTAGGATTCAGTGTCAAGTGATTGTTTTTACAATAAATACCCAATTCGTGCAGATCCATCTGCAGTAATTGGCAATCGAGAGACGTTTTAACTTTCTTATATATTTTCATATCGTCGGCATATATTAGTAAGTCAGAATATTTGAGGACAGAACCCACGTCATTTATAAACAAATTAAAAAGAAGCGGGCCGAGATGAGAACCTTGCGGGACACTAGAAGTTACTGGCATAAACGTCGAACAAAATCCCTTCACTGTAACAGCCTAAATCCGCTCCCTCAAGTAAGACTCAAACCAACGCAGAAGATCACCGTGTATACCAATTTCACCAATATTCCGGATAAGTAGAGAGTGTGGAATCTTGTCAAATGTCTTGGAGTAATCCGTATACACGGTGTCAACCTGATAACCCTGATCCATGGCAACCGATACCTGATGTCCAAATTCACAAAGGTTGGTCTCAGTTGATCTTTTGTTTATGAAGCCATGGTGCTGATCAATAATAATAGGTCGTAAGAGAGGGAATATAATGTCATAAATCAATTTTTCAAAAACTTTGGGTATAGTACTTATTTTAGTGATCGGTCTATAATTTTTTATATTATGTCTATCGCCAGACTTAAAGACAGGAACGACGTGACATTGCTTCCATACACCGGGCATAACGCCGTCGGACAAAGATAAATTAAACAAGAATGTCAATGGAGAGGCCAGAGTCTCACAACACATTTTTAAAAATAAAGGTGGAAATCCGCCAGATCCACAGCTTTTAGCAACATATATTTCAAATATTTTTCCACAACTTCAATTGTCAAAACTATCCTGCTAATGGAATCTGTAACACTTTCAGGAGTTATCTGGAATGAAGAAGAATTCTGCGACACTGGGGTATCAAAAACGGAATGAAAGTAATCATTAAATAACAAACAAATATTGTAACCCTCACTAGAAGTCTTATCGTTACAAAACATTGTATCGGGAAGATCGGAGGAATGCCTTTTCGACTTTACAAATGTCCAAAAATACTTGCTATTAATTTTAATTTTATTTTCAGCAACAATAATAAATGTATCATAGCACTCACGCATAACACGCTTTTGACGATAACGCAAAAGACTGAAAGTGTCATTGTCACTTCTACGACCGTAAATCTTCCATTTATTATGATACTTTAATTTCTCCTTAATTATTTTTACAAGAGAACGAGAAAACCAAGGCGGATAGCGAGTATCACACTCAAATGCTTTGATAGGGACGTGTTTGGAAATAATTTTATTAATTAAGTCACAAAATTCAGCTACCGCAGCATCAACATCCTTACCCTGAAGCAGAATCTGCCATTCAATAAATGCAATATCATTGTTGATGGCTTCATAGTCAGCATTATGAAATAATCGTACAACTCGCGGAGCAGAAAGAAGCACCCGTGTTGGAGATGATTTAACAATCACATATAAAGCTGGGTGGTGAGGATCCTCATCAATCAATGGCTCCTTAAAATGAGCAACTATACACTCCTTTCTTGAAAAAACGAGATCCAGAAGTCTGTTCTTAGTATTTAATATGTGATTATATTGCCTGAGATCTGTAAAATTAACGAAGCTCTGCAGTGCCTGTACTATATGATCGCCATTTATCGTGGAGTTGGTTATATAGAGTGCATGATCAGTAGAAGTCCATTGAGCCGAGGAAATATTAAAGTCACCCAAAACAAGATAATCATCATCGGGGTTATTAACAATAACATCAGATAATCTCTAAGAAATGCAATAAGCAATCATAATGTCGAGAACAGTGCGGAAAAAAACCAAAAAAAAGAAGTCGTTCAGATTTGTTAGAAGATTTTAAATCAACACACAATTCGATAGCCTCAGCTGCAGCACCAGGCATTGAAATCGTAGTAAACGAATAGGCCTGTAGCTCCCGACGCAGAGCAATGAGCACACCTCCACCAAGATGATTGCCTCGAGTTTCATAATCTCTGTCACATCTATAAACTCTGTAACGTGAGTCGAAAATTTCCTGGTCGTAAATACCTGACAAAAGCCATGTTTCAGTTAAACATACAATATCAGTGTCAACCTGTGTTATATTACGAAAAAAAAAAAATTTTAGTCCGCAAACCACGGACATTCTGATAATATACTGATAGATTTTTAGTTTTCATGTTGTATTAAAAATATAAAATATAATTTATACCACATAACATATAAAATCATTCCTAAATGAATATAATTAAACAAATGAAATAAAATTTAATTTTTTTTTTATTTGCCTACCCTGTACTCCTCGTAAATTTGCCTAGTGGTAATGCGTGCATAGATATGCATTATTAGTTAAAAAAAGTGTAAGAAGTTATACTTCTTTGGCATAACAGAACAAAAATAGCTAAAGATTTCATACCGTATGGCACAATGCTTTATTTGTAATTTTAGAATGATAAATTAAAAAAAAACTAAAGTAAAAGTGAGATGAACTAGTAAAAGTAGAATAAATTATTTTTCAAATAATAATGCAATCATAATATAAATAAATATAATGTTAACAAATAAAAAGGATACATACCGATAATTAACCTCAAACTTATAAATGCACTTAAAAAGTGGTTTTTATGATAAAAGTCACTTTTATTACAAACTTTTACAATGGCTTATCAGTCACCACCATATTTATTTTAAAGTACCTGGATGACTGAGCTTTGCTGAATTTTTTTTTTGGAAATCATACTTAGATACGAATTACATACTGATGAAATATGAATAATATTTTTCGATTTTACCGACATAATTATTAAACAAATATATACTGGTTACTCAAATAAAAAATAAAAAGGGCTCCCAATAATAGATTTTCTCAAAAAAGAAGGAACTTGAAAAAAAATAATCGGACTGGAGACATCTGCCGGGCTAGCATGCGTACCGAGATATCTCTTGACGAGAGAGAGAGTTAATGTGGCTACATCAAGTATTTTCTCGATTACTCTACATGCGCACTACGAGAGACAAAATTCTCTTCCGAAGAAAATTGATTCTAATTACTTAATCTCGTCGATAATATTCTTCTTCAAACGTCAAAATCACGTCAAAATTCGACAAAATTACTATCTCATGTTAGCTCCTGTAGAGATAAATATCACAGATATGTAAAACTTAATGTTATCTCTTCTATCGACGTAACGAGAAGAGTATCACATGCACGCATGTAAGCTACTGTAGACATAGATAAATAATACGAGAAAAGAGGTAGACAAAATTTTGTGGTGCGCGCATGCTAGCTGGGCTGGACTCGAACCGGAGTCTTCTGGTTTCGGGATCACCCGATTTCCCACCTGAGCTATTATAACCTTGTAGATGGTGGCGAAATATACTTTCGTATTCTAATGGTATTGTAGCAGTTTTTCACTGTCTGAAAACACGGATAAAACGTCATTGTCTAAAAATAAATCCTAGCTAGATCGATTTATCACCCCAACAATATACAAATATTTCTTTCTGGTTTGGATGTGTGTCCTTGTAGATCTCCTCACCGTGCCTCGGAGGGCACGTAAAGCCATCGGCCCGGTTGTTATCATAAACACCTGATACCAATCGTTACTCATGATAGATAAATTATCCACCAACCACTGTCACTGCGGTGCAGCGTGGATTAAGCTTCAACCCTTCTCCTTTATGTAGAAGAGGCTGTTACCCAGTAGTGGGACGTTTACAGTCTGATTCAATTCAGTCAATTCAGTTCAATAATAACGTATTTTGGTAAATACAGTCGACTACAGTTGGTCTACGACAGGCCACCAAGGAAGGTACCACATTCTCACAAAAAATGGATATGAAGTAGCTATCTAAATAGCAACGCTTTCACTGAGTGAGAGAACTGGAAGCCAACATCCCCAAATTTTCCCCCCTTAGCTCCCATGTTTGAATAATTTACATATAACGATAAGTTGGCGTATTGGGTACAGCAATAAATAGTGAGTTAGCGGTCGTAAGCTAAAACCTCATTCGTGACAAATATAGCCGGTACAAAATAGGCCATATAAATGTTTTTCGTGGTCAATGCGTTTATATTTGTGTTGTGTGTCCTGACCCTCGGCCATGCATCTATTTAACTGGGGACTGTTGATTGTGAAGCGCTTATATTTATATTACACTTTTTAGCTTGCGGTTATTTCATACTGGGTCTTGAATTTGCGTACGACCTCGGCTTCATAGTATTCTCGCCTTGGAGGCTTTTGGGTCTAGTATTGGCTATACCTCTTGGAGTATCCGCTATATCTTCTATATTTTACTACGAGAGCCCGAAATTCTTGCTAAATACTGGCGATGAAAAAAATGCTTTAGAAATACTGAGAAAAATTAGCGAGCGAAATGGTATTAAAGCAAATAAATATCCAGTAAGTACAAAGTTAAAATAATTAATTAACAAGATCTTATTTGATATACTTATAAAACAGGTCTAAAATACTTTATTGTTAAGACAAAAAAAGAAGGAGTATCAAACAAGATAGGTGCATCATTATTAATAGCTTTTAATTCCATCCTTCTTTATTAACAAACCAGTTTAAAAGAAACCACGACATTTTATTTTCACCTTACATAAGTATTTCGTTATTAAATTGAACGCAAGTGTTAACAAAGATAGATAGAGAAGAAGAAGAAGATATGTAGATTGTTTATACGAACATTTAAAATGAAAAAAAAAACCTTGTGATAACAACTAGTATTATTTTTTATTTTATTTTATTTATTTATATATTTACACTTATATACATACAGTGCCTAGAACTTATGGGTTTATAATATATATATATATATATATATATATATATATATAAATATATATATATATATATGTGAGTGTGTGTGTATATGTATATTGTAGGTTCAAAAAGTGGTCTTTAATGAAACAATAATCCTAAATAAGGATATACCGTTTCTGCAGTCTCTATTGGATCAAATCGTTCCTTTGTTTAAGCCTCCGCATCTCTACAGAACTGTTCAACTATTTTTCATCACTTCTGTTATTTATTCAAGGTTAGTGCACACTTCTATAATTCCTTTATGATTATGTACCTAATACTTAAGAGTCGTATTTATACACATACACTGTAGGCACACTTACACTTACGAGAAACTGGATACGTATATTTTAGTCTTGTGCTGAAACGTTAATATTGCTTACCTCATACACAGCAATATCCATATACTAAAACACAATAGGATGTTTTAGCGCAGCATCAATACTATACATGCTAATTTTTTGACTTATTTTGACATTCTTTTTTAGATTAATTTTTTTTTAATAACTTATAATAAAAAACTACATAAGGCAGAAACAACTATTTTTCTTTTTAAACTGCTTTATTAGATTTTTTGAAAATCTAATAGTGTCCTTTGATAGGAATTGTTGATGATCTAGGACTTAAATCGACTTAATCGACTTAATTTTCATCATTTATAGGTAAAATTGCACAAAAAAAAAAGATAGAGCTACAAACTCCCCCGGTCCCACCCCGTTTACAGAAGAATTTTCAAAGATGTATTTTCTGTCACTTACTGGCTGATAATTCATGTTAAAAAGTGTAACTTAGACATCTTTGAAGAAAAAAGATTAAATTTATATGCAAAAGGTGAAAACCCAAAAAAAAATCTGATTGATTTTTTTCGATTTTTAATTTTCAGCAATAACGGATTTAACTCGTGGATGCCGTTTTTAGCTGATAAGCTAAATTCTGGTTTGGAAGGCAATGCTAATTCTAGTAGTTTTTGCGAGATGGTTAGCAATTATCAGGAGCTGAATAAAACTAGCGTGAGTTTTTATTATCATTTTTGGGAAAAGGTCTGAAAACGAGAACGCGTTTTAGCTTATCATCCCTTATAAAACCTTGTACCATTAGAGTTGATGGCAATATTTTTCTGGCTAAAACGAAACAAATATGGCAACTTAAGATACATACATACTTCTTTTAATTTTTAAATGTTGATATAGTCATTATATATGTAAATAATACTAATAGTACAGGAAAAAATTCGTCGATTAAATTCTGTTCAGAATAGTTAAAAATAATGAAATGAAAATGATAATATTTTTGTGGAAAATTTCGACGATAATTGGATTCTATAAAAATTATTTAAATAATTACTAAATATTACCGAATACATTTTCTTTTCAGACTTGTATAACAACAGTGTCAGAATTTACCGTATGGATAAGTTTGATGCAAGGTACGATGTACACTCTCCTGAACTTAGTCCTCTCTTGGTTCTCCTGGAGGAAGAAAGCAGTTAACATAACAATCATCTCAATATCCGTAATCTCTGGTGTTTGCATCCCGTTCGCAAATGGATTAATATTGAGTGTTTCTCTATATTTTAGTTTCCTAGTAAATTGTCTATGTATACCTATAGTTTTCTCATATTACGTCGACATATTTCCTACGTCTTATCGGTGAGTGTTTAGTTTATTTATATATATAACGATATAAGAATTTATTCTATTTATTTCCTTAGTGCTATTTTTTATATTTTGTAAAAAAAATAATAACAGATATTAATGTTCAAATATCATGTTGCTACGAGAAAATGAATAATTATTATTTTTGAGAATCAATAAGCATATTGGACGCTTGATTGAGTTTATTACCAGCTTAATGTCTTTCACGGTTCCACCTTGTTGACATTTATGACCACTTTTTGACCACTACAGAGGATAACGTAATGTCTTATAGCCTATGTTACTTGTAGATAATTTAGATTTCAAATGTTGAAGGAATTATAAAATAGCTTTTGTAGTTCAACGGTTAACTAATAAAAAACGAAAATATGAATCTTGATTCTTTTCAATGTAAATATAGATATAGATATGCCCTGATTCTCTGAAATAAACTGAACTGAAACAGCCTGTAAACGTCCCACTGCTGGAGAAATATACAGGAGAAGGGTTTTTTTTGGTATTTTTATAACAAAAGTACATGTCAGTCCCATACAGGAGAAGGGTTGAGTTTTAAATTACTATGTTACTCTACCCAAAGTTGATTATTATCACAACCAAGACTGACGACTTTACTTGATCTCCGTGTCACGGTAGGGAGGTCCAGACTAGAAACGAGTGTTCGTATACCTTATAGGCATAGATGACGTAATCATAGTGGAGATGCTGATAGATTTGGTCTCATCCTTTCTCCTTTATAGAACTAATAGGACCTATCCCTAACCAAACGTAAACCTAAATAGAACATTTATAGTACTACAATGAATAAGTTAGATCTAAGATAATAAGAGAAATAATACCAAATTTTTTACTTATGTTTTATTTGACACAAATTACAATTTTAAAATTTTTACCATGGCCATTATATATTAGTATTTTTTTATAGTGGTATGGCAACGTGTCTCGGAGTCATGGCGGCGAGGTTAAGCGCCTTGGTCGGGACGAATATCGTTGGAGCTTATCTGGTCACTCACTGTATCGGTTCATTTTACAGCTGGAGTGCCTTTATTATGTGTAAGTAACTATAAAATACACAAAAATATAAAAGAAAACCAACTGTAATATACTCTATATCGTATAGAGAGAATATGCCTTTTTTCTAATATTAATTAATAATTATATTATTTATTATTTGTAATATTTTGTAATAGCCATTATACTGAATTTGTGATAGATGTTGCACTTCGTCGCTTTACTTCGAATTGTTTTTCGTCGGTCACATACTCATAGGTCAATGTTATAAGTCAAAGTTCCAACCATCACATCTTTATCATCTGTCTTGGCTTGCGATCTTTACTTTAGTTTATTTTTTATTTATTTTTTTATTTTTTATTTTTTTATCTGATACCGTCCCTGTCGTCCCCGAGGGACTCCTCAGCTGTTCGAGTGCATACTCAATAATAGCGTTGTCTCTTTTCTGTATCGCTATCTTGAGGGTCTATATCCTTTGCTGTAGCGATAAATCTTTGTTACAGGGAATACCTATATTTATTCGTATGACTAGTCCGTTGGCGCAGTTGTCAGTGCTTTCTGCTCCAGGGTTGTGGGTTCGACCCCTGATGATTGATTTAATATAATTGCAATTTTTTTCTTACAGGCGGTGTCATCGCTTCTATATTCTTGCCACCCGATAAACCGAAGAAATTATATTAATAGAAATAATTGTAAATATGTTTTTTATTATAAATATTTCTTTAGTTAGTTAAAAATAAAGATAAAGAAATAAAACATGATTTTTTTTATAAATCCAAAAAAAAAAAAACAAAAAAAAATAGTTAGGTATATTTAAAATATATAGATATAATTATCTAATAGAATAGAAATGTAATGGAGTCGAAACCATTTTGATCGTTAAGTATATTAACAAACTTCATAAATAAACACACAAATACTTTTCATGTTTGAAATCCGTGATTCCTTTGAACAATATAAACATACTACTGAAACACAGTAAACTTATAAAAGCCCGCTAAAATTTACCTTTAAGTATATATACATAAAGTAACATTTACAACTACTAACCTTAACAGAACTGCACGATAGACAAAGTTGTGTTGGAAAATGTTTTAATTAAATATTTAAACATTGATATAAAAGGCACGTCAGTCTTATACAAATAATAAATATTGTTAATTAAATATACAAAGTATTATTCAATATAATCCGTACAATATTAAATGATATATACTAAACACTAAGTTATACAACTATACATGTTTATTTTATAATATACAACTATTCTTATTTCATAACCGTTTTTTTAATTTTTATAACAAAGTCTATTTAATGTATGGTTGAGGCTATGAAAGATAACGGGAACTGTATGTATAGAACCCCACTGGTCGATTCAATTGACTCGATCGAAGAGAATATATCGATTTAAAAAGGAGTCGCATTTGTTATAGATTTGAATATATTACTATTTCATTCATAAAGCTGCTTATGGACTGACTGCGAATGTGAAAATTTCGAATATAAGCACGAGCAAGAACAGTTTACAATGAATAAACAGCCACCTTGAGTTAAATTCGCCATTTCTAGCGTGGGCGAATCAAAATCGGTCGGTTTTCACGAGAAGGCGTAGGGATATTAGTCCTCTGGTCACCCGTCACGACCAGTTCAGACGGTTGTGTCGTTGATCTGGTTCGAAAAAAAGTTCAGTTTCACGACGCAAGCATGGAGATGCTTATTGAAACTGACGACCGAATATTAACCTCCGTGAAGTGATAAATTATTTGCTCTACCGTCTCTACCTAAAAAAAAAACAACAATGTTTTCCAGTAAAATGAAATTGAATGCGATCGCTACATTAAGGCTCAATTTCTCGTCTTCTTTGCTGGTATTTATTGTAACATGTATATTATAATGTTTTTTAAAATAAATAACATATTGTTAATTAAAAATATAAAAAAGCGATTCGTTATTCCCACTGCTCTCACACTGTCAATTGTCAGGTAGTTGCATTTACGAAGTCTATTAAAGTACTTTTTTCAACGGTGAGTGTTGTCTCTTTCCGATAAGAGTCGGTCACTGTCTTGTAAAAAAAGTTGTAAGGAAAAAATTTTTTACCGGAAGCGAGAGGCTGGAGCGATATTTCGCGTTAAACTACGGATGGTCGTTGACCCAGTGACCAGTGACCAGTGACCTGAATAAAGAATTAAGTATCTCTCTACAAAAGGACGGCTTTAAAATTATTATTAGTAATATCACTTTAAAATGATATTTAATTTCGATTTTAATTATAATTTTGAGGAAAGTAATAGATATTTTATAACTTATTACGCTAACTGAAGACATTCAGTTTTAAACAAATATTTTTATTACAATAAACAACCTTCTTACAGTTATTTTCAAAATCATACGCAACGAACTAATTTATTAGACACTTTAATTAACAGTTTAGCCTTTTTATTAAATGTTAATTGTCGTTGAACGACTCGAAGAAGACGTCTCAGTGACATTCATTTTATTTTGCGTCTAAAAACATTTAATTAACAAACGGGCCCTAAACATCTAGCATTATTTCAATTTAAAGTGTAAAATACAACAAAATCAAATCTACACGTTAGAACTAGGCAACTAAATCGTTTGCCCACTTCTTTGATTGAATCGATAAACATCATATAAGCTGCTCTTTGAACCAAACTCTCGAACGATTTAACTAACTTTTATCTACATTAAACTTTATATTTTAATGTACCATGAAGTTTTCAAGCAAAAAGGGAGAAAGAAGGATGTCAATTTGAGAATATGTTACGCGATATAATTCTAAATTATAAACCGATTTCAATGTGACGTTTTTTGTGTGATCATTTAGAGCTATTGAGTTTTTGTTTTAAAAACATTTTTAACGATCACAAGTTATGATAAGATGATGGGATTATGTTAAGATGCGCCTATGTTACATTTTCTAGATTTATGAACGATGAAAATAAAGATATATTTTCGAAAGATTTAGGCGAAATAAATACTCGTTTGATTTCGATGAAAAATAATTTAATCTGTCTCGATGGTTACTGGTATTCAACATTTATGTTGTAGTCAGACCCTAGAATTGACCATTTGTGATCTGTATAATATAATAATGATATGCTGAAGTGAACAAAACTGCCTTAAACTACTATCAAATGCCTCTATATACCTTTTGCTTGTAATCGATTACCACTTTTTTTTTTGTGTCGCAGGGGAATCCATTTACAGATGATATCCAGGACGCCCGGGTAGGCAGTCCTAGATTTATGTCGGACTCGGCTCTTTGGGCGTGCAAAACCGTATTAAACCCCTGCGGGAGCCTTCAGCCGCTTTAATTTAAGGGGCCCGGATCTGCAGGCAACAGGATCCCTTCAGCGACAGGCTGGCCTCGGTGAAAGGGCAAGACTCCTCCTCTATGGGAACTGTCCAGCTCACTTTTGAACAGTCCCGACAACGCCGTGTCTAGCAGAACCGCGTTCCCATCCCGGCCCGACACCTGAACTAATTTTAACGATTCTCTCTTTCAATTGTAAATATCGTCACATATTGTATTTAAGTTGAGTTAAAAAGAATATATTCATACATACAGTATTTGTAAAATAATTACCAGCTCACCTGATACTGTCTGCTCGCAATTCTATATATAACAAATCAACGAAATCAGTATTTGTAGTTATTAGTACTAAGTACATATATTTTGACGTACAATCAACGGAGTGTCTCGACATGAATTATCATTTTATTGTTGTATATTTTACTTACACTATTAACAACGATTGTTCATTTCACATTGACACAATTACACAAAAGCTAATATGAGCTTCAAAAAGCTACGAAAACTTCTTATGGATATATTACCTTTAAAAATTAAATAAAAAAAAAATGTGGTGTGTACTGAGTACACATGTCAGAAGTGATACATCTTTGGCAAACTCAATTTAAAATTTGTTAATATTAATAGTTAAACATTCTATTACATATTTACGCGTTGTTTACTCGTTGATAGGATACGCGTTGCTAGGATACGCGACATCATACTATCTCATTCTCTCCTACACATGTTTGTATTTGTGTCTCTTATCTGTCGTTTTTTCCGTCGCATCCCGTTTCAAATCACAACGATTCTAAAGAAACTTCACTTCAAAACTTTTTTGACCTTTTTATTTCAAAATAATCTTATGCAGACATATTTTGAGCTAAAGTACTAGGATGAGCCAAAAAAACTAAACATCCAATAAAGTAGGTACCTATGCAGCGCTGAGTCCGTTAAGTAAATAAAAAAGTTATTATAATAAGCATACCAGGACCAAACTTTTAAGTTGTACAGCGAAACCATCTACACGTAAGATTGAATACAAAATTCAGCCAAAACCTATTTATAATTACTTTCAATTATTGCAGAATAAATACAATATATAATTTACCTCTATTTAACGATTTTTTTTCAACTTTTCATTCCAATTCAAAATTTCTACCTTTATAATTATAACATATTAGGGTAAGCAGATAAGTATCTACGAGTATGTAATGTTGAGGATAACAAATGATTTATCTACAAATTAACATAAGATGCACAATAAGGCAGCTTTATCGATTAGTAGCGATTTCTTCGAGGCAACCTTAAGGGTGTCTGTCCATTGAAGCGGAGCGAGGTGGCGAAGCGGAGGAACGGAGAAATAATAACCGATAGGATTGCATAAAATCTCCGCTCTAGTCCAGTGGAAAAGGGCTTGCGAGCCAGTTCAAAAATCCGTATATTTTTGGAAGCGGCACATGGCAGTGGTGCGGGGCGTGGGCGACGCGGCTGAGCGAGGTGGCTGAGCAAGGTGGCGGGGAAACGGACTGGCTGATGGAAAATCTATGTTTTCTTAAATAATTATTAATATCGTTTGTTGTAAGTAATTCGGTTTCTTCCGAGTCGAGCTCTTTCTCAAGCAATGCGAAGTAGTAAAATTTCAACTTTTGTTTCGACAATATATGTCTGTTTTCCGTAATATTTTGTGTATAACTGAACTGACCGCCCGTCGCCCTTCGCTAAAATGTCTCGTAGCGTGAACTCAGCCTAGCTCCGCTTAGTCCGTTACTCCACTCCGCAATACTCACTCGCTTCGCCCCGCTGCCTCAACGGACAGACAGCCTTAGGGTTTTGAAACCAAGTCAACATAGATGTTACAGTGGTGCAGGTGAATCTAATAAAATATTAAAATATAATAACGATATAAAAAAATAACTTACATAATAGTATAATAAAGAAAGGTTTGCAAAATTTTGTCTTTAATTAAGTGAATTCATTAAAACACTTAAAATTATTAGAATAAGTCAGTGAGAGAGGTGAATCGCAGACCAACATAGCCTCTACCTAACAAACCTCATTGTAACAAATAACTTGGGTTGACGAATATTTTTAACCCCCTTCAGCTTTTATATATCGATGTTGCACTGTATTTTTTTATTGTGGATTAAACTACAGTCCCTCTTCCAAATTGTAAAGCGTATTTTTCATTTAATAATACCCCCTTTTATTTTTGTTCTTCGACTTCAACGACATTTGTGTTTAAATATTCGGAAAACGATGTCGTAGTCATATATTGTATAATATTTACAATGTTATAAATTAATCACAAGATAAATGGTGCAATATAAGATAAGATTGAGAAGAATAATACTAACATTTTATAAGCGTTTTTGTTATTAAAGTTTGTTAATTGCATAATTAATTACATGAAGGCCGATGTGTCTTTATTTTCAATTATGGTTTAATAATAGATTCTGTGAGATGATTCTTTAACAAGGTTGTCTAGAATTTTATTTTATTGTCAATGATTAAACATATTATTTCTTAATCTAAATAATCTGATTTTTAATACTTAAAATATACAAAATTCACATTACAAACAAATTTATTACTTATGGTATTTATAAAGTGTTTTTAAATACTACCGGAGATAAAAAGTGGTATCTGAGAAAAGTGATATCAAGATAAATCCAAGAAGCTTGGAAGCGAACGATGGTAAGGATAATATCTGTAGCATCAAGAGTCAAGAGGGCGATGAAAAAGTCTACACTTATGATGAGGCCATCGATTTGACAGGTGATTTTTTTCTAATTAGTCAAGACCACTTTATAACTGTGTTTGTAGTAGTTTTGAGTATTAATACTCGTATAATATATTGTTATAAGCTCGACTCGAATATATTGTCTGAAACGCAAAAGTTAAACATGAAAACATGCGAGAAGTTAAATAAAAGCTCTGTTTGTTATTTTTAAAGTAAAGAGTTTTTCAACAAGAACTTTGTTTTGTAAATCAAAATAAAACAATCAATTTAGACGACAATGATTCAAATTTTTATTGTATTAAAAAAGTAAGATTGGGCAATTATGAATGAAAACTGATATCTGATAAATGTCCAACACGACCACGGTTACAGATTTCAATTTTTCAAAATAACGAAACCAATTTATAATCAACTTTACATAGATCTAAAGGCATAACGTCTAAAACGTTGGTAAGATGATTTTTCAATTCTGGAAAAGGTCCTTTATAATAAAATGTATTATTTGTATTTGAAAAATTATTGATTTCTTTCAATATAAATAATAATTCTACCCTCCATGCTTAGTAGCATTGCTCGATACGCACTTGCCCCGTTTTTATTTATTTATTTATTCTTTATTGCACACCACAAATACAATAAAAAGCCGAGTTATAAATTAGTTACGTCAAGAATGTGTAGTACAACAGGCGGTCTTATGGCTATTTAGCCATTTTTTCCAGACAACCCACACGAATAAGGAAAGTTCAACAAAGAAAGAAACATGTAGGTTGTGCAGTTATATAATAATAATAATAAATAATAACCAAGTAGCCAGGATTATCCACCAACAACTTGCTCTTCGATATGGCCTCGTTGAAAATGAGTTACCGTACTTTAGATACAATCCAACGCCATTTCTTGAAAATAGTCATGCGTTGCTCTACTGGGATCGGTCTATTATCACTGACAGATTTATTGCAGCCAATAAACCTGATATAGTGCTAGTAGACCGATCAACGCGCCGAGCTATTATTGTTGATATTACAATCCCGCATGACGATAATCTCGTAAAGGCGGAAAAAGAAAAATTAAGTAAATATTTAGACCTTGCCCACGAGATTACCGCCATGTGGAATGTGGACTCAACAATAATTGTTCCTATTGTTGTGTCGGTCAATGGCCTATTAGCGAAGAGTTTCGACCAACACCTTAAGAAACTCTCGCTCGACTGTTGGATCAAGGGTCGGATTCAAAAGGCTGTGTTACTTGAAACGGCCCGCATTGTGAGGAGGTTCCTCAGCCTGGAGCCTTAACCACCGATGGCCTGGGACTCAACCTGCCACCGGAGGAATACCTTTTTTATATTTTTAAATATTTTTATTTGTATTTTTTATAAATATATTTAAAAATGTAATTATAGGGAAAAATGTTGAATAAAAGAAATAATAATAATAATAATAATAAACTAAACTAACTTGGCAGATAGAGCTCGGTACATCCAACGAAAGGGCGTATTCAACGCCGCCGAGCTCGAACGATTACGACGTGAGGCTGCTCCTGAAGTCGAACCCGTATCTGCAGAGCATAACGCAGTTTCAACGCAACAGGGAAGCGTTCGTAGCGAAGTGCCTGTGGATGTGATCGCTGAAGAAGCAGTCTCCCAAAAAGTAGAGCAGATGAGAGGGATTTTGGAGGAGGCGATTTCCGAGATCCGGAGCGCTCCTCTGGAACAGAGGCCACGACTATCCCGTCTTCCTCTTAATGCTGCGACGCGGGGTGCCATTGAGGCAGCTAACAGGCTGCTACCTCCATATTTGGATGGCAGTCTGGGCTTGGATGATACGGGTTCTATTCTCTTTGGTGCCGCTCTAGCGGTACACCGCTTCATTGGAGCCAAAACCCAGGAGCCTGGACGCACTACTAATAATAGTAGTGACGTACCAGCCTGGAAGAAGAGAATAGAACGCCGTATCAGCCTGGCCAGGGCCCTCATTGGCAGACTGCAAAGCTTCAGGTCGGGCAACACTAGGCCAAGGATTGTGCGCTCCGTCAGAATAGCTTTTAATGGATTAGGCGTCAGGCTTGACCAGCCTGATATAGCTGAAAAACTGACGGAGCGCATCGACGGCCTGAAGCAAAGAATCGCGGCATGGGGGAAGCGCATTCGTAGGTACTCTGAGAGAGTTGAGCGCTTCCGGCAAAATCGCCTCTTCCTGAGTGATCAGAAGAGGTTCTACAGGAAGTTGGAGAACCCGACGCCGTGCTCTACTTCCCTAAAACCGAATACGCCTGACCTCGTCGCCTTTTGGCGAAACATATGGTCACGGGAGGTAGAGCATGAGGAGGGCCCTTGGATTGCGGCGGTTCAGGAAGCATGTGCTAGAATCGAACCGATGAACCCGATCACCATCTCTTCGGAGAACGTAGCTGATGCGGTCCGTCGGGCACCGAACTGGAAGAGTCCGGGGATCGACGGTCTGCATCACTATTGGCTGAAAGGGTTCTCGGTATGCCATGCGACCTTGGCTCGACAATACCAAGAGGCGATAGAGCGGAGGACGCTTCCGAACCTCTTCACTACTGGGATCACTCACCTAGCTCCTAAGTCCACCAACACTGCGGATCCTACCAACTACCGCCCCATAACGTGTCTGACTTCCATCTACAAGACACTGACATCCGTTCTGAGCTGCAAGATTTCTCGTCATACTGACGAATTTAACATCTTGTCTGCAGCTCAGAACGGATGCCGTGGAGGCGGCCGCGGCACAAAGGAGCTCCTTATCATTGACTCTGTTGCGGGCCAGCTTGTCAAACGCAACCGTCGGAACTTCTCTGCTGCCTGGATCGACTACAAGAAGGCATTCGACTCGGTGCCTCATTCATGGCTTCTGAGGGTCCTCGAGCTGTACAAGATCGACGGTGCAGTTCGAGACTTCCTCGAAGTATGCATGGGGCAATGGAGTACGATCCTTTGTCTCCAGGGCGAGAGACTGACGACGGGTGCCGATGACCGAATCCGGATACGAAGGGGTATTTTCCAGGGTGATTGTCTGAGCCCACTTTGGTTTTGCTTGTCCTTGAACCCTTTAAGCACTCTGCTGGAGCGTTCGGGGACAGGCTTTCAGTTCCGGAGAGGAGGTACTAAAGTCTCTAACCTTCTCTACATGGATGACCTCAAGCTGCTGGCACCTAATCCTGCACGCCTTATGGAGTTGCTGAAAATCACTACTGAGTTCAGCGGCTCCATCAGGATGCAGCTTGGAGTGGATAAGTGTGCGGTCGTGCATGTAGACAGGGGACAAGTGACGCAATCGGCTGAAATTAGCCTAGAGATTTCTAACTTCAAGACCCTCTCCGAAGCTGAATCATACCGGTATCTGGGCATGTCACAATGCATAGGGGTGCAGGAGGTGGATATGAAACAGGCGGTTTGCGAGGTCTTTTTTGGACGCCTGACAAAAGTTCTTCGGAGCTACTTGTCGGGCGCCAACAAGGTCCGAGCTTATAACGGCTGGGTCATGCCCACTCTTTTGTACACATTTGGCGTGCTCAGATGGACTCAGACCGAACTCGACGCCCTGGACAGAAGAGTCCGCACGACTATGACTTACCATCGCATGCATCACCCGAAATCGTCGGTCATGAGACTGTACATCCCACGGAAGTGTGGTGGCCGAGGCCTATTAAGCGCCAAGTCCATGCATAACCGGGAGGTGTGCAGCCTCAGGGCCTATTTTGAAACGAGGAGGGAGAGCGCTATGCATGGTGATGTTGTAGTATGTGACAAAGGTCTCACCCCCTTATCCCTGGCCAAAGAGGAATGGCGAAGACCGGTTGTACTTAGCACCTCTGACCGGGAGACCGTATGGATGGAGAAGGAGCTGCATGGACGGTTTTACAAGGCGCTCCACGCACCTCACGTGGATGTTAAGGCCTCCGTGCAGTGGCTGCGATTCGGGGACCTCTTTGGGGAAACCGAAGGTTTTGTCTGTGCAATACAGGATCAGGTGGTCAAGACGAACAACTACCGAAAGCACATTCTGAAGGATGGCACTCCCGACTTCTGTCGAGCTTGTCGTCATCCCGGTGAGTCACTCAGACATGTGCTTTCGGGGTGTTCAGCGCTTGCCAACACTGAGTACTTGCACAGACATAACCAAGTGGCCAAAATTCTTCATCAAGAGCTTGCTCTTATGTATTGTCTCTTGGAACAGAGGATGCCGTATTACCAGTACACACCGGTGCCAGTACTCGAACGCGACGGAGTCCGGCTCTACTGGGACCTGCCTATTGCCACGGACAGGACGATACTGGCGAACAAGCCTGATATCGTGGTGATGGATAGGGCACAGTCGAGGGTGTTTTTAGTGGACATTACCATCCCTCATGACGAGAACCTCGTGAAAGCCGAAACAGAGAAAAAGCGTAAATATCTGGATTTGGCACACGAGATTGTCGACATGTGGGGTGTTGAGTCCACTGAAATCATCCCTATCCTGATATCTGCCAACGGTTTGATCCCGGTTAGCCTCGCTCACCACCTGAGGCAGCTGGGTATCTGTGACGGTTCGCTCGCAGCCAGGATGCAGAAGGCGGTATTACTCGACTCGGCTAGGATTGTCCGCCGATTTCTCAGCCTACAACCCTAACCCCCGGCCGTTTGATCTCCCTGCCGGGGCGTAATCCTCCACCCGCTTATATTTATCTATGTAAATTTATGTAAATTTATTATATTCCTTATATATTGTATTATATTATATTATATATGTGTATATGTATATATTGAACGGGTGGAGTGTAGCTATTGTGATAATAATAATAATCTTTATTCACCAAAAATAGTACATTGTTTTTTTATTTTATTTAAAAAAAAGCAATACTACTAGTTTTTACACAATAAAATGAAGATAGCCTCTGAAGCTGAACTAGGAAGCCTGTATTTCAGCTTACAGCGCCTATTCCCTCCGAACAAAGTGGCATTAAAGTAGCATAATAAACTTACATACTAATATCTACATACAATACTTATACAAGATACTAATTATGTATGTAAATGCAAATATAATAAATATCTCTATTATAAACTAATAAATATTAAACATAAATAAAACTAAATTAAATGAAAAGATAAAAACATCTGATAAAAAATTAAAAAAAAAAGTCGTAATAAAATCGTCTCCAGCTTAAGATAGTGATATTTAACATACTTCTTAAATGTTAAAAGTGATTCGGCTTTTCTTATGTGCAATGGCAAACTGTTCCATAATTTTATAGCCTGAACAGTGAAAAACTTTATCCTCATCTACAAAAAATAGTTATTACCTATAATGATTTTTGACGTGATAACGTCTTGTAATTCGATGAACGCCCGCTGCAAGCACGAAATAGCATGATTCATTGTCACGTTCCGCGAGCGAGAGCACGGGAAAAGCGAGGCACGATCGCCGTAACCGTTCGACTTGTGGCTATCTATCTTTCTTCCACTCCATCGGCAGATGCGTCGGAGTAGAAGAGAATTTTTTTTTTTTTTTTTTTTAATGACAAATAGACAGGCATTTGACCGCTATCTCACCTGATGTTAAGTGACGATGCGGTCGAAGGTGGAGCATGCCTGCCTAATAGCGGTCTATTCACTCTGGCCTTGAAGGCACCCAGGTTGTATCGTTCGGGAAACACAGACGCGGGCAACGAGTTCCATTCCTTATTTGAATTAACGAGTTCAAATAAATGTTAATTTATCGAAAAATAATGTAATTTTCAACTAACTCCTACTTTGTATTATACAAAATAATTATAATACAGTGATAATAATTCAATTCATTTAAAAAATAATGCAATTTTTCATCAATGTTTTCTTATGACGTTATCACGTTAAATTATCGTCCGTAAACCGACTTTACAGACAACCATATTTTTTTTGACAGGCAATGGGTTGTACATATACATAATGCTTTTGATTTTGGCATTCGCATTAGAAGGTATGGCACTGGACATATTCGGGCTGTCTATTGTTGTGACCAGCGCCTGTGATCTAGAGCTCACACACACACAGAAGAGTACCCTGCTCTCCATGCCATTTCTGGGTAATTAATTTACACAATAACAGCCATTACTTTGCTAACTTAGACGTTTATCTCCTATTTTACCACTGCCCTCTAAGATAATGACTTTTTTATAAAAACTCTGAGATCTGATTGATATTATTTATTTTTATTAATGGGCAAGATCACGTCAACTGGACCCCCCATTTTCCACTTGATCATAAAAATTAAGTTCATATATATTTTTTATAAGTACATACCATCACAAATTGATCCCCCAAAACGATTTTTAAAAATTTCGATTTTAACAACAATTTTTTTTACAATGAAAATTTTAGGTACTTTTAATTAAAAAATGGACTGTAAATCAACCGTTAAAGTTAAATTAATGGGGTTTGAAGGATTTATTTTTAAAATGTTTATATTTTAAGAAAATATTGATGACTAAAAATTATTTGTTTATTATTATATTGTTAATTAACTTTTAAGTTAACAAATGCAAATTTCATTGACTTCTCGGTGGAAAAATGAAGTTTTATTTTATCGGTTACATGCATTATTTATTAAAATTTAAGATTTCAAAAAAAAATTTCACTGCTCGCGATTAGTTTAAGTATTATATATTATTATATATTATTTTTATTTTTTTAATTTTTTTTTATTTATTTTTTTAATTTTTTAATTTTATTTATTATTTTTTAATTTTTTTTTTTTTTTATTTTTTATTTTTTTTTATTTATTATTTTTTTATTTATTTTATTAATTTAATTATTTTTTATTTTTTTTTTTTATTAATTTATTATTTTTTTTTTAATTTTTTTTATTTTTTTAATTTTTAATTTTTTTAATTTTTTATTTTTTTATTTTATTTTTTAATTTTTATTATTTTAAGCAATATGAATTTATTTATCAAAGCGCGCTGAGCGCCAGGCGCTGTCAGAATACCGCGCTGTCGAGCGTCAGACTACGTTGCAGCTTCGATTCATTATAATTAAAAATATAATTATCAAATAAATTTTATTATTATTACTATTATTATTATTATCATATTATTGTTATTATTAAACAAATTTTATTCTTGTAAATATCATAAACAATGCATTAAAAATTTTTTATTTATTAATTAAACAGGGAAAATTAATAAATAAATAAAAATGTTACAAAACCGTGTATTTTATATTTGTTTTTGCTTTGTATTTTAGTAAGCTATCATTTTTTAATTTACGAGTAAGTACTCCACTTTTAGTTTTAAAAAAAAAATGGTTGTCTGTAAAGTCGGTTTACGGACGATAATTTTTACGTGATAACGTCATAAGAAAACATGAATGGAATTGAATTGTTATCACTGAATTATCATTAATTTGTATAAAATATATATATATATATATATATATATATATATATATATATATATATATATATATATATATATATATATATATATATATATATATGTGTGTGTGTGTGTGTGTATATAAGCTACAGGTAATTAATTGTATTTAATATAAAAGCGAAATAAAGTTAAATACTCATATATAATAATCTCATAAATTAATGATAATTCAGTGATAACAATTCAATTCCATTCATGTTTTCTTATGACGTTATCACGTAAAAATTATCGTCCGTAAACCGACTTTACAGACAACCAATTTTTTTTAACTAAAAGTGGAGTACTTACTCGTAAATTTAAAAATGATAGCTTACTAAAATACAAAGCAAAAATAAATATAAAATACACGGTTTTGTAACATTTTTAATTGATTATTTATTAATTTTCCCTGTTTAATGAATAAATAAAAAATGATTTCATTGCATTGTTTATGAAATTTTTACAAGATTAAAATTTGTTTAATAATAACAATAATATGATAATAATAATAAAATTTATTTGATAATTATATTTTTAATTATAATGAATCGAAGCTGCGACGTAGTCTGACGCTCGACAGGGCGGTATTCTGACAGCGCCTGGCGCTCGGCGCGCTATGATAAATAAATTCATATTGCTTAAACTAGTCGCGAGCAGTGAAATTTTTTTCTGAAATCTTAAATTTTAATAAATAAAGCATGTAACCGATAAAATAAAACTTCATTTTTCCACCGAGAAGTCAATGAAATTTGCATTTGTTAACTTAAAAGTTAATTAACAATATAATAATAAACAAATAATTTTTAGTCATCAATATTTTCTTAAAATATAAACATTTTAAAAATAAATCCTTCAAACCCCATTAATTTAACTTTAACGGTTGATTTACAATCCATTTTTTAATTAAAAGTACCTAAAATTTTCATTGTAAAAAAAATTGTTGTTAAAATCGAAATTTTTAAAAATCGTTTTGGGGGATCAATTTATGATGGTATGTACTTATAAAAAATATATATGAACTTAATTTTTATGATCAAGTGGGAAATGGGGGGTCCAGTTGACGTGATCTTGCCCAATACATTTGAAGAAAATTTTAATGCACCAGATTGAAATAAAATTGATAAATTAAGCAAAAAGAGTATCATATCAAAATATTTTATATTTATTTATTTATTTATTTATTTGAAACAAACAATTATCACAACACTCTGAAATAAAAGCAATACAAAAATTTATTTGTCTTTTCGGAGACAGGTTCCGTTTTATTGTCGTACCCATGGGGCTATATTGCTGATACTCAAGGTCGATTGAAAGGTTTGAGGATTTGTTTATGGGGAAGTTTCATCCTGGCTAGTTTAAGCGCCTTCTCTCCCAACTGGATTGTATTGGCTGTTTTAAGGTTTTGCAGCACCAGCTTGTAAGTATCGTTATTTCCAATTTATCCTTCATATTAAGTATTTAGTGATTAGTAAATTACTTAAGAAAATTTTGGCAAATTTACTCGGTATTTAATAATGCAGTATAAATACAATATAAGTCAATTTCTTTTGGTAATATTAAATAGAAAGTCGTGTACTAATTACTTTGGTGAATCGTTTTCTCGCGCTCCGCATAGCGCCTCCGTTCAACCCAACCGACGACGTCGTCCCAAGCCAAGGTGCGATCTCACTAGGAGACACCCTAAGGACAAACATTCTTCCGGGCCCCCATTAGGGGCCTTCTATCTTCAAGGCTGGATCCTGTATTTGACAAAACCCGGTGACGTTGTTAATCTTAATAAGACCAACAGGAAATGACAATCCGAAAAAAAGTCCCGTAGACTCTGAGATGCGTTTAGACAGACAATCTCTTCAAGATTATCATGACAGTTAGCATTACATACTATATTTTGTTTAAATTTATAGTTCCAGTGGAATACACTCACTCAGCTTAACCTTACTTGGAGAGTCATGTTCATCGAAAATAAAGGGAACTTCATTGATAGGAGTAACTTCTCTACTATATTGTACCTTTGGAATCTACAGCAGTAAGTATTACGTTTTATTTATATAAATTTGGATAAGTATAATTTTTATATATATGTATACATATGTTAAGTATACATAATAACTGTGATCTTTTCAGCTGTCGGCTATTTCGTCCTGAATTTAAATTTTGCGTTTGACCTTGGATTTATAATATTCACACCTTGGAGACTCTTGACTGTGGTATTGGCTATGCCTCTCGGTATATCGGCCCTCTTCTCTTCATATTTCCTTGAAAGTCCAAAATTTTTGCTGAATATTGGGGATGAAGAGGGTGCTTTGAAACTTCTTACGAAAATAAGTGCGAGAAATGGTGTTGAAGTTGATAAATACCCAGTATGTATGTTAAAGTTAAATAACAGCTGGTTAATTTCCTGATGCAGAACAACGTCATATTCATATATCAAAGAAAATGCTATGTTATATTTACCAGGCTGCAACGCAGTTAATTATTTGGTAGTTTTTTAGGTGTCTGTGGCCAAGTGTGCCAACGGAAAATTTCTGAAATCTTAAAATTTTTACAGAACGTGTAGGTATTAGTATGGTCACTTTAACAACAAGTACCTAATATAAATAAGAAAGATAGCCAAAAGTTAAAGGTGGTTTTGGCCCCATTAAAGAAACATGACAGATCAGTATAAATAAATATGACTGTGTTGTTAAATATTAAAATTAAACAAAACTCTTCAAATAAAGTAAGTTAAATAGCTTTCTTTATCATAGGTAAAGAAAATGGTTCTCAATGAGATTACAGAATTACGCAAAGATATTCCACTTCTACAGTCCCTAATGGACCAAATAGTTCCACTGTTCAAGCCGCCCTTGATTTATCGATCTATTCAGCTACTTTTCATCAACGGTGTAATCTTTTCCACGTAAGTTCATCCTTAACAATCTGTTCAATTACATTTAATTTTCTCGTTTAACAGGACCGTAAACATATTTCATATGTTTTGTAGATAGTTTATGTGCGTATGTTCAACATACTTTAAACATGTCCGACCATGACCAGTCCGTATAAATTTGTTATCATAACGGCTTTGCTCTTAAGAATTTAAAAGAGTTGGGGCTTTATTGATCACGCATGAAATATCATTGTGGGTTCGCGCTTATTTCATAATTCCTTTTGAATCCTGCCGGTTTTCTAATGTTGTTTTCCTTTATGTATCATTTGCACGTTATATCGACGAGGCCATTTCGGATCTTAAGCTTTTAGGTATTTCAGTTGATTTTAACTTTTCAGAAATAATGCTTTCTATTCATGGTTGCCATTAGTAGCTGACAGGCTTAGCACCAGCTCTAATACAGACGTTACGAACGGCAGCTTATGCGAATTGATCAGTAATTATGGCGTGCAGAATAATAGCAGCGTAAGTCGTTTTTGTAATCTAAATATTGGAATATAACACACAATAACGCATGATACACACATCCACCACATCTTAATATGTAGTAACTGTCGGGGATTGAAGTGCATGTATATAGTAATTAATTCTTGAAGTCAACATTCCTATTCTTAGTCCTCTTCTACTAGGAGCTGCTTTTAGTGCTTATGATAACTTAAAAATAGGCAACAAGCCAATAAACATAAATTAAGACAGTCACCAATAAAAATAATAAAATTGGTTTAGTGGCCTATGCAGACTACGTTTTTTAAACGCGCCGTTGACGCGCGTTTAAACCACCACGCGACCACTAGCGCCCACGCCTTTCCTATGGGCAGGGTTTCCCTCGCAACAAGGGAAGTGTGAATCTACACAAGTAGATTATAGATAGATCAAAAAACGTTGATAATTTTTCTTCTTCATTTTTTTAAAAATTAATAACAAAGCGAATTCAATCAACGCTGTCTCGACCGACGCCATCTTGCTACTGTTGACGAGGTTCTGCTTAAAAACGCAAAATGCCAGCGCGCTTGTATCGATACATACGCGTGTTTGCATCGCGTCTATATCGCTATACACGCGAGTTTGCATTGCGTTTGTATCGCTACACATGCGCGTCTGTATCGATTCAAACGCGTATTTGAATTTATGTAGATGTGCAAAGGTCTACAGGCTGCGTCTGACTTGCCTGCGTATCGCGTCTGTATCGCTACAAACGCGCGTCAACGGCACGTTTATAAAACGTGGTGTGCATAGGCCCTAACGATTATTAAATGATGCGCGGACTGATGTAGTGTTATTATTTTGGTTATACTCGTATCAATAGGGTGCAAACGACTAGACTACTTAATGTAGCAGGTGGAATCTTGCTACATGAATTAACGAATAGATAGAGTTGTTTGTGCATTATCAGCCTTGAAAGTACCTCTAATAGTCCATGTATTAAAACTCTCCAGCAAAAACTTAGGAGAGACATCAGTCCACAATATGCAAGTACGTCGAAAACGTCACAATTTTTATTTTTAATTATTTTTAGGCGTGCATAGAAACTGTAACTGAATCTACATTGTGGATGAGCTTAATACTTAGTTTTTCACTCGCCTTTCTGAATTTTGGCTGTTCGTGGCTCTCTTCGAGAAAAAAAGCTGTTTTGTTGTGTCAACTCCTGATCTCATTCATTTGTGGTGTTGCCATACCAACGGTTTCTGGAACTGTATTGAAGATAACTCTATTTACCGGACTTCTAATCACTTCTCTATCGAGTTCAATTGTTTTCTCCTATTTCATCGATCTGTTTCCTACTTCTTACCGGTAAGTACATTATTTATAATATTACAATAGTCACTAATTTTGTTTTAGTAATTCTTCTCAGAAGAATTTGTATTCCAGTACTAGCCAGCTTCACTTAGAAATGACATAATAATATGTGACTTAAGTGACTTTACACTTTTTGTCCTTGCGTATGTCTACTTAACTATATTTACTAAGTAAGGGTTTTGATTACTTTAATTGTGTTATGTTATTTTTGTTTTAATTTATATTATAAAGCTACCAAATTTAAATAATATTTTTGGGCTAGAAAGCCTATGCGTTGTGGAAGGATATATAGGCTATATGACATCGCGCTACGACTCGACGACGATTAGCATCAACATAAGTGAAACTACACAGTTTATCTAATTACCATAATAATTATTTTTTCGTTTTTATTACCAATATTTTTACTATTATTTTTAACAATGAGATGAACATAAAAAAGTTGGTTTTTTAATCTTTTACGTTATGTTTTTTGCTTATTTTGAAATTACGCAATTTATTTTAATTTAAATAAAGAAAAAAAGATATTAGGAATCATCAATTTGATTAGTGTCTTATTATTTATGATAATATTGGATATTTCAGTGGTATGGCGACATGTTTGGGAGTAATGGTAGCTCGGATAAGTGGACTGGCTGGCTTGAATATTATCGGCATTTACATCGTATCACATTGTGCAAGCACGTTCTATAGCTCGAGCGTCTTCGGATTAAGTAAGTAGCTGTGAAACATGTTAAGCATGTATTTTGGTTATAACTATTTTAAAAAATCTCGATTTCCTAGTTAAGGGTGAAGCTTGATACCAAAATTTAAATAAAATCACTCAGAAACATCAAAATCTGATCACATTTAATGAAAATATTACATAACATATAAGAAAAAATATCAGTCCAATTGAGTAGTGGTCCTTTGTTGAAGTTGCTTAAAAATATATTATTGTTTTTTGTACGGAAAATTACTATTAAACCGCGCTTAAGTTTTGTAAAACTTGAAACCAGTTCAATAGTAATTTTCCGTACTAAATCTCTCATATCAAAAACAAATCCGTATCTACATAATAAATAGGTATAAATAAACCTTTACTGCCACCAAAACCAGATTTGCTTTACATTTATGCTTACTGCTCCTCTTCTAGAAGATGCTGTATGTGATGCCTATATAAGTTTTTAACACGAAATTGTTTTTAACTGAATTAATGAGCTTATAAATGTCTCCTACAACTGGGCAAAGATATTCTATAAGTATTGAAGGTCAATCCACCACGCTAATCTAGTGTGATTTGGCGCATAGTTTTCGTATCAAGATTACCGATCGTTACCAGTGCCTGATTATACTAAATAGGTCTGTTCTTAGACCACAAACAAATATTCATGTAAATGCAAACATCCGCTTAGCAAGAATCAAAATCGTGACTGTATAACGGAATTATTTAAAATTAAATTTTTAAATCCTGAGATTAGCGATAACTAACAAACTTTTAAGTTTTATATAATAATATAGATATGATGAATGTAGTTAATACAAGATACAAAGATCCACTAACATATTTTTGTTAATACAATGCAAAACTTGTGAAAAATGTAATTGCTATTTTTTTTCCTCAGGCAGACTCGTCGCTTCGATGTTCTTACCACCTGACCAACCCAAGAAACAGTGAGGTACTACAAGTTAATATACTAGAAGCCAACTAATATTAACGTGCTCTGTCCATGAGTTTAGTAGGAATTCTTCTCATAATTTTTTGTTTTATTTTCTACTTTTGGTATTTGGTGTATCATTTTGTTTTACAGGATTTTCAATTAGGCTTCTATTGTATTATAATTGATGTATTTATATTATATGATTTACTTATTTTATTTTATACGTAATTGTTGATTTTCTTGTCATTTCTTGTCTGAATTTAAGTGGTAAAATTATGATAATTCAAAGCTGTTTATTAGCATACTCGAATAAAGTATTTAATTTGATTTCGCAGTTATATTCGCCAGAAGCAAATAACTGAGAAATAAAAACAGGATCGCTGCCAAGTTGTGATACTTAATGTCTATGATAATTTTTTAATGGTAACCGGCTTTAGAGGTATAATAAAAACTTGTTTTCTTATGTAATAGGTAATTATATAACTTTTAGAAATTTATGAACATGTATTAGGAATCACTTAAATTTCTTTGACTTTAAATAAATGGTAAAATAATAAATTGTTTTATTTATATTTTAACAAAATAAATTAGAAACATATTAAAGCTATATACGGATATACAAAAAGACATAAAAACCCAAATATAAACCAGGTTAATTTAATTCGTACAGAAAATGTATTATAATTATGTAAAATTGATGAGTGATATGTCAAAACACCTATTCTTTTTTCTTACATTTCTAACATACGCGTGTTGACCTGTGTTATCGTTTTAATATGATTTAGACGATAAATTATGTCAATTACAAAAAAATGTTCTTTATTAATTTGTTTTAACTAAGGACAAAATTTCATTTAAATACTCCCGTTATTCTTAATATTTCCACGTGTAAATAAAATCTCGATTTAGGAGAATATATAAACAATTTTTTTAAACACCGACGTCAGTGGTAGAGAAGAATCCACAGTCAAAAATTTGGCGAAATATTAATTTAATTCGCGGGCGAAGGGCTGTCAATAAATAGTACTGGGTAAATAATGGTTCTGGTAATGAGTAGCTCTAAAAAGGGTTACCCGGTATTAAGTAATCATCACCACACGACATAAGCCTCAGAAGAACCACAATTCCATCCGAATCCAGGACTGCCCAGGTCTCGATAAAAATGCTTTCTCGTAGTTCACAAATTTTTCGCCTGCTCCTGAATTCGTCGAGTCTTGCGACGAGACGATTCGTAATGGCCCTAAAATACAGCTTATAAACGTAACTCAAAAGTGAAATAGGTCTGTAATTTCTCTACAGAGATTTGTCATCTTTCTTGAAAAATAACACAACCACATTTTTGGACTACGCCTCCAACGTGGTACCCTGCTGGATTGGACGATATTAAAGTGCTCCGAAGGCTTTTAGAACAGGTCGTCGCGCGGTCTTAAGTAACTCAGTTATTATTCCGTCACCCCCCGAGGCCCCCCATTATTAAGCTACCCAGCGCTCTACTAATTGTAATGTAGGTAGATAAATAACAAAAGAGCAATGTACGCGCGGCGCTAGTTCTATGTTAGCGGTCTTCCAATAAATGTGTAATTGTGATGTCGTTTGTTTGATTTGCGAATAATTTCTCAGTGGCGACGAGTTGGACATACTTATACACGTGTGTAGTGCAAATAGCAAAATGTCGATAGGCAAAATTAGCGAATTCAACATAAGAACGGATAACTGGCGCTTATATATCGAGCGCTTAGAACAATATTTTGTGGTGAATAAAATAGAAAAAGATATGTATGTACCGACATTAATAACGGTCGTCGGGGCAGAATGTTACGAACTATTAGTGAACCTGTGTACACCAAAAAAACCTCGAACTATGGGATTTTCAGAGTTAACGACAATTGTAGAAAAACATCTGCAACCTAAACCGAGTACACTCGCAGAGCGTTATAAATTTCGATGTCGGATGCAAGACGATAATGAGACGGTCGCGGATTACATAGCGGTGTTAAAAAAAATGTCGACCACCTGTGACTTTGGCGGGACCTTGGAGGAAAATTTGAGAGATCAGTTTGTGTGTGGCTTACGCAGCGAATCAATTCGCCAAAGATTATTCGCCGAAGACGACATCGATTATAAAAAGGCGTATAGACTGGCGACTAGTTTAGAGGCAGCGGAGAAAAATGCGGCGAGTATCACGGGACGAGTGAGCACGACGACGGCGGGCACTGGCAGCGTCGCGTGTCATGTGGTGGAACGAATAGGATCCAGCACTCGTAGTACTGGACACAAAGGAAAGAATGTCAGCGGGAGTGGCAGCCGGGAGGGGGCGCGGACACTGCGCCCACAGCTGGGACAAGCTCAGCCTGCACGGCGGTGGGAGCGCGGGCCGGCGCGGGCGGAGTCCGGACCAGCGGCGGCGGAGCGCCGGCAGCAACCATGTACTGCGTGCGGAGGACCGCACAGCGCCACTACGTGTTCGTTCTCGAAATATGTGTGTCGAGTATGCAACCAGAAGGGCCACTTACGGCGGGTGTGCCCTAACTTAAGGGAGCATCATAGCATACACTCGTCGACGGCGCCTGCCGACGGTAACGAAGATGGGGAGACTCGGGAAGATAGTGACGAGGTAATATTAAACATGAATAATGTGTGGAACAATTATTATAAACCTATTATGATAGCAATAATTGTACATAACCGGTTACTGCACATGGAATGCGACACGGGAAGCGCGGTATCTTGTATTAGTTATGAGATTTATAACAAACATTTTAGAGACTTGAAATTAAAACCATGTAAAATTGTACTTAGATACTATACCGGGGAACTTGTACGGCCCTTAGGAATGATAACACCTTTAGTTAAATATAAAAAGAGACAAGAAAATTTAGATCTATATGTTATCGAGAATGGGAAATCGTTGTTACTGGGCCGCCAGTGGTTAACACAGTTGGGTATAAATGTGTCTTTCGATGAAACTAGTGCTGTGCATAGTCTGAAACCAGATATTGTATTTAATTTAAATGAATTTAGTTCCAGATTCTATAACGTGTTCTCGGACGGCTTGGGGCGGTTTACCGGCGGCACGGTGAGCATACGCGTGCGCGAGGGGGCGCGCCCGGTGTTCTTGCGTGCGCGGCCTCTCGCCTACGCGCTGCGCGCGCCCGTGGAGCGCGCGCTAGATCAAATGGTAAGCGACGGCATTCTCACTCCTGTTGAACACTCTGATTGGGCTACGCCTATCGTTCCCGTACTTAAAAAAGATGGTGATATTAGAATATGTGCAGACTATAAGTTAACTTTAAACAAAGTCTTGGAAGTGGACCGATATCCATTACCGAAAGTGGAAGATTTATTAGCACGTTTACATGGCGGTCAACGTTTTAGCAAAATTGATTTGTCACAGGCCTACGCACAATTTGTACTGGACGAATCGCGGAAATACACTGTTATTAACACTCATAAAGGTCTATTTATGTACAATCGATTAGTATACGGGTTGGCGTCTAGTCCGGGAATTTTTCAAAGATGTCTCGAACAACTATTCTCAGATTTGCCTTATGTGGTATTTTTAGATGATGTGATAATAACCGGCCGGGACAATAAGGAACATTTAAATAACTTAAATAAGGTGTTCGAAAGATTGCAAGCCCATGAACTTAAAGTAAAAAAAGAAAAGTGTTCATTTTTTGTAGAATCTATACATTACCTCGGTCACGTTATTGATAAGCAGGGTGTACATGCTTGTCCAGAAAAAGTGAAAGCGATAGTGGGCACGCCACCGCCTACAAATGTATCGGAAGTAAGGGCTTTTCTAGGTTTAGCAAATTATTATGGTAAATTCATAAAAAATGCTAGTACAATTTTGTCGCCGCTCTACGAATTGTTACGGAAGGATGTTAAATTTCAGTGGAATAGCGCTTGTGATTTTGCTTTTAATAAAGTAAAAGAATTATTAGTCTCAAGTAAAGTGTTGGCGCATTATTCCTTGAGTCTGCCGCTGGTACTGACGGTGGATGCGAGCGCCGTCGGGGTAGGCGCCGTGATATCCCACGTGACGGCGACAGGGGAGCGACCGATCGCTTTCGCATCGCGTTCGCTTTGTACTGCGGAGCGTTCGTACTCGCAAATCGAGCGAGAGGCGTTAGCGATAATATTTGGAATTAGAAAATTTCACCAATACTTGTACGGCCGTGAATTCATTCTAAGAACAGATCATAAACCGTTAACGTTTATTTTTGGGGAAAAAGTAGGTATACCAATAATGGCAGCGTCACGACTGCAACGTTGGGCTATCTTACTATCAGGCTATAATTACAAAATTGAATATGTACCATCAGCATCGAATTGTGCTGATTCTTTATCTAGGTTGCCGCTTCCCATAAAGGAAGCTGAATCTTCAGAAGAAATGACATACTTAAATTTCGTTGAAACATTTTTACCTGTTACAAAAAGTCAAGTGAAACATGATACTTTGAAAGACCCGATCTTATGTAAGTTATTGTCTTTTATACAATCAGGCTGGCCCCTAGAATGTAATGATGACAATCTTAAACCATATTTTTGTAGACGTAACGAAATTTATTTAGATGACGGGTGTATTATGTGGGGATATAGGGTAGTTATTCCGTTTGCTTTGCGCTCGAGTATACTCAAACAGCTTCACATTAGCCACATGGGCATTGTGAAAACGAAGTCGCTCGCCCGTAGTTACGTGTGGTGGCCTAACATAGATCGGGACGTCGAACAACTATGTCGTCAGTGCGTAACGTGCGCCACGGAGGCCTCGGCGCCGCCGCGGGCAGCTCCTCAGCCCTGGCCTTATAATACGACTCCGTGGAGTAGATTACATTTAGATTTTTTGGGGCCGATGCGAGGAAAGACTTTTCTAGTTTTAGTAGACTCTAGTTCTAAATGGATTGAAATTTTCGAGGTGGCGAAGACTAAAGCAAGTTCTGTTATTCGAATATTAAGAAGTATTTTTGCTCGTTTTGGGTTACCAATGGAAATCGTTTCGGATCAAGGACCACCCTTTACGAGCGTTGAATTCCGAGATTTCTTAGAGCGTAACGGTATACGGCAATCGTTATCACCGGCTTATCACCCGGCTTCGAATGGCGCAGCGGAAAACGCGGTGAAACTGTGTAAGCAGGTCATTAAGAAGGCTTACAGGGATTCAATCGACATAGATGCGGCCCTTCAAACATTTCTATTAGCGTATAGGAATAGTGTGCATAGTACTACCGGTGAAAGTCCTGCAATGTTACTACAGCGGCGAACGCTTAGATCGCGGCTCGATTTATTGCGAAATGACGGGTCACGTGAGGAACGCGTGCGCCAATGTCAACAACGTCAAGCAGGCGGCGGCGGCGCACGGACTCTGTGCGAGGGGGCGCCGGTGTGGACGCGCGATTACGGCCGTGGAGAGAAATGGGTGCCCGCCATCGTACGTGCGGTGGACGGTACGCGACGATACTTGTTGGAAGCGGGGGATGGGCGTCAAATGCAAAGACACATAGATCAGATTCGCCCACGGTCACGCATATCAGATGCGCATATATCTATGTCACCATCTTCTAAGAACAACGGAGTCGAGGAGGCCGTCGAGCCATCGGTTTTGGTGGCGGACGAGATTAGGCAGACAGAATTAGAACGGAAGAGTATATCGGCGGGTCATAGTTGTGAGGCTGTGGGTGGGGCAAGCCAGTTAGAGTCTGACACGCCATTACAAACAGATGGTCCGCTACCAATTCCGCCACGTCTGTCTCCACAATCTGCGTTGACATTGTCGCCGGTAAAACGTGATAGGAGACCTCCTATACGTTATGGTATAGATGAGTAGGGCTAGAAATAAGTATAAAATGTATAAAGTATTATTAGACTGTTATTAAGCTCAATGTTAAAATTAAGTTAGTATAAGTAGATATTAAGGGTGGAGGTGTAATGTAGGTAGATAAATAACAAAAGAGCAATGTACGCGCGGCGCTAGTTCTATGTTAGCGGTCTTCCAATAAATGTGTAATTGTGATGTCGTTTGTTTGATTTGCGAATAATTTCTCACTAATCTCACCGACTTCGATATGCGGGATATCCTCCGAAAAATGGCGCAAAAGTGGCGCACTTGGATTGCAATTGGACCTCAATTTTTTTTTTTGTACAGAGAATTGGATTTGCGATATGATAGGTTTTAAGTTTTGCAATGTATTTACATATAATTTTTTTTTTTTTTTATTGTATAAATTTTTTATTAAAGCTAAAATACACCTTGTTGTATTTTAGGATGCAGTAATAATTGTAGTGTAGTGTGTTGGTCACTGGGTCATAGAGGATCAGGTAACCAGATATTACGAATATCAAAAGAAAGTGATCTATAGCGTCTATCAATTAATATTTTTACTTGAATTATATGTATTAAAAGGAGACTTCAATAAAAATCAGTAACATAAATAAAAAATTATTACAATAACCCTGAAGGTGAAAATTTGCGCTTTTCTAGCACTGAGCTTCATAAAATCTATATCGGACCACCTTCAAGATGTACCTCGTTCATTGAAAAAATTATTACAAAAATCGATTTAAAATAGACGAACAAAAAAAAAAACAACGGCCTTAATAAACGTTTCATTGCATCTCTTTTTTTGAAGTCGGTTAAAAATATAAACAAAGAAATTAAGGCGTAAAAGATTAGTCATAAAAAATGATTAGATAAGGATATTCGTAATAGAAAATGCCGAATATTGAAAAACATTTCGATATAATGAATAATGTTGTCGTCGTTTTTAAGAAAATATTCAGAGTTCTTGTAATTAATAAATTTACATAAGTATCACATTTTATTGCGTTAAACTCATTCCACTTACTTATGAAGATACAGTGTTACACATTAAACGTTAGTCGAGCGTAAATTGTAAAAACAATTGAAATAGATATATATATAGAAAAACTAAACTCTTTTTACAAGATAACGACCTTCTCATCTCCACACAATCATTTGGTCAGTTAGTTTGATCGCTGTTTCGAATCGGACTAAGCGTGTTGACAAATTTAAATTATAATAAATTTAAAAGTAAAAAAAAAAAAAATTGAACTATAAAATAAAACTTCATACATAAAAAAATGGCAATTCGACTTGGATAAGTGTAATTTTTTAAATTAATGATCATCAGTGTTATAATTTTAACATAATGGCGCCGAAAAGGAATGAAAATAATGTTCTCGAAATGGATACTCGTGATGGGAGAAACGTGAAGAGCTACAGTTATGAAGAGGCCTTAGACATGACAGGTAATAATTTCTATAAAATTATAATTGTTGTATACAATAAGGTACCACAATCACAACCTCGTGACAACAAAATTTCTAATCAACACGCTGCTTCAGGGTTTTGTTTACTAGCTGCGCGTCGTGGTTTTACCCGTGTTGCTTCCGATCCCGTAAGAACGTCAGGATAAAAAGTAGCATATGTCTGAATCTTCAGCAATATATGTACTAAGTTTTATTGCAATTTGTTAAGTAGTTTAAGCGTTAAAGAGTAACAAACAGCTACACAAACTTTCGGATTTTTAGAATCAGTAGGATTTATTAGAAAGACACACATTTAATTGACTTATAATAACACAGTAATATTTAACAATATGTGTACATGTAATCTAATATGACTCAGCATTTACAGGTAATAGAATTTTAATTACAACCGTTCGTGTGTTATTAAACGGTGTTTATTTAATAGAAGCTAAGAAGTGTAATAAAATAATTATCGTAAGAGTAATGTAAGTTTTCGAAGTATGGTTGCAGAAATAGAATTAATAACAAAAATTTATCACGATTTCTTTGGGTGAGGGTATGACAGTCAAAATGTGTACTCAGCTGTAATTCATTATAACGCGTCAAGGTATTTGGTGTGTTAGTTTCAATATTACAGAATAACATTCAAAATTTGGTCAAACTGTTCTGACTTCTGGTGTAGTGAAGCGACTAGTCACCTTAACATCAGCGGTCGTAAGTTCGATCCCCGTTCGGAACAGATATTTTTATTTGTACAAATATTTGTTTCTGGTCTGGGTTTATGTCCTAATGGGTCTTCTCATTCGGAGAGCTGGTAAAACCGTCGGTCTCGGTTGTTATCATAAATCCCTGATAGCGATCGTTCCTTATAGTAGATAAATCATTTGCCAACCCCCATTGGAGTAGCGTGGTGAATTAAACTCCAGCAATTTTCCTATGTGAAGAGGCTTTTGCCTAGAAGTGGGACGTTTGCAGGATGATTCAGTTCAGTCAGTTTAGTTCATTAAGTCCAAAATAACTTGAAACCCGTGGGAATATTACGTAACTTGCGCGATCGCGAGAAATCGCCGTGATGTCGAATTTCAATAATAGCTGAGCCTCAATTAGTATTGAAATTCGACACCACAGCGATTTCTCGCGATGGCTCAAGTTACGTAGGTAATAGCCGCACCGGAATGTATAGAACCTTCGACTATACGGCTCAACGTACCTTGGCATTCTTGCTTTATCTTATAGGCTTAAAGAAAGAGATAGCAATAGCGAACGATGTCGCGGGCACATCTAGTCAATACATAAATTTTAATGTAAAATGTAAGTTTGTTTGTTACGCTTTTACGCGAAAACTACTTAACCAATCATTATCAAACTTTGTATACATATTCTTGGAGGTATTAGAAGTAACATAGGATACTTTTTTTTTTGGTCGCGATAACCGACATCCACGCGGGAGGATGCTAGTAGGTATTATTATATAGGTTCGTAAATTTGCGACTTCTATGTTTGTAAATTTTTCAAGCAAAAAACTCGATCATAATGAAACTTGATGACTTATTAAAATAAGTGAATATAGAGAATAAGATATTTTGGGCGTAGAGGGGATCACGTCGGGGTCACCAGTTTGGGCGTAGAGGGGCTGCGTTGAAAAGGAAGGATCCTTCGACCAGACGAGAGTTGCGTCTGGTGGGCTACGCGCCACTTAACGTTTGTTGTCGGGTTGTTGTATATATACGCAATCGCTTTGAAAACTTCGATAGCGCGATGTAGGATACGTCAGTTCATATGTGGCGAGATAGTTGTCGCTACATCATTATTACAGACAATAACTGCAGTAACTTGGTGTGTGGTAATATTAAAAAAAAAAAAAAATATAAATGAACTGGCAGAGAAGAATTGTTCCGACCTCTTTCTTTCCGAGGTATCAAAAAAACGAGCCATAGTAGTGCGAACAACTGTACACCAACCAGGATGGTGATGGGCAGCAGCGTCATCATATCCTGCTTGGGAAGTATTATCAAGCCCCCAGAGATGACTCCGGAGACCTATGTTCAGCAGTAGACATCCAACGGATGATGTGGTGGTGGTGGAAAGACTACATACCTGTCCCGAAATTCAAACAATACACACTACTAGTTAAATTAGAACTTACTTTCAGCAAAATAAATTTCCTAAAAAATTAAAAATAAATAAATAACACAAATTCACAAGCAAATCCGTCATAGTGACTGGCCATGACATGTCATGGACGTTAAGATATAAGCTATGATTTATTTTGCATTTTATCACGTGCTGTCAATAAAAACATTGTGTGATAAATAAAGTAATCAACGTCCGTGATAACTTACGGAGTTATCGCCGGTTCTAATTCGTACACTTATTTTCTTGGAATAGTTTTTGTAACTTAATTTAATATAATAATTTATAATTAGTTATTTTTTTATTTGCTTATTATAAATCAAATTATTTCTTAGTATTCGTAAAAATAAAATCTGTAAAACCTACTTCAAAAAACTAATACAATTTTCAAATTATAAAATAATATAAATTACTAGCGGCCCGCCCCGGCTTCGCACGGGTATTTAACTAAAATTTTAAAAATTATAAAAATAAATTTAATTTATACTTTAGCCTCAACAACACGTGGTAATTATGCTGTTAAAATGTAGCTTATATGACACGTTCGTAGATTTACCATAGCAGCGCCATCTATTGATTACTTACTCAACCCAGTCGAAAGGTATCGACATCTGTTAGAATCATTTGGAGTTAACAGATAATTGTGACTGTCAAATAATAACAGACAAATAATTAGCAATAAATTAAAATTGCGACTATAATTTGAGATTTAAACTATCCTATCTCTCAAGTTGGATCGAACTGCACATGGTGTGCGAATTTTATTATAATCGGTTAAGTGGTTTAGGAGTCCATTGAGGACAAACATTGTGACACGAGATTTATATATATAAGATTGGTCATACAATATGTACTGGTTTGAAATGGGTCGAGTATACCTTTTAAGACTATAAGTGTACAGAGACATAAAAATGCATAATATATTTGAAAATTATAAAAAAAATGCATTTAACCTCTGTTTGGAGTGAACCTTTCCAATCATAAAATAGATTTTCCATAATCCGTCCACAATTAATCAAAATATAGAATAGAATAGAATAGAATTTATTAAGGAATGTTTATACACTGTTACACAAAAATTAAGTAGTCAAATACACTCATAGGTACACAGCACATAAAAATTACAGGTAATTACAAAAAGAAATAATTAAAATTACAAATGGTTACAATATCGGCGATCATACAAAAATAAATACATAAAAACGAACATACAACCTGATCTTTTTTAAATTAGTTAAAATACAGTTTATCTAGGTGTTTGAGAAACACGAATAGAATTTTAGGTAATGATAATAATTATAATGGATTTCAATTATTTTTTGTGAATCTAAATATCATAATAATCAGTTTGAATTAATTTTTTTTTTATAAAATCAGTTACAAAACTACCACAGATTTTTTGCAGCTTTGAATCTATCGAGGAAAACGTTAAAACACCAATTGAAATGTTATCAACTTTAATTTTGAGTTTTTTATTTTATTTATCTATTGGGGAAATATATAGTGTACTTCTACATTAAGTATTATACCATTTTAATTACATATTAACCAATCAAGCGTTCACATTTTATTAAAAATCAAAAACATAGATACTATAAATACATGCAACATATATACATTAATTAACATAAGTTAATTAATATATATTTATTTATTTATTTAAATTGGCTTACCAACTAAATATATATTAGATTATTTCAATAGTTTAAAATTATTAATAATATCATTAAAAATATATATTTAAATTAAAGGTATGCACAGCATTATTTTTTGTTTTATACTAACTAAAGAAAAGGTAAATAAGCATTGGTTTATTTAATTAAGTACTTACTGAACACTTCAAACATTTTTCTCCTTAAAGTACCCAGACTGTCGTAATAGATATCGATGTCACAATTTTCTTAAAGTTCATTGTAGCACCTCATTATATAGCAAAGAGGTGAGTTTAAGCTATAGTTCCTTTTTTTAGTTTCAACATTGAAGGGCTTAAAATTACAAACTCGCGCTGATAAGGCACATTAAAACTAACTTGTAATAGGAGGGACGGACAATCAATTATGCCGTTTATAAGATTATGTAAAAAGGTTACGGAGAGTTGTTTTTTCCTTTTTTCCAATGATAAAAACCTAAAATGAGCCAATTTATCATTGTAACTTCGAATATATAACAACAATTAGATATATGACATTCATTAACTGAAATATTAGGGAGATTTTTTATTTGATTTAATGAGCTTCATTTTTAAAAAAAATTAAAGTTGGAACAAAAACGTATATTATTTAATTATAAATTCTGACTCGTAGTCTGTTTTTAACAGTTTAGCGCCAAAATTTTGTGTATTCAATAAAGTCAACAGTATCGTTAAAATATTTTATATTACATTACGACAAGAAAAATACAACTTTTTGTGCTACTTTTTTTTATTAAAATATTTTAAAGAAATCTCTGGCGATCTTAGTCACTAGGTGATTTTCGCATCCGAATAGTTAATCTGTAACTTAACCTTGCTCAAATAGGCTAACTAATAAAAAAATACTACACACTCATATTTTCTTAAGACTAGCTCGTTCAAATACCTAAGTAAAAACAACTCCTTTGTGACTTGAATTTTATTGTTTGTCTTAATTGTATTCGTTGTGTTATATCGTTTACTAGTACATAAGCCGTTGGATGTCCACTGCTGAATATATTCCTCCATGATCTCCAAGGGGGGGGGGGGGTGCTAGCGAGTGCAGTGTATTGTGGCAGGACATGGTGACGCTGCCACCTATCACTATCACATTCTGGTTGGTGTACAGTTGTTCTCACCACTATAGCCTTAGTCTTTTACTACGCCTCGGCAAGAAAGAGCTCGGGATTATTCTTTTCTGCTGGTCACGGCAAATTGTTGTATAGCGTAAATTCGAATAATTACCTATTTACAAAATAAATCGGTGGAGGGTTTTAAATTTTTTTTTTAACCATAACTTTCGTAATTTGTTTTCTTTTTTATTACATATATAATTTGATACAATTAAATAAACTAGAAATCTCACCTCAATTGTTGAGGAAATATATTTAGTTTCAAAAGACGGAAATTCCAAAAATGGCATTGCACATAAGGAAAAGTCAGCGTAGAACGAGGGCACAACCCTACTCAATGTTATTAATTTATCGCATCACAATAAAAATTGAGGGAATCGACATATTATATACATTAATATATACATACGAGTATATAGTTGACAAACTAAAATGTTTAATGCAACTGACAGCAACGTTATAAATCTACAGGTATCTTTGTTAAAGGAATATAAAAAAAAATTTAATTGTCAAAAACTCATAATCTAACACGTCATCACACGGGTTACTAATGAAGAAAAAAAAAGCCACTAATGACAAAAACGAGCAAAGCGCTTTTTTGAAAACACAAATTGAATTTTTTTATTGTCACCGACATGCGAAGGCATTATTGTCAAACTATACGTATTTTTTGGGATATACATACATTTTTTTTTTCTCATTAAAACTTTTCAACATATTCTCCAGAGGTCTTAAAAATGTCTACAATTCTTGTTTTGAGAACGATACAACAGAAAATCCGCCAAATTGATAAAGCCGTTCTCAATTGATTTAGACTAGACGATATTTATGTATATTAAGACAGGATGATCCGCACAGCTATAACTCCTATCTATATTATAAATGTGAAATGTAAGTTTGTTTGTCACGCTTTCATCATAAAAAATATTAATTTAGATAAAGAATCCAATGTAAAATTTTTATTTAAAAAAACGACAATATAAACTCTTTGCTTGATTCTCTTGGCGCTGATAAAATTTTAAACATAACATAATTTTTAATCTAATCGGGCAACACATGGAAATCTAGAGCTGATTATATTATATTGCATTTAAAGTGCACGTTGCACAGCACGTGTTGATATACAGGATTTAAAAAAAAAACTGTTTACATTCATATTTTTCTATTTTTATCATTTTACATTCTTCTATGAATATTCTATTTTTGAATAAATTTTTACAGGATTATTTTTAAATTATAACACTCTATTGGTCCAAAATTAATATATTTACATAAAAAATATGTTTAAATTGACAACCTCTCTATAATTAATTAAATACATTTATATTTAATTTATATTTGTTAAGTACTTTATAGTCATGCCGATTTAACACAAATCAATTTGCCACTGTTAAACACAATGGGAAAGACATAATCGAAATCTTACAGAATTTTCTTTTTAAATTCTTTAAAAACAGCACGCGCAGTAATAAAAATATTTGCCAATGGTATAACCGGCGTAAGCCGGTTTATCATAATTATTTTCAAATACTTGAAATTTCTTTTATCAGTCACTCATAGATCTAAATATTTGTGCTTTTCGAGATACATTTTATATGTAAGATATGAAATTGAGAATAAAAGAAATGTAAATACCCAATTCATAGCCACGTTTAAAACGACTAAAATGAGAAGGCTGCGTCTTTAACGATAGTAAAATTAATGTTTAACTGTATTTTTTCCGCAATTTTATGTGTTATATGTTATCTCTACAGTTGTTAATAAGGAAGATTAACGTTTAACAAATTATTAAAAAAAAATTTACACGACTCCTAGTAGAATAACAATTCTGCCTGACTGTCTGACTCATTCAGCCAGTCTTACATTTAGTAGCAGAACTAAATGTGTTTTTACGAGTCACGGTCATTAGTATTGAATATATTAATAACAATGACAGAAACAAAATGGCCATAATGTTAATTCATAGCATAAAATTATTTTTGTTCATTTATGCTAATTTTATAAAACCGAGAAGATTATTTTCGTTTTAAAAGCATTAATATCAATACCAAATAATATAATTATTATAAAATATACATATATAATTATTGTGGTATTTAATAATCTCTTTTTTGGAAGCAGTAATTAAAAAGATAAGGTACAATTAAAACAAAAAAAGCAATGTCAAGTCAAAGTCAACATAATTATCATAATCATCATCATCATCATCATCATCATCATATTAGCCATTAGATGTCCACTGCTGTACGTATGCCTCCCCTAACGATCTCCGGAGCAACTGGTTCGAAGCAGCCTCCATCCAACGGCTTCCGGCGACTCTCCTCAAGTTGTCTGTCCATCTTGCGAACGCTCATTCGACGCTACGCTTGACGGTACGTGGTATCCACATAAGAATCTTCCTGCTCCATCAGTCGTCAGTTCTACGAGCTATGTGGCCTGCTCACGGCCACTTCAGCTTCGAAATCCGTTAGGCTATGTCGGCAACCTTCGTTCATCTGCAGATCTCATCATTTCTGATTCGATCTCGCAGATGAATACCAAGCATAGCCCTCTCCATTGCTCTTAGTGTAACTTGTAGCTTGTTTAAAAGGCCCATAGTCAGAGACCACGTCTCAGATACGTATTTCACCACTGGCAACACTCATTTAACAATTGACCTCTCTCTCAAAGTTGGACCTACCAAGTTGGACCTTTTATCCTAGGTAGATGTACTTGTCAACAACTTCGAGAATTTCCATATGATATCGGGGTAGGTACGAAATAGATATTCAACATAATTTTCGTCTTATCTGTCTCACACCTCACTCCATTGGAATCACTCTTGTGCTTTGCTCCTGAACTCAAACCGTCATACTGTCACCGCTGAAGAGACTACAGCACCGCTAATGTTTCGTTCGAAACGAAGGCTTTCTCATAGTTCACAAATGTAAACCACAATGTTCTATGCTGCTATAGCCTTTTCGGAAACCGACTTGTTCGGGAGGCTGGAACTTGCCCGTCAGACGATTTGTAACGACCCTGGAGAACAGCTTATAAACGTGGCTCAGAAGCGAAATGAGCCTGCAATTCTTCAACAAGGTGTTATTCCATTTTGAAGAAGAGCACCATCATGCTTCTGTTCCAGGCTTCCTAGATTATGCCCTCAAGCAAGAAGGATATATAGATCTTCTGAAGGGCTTTAAGTACCGGTGTTTCACCTGTTTTCAGTAGCTCTGACGTAATACCGTCCTCGCCCGATGCCTTATTGTTTTTAAGCTGTCTCAGAGCCATGCCGAGCTACGAACAGGTTGTTTGACCGAGAATACAACAGTCCGTAAAACTTCTCGACCTCCTTTAATATCTCGGCTCTGGTCGACGCTGTACATCCTCTGTTTTCAGCTATGAAAACCGGCCTTGACCAATATACGAATCCCTTAAGAACGCTTTGGAGCCCTGATTCCACTCTATCGTATCTTTAATATATTTTGTATTAGAGACACGTATATCGTATCTCAGAGATTTCCATATCCGTCTATTGATTCGTCTATATGCTTCAGCATCACGAAAAGTCTGCAGGTTTAGTAAACGTCGTTCTTCCATGAGATTTTGAGTTTTGGTTAGAGAACTTTCGGGGGCCGCTTATGCGGCCGGGTCTGTAAAATCAACTCGCTAATCTATGAACAGTGTTCACCAACCTATTGTTTATATCATCCGCGGATGTGCAATCGTCAAGGCAATCGAAACAATTAAATAATTCGAGCTGAAATCTCTCGGGGTTTTGGATATGTGCGTTAGATGGTCGGAGTGTAGACTTCATAAGGCGAGACCGTTCCAGTTTAAAACTGATGTGCTTCTGATCAAAAGGTGATCACTCCCGGTTTTCACCCAATGGATCACGGAACCGTCATTGAATATCTTTCGTCTGGTGGTCATGATGAAGTCTATTTCATTCTTAGTGGAACCATCAGGACTCAGCCAGGTCCATTTTCTATTTGGCGGCTACTGGAAGAAAGATTTCATCATAAAGAGTCCCTCATTCTCCAGGAAATCGGCCAGCCTCTGTCTTCTGGGGTTCCGTTCCACTACCCATTTCCAAATTGCCCCACTCTCAGCTCATCGTCTCGTCATTTGCCTGATCTTCGCGTTAAAGACCCCATGACAACATTGAAGGAGGTTTTATTCATATGTATAGCTCTACTGATGTCCTCGTACATAGCCTTTACTTCTTCAATAGGGTATGCAGAGGGAGGTGCGTAAACCTGTATGACCTTCAGCGATGCTGCGATAGCTGTATATTACAATATGTTGAAAACCCATATAAACCATGAGGTGACCATTTAACCAATTAATTATTAATTTATATTTTTTTCACCGCATCGTCTAGTGCCTCTCCAAGTAACGTCGTATCATCTATATGCATTATAAGTAGTATCTTTTGCTTATATATTTTTTTGTATCTCCTTGCACAAAGCCTTATTTGAATAAGTGAGAATTTAATAATGAGTTGCACATCTGTCTACTGTTACAACCTTATCTTACAATTGTGTTTCAACAGTCGATCAGATATCTCAACATTGAGATGGTTATTTTAATAGTATAGGCAGTCAAGTCTATTAGAACATTGTACATACGTGTCATTATATTGTCAACATGAGTTTTCTGATGATGTATCGCACAATTAAGTGAAAACTTGTTAAATTCTTAACAACAATGATATTTTGTCGAAAATCACTTTGTGCATAACTCTTTCTATGCTAATGGCAATGCGAATTGCCATTATACTAAAATACCTAACCAGCTTCGTTAAAGACTAATAAATAATAATAATAAATAAAAAATTAATAATTTATTTCATACATAGTCCATATCCTCGTATAATCAATAAAAATTGCAATCAAAATTAAAATTCAAAATTAATACTAAAATTTAGTCAAAAACTAAAATTAAAATATAAACTTATTGGTAGTATTTGATTACAAAATTTCGCCTCATTGCTACTGTTTCTTAATTTGCCGACTTAGACTTAAGTTCATGCTCTAGATTGACCATAAATATTTGCCTCATTATAAGAAAATGCGTATTAAAAGATTTTTTTTTTATATTCAAAGGTCATGGCAAATACAACAAGGGTCTTCTCTTCGCGTGTTTCATGCTTATCATTGCGATGGGAATCGACATCTACGGCGTGGGAATAATTGTGACGGTGGCCACTTGCGATTTAGGATTGAATTTACAGCAAATCGGGATATTATCGTCAATGCCTTTTGTAGGTAAGATTTCAAAAATTATGCACGTATGAATTGACCTAAACCAGTCTGTAAATATTACACTAATGTTAATGCCAAACGTTGCTCGATTGCAGGTTGGATGAGTTTCCCTTAAAAAGGAAAATTATCGAGTGCTTATGATATCAATTGAGACCGACGACTTTAAGGGTAGTATGTAGTATAGTATGTAGTGTAGTGTAGTGTAGTTTAAGTTAGTTTATTTTTTGCGGAAGTGTAAATCACTTTAATTACATGTCATTATATACTGTATTACAACAACAGCATTTAAGTGTGTCACTGCTAGTCTATTCCTCTTAAGAAGGTAAACGTAGCATTTTATAAGTTATATTTTTGACGTGATTTTTGATATGCTGCACGCACGAAGAAGTGTCACGTGTCGCGAGCGAGAGCGTGGAACGAACGATAGAGATGCACGATCGGCCTAAGCGTTTGGCTTGTAAATGAAAAAGAATAACGCAGATTGGAGGATCTTAAATATCATACATGTATATAAGCTGTAAACAAATTTTAATAGCACATTGTTACTTGTAATTAATCTGTATAATTTAAATAAATATCGTACATAATACGTATATACTCGTTAATTACGAGTGCAAACAAATGACAATTAATCGAAAAAAAATTAATTAATTGAATAAACTCATTCTTTGTATTATACATAATAATGATAATTCAGTGATAATTCATTTTAAATAATCAATTTTTTATCAATGTTTTCTTATGACGTTATCACGTAAAATTATCGTCCGTAAACCGACTTTACAGACAACCAATTTTTTTTCTTGTCATATCTTACAAATTAAATATACAAGATTCTAGACAGTGATACAAATAAGAAAAGCACACACAGACAGCATGCAAAGGCGGTCTTGTTGTTATAAGCAATCTTTTATAGATAACTTTAGGTGAGAGGGTACAAAGTTACTTTACATACAAATACACATATCTGTACATCTATACGTATTATAAAAAAGCGTCTATTATATTTGTTTTTCGATCTGTCTGTCTGTCTGTTCACGATAAACTCAAGAACTAATGTGCGGTTTATCATGCAGATTTCATCAATAGATGTACTGATTCATGAGGAAGGTTTCACTGTATGATCTGTCAAGGTTTTGTGTGGATTAGTTGAAATACAACGATAGTTGTTGACTGTTGTAAATATTGAAACAAGTCAAGCCGCTTGGGAGCTTTCATCGAAAACGATGCGTAATCCCAATAAGTTATACCAAAATTATGTAACGTGGAACTATTCCTCTTTTATAGGCTTAAAGGAAATTCTGCGATGGTATATATTTATGTTTTATGGATAGCTTACACAAACAGGGCTGGCCTAAGGGTGTGCGAAGTATGCAGCCGCACACTCGAACTTTTTGGGAGGGCATATTTTTTAGGTATTCGGAAAGGCTACAGTCGATGGTTGATCTCGGACGACCTTTTTTTTAAGAGTTCGGATAGGCTACAAGGATAAACATCGATGGTAGATCTCGGACGAACTTTTTTTAGAAATACGTATAGCCTGGCGGCTTTTGTTTTTGTGTACACTTCCGACACAGTATAATTATGGATAATAAAACTAGATAATATTTTCATAGGGGCATAAGATGTGAGTCTTGCACAATTGCAATTTTCGCCTTAAGCCGGCTCTGTACACAAATTAATTCAAGCGTGGGTCTCAAACCGATGACAGGAATCGCTTGATGCGATTACCCCCATGCCACGCTCCGCACTATCGCAAAGAATATTATATACTACCTGTGCGTAGCCGGGGCTCGTCGCTAGTATAGAATAAAACAAACATTCATACCACAATAATGTAAGAAATGTTTAAAGCATTAAATAGTAATTTTAGAAACGATTTTTTAAAATAGAGAATAAGTCAGAGTGATGCACTTCATCAGGTAGGTTATACCGTGGTTTAGCTTGATGTACGCTTGGTATTGGAAAACTATTCCGCGGCTTGGTAAGCTTACGTATTTCAAAATTTCTTCTAAATCAAGTAGATTATCTTAACATGTTTTTTTTCATTGCCAAAGAGAGTTGTATCTTTAAAAATAAAATGAAAACATCTACTAAATATTCTTGACGTGATAACGTCTCGCAAATCGATGAACGCCGGCTGCACGCACAAAAAAGCATGACTCATTGCCACGTTTCGCGAGCGAGAGCGCGAAACAAGCGGTAGAGAGGCACGATTAGCCTAAGAGTTCAGCTTGTGACGCATCTATCTTTCTTCCACTTCATCAGAACATCAGATGAGTTCAAGTAGAAGAGAAAAAATACTTGAATTAACGAGTGCAAATAAATGTTAATTTATCGAAAAAATTGTAATTTTCAAGTAACTGCTTCTTTGTATTATACAAATTAATGATAATTCAGTTATAATAATATTCAATTCAATTAATAAAGGATTCAATTTTTCATCAATGTTTTCTTATGACGTTGTAGGTAAGGAGGCTGCCGTTGAAAAGGAAGGATCCTTCGACCAGACGGGATTGTGTCTGGTGGGCTACGCGCCACTTGACGTTTGTTGTCGAGTTCTTGTATATATATTAAATCGCTTTGAAAACTTCGATAGCGCGATGTTGGATTCGTTAGTTTCTTCTAGTTTGTATATGGCGAGATAGATGTCGCTACATCACTCCCCCTCCGAGACCGGAGGTCGATAGCAGGTTGAGTCGTCCATACTACATCTTGTGATGCTTGCCGGGCCAGTGGAATGTTCCAGTGAGTCGGAACCAGATGCCGCATAGTTCACGGTGCGTCGGAACTGTCTGCGGTGATGCCCCAGTGAGTCGGGGTGGTGCAGTGCTGCGTAGTGGCTGGCTGCTGCGTCGACCAGGAGAGAAGTGCGTCTCTGCTTGCTGACCGGCCGAAGTGCAGTGTGCTGTGCCAAGGTCGCTGCGAAGGCTGTGGGCGATGACCAGGAATGCGCGTTCGCTGCATGCTAGTGGTCAGGATACCCGTAGTAGCCGTGGATGCTGGCTGGCTGTGTGACTCGCTGCTCGAAAGCTTGAGGAAGTGATGATGACGTCACGATGACGAAGATTTGCGAAGGTTGCGCTGATGTTCATGCTCGGGGTCACCAGTTTGGCGGTATTTGAAAAGGAAGGATCCTTCGACCAGACGGGATTGTGTCTGGTGGGCTACGCGCCACTTGACGTTTGTTGTCGAGTTCTTGTATATATATTAAATCGCTTTGAAAACTTCGATAGCGCGATGTTGGATTCGTTAGTTTCTTCTAGTTTGTATATGGCGAGATAGATGTCGCTACAACGTTATCACGTAAAATTATCGACCGTAAACCGACTTTACAGAGAACCAATTATTATTAAAGAAACGAATACCTATTTCACATTTAGTCTGTTCTAGGTATCATAGTAATGTCTTATCCGTGGGGCTACCTCTCGGACACTCGCGGTAGGAAGCTGGTGTTGATGTGGGCTATGAGCGGAAGCTTCATCTGCGCTGCACTGAGCAGCTTAGCACCGAGTTGGCAAGTCTTGGCTGCCTTGCGGTTCCTTAGTTCCGCTTTGTAAGTACTATAGACGTAAGTTTAGTTTAATTTGACAAACTAAATCATCAAAGTTTTTAGAGTTCCAGATCTAAATATAAAAAAATATGAATAAGTTATTGTTTCTCCATCTGTCTGTTTCAGTTTTTTACTTCAAATGTGTGTCCAACAAGGTTAAAAAGTAATCGTATACATATATATTTTTAATTCAGAATTGGACTTGGACTTGGACTTGGTTATTGTTTTATCATAAGTAAATATATAAAAGGAATATATTTTGTCAGAATCAGGCTTATATATTATATAAGGGCCATATATCGTAACGGGATCAAATTCGTCAATTCCTAAAAAAAGTGTTTAGCCGAGCGCTAATGACATAAGAACACGATGCGTTAGCTCTTTTTATTACTATCATGTTAAGTTTTTTTACGTCGTAACAAAACTTAAACCTTAACCTTTTTTAATTACAAAACAAATAACTAGTATATTAACTATTTTTAAAATCAATCACATAATTACTAGTACGTATTAGAAAATATTAAACAGTTCATACATAATCAACATATTTATTACACATATATTGTTTTAGCTTCATAATTCATAAACCTTAAAGTTGTCTCGAAGAAATCGCTAATAAGCGATAGGACCGCCCAATTGTCATCATTCTCTTTCTCTTGATATTTGTTGCGTTTAATTCGTGTGATCCTTTTATACGGATTTTCAATAAAGTGTATATAAATAAATAAACATTATTGGTACTTAAAAGTATTTTTAAACTAGAAATATTTTTTAATAATGTAGATAATAATAATTGTAACAATTTTAACTGATTTCATTTTATGAGTAATTCTTAGTAGCCACTATAACCTAAATTTTGTTTTCCTTTTAATATCAGGGTCTGTATTTCTAATCAATGGTTATAATGGTGTAGATCGTAGGGGTATGTTTCATTGGTTGCTGGTAAAGTTATCTGATGAATAACGATATCGAACAGATAATATTTTAAGATGTTTTTTCTTTTTCACATCAAACTTCATTTAATCTGTCAGATATTTCCAACATATATTCTCTAATTTTCAACATCTATTCGCAACATGTGAATCCATAAGTTGTAGTTTATTACTAAGGTAAAACAGGCTAAATGTCGACCGGGGGGAAGGAGACGCCGTTACGCGCTCCTTCACCCTCCGCAATAGAGTGAGAGGGGCACCTATTATCCTCCCATTCGTGAATGCTCACGGTGCCCGCGAGCGCTCTATAGGCGAAGGCGGCCCGCATAGGCAGGCCAACCGTTGGGGCGTTACGGTTGCATGCGAAAGTGATCCCGTGGCGCCCCACTACGACGATGAGGGCACCGCTGGATTTTAGCGGGTATTCTGGCACGTTCTGCCGTGTCAGTGAGTTCCACATACCCGTCACCGTTAAAAAAATGCCCTAAGGGCCTGTTTTATTATAGACAAAGTCTCTGATAGCCTAGCTGTAACTTAAGATCGAGATAAACTTTATCAGCTGCCGGTGAAACTCCTAAAGTGTAATAAATTCTTTCATGAATTGAATCTTTAACGGCTAATTTATACCCAAAAGTTATAGGAAATATGTCTTTGATTTTACTGCAATATAAATATGAAGGTATCAAGTTTTTCTTTGTTGTCTAGACTTTATTAGAAAAAGTAAAGATGATAGAGATAACCTGATTTTATATTGTTATCATGTGATCTGCTCTCTCTGCAAATTATCATGAGATTAAGAATATTATTGGCAGGTTTTAAAAAATAACTATGTGAATTTTTGTACATATATAAACAAATACCACATAATCATCATCATCATATATATTATTTCTAAGAGATGTTTTTTCCTGGAGAGTCTAGATCTTTTTAAACACAAAACCAAAATTTGTAAGTCATATACCAATTTAAAGCTTATGTTCCCTGCTTTTGACGAAAAATATTAAAAAAAAAAGAATAACGATATGCGCGCTTTCTGTTGGCTATGTATTGAACTATATCTACAATATAACAACTACAAGTACATAGGGCGCCATCTATGAATAATTTTTGTAACTAATATCACGGCTACGACCTCATTTATATTTTATGAGTGTTTTTGATCTATCGCGCAAATTAATAAACATCGACGTAGATACATATGTAATTCTCAAGTCTAATTTAGTATATGACGAATGACATACATAATTTATTTTAAATTTAAAAATTTGACGACTTTTGGTAAAACTTACTACTTTAAAGAAGAAGAACTGTTGAGTTTCTAGCCGTCTCTTTTCAGTAGAATCTACGTTCCAAGGTTGCAGCTTCTCATTAACGATAAAATATTGTGAAATGACTGTTCTACTAAAAATTGTTTTCATAGCCTGCTTGAAAAAAGTTTATTTTTTATTTATTTATTATTTTAATTTATTTACAGCTCCAGCGCAGCAGAGTCAGCTACTTATGCACTGCTGGGCGAGTGCTGTAACTCTAGTTCACGGACTCGATACATGCTACTCATGACAAGCGCCCTGATGTTGACTCCTACTTTGTATTATGGTAAATTATTAAATTATCTTAAAATTACTTGTATCTATCTGGTATAAGAAATTTAATACTTTTTTTTATTGAAAGAGTATGTTGACTATATATGTATATATCACGACAATAGGTGATTTATAACTTGTTTTTGTGCTGTTCTATCACAGTCTGTAAATTTTCCGCTTCTGGGCCAAAGTGTATTCTTCCGATTACGCTGATCCACTGTGGATACCGACTATATAATACATGTCTCGGGATTTCTTTCAAAACATGCAGTTTTCTTCCTCACCCAAGATGGTGAAGAGAATAAATAAACTTTAAAAAAACTAAGCACTTCAAAATTCAGCGATATTACCCATACGAAGTCGCCGATGCTCGAAAAAAACCAATGATCGGCCAAGACTAGGCTACTTATGCTAGGCCGAGCATGGGTACTCTATCATCGCCCTATGGCTGGTACACCGTTGGTCACCGATCGATGCTCTTACTAACGACATACGATCATCAGTCTATTCTCATCCGATGATGTGATGAATTTACTTCTGCGCATGTACTCTAAATATCACATCAGCTGTTTCTTAACCTAAACCGATGTTAACATCCGATACCCAGCCAGCCTTGGCCCAATGAAAAATCTGATTCTCGGTCGATGCTCGAGGATCAGCTGCCTATCTTGGCCCAATGATCGACCGATCCTCATTCTTCGTATGGGTAGTGCAAATGTGAACCGATGACTTTTCAATTGAGTTCAACATATTAAGTCTACTGAGCATCTCTTTATAATATGGCAAATAAAGGTATAAGCAAACCATTCAAACTTATGTGTTTCCGATTCATTTGTCTATATGTTACATTGGTTTATAAAATTTTTGAGATAAATAAAAATAGATTTTATGATAAATAAATCACATTGCATTGATTATATTAATTAAAACATAAAAGTATATTTATTTGTTCACTAATAAACACACACAAAAAAGACACACACACACATACATATATTTACATAGACTAAAAAATGCATTTTTTTTTACGATACCTATCAATTTCTTATCGTTTGTATGTCTAGTGATAATAAGGAATTCATTATTGGATATTGTAAGAATTAGGCCTAACTTGTTATCTATAAGTTTGATGTGTTCTTGATATGTCATTCATAAGAGATTATTCCTTACTAGCTTCTGCTCGCGGCTTCGCCCGCGTGGATGTCTGTAATCGCGACACAAAAAAAGTATTTTATGTTACTTCTAATACCTCGAAGAATATGTACCTATACAAAGTTCATAAGTAGTTTTCGCATTAAAGTGTAACAAACAAACTAGCTTTCGCATTTATAATATTAGTATGATTCCTTATATATTTTGCTATCTTTACTTTACAAAAAGATTATTTCAAATTGGTCTGTTTTTTATGCAACTTCATATACTTTTACTTAAATTTTTAATATGAATGAATCTTATAAATTTTTGTTTCATTAAAGGATCAAAACCCACCAAAAAAAACCAATTTGAAGAGTAAATGCTTGCTATAAATAATTAATACAGAAATATATAGAGTGGATGGACTACAGCTATAATATTTTTCATCTTTCCAGTATGGGCGTACTTAATAGCAAAGTTAAATTTCACCATTTACATCATGGGTATCGTATACCGTCCCTGGCGTCTTCTGACTCTGATAATGGCGCTACCGCTGGGTATTGGTGCGCTTTTACTGTGGTACTTCAGCGAGAGTCCAAAGTTTCTCGCCAACGTTGGAAGGTTTGATGAAGCGGTTTTAGTGTTGAAACGGATGTATGATGTCAATGAAGGGAAATCGGGAAAATATCCTGTGAGTATTTTGATATTAAGTAATTTTGATATCTGTACCTCTATTTACAATACAAATAATTATTGGGTACGTGTACTAGAAGGAGATTATGATTTAGTTTTTTAGCGTCTTAGAATGTTTGCTCAGTAGTAGGGCTTATAAGTCTGGGGTTTTGACCGGCTCGTAAAAAGAATAATTCTTTAGTTTGAAATCTAAAAAATATATATATAGATAAAAATAGGGCGGATGCTATGAAGAACCTATTTTTAAAATTTGGATATGGTTTCAGAATTTAAAAAAAAATCCAGCAGATATTAGGTACAATAGAAATTTAATACAGAAGAAGATTAAAAGATGATATAAAAGTTTTGATTTCACTGATTAAATTATGTATTTATTCAAGGTAGAAAAGATACATCTAGAAGAGGGCAGCAAGGAGAATGTGGATAAAGTGACTCTTCGGTCCCTTTGGGAACAGATTGCGCCACTTTTTAAACCACCTCTCCTGAAAAGAACACTCCTTCTTTATTATTTAACCTTCGTTGTATATATCGCGTAAGTTGCTTTAAATTATTTAATTTGTTAAACTAACTTAAACGCTCCACTGTCCGTGTCAACTACTAGTTGACAAGAGTTTACAAACTAACCGCAATAACCGCAAGTGCCCGTGTCAAGTAATGGTCGCTATGACTATATTGCCCATGTGAACTTCTTTTCGACACGGGCATTAGTACGCGAAGTGCACCTGTCAACTACAGGTTGATTAACGTATAATACTACATTATCACCGGTGAGAAATTACGTAACAAAACGTGAGAGGTCAGTTTTGTGCATTTGGTAAACTAAAAGGACATTGACCGGACACTCAAGCGGTTAGACTATTATTCTGCGTAAAACGTTAACTTCAGCAAAATACTAAATGTGTTTTTCAAAATTAGGCTTGAATAGAGGTTTTGGTATACATGCTTTACGTAATAAATAAATAATAAGTCAACGGCCTTATTTTAATGAAAGCCGGTCACAGGGGTTCGGAGAAACATAAAACAAACACCCAGACCATACTCACATCTGTATGTGACGACGTGTTGGCGCAGTGGTCACAGTACCTGGCTGATGCACTAGCGGTCGCGGGTTCGATTCTCACATATGACAAATATAAATCTGGGCGTTTGTGTTTGTGTATTGTGTGTTTCCGGACCCCCGACACAGGATTCACATCCTACTGGGGGCCGTTGAGTGTGAGACGTTTATTTATTAATATTATTTATGTCCTAAACAAACATTGGTCATGAGTGGGATTGAATCTACAATTGCTAGCGCAACAAAAGAAGACTACTACGCCTTTTTTTATCTACGACATTTAAATCACTTGTAATCCGTTTTTGCGTGAGTGTGACTTGTTATAATGTTACGCGTTTCTATTTGTCAAGATTTTTGTCGGATATATTGCATAGAATCGGGTGCCAGCTATTATAGCCCAAGAGCCCGTGAACGCCAGACCTTTGTTATTTTATAAAGGCTGAAAGTTTCTCAGCGCATGCTCCCAACACAGGTAAGAATGATGGACAATCATGAAGTTTAGGCCATCTTGGCTTTGGCAGGTAAACTTTCAGCGTTTATAAAATAATGAAGGTCTGGCGTTCACGAGTCTTGTTCTATTACTGCAAAAGAACCTCAAGATAACACATGGATAAAGTATGATAGTCGACACAAACGAACTGCGTTGATAAATTGTCTACAATATAGATATCTACGTATCTCTCTCGCACGTGCCATGTTTATCACATATATTGATATCAACATGTTTCTTTGTCAAGTGGCATTTACTTGACGTTCTTTAGATCCAAGTTTCTTTTATGTTAATAGTTTTAAACTACTGATCAACAGTACTAACATAACATTGCAGAAAGTTTTGTTTCAAGACGCTAATAATCTTTTCTACTCAGATTCAAAACTAATCACTAAAAATTGTCAAAGTTTTTAATAAAAGTGATTTAAAATGCGAAAAGAATTTTTGATAAAATATTTGTGTAAGCTACAAGAACTTTTGTTGTGTGTGTTTTCAAATTTCGATCTATGATTTTCATCCTATTAAAGGGCCGTTAAGAATGAGGCGTTTACTGTACCTATTACATTTTTTTTAAACCTCGGCTCCGAATCTGTTTCAGCCTGTAAATCACTCACTGCTGAGCGAAGGCCTCTTCTCCATGTAGAAGAAGAGTTGGAGCTTAATTCACCACGCTGCTCCACTGCATGTTGGCGGATAATTTCCTTATAATGGGTAACGAACGTTATCAGATGTATATGATAACAACCGGGATCGATGGCCTTACGTGCTGTCCGAGACATGGTGGGGAGACCCACAAAGACATACACCCAGACCGGAAACAAATGTTTGTACAAATACAAATATCTGTCCCGAACGGGAATCGAACCCGCGACCCCCGGCGCGACGCGTTAGGGCAACTACTCGCAACACTACACCAGAACGGTCGTCGCTTCGAATCTGTTCGCATCATAAAACCAAAAAAAACATCGCTTCAGCTTTCTTATATGTATTAATATTTTTAACATTAATTTTTAGAAACAACAGCTTCGCGATTATTCTACCAACAATATTCAATGTTTTCTTCACATCATACGCTAGTCATGGCTCTGGGTCCAGCTTCTGTGAACTGTTCTCCGACGCTGCTAAGAACGAAACTACAGCTGTTTCCTCCAATGAAACTGTCACCGATTTAGTAAGTTTGCCACAAACATAAGTTGACTTTGTTTTTTATGAAAGAAAAATTGTCTACGTCTAAAAGTAAAGTTACAGACAGGTTACATGATTTATAATGATCAAACTCACTCACAATATTCGCAGCTTCAGAGGAGCTGCAAATTTTTTCATTTGCCAAAATATTTGGCTTCCAGTTTTCTCATTTACCGTACATGCAACTATATTGTCTACGATTTTCTGAGAGAATTGTACCCTGATTGTGCAAGCCACGTAGTTTCAGTCAATAAAATATTACTAGGCTATATCATAATAAAAAATAATTTTATAATAACGAAATGAAAATTAAATGAAAATATTTATTTCGTCATAAGGTGATTTTACATTCTTAACGAATGTAAAAAAAAAAAACATTTAAAATAAATATATCAAATTATTAGATAGTAATGTCTCAGTAGACACCGTATTCCTATTATATCGTCGGCTTTATTAAATATTATAATAAATAACTTAATCTAATGTCGCTAGTGTTGACCGAGAGGAAAAAAAGCCGGAGGAAAAAACTCTCGGTACTCTTTTATAAAATTGACCTCTTTTAAAATATATCTTTCTTTAGATACATTTAAATCAATACTAATATTGTGAAACTAGTAGTAAATATTATAAATTAACAAAAATACGACCTTTAAGAGAAATATTTTCACATCAGGGAACAGAATGCGTAGACTCTATATCTGACTACACGATCTACGCGGGCTGCGTCCACGGTCTCTCATTCTTCGTGTTGAATATGCTCATCTCGCAGTGTGCTCGGAGACCGAAGGTAAGACTTCGGTTCCTATTTATGAGAAATGTATATACATCAACAACAAGTAGCTTCAGCTGTTCATGCCTTTAAACCTAAAAGAATATACCCGGAAGTGGAATGTTTACGGCCTGTTTTTTTTTTTAGGGCCTATATTAGAGAACAATAAGGAATTCGTGACCAAAAAAGTGTAATTGCAAAATGTCTAATTGTACAAAAGAAATCGAAAATTCTAGGTTCTTAAAAAAGTGTACCGTATAGTTTTGGCGTTATGTATCTACTTGTTTCGATTGAAAGGAGACACAAAAAGACAGAATTACAATTAGAGTTTACCGGTAGGAGGGATGCGCTGTGCCGCGCTGCCGGCTGCATGGGTACCACCATCTTGCTTGTTTCTCCCGTGAAACAGCTTTGCTGTGTTTCGGTGATAAGAGCAAGACAGGCAGTGTAATTACTGACACTGAGACTTTAACACCTTATGTCTCTGGATAGACAACACATAGATTGGTTGTGTGGACTAGTTCCAGGTAAACTAGTTTATGTTCATGGGCGACGTCGACCACTTACCATCAGGTGGAACGTCTGCCAGTTTGCCTATCCAACTAACATTTAAAAAAAAAAAACAAAAAAAAAACAAAGAAAAAATGTTGCATTAACGCTGTTTTGTTCACTAACACCACAATTTTACCTTTCGATTGATGTTGTACTAAACGCTCAACTGCGATATACGTTAAATAATATAAATACGTTTTTCCAGGTCCTAACAATAACAATACTTATAATAGCAGCCATCGCCGCCATCTTGATTGATCTGACTGGAGAAGCGATCTCCGGATTATTCTTCTTTTATATCTTCTTGACGACCGCTATGGTGTTCGGACTTGTGTCGTCATATTTTGTCACATTATATCCTACCTCTTATAGGTAAGTAAAGAACATGCACATGTATATAATCGATATTAATGTTTACCATTCATGTTTCCAGTCATGTTTAAAATTCCACGAAAGATTTTACAATTGTCTATAAATTAATTTAAGGTTTATATTGTAAGTTCTTCAATATTCATAGCATATTGTTGGGTACAAGATGACATATACAACAGCCACAGTCAATAATAGTCACAACAGCTTTCATGAGATATGACAATTTATAATTATTAAATAATATATTGACGACGCATTAGCGTAGTGGTCATTTGTATAGGATTTAACGAAGAATGGTCGACATAACGAAGTATCCTCAAGAAGGATAATATTATGTGTTGGGTGTCCAAAAAGACACACAGAAGGAACACAAACGCCCAGACCACGTTAAACAACTCTGCATACCCCGTCAAGTTATAATAACATCGAAATTAACTAATCTTATAAATAAGGAAAGTTAGAGGATATATTTTATATTAATACTGCAACTAATAGGAACCGACCATAACATACTAAGTTATTCAGTTAATAATATATGCTATTACATTATTGATGATGTCAATTTTCCAGGGGTATGGTGGCGTGTCTGGGTATGATGGTAGCGAGGCTGAGCGCCTTCGGTGGTACCAACGCGGTCAGCGCTCTCGTCGGCACCGCATGCGGAATTTCCATGCAAGGCGCCTCTGGACTTGTGATCAGTGAGTATTAATCATCATTATAATAATTGAATATTATGTATTATATTTATGTAATGGTTTATTGCATACATTAAAAAAAAACAATAGTTAAAAAAATTATAACAAGTATGAAACGACAGCTATATATATACATATTATATATATATATATATATATATATATATATATATATATATATATATATATATATATATATATATATCACTTAAAGTGATTTATTGCAGCCGATGATGAGCACAGGATTTATGTCTAAACACAATTGAGTGGATGCGTCCAATACCTTGCATGATACACGTTAAAATGATAATAATATTATAAAAATAAAGAAATTATCGATTTTAATAATCATGAGCGGGTGTCTATGGATGTCGTTTTTACTTACCACTAGGTGAATCGACTGTCCAACTCTAATATAAACAAGTATGCTTAATTAAAAAAATCAAAAAACCCGACTGCGTAAAATACTCTTATTATAAACTAAAAAGAATAAAACAATTTACTAGCTTTCATTTGATACCCATATTGCTACAGTAAGAAAAAAAACCAACTCCCCCCCCTCATTCCGCCATTTGCAGACGCCATTTTGAAAATTTATATAGCCTATGTCACTACTTCAATTTAGACAAATCCAACGACACCTCATTTGTCAAAAACCGTCCAGCCGTTTGGGCTGTAGGGCGTGCCAAAGAAATGGACATACATACATACATACATACATACACTCGAAAAACATAACCCTCCTTCTGTCGCAGTCGGGTAAAAAAAAGTTGATGACACTATTTCGTTTGAAACAGCTTTCCGGATAATTTAAAAAAAATCTATTAAAAAGTGTTTGAAACATTCTCTGAAATAAAACCAGAAGACATAGATTTGCTTTACGTTTGATTTCAGAGCCTTGTGAAAGCCTCACATATGACTCGAATATAGTTAATTTTTCTTAAAAACAAATAGTTTGTATTTAAAAAATGAATCCAAGTATCTTCATCATCACATCAACCATTTGATATCCACTGCTGAACGTAGGCCTAACCCATCGACCTCCAGAGCAATCGCCTGGAGTCTTTGAGGGGTTTGCCAAAACCCGCCACACTGCTATCCATCACCATCTTCCTTGGTGCACAGTTGTTCGCACCATAATGGTCTTAGTCCCCTTTTATGACACCTTGGCAAGGAGGTTAGGGCTATTCCTTACTGTCGGTCACCGCAAGGCACCGTCTAGGATCAAATATTGGCTCCAATCGACGTTTAATGATTGAATTCATTGAATTTACTTCTGCTATATAAAACATTACAGCAATAACAATATATGTAATCATTTTTACACCAAAAACTACATCTGTTACATAGTAAAGGTAGTCCGGCTCATGGTTAACCAGAATAAGCATATGTTAATGTTTTCGTTACTTTAGAATTATTTGATTAAAAGTCTATACCGGATTTTATCGCGTTCATTTAAAACTTTACAGTTAACAATATTTTAAATTATTTCCCGACGTTTCGGACCCTTTACAGCGTCCATGATCCCGGGGGACTGAGGTGGTGGGTGTCCGAATAATTATTCGGTATAGACTTTTAATCAAATGAGTAAAATTCGCGTAAATATAAAAGAACAGTACTTTAGAATTATTTTATACCTACAAACAAAATGAAATATTCAGTATTTAGCTTTGTATAACTCTTATTATGATTCAATTTGACTCGTACTAAGTATTTCGAAGTAATAAAAATTAATTAATTATATATGTTAAATATACCTGTGACAAGTTTCTCTTAGCTGCGTCTACGATAAAAACGCTTTGAGAAATTCACTTATATTTTTTTAATTACAGGTGGTGCCATCGCAGCTTACTTTCTGCCTCCGGACAGCGAACAAATAACTTAATTTTAATTAACTTATAATGTAAATTATTATTATCTAATATGTTATTTTAACTAATGCTATATTTTCATAGCTTAATTTTAATTTATATTATTTTTAACATTAAGTATAAGTTTGGGGAATATTTTTATTGTGTTTTTAGTATTGTCTTCAAGTGTGAAAATAAATCGACAAAAATGTACATACATTTATTAGAAATATTTTGAAATCATAATATAATACTAAAAAAAAATTCAGATCACTTAAACTGAGTTTTTTTTAACAATATCTTATTATAATTATGAATAATAATTCGATTAAGTTTCCGCTGGATCTTGTCTGAATTTATTATTGTCTCCAAGTAAAGGGAATGCTATTAAGCTGCCCGCTGGAATTATATAAAAAGAAATAAACATTACTGAAATATAGTCTATTAATAGGAAAAATAAAGTTTTATTTAATAAATAGTTTTCGAGTTCATTAATTTTGACTTTTTTCTCTAGCTATGGCGGTAGTTTTATTCCACAAGAAAAAACAAGTAAGTAATGTTAGTATCAAAATACTGATACGAATAAAAAATTGTAAATTTTTGCTGCAAGCATTTATGGATGGCTATAACTTATATATATATATATATATATATATATATATATATATATATATATATATATATATATATATATAAGTTATAGCCAATGTACCGCAAATTTTCAATTGTTTTTCTGTCCGTCAAAACGAGTGAATCTAACGAAGAAATTCGATGCCTTATTTATTTTTATTTATTTAACACTTTATTATAGTGCAGTATTATAGAAAGATACATGTCACTAACACAAGTATAAAGACTGTTCTTATCTCTTTTTTTTACCGCTGGGAAATGCATTTACGCATCCGGCGGCGGGTATGTGGGACTCGCTGGCACGCAGAACGTATCAGAAGATCCACTAAAACCCAGCAGTACCCTTATCATCGTAATGGGGCGCCACGGGATCGCTCGCGCATGCAACCGTGACACCCGCAGCGCTCTGCTTATCCCTAGAAGAGATTTCTTCCAGCACACCCGAAAAGGAAATATTACAGACAGAAAATAGAAGATGGACTTCTGAAGTTTTATTACAAAAAATAAAATAAAAACAGGAAATTGTAACATTAATGGACCTAATACAGTTTCAGTAAGAGTAACACAAAGTTGGTTCAAGCGTTTTCAGTCTGGGAATGTTGATGTCAAAGATACAGCTAGCTCTGGTCGCCCTCATACGGATTTGAATTTACATCCCATTTTTGCAAAAGTGGAGCAAGATCAGTATATCAGTATTTACGACATAGCCGAGGAACTAAGGACAACAGTTTTGACCCATTTGAAATGTCTGGCTATACAAAAAAGCTCGATATCTGGTTTCCTCACTAGCTCACTGAAAGAAAGCCAATGAATCGTGTACTCTATTGCGATTCTCCAGGCGGGATTCCAAAGCGATTTTTCAATAATAGACCATATTCATGTCGTAAAAGAAGTTATTAAAAAAAGAAATGAGTACGGGAAAACGTATAACGTGGCATTTGTAGACTACAGTAAGGCATTTGATTCTCTGAAACACTCATATATTTGGGACGCGCTACATTCACAAGGAGTACATCCAAATCATGTTAGGATAATAAGAAATATATACAAAGAATCACCAGCCGCAATCCAGACTTCAAGGAAAAGGTCCGGCATTGAAAATAGAAAAAGGAATACAACAAGGAGGCCCTAGGGGAGACCTATGCCAAAGGGCAAGCGGATAATGTTACCGATGTCGAAGAATAGAACTATTGTAATACTTTATATTATTATTATTTATATGAAGCAATTAAGATAATACCTAATAATAATTTTATTTTGTAATTATAATAATAAATAATGAAATATTTCAATATTAATAATGCATATATACATATTGACGACCGTTCTGGGGTAGTGGTGCGAGTAGGTGCCTTACTGCTACGCACCGACGTTTGCGGGTTCGCTTCCCGCTCGGGACAGATATTTGTATTTGTACAAATATTTATTTCCGGGCTGGGTGTATGTTCTTGTGGGTCTCCCCACCGTGCCTCGTAAAGCGCGTAAAGCCGTCGGTCCCGGTTGTTGTCATAAACACCTGATAACGATCGTTACACTAGGGAAATTATCCGCCAATCTGCAGTGGATCAGCGTGATGAATTAAGCTACAAACTTTCTTCTATATGGAGAAGAGGCTTTCGCTCAGCAGTGGGTTGTTTACAAGCTGATACAGTACAGTACAATGCATGTAAATTTAATATGAAGGAATTAAAAAAAATGTATAGTATAATAATATCAATGATTATAAAGAAATGTATATTTATCCGAAATAAAGGCTATTTGTATTACGTATATACGCTTAGGGAATATTTTTACTACGCTTAGGCAATATTTTTATTCTAAGTGTTTTTAGTATTAGTATTGTCTTAAATTGTTAAAATAATTAGACATAAATATGTACATAAATTTATTATAAATATGGAATCATAATGTAATATAAAAAAATATAAATTCAATAAATTATTTTTTAAACATTTCATTGTAATTGACACTAATATTTCTATTACGTTTCCATTGGATCTTTTCTGAACTTTTTGGTGTCTCCAGGTAAAAGGAATCCTATTAAGCCGCCCACTGGAATTGTACAAAAAGGATTAAACATTACTACGATATAGTATATTAATATATTATGTTCGAGTTCATTAATATTGACTTTTTTCTCCAGCTATAGTATGGTATGGTAGTCACTTTAGTCTACAAGAAATGATAAGTTAAAATGTTAGTATCAAAATAACTGATACGAATCGCTCACAATATTTTATTAAATAATTGAAAATGACAAGTTAAATAAAAAATTGTAAAATAAATTATATACGAAGTACGTACCAAAAACAAGTCCTCCGAAGCAATAGAAAGAAAGCTCGCAGTCGTAAACTAATAAATACTTTAGGATATTGATACCAAAGACAGAACTACCTCTTCCCACCATCAAAGTAAGACAAACCGCCATTGCTCTGAAAATAAAGTGAAGCAAGCTTAAAATTCTTCAAAACAATATACGTTTACATTTCATCATCATCATCATTTCAGACATTGGATGTCCACTGCTAAACGTAGGCCTAACCCATCGACCTCTAAAGCGATCGCCAGGGATTTTGGAGGAGTTTGAAAAAACCCGTCACACTGCTATCCATCACCATCTTCCTTAGTGCACAGTTGTTTGCACCATTATGGCCTTAGTCCTCTTTTATAACACCTCGGCAAGGAAGTCAGGACTCCAAAGCCACCGGTTCAAAGCAGCCTCCATCCAACGGCTTCTGGTGACTTTCCTCAAGTCATCTGTCTATCTCGCGGACGGCCTTCCGACGCTTCGCTTGCCGGTACGTGGTCTCCACTCGAGAACCCGTTGCTCCATCGGCCGTCAGTTCTACGAGCTATATACCCTGCGCACTACCACTTCAACTTGCAAATCCATTGGGCTAAGTCGTTTTCATTTAACTGATTCTAATTCTGTCATTGTCTTCAGTTCTTTCTTCGTCGTAAATAAGTATAGCTGCGAGTGGGTACGTACTACGTACCCATTCACATGCGAATTGTCTATACAGCATAAGTTACATAAAGTATTTTGTTGAATAAGACTTATCGTTTATACAGTATATTCTAATTTATTTATTAGTAAAACAATCAATAAATATCAAGAAATATTTTGTTTGATTTTGTGACGAGTTCAAATAAAAGTCTAACAAAAAATTATAATGAAATCTATTTGTAATATACACTCTGAGTTTATGTGCGTATTTACGATATGCGTATGCGTGTCTTTGTGTGTTTGTGCATGTGCGTGTGTGTGTGCATATTACATATTCCTTTTAGCTCTCTCATATTCCCTTCTATTTCTTTAACTAGCAATGTTTTTGTGGCTACTCTGATGCTGCAAGCATTTATGCGTTGCTATTACTAAAGTCGCTATATATTTCTATTAAAAAATATTTGTGGCTGAAGTTACATATAAATGAATCTTAAGAATTTCCTCATGTAAAATTTATGATCGTAATATTATATATTACTATACATACTTGACATAAGTAGGGAAGATTTCAACACTGAAGGTAGAAAGAAATCCGAAGTTCAGGACTCCGGACATGAACACCACGAGCAAGATCGAACTCACGAGCCACGAGTTTGACAAATTGATGCACAAGCCCGCCACACCAGTGATCAACTGGAAGAAATTCAATCATTAAATAAATAAATAAATAAATATTAACCAACAATCACACCACGTTAACCTAGCCCCGTGATAAGTTCGTAAGAACTTGTGTTACAGGTACTAGGAACGGAAATAAATTTAAGATATAAATACATATATACATAAATACACATCCATGACCCGGTGCAGACATCTATATTCGTCATACAAATTATCTGCACCTGGCGGGATTCGAGCCCGCGACCGCTGCGTAAAGTGTCCAGTTGCCTGACCACTCGACCAGTCGGCCGTCATTAAAGTTATTTCTTGCATAATGACATTTGGTCGTCCCTCTATTAAAGGCTAAGCGATTTATTTACATCTTTCTCTTTGTTATGGATTGACTGATGAAAATCCGGTTAAATCTGGTTGCTATAATTACTTATTAATATTTTAAATTCACAAATACTGCTATGTGTTTTTTTTAAATAAATAATAGAAATTTACAAAGTTATAAATATTTAAAATATTTAAAAGCAATTCATTTTTTTTTTCAACATGTATGATATGTAAAATGCAGGCTTTTGCTTAAATTACTTATATAACAAAATATATTAAAAAATTATTTTTATTAGTAGACTACGCTATACACGAGAGCCTTCTTATACTCTCTAAACATCAATTAGTGGAATTGCACTAATTTTAAGTAACTAGTCACTTTTTATAAATGTGAGAATCGTACCACGCAGAATTAGTGACTATTCAATGTATATTGTATGAATATGTGAATATCAGAGTCCACTGATTTGATCATAAGATATGTGTATGTGTATAAGCGAGTAATCATTAGCTTGTTAATGAGATTCACTGACGTAATTAGTGAGAGTTCCACTGAATCATATTTAGAGAGTAAAGCTTGCCGTTCCTAATATAGGCTATACTAGACTGTCATGACGTACCTGAACACCTATCAACATTCGTTTTCTCCCGACATAGTTGATTAAACTACTGAGTATCGTATTGAGAGCAGCAATCATAATGCTGATCAAGAAAACTGTCACCATGGCAAAGCTGTTGAGACTGCAGTCTTCATTCTAGAAAAAAAAGGAATAATTAAATACAAATAATTTCTTGTTTTAATTTAAAAATTGTAATTAAAAAATTATTTTTAAATTTTGTAATATTTTTTTTTATTGAAATAGGTGTTTCTATAAGAAGGGACTCTTATTCTACTTATTCTTAAATAAAAAGTTATCTACAGTTTCACTCTGCTTAGTAACAACAAATCAATCAATACCTCAACGGAATTGAATTTGTTGTCATTAATTGTAATCTTGTTTTAATGTTTTCTTTTATGTACCTCCTCTAATATTTCTCTGTCATTTTTCCTTTTCGAGTGTGATGGAAGAAATCTATTTTTAAAGATAAGCACACCTTTTAGACTTTTGTTTCAATGACATGCATCATTTCATATTTCTGTGCGTTTACCAAAGAGTTAAATGAACAAACAAAAAAAAGAAATATTTAGATTTTTTATTTATATACTCTGCAAAAGAAAAAAAAACAATTGGAATCAAGTTAATTTCCTTTCCACAGACAAAATATCACCAGAAACGCAAGTCAGGAAACACAGGTTTGCTCAAAACCTATATCACCTTCTCGGTCCCTCCAATAGAATCCGCGGGAACGAATAACATGAATACATGTAGGCTATTTTGCATTTATGAACCGTTATTCGGTAATATAAATGAAGTTTTGTCTTATAAAGAGCACAATATAATTAGCACTCATTTAGTAACAATAATGCTGTTAAACAAATAAGTAACTGTCTACCTTTAGTACACAATTATTAAAATTAATCTCATAATTATAACATACACAAATAAATACTATTTAAATAATGTAAAAGATTGTTAGTCAAGAACAAATAATAACACTGCTTGTGTTAAATGTAATTAAAATTCCTTTTTAGAAACAAGATAAAAATTGTACTAACTGATCTTAAATTATAATATGTACATTTATAAACCGTTCCGCAAAACGAACATATCTTAAACAAGTAATAAACAATAATTTAATGTTATCAAAGTAAAGAACACTAAATTAAACTCGTCAGTTTGTTTGAATGGGATTATTTTTTATCCATTCATGACGTAGACAAGTCAGGAGATGGAAAAACCAAACATTTACATTATAAAAAAGACATATTATGAAAAAGTGGCTATATTAAATATAAAAATTTGAGGCAAAAGAAAATAGAGATAGTAAAAAACGGCAAAAATGACAGCCGAGCTGCTATTTGAGAGGTTCCGTGATTAATTTTGAAAAAAACATATTTCGCTCATTTGGAGCGACAGTGACACATTTGCAAAAATACGCGAAAATGCCAAAATACTATGTATAAACATTTGCGTTGGTAATGAAAATGCCTCAATATCCAGCTATAATAATGCAATTTAAAAATAATAATTAGCCGTAATAACGCTTCAGAATCTTCTTTTGAACTATGAACTAATCTTTATTCTGATCTGGTGTAAAGTTAACTAATTTGCATTTGTGTCACTCCACACTGTCGCTCCAAATGAGGGATTTGTACGTGTATACGTGTTGTGCTTGGGGACCCAATTTGACATTTTTCATACTATTTATCATAAATTCGGTTTCAAAGATATAGTATGTGACAAATGGATGGATAGCTGGATGGAAAAGTAATAGCCAAATCTTATTATTTTACGTACGGAACCCAGTAACACTAATATTTTTAGAAAAAAATATTCTAGACACCATAGGTTTTACCATTTAAAACCATATTGTATTATTAATGACGTCATACAGTCTGAAAGCTAATAAAAGTTGACCACTTTTATCTTTGAATTGACCCGTTCTTCTTTTTATTGACTAGTTTGTTGTTTCCTTAACATTTTTAATAAATAACAAAATAATTATTTTGATAATTTTAACAAGATACGTAACAAACTTATCTAATCAGGTATAATATGTTATACAAGGTAAAGGAATGTTGACGCGTTGGCGCAGTGGTCACAGCAACTGGCTGATGCGCTGACGGTCGCGAGTTCGATCCCCGCACATGAAAAATATTTGTATAGGCCATACAGATGTTTGTCGTGGTCTGGGCGTTTGTGCTTGTGTATTGTGTGTGTTTCCGGACCCCGACAAAGGATTCGCCATCCTACTGGGGGCGATTGAGTGTGAGACGTTTATTTTATTTTATTTTATTAGCAGTATATTATGATGATATTTTAGCTCATTACTCTCATATACTTACTACTGTCATTGTCTCGTTATAACTAGCCCTCAACATATCACAGAAAGATAAATTCTCTTCGCCTCGTTCTATAGACTTCACAATACCATCAGTTATATAAGGTAGCCACGTTAAATATGGATTAAATCTGAAATATTACAATACATTATAAAGAAAAAAAAAGTACGAAAGTATACTAATTATTAAAAAATAAATGTTTAATGAATCTGAAGTATTTAATTTAATCGATATAAAACATAACTGGTTTAGTAAAAATCGAAAATTTTTTTTTTTTTGGGAAAGTGGCTCACAAACAATTAATATGGTTAATCTATATTAAAAAAAATTAAACTCACCCCATGTATACAACGACGAACAAAACAGATAAAAGAAGAGTATGTTTCAGTAGCGGTGGTTTAAGCAATGGTACCGTCTGAGAGACCATTGATGACCACAAACCGTTTGGAGGTTTGCCCCTGTCTTCGTCTAAAATTAATGAACTTACCTGAAGATATACATATATATATATATATAATACATCATTAAAAAAAGTTTTATTTATTACTTATTATCGACAAAGAGATAATGCAAAGAATTTGTAGATGCATTCACAAAATATATATATATATATATATACTAACTCATTCATTAACTAATATTACATACTTCCTTGCTTGTTTTTACAAATATTAGAAGTATAATGATAATAAACCATATAATTTACCATAAAATACGTTATAGTATAACGTATTTGTAAATTTTCATAAAAATTTCATTTGACGACGCGTTGGCGCAGTGGTCACAGTAACTGACTTATGTGCTAGCTTGGGGTTCGATCCCCTCACATGACAAATATTTGTATAGCCCATACTGATATTTGTCGTGGTCTGGGCGTCTGTGCTTGTGCATTGTATGTGTTTCCGGACCCCCGACACAGGATAAACATCCTACTGGGGGCCGTTGAGTATAAAACGCTTATTTATTTATTTATAGTAACATAATCATGGCGCTTTGTTGAAAAATACCACCTCCACCGTATAATGAAAAATAATAGTAGGGTTACCATATCATGAGTTTTCACGACAAGGTAACGTACGATAAGATGCTCATACCAATATCATATCATGGTAACAGTAGTTTAGTAACTTGACAACGCTCTAACGGCAAGTTAAATACCGGTTCTGACAGCGGCCATGGATAATACGATTTCATGCTCTAAGGTATTGTCACTTTTAATTTTTTTGGTGTGTTACCATTTTAGGAATTTAAAATCATAGCCCTTTGCAACATCTATAGTTTCGTGAATACATGCTAGTCTCTCTAATATTACTTATGCTCAAGGAGTACTGGTTCACCAGAAGTAACCATGTATTTTATTTACGGAACAGTTAGCAATCGAAGGTAGTAAATGATGTTAGTTAAACATTGCCGCTCATAAACACTTGCTGCATCAGTAGAGCATGCAAATAACAAATGCATTCCTGGCTGAAGGAGTAAAATCGAAAGAGTGGAATACAGCAGTTCCGAAAAGCTAAGAGTAGCTGTTATAGTTGCATTTCATATGACAAGTGAGAGAAGCAGAAGCAACATATCTTTACATAGCGATCTTTAGCCTTCTTCTACTCTCCTTTAGCCAGCACCGCCTTGATGGTTCACAAAAAGAAAAAAAAAACTTAAAATTTTTCGACATTATCTTAAGTTCAAACGCGTTGCCTAAAAATAGAACTTACTTTATAATCATCACCACTCTTCCCAGTGTTTATTTTGTAGATGCCTTTCAAAGTTTCCAAAGCCTTTTGCTCTTCGCCAATAGTGAGCAAATACCGCGGACTCTCGTATGAGAAGTACATGCCAACGGCTCCGAGGGCGCAGGGGGTGGCGAACACGATGCACAACAGACGCCATGGTGTGAACAGAATATTAAGATGTGGTATATAATGTGAGAATTCTAGGTGTAGTACTGGAATTGATATAACTGAAACAAGGTTTTTCGCTGCTATGACATAGTTTAAGATTATAATATGTATAATACAAATTATTTTTTAAGAATGAGTGCTTTATTCCTGCTGCTTTTATATATTTGTGTACTGGATAGATTTGAATAATAATTATATTCTATAGTTACGTAATTAATGAATAAATTTAGAATTATTTCAATTCAATGTGATGATGGAAATTGAATAAGTTTTATATACACGGTGACCGTTTAAAGAAGCTTGTGACAATAATGAAACATTTTTATTACCAGCCATAAGTCCCGTGGAACTCAAAAATATGGTGCTAGTTAGCGCCACCATAAAAGATCTCCTGTGCTGTGGTGTGACTTCGCTTAGCAGTGTCAGCGCCAACGCAAATGTGCCTGCTACACTGAGGAAAGATATATGCACATTTTAAAAGGTCAGCAATGTTTTTTATTTAATATTAAGACAGCCCGAAACATAAAATAATGTAATCAACTTCTGATTTGTCAAATACGAATTTACGAATAATCTTTTGATTTTGCTCTTAGTTGTGGTAGCTGTGGCTAGAAGTAAGGTATGCCTGAATGTAATTGTTTATTTTATTTTTAGTTCACACATAGTGGGAAAAAATTCCTACCAAATGGTTATTAACTAACTAAAACTTATTCTTAGCTTATTCTTATAGAAATACTTTCTAGTAGGCCCATGGGAAGAAAAGTCATATAAAAATAATATTTGTATATAATTTTGCGTGCGAGTTGTTGGCACATTCATTGTATTTCTATGGGATGAAAACATCAAAGATGATTTAGAGAAAGAACAAATAATATATTGAACTCACGCGCAGGAAGACAAAAATTTCAAGACGCTAAATACGATCCAGTCTGGAGACAGCGCTGCTGCGGCGCCGAATAGGAATGCTAGAGACATACACCAACCTAAAATCTTTCTCCTTCCCTTCGTGTCAGCCAAATATCCCCAAATGTGAGAAGTTGCTATAATACCTACATCAAAAACATAAAATCTGAGATAAGAAGTAGAAAGTTATCAAAACAAGTATCCATTAAAGACTACAGATTTTTTTGGCTATAAATATAATATAAGAACAGTATATAAGTAAGCATATATATAGTACCTATAGCAGTAAGTAAAGTAGTTTTTGTGCCCATGTCTCTCTCCTCGCATCAGTTTATCATGTTAAAAGGTACTATTCTATTAGTAAATTGAGTCATGTAGTATCAAAAACGGCAGTCTCCACACTTAAAAAAGTTATCTATGCCAAAGTTCCTCTATAATCAGCTCTTCCATCTTAATTAATAAAAAATGGAGTTAAAAAAAATGAAGACTGCCGTTTTTGATACTATATGACTCAATCATAAAAATATATTTATCTCTAATCTCGCTCTCGTTAATATAAATGTTTACATATTTAATGTAAGTACAAATATAATTACAAAATAAGACCAATTCTTTAGAATTTTGCATTACAGTAATTGCGACATTCGTATGTAATTCTTAGTATGTGTAATCATATAATACTGCGCACATTTTATAACAAAAAATAGTGGTAAATAAACATTACCATGATGACGACCGTTCTGGTGTAGTAGTGCGAGTAGTCGCCTCAATGCCGTGCGCCGACGGTTGCAGGTTCGATTCCTACTCGGGACAGATATAATTGTATTTGTACAAATATATGTTTCCAGTCTGGATGTAATCGTATGTCCTTGAAGGTCTCCCCACGATCCTCCCTTCGATCCCGGTTGTTGTCACAGACACCCGATAACAATAGTTACTCATGTTACGGAAATTATCCGCTTATCCGCAGTGGAGCGGCTCCATTAAGCTCAACCCTTCTTCTATATGGAGAAGAGACCTTCGCTGAGCAGTGGGTTATTTATAGGCTGATACAGTAGAGTACAGTACAGTAAGCATTTCCATTGTCTAACCATGTCCTATCTATTGTCTGTTTTACAATTAAGGTCTATTTTATACAAATTAAAAGTATGCGTAGTTTCAAGACTAATGATGAGTGAATAACTAATGACCGGTATGCTCATTCTGGTTTTACTAATTTAAATTAATTAAGTTAATTTCTGTGAGTATATTATTTTTTATTTAAAACAGCTTTTACAATAATTGTACATCAGAAAAAGGTAGTTTAATTTAGGCTGTATTATATTGACAAAAATATTTTAAATAACTGAACTGACTGAAAAATCTCGTAAATGTTCCACTTTACAAAGGCCTAAACAGTAAACAGCCTACAGTGATGTTTCACTGCGGAGTGGCACATCATTTTCTACCAACAATGACAAACATTATCAGCTGTTTGTGATAACAACCGTATCTGGCGGGTTTACACCAAATATTTGCACTAATATTACCCACTCCGAGCGGGAGTCACGCGATCATTGTTATTATTGGCAATTTCGTTACCATTTCACAACAATTTTAATATGTCATGTAATTATTCATTATTTAAATGTAATATATTAATTCGATTTCATTTAAGACAGCCTAATTTTGTCAATGATGCACGAAAAAACTTCTTCCAACTTACCTATTAAAGGCATACCGGCCATGAGACCTTGCTGAGAGACGGTGGTATTCAGTTCACAGGCGCTAGCAGGGACCAAGTACGCCACGGAGACTGTCTCAAATGCCATTCCCATGATGATGCTTATATGCACCAATTGCATCAGGAAGTTGAATTTGCCGAACCCTGAATAATATAAGATTGTTCTAATAATAAAATTATGCTATTCTACAAATATAGTATATAAGTGTAAGCATATTAGAATATTTAGAACGATAAGAATAAGCCTTAATATCATCTTAAATAACCCTATTCGCTGTTCTCAACTCTGTCAACAGTTCTGCTGTAGCGCGTTCGTGTTCCCGCTTGGAGCAGATATTTCTATTTGTACAGATATTTGTTTCTGGTATGGGTGTACGTTTTTGTTGGTCTCTTCACCGTGCCTCGAAGAGCAAATAAAACCATCAGTCCCGGTTGTTATCATTGACACCTGATAGTGATCATTATCTCATGTTAGAGATATCATCCGCCAACCCGCACAGAAGCAGCGTGGCAGATTAAGCGCCGACCCTTCCCCCATATAGAGGGGAGGCCTTTGTCCACTAGTGGAATGCTTACAGGCTGATTCAGATTAGATTGATTTAAAAGTAATTTTGAATAATACGAGTAGATCGAATACAACTAAAATGGTTACTTGACTCATTATAATGGTTTTATGACGGCTTTACAATTCAAATCGATTGAATGAGACATTTTATAAATAAAATACAACTTTATTTGCGTGACAGCGGACGATATACCATTTCCAAGTAAAATCAATTGAAAAAGTCGCGTAATATAAAACATAGACGAAAATTGCAGTTCGTATGATAGTTCCGCCCTTTCTTCGTGGCACGCGTAAAACAAAATTACGCAGTGTCCTGTCGTAGAATTAATAATTCGTTTGACATCGAAAACTGCGAAGTGATTACTTTAGAAACATGGAACGTATAATTTTCAGCACAGCAAGTAATTTCTGCAGCAACCTGATGCAGTCCGCCAATATACCATGCACCACGAAATAGTTTTTCCATTAAAAACCAAACACAAGATTATACTAAAACCTATTTTATATATAGAATAAAACATAAAGAATAGTTTGTACATCTTAAAATAAATAGTTTAAAGAGAACAATGACAAGTATTTTTAAAAGACAATAAGATTTGTGACGATGTAAAATTTTTCTGATTTCGTAAAGTTAATAATTTGTATGAGATAACATTATTCTATATATATGTATATATATAGTACAAAATTCAGTAAACGAAATGATATCTGCTACTACACAAAACCCTCATTAAATATTAATTTATAGATAAAGCATATTATTTGTTATTACAAATATTTAAAAATAGAGTGGTAATTTTTGTACATCTATATATATATATATATATATATATATATATATATATATATATATATATATATATATATATATATATATATATATATATATATATATATAGGAGACTTTCTATAGATATAGTCATTCATCACGATATCTCTGGAACTATGAGACCTAAAAACTTGAAATTTGGTAGGAATATTCCTTTTGCCAAGTAGAGTTCAGCTAAGAACGGATTTTACGAAATTCTACCCTAAAGCAAAGTTTGTATGAGACAACGTGATGCCTTGGTCCAATCTACTTCAAATTTTGCATAAATATTCTTTAACAGAATTGATTGAAGACGTGTTTCGTATTTTATCGAAATTCATCCCCTAACGGGGTTAAAAGGGGGATCAAAATTATTTTGATATAAATACTCCTTAGCGGTTTTGATTTAAATTACATTTTATTTTGACCAAATTTTGACACATGTTTGACTACTCAATCCGTCTATTATAATTATAAAATACTAGCAAACCCGGCGAACTCCGTTTCGCCACCAGATGGCTTCGTTTTTTGTAAAATCATATTGGTTTGTAGTACATGCATCAGAGATGGCGCTGTATGTGAAAAATGATTTTCCCTGTTTTCCTGCTTTTCTGTTGAAATTTTTCCTAATTTTGTTTGCTATAAAGCTCACGGAGCCCGAGACCTTTCTAACGAAAGCAAAACCGTGGAAATCGGTTCGTGCGTTCTGGAATTATAGCGTCAGGAAGGAAAACCCGACTTATTTTTATATATAAGATTTTCCAGTATTGACGCAGGTGTAGGTGATATTTTTTTTTGGGTGCTCCTGATCCATCAGGAGGCAACACTTTATATTAAACGTAACAAAATTGAGTTATAAATATACCGTGTGATTGCTCTATTGTAAATAGTGTCTTATATAATATTTTTTACTTCAATGTTGGTGTTGTGTTAAGTCAAGGGCTTTTTAAACTAAACGACTCATCAGCAAGGCATCTGTAGTTCACAATGATACAGATATAGAAGACACCGAAGTGAACTTGGAAACATTTTGGAATTATACATTAACACCCCAATTAGTACAGATTGGCACCAGGGACTAATGTTGGAACAAGATCAGAAAACATTATGAATCATGTACCCATTTAACTTAATCTTACACTAAAACTAAGAAGGAGGAGATAAAAGCTATCTTGGACTATTATAAAATATAAATATATGTTTGACATACACACACGATCGTCTGTTCCTAAGGTAGGCAACTTAATGTCTGTGTTTTCGGTAACAGCCGACTGATATACATTTTTTATAAATATACATATAATTAATACATATAGAAATAAATACATATTACACCCAGACTTGAGGCGGGAATCGAACCCACGATCCTGGAGCAGAAAACTGTGCCGAGTCAATCAAAATTTAAAAATATTTACTTGCGGGTTTATTCAAATCTAAGAGGCATAATCGTATTGAATTGTGGTGTAATTATACCAACGATACAACGAACGAAGCATTGATAACCGGTTCGAGATTCTGGTGTAGTGGTGTGAGTGGCTTAACGCCTCGCCTCAATACGGTGGTCGCGAGTTCGATTCCTGCTCGGGGCAGATATTTGTATTTATGCCAATATTTGTTTCAGGTCTGGGTGTATAGTGGGTTTCCCCACCGTGGCCCGGGGAGCACGTAAAGCCGTCGGTCCCGTTTTTATCATGGATGCCTTATAATAATTGTTACTTATGGTAGGGATATTATCGGCCCCCTGCGGACCAAAACCAGCAGCGGTGGGCGCGAAAGCACAGGAGGGAGATGACTCGCTCTCCCCCTCCATTCGGTGGCGCGAAAGCGCGGTAGTTTGGGCGCAGAGGTGCACAAGCCACTGGAACCCCTGGACCAGCTGATGTGTGGACCCATCAGCGGGGTTTCGCCGTCTAGGGTAGCTGAAGTCCAGTGGTGAACGGAGCGCGAAAGCGCGGTGAGAGTGCGGCTAGTGAGGGAGTGGCGCCGAGAGGGCGCGGAGATTTTGGTGTTGGGGCCGCTCCTGGTACTTCTCTGAATTAGCAGAGTGGACCAGTCGAGCGGCCCCAATCACATACGGAGGGGCCGCCGGGCCAAACATCGGGGCATCACGGTTGTATGCGCGAGCGATCCCGTGGCTCCCCACTATGGCGCAGACGTTCGATGGGTTTTAGTGGGTATTCTGGCTTCGCAGCCTGCGAGTCCCACATATCCGTCGCCTGCGGGCGGCGGGATGCGTAAATGCATTTCCCATCGATAAAAAAAAGGGATATTATCCGCTAACCCGCAGTGGAGCGGCGTGGTGTATTAAACTCCAACCGTTCTTCTATATGGAAAAAAGGCCTTCGCTCAGCAGTAGGTTGTATACAGGCTGATAAAATACACTACAGTACAGGATCATTTGTGGCCTGCAGTGACGGAACTGAGCCTCACCATAAATATGAGAATGATGGACTCTAAGGGGAGATGTTACTGCCGGACAGTTCTCAGACCTGTTGCTTAAAATCGGAAATGGTGATATGAGTGTATATGAGTATGTATTTACCATAAACAAAGCTTAATGTCAATCTCTTACTGTAGCGGGAGTATACTTAAGCGAAAGCTGCTTCTCTCACAGCCAGTTGTATGTGGCATATTCCAGAGTAGCCTGGTGATTCTAGCACCCCGAAAGAAAAACAAAAAATATTGTTTATAAAGAAATACTAAGGAAGGTGTAGTACTTCGATTTCGTTGTAAAAAGATAATACCCTCGTGTAACTTTCTCCAGACTTTGGTCTTTGGACCGAGCTTCGTTTTCATAAAATATTATAACAAAATTTTATTTTTTTTGATGTTTATTTAAACTTTAAATCCCTACTCTATAATAAAGATTGTTATATTTTATAAGTATACAAATATTTTAATATAATAATTTATATGTTATAACAAAATTAATAACGTAAAAAAAAAAAAAACAAATAAAAATCCTATTAGAACCATTTTCGACTTCTACGCGGACAAAGTCGTGGGCTAAAATATTGTTTGAGAACTCAATCCGTCTATTATGAAATATTTTCCAGTATCGACGCAGGTGTGGGTGATAAAAAATATAAATTTATATTTTTTGAAATTTTAGTTAAATACCCGTGCGAAGCCGGGGCGGGCCGCTAGTAACAAATATTTTACAAAAGCCTAAAAAAACTTTTTTCATAGATCTGTTTTATAAGGTTTTATAATATAAGGATACCTTGTTTCATAAATACAATAAATTATTAATATTAATAATGGTAAAATGTATTGAAATCAGTCAATATTTACTTTATTTAAGCAGGATTTAAAGCACATTTGAATCGTCATTTTATAATGTGTTACAGTTAATATATAGGTAAGGCATTGGGAACATAGATTCTGTTGAGAACATAGATTCTGTCTTATAACACAAGCCTGAATATAGTCTAGTCAACAAATGCCATTTTGGTCAACTTTTTTCAGCAGTCTCCGAAAATTATGACTTAAATTAACCATCGAAATAAAATATTAATAAAAAATTGAAAACTAAATATGACCACTGCAGATTGGCGGATAATTTCCCTATCATGACTAACGATTTCTATCAGGTATTTGTGATAACAACCGATGGCATTACATGACACGGTAGGGAAACCCTCAAGAACGTACACCCAGACCAGAATTAAATATTTTTACAAATACAAATATCTGAACCAAGAGGTAATCGAAGACGCGACATTTGTCATTAAGATGCCGACCATTTCACTAAAACGGTTACAATACAATATTTAAACTAAATATAATTAAAAAACAAAATCGCACCAAAATATCTCCTACCTGTTAAAGTTAAAGCATCCTCGAAATTCACGGAGTTCGTCTTGGCAACCATTTTTTAAGAAATCACTTTCAGTTTCACGTTCGATTAATATACGAATCAAATTCATTTAGGTTATTGTTTTATAATACTATAATAAGATTCCAAACACGGCGTTTCGCAAGAGATGCTCAATGACTATAACTATATTTAATTGCTTACGGTATATATTTATATACCGTATCTATTTTTTTTTTATTTCTTATCAGTGGTATGACACGATGTTGCCATTAAAGTTATTTGATGCAATCTTGACAAAATTTTAATTATATTTTTAGGACACATTATCATCATCATCATAGCAGTCATCGTTTGTCCTATGCTGAACATAGGCCTCCCCCATCGACCTTCAGAGTAACCGCCTGAAGGGCTGGCAATACTCGCCACGCTTAGCAGGCGGGTTGGCGAACGCAGTGTGTTGCGACAGAGTATGTTGACACCCGGGTGCTATGTCAGTGATCTCCTCGTGGTGCATCCTGGGCAACGTAGTGAGCAGCGACAACCTTCGCCAAGTTGTTGCTGGCTGCGGTTAACGACAGATCAAGGGGCGCTGAAAACGTAGTTGATGGGCGCGGAAGCGCACAAGCTACTGGACTCCTGGAGAACATTTCGCTATCTAAAGTAGCTGGGCGTTTTGTGGTGGGCGGGGCACGGGGTGCGGATGGAGAGGGCATGGACTTTCAAGGACATACGCCCAAGTCAGAAACAAGTACGATTATGTGTACAAATACAGATACAGTGTAGGTATAAAAAATAAATGTGAAAACCCTGCGGCAGGAACATTATGCGACATAATGCGAGTTTTCAAATTAAATCAAATATTTATTTAAGTCTGCTCAAAAGTACTTATGAAATTAAAGCTATCACCGATTCGTAATGTAGATTCTACTGAGGATGGGAAAAAAAAGTAAAGTAGAGAACACTATTCGAGATTTTACATTATATTGATAAAGGTCTACGTTTCAATTGTTCGAAAGACGAATATATTTAACATTAATTAATTATATTACTTAAGTTACTAACTAATATTTTGTTAATGAATAAATCCATTCCACATTACTCTGTCCGGATGGGTAACGTCGATAACAATAAAAAGTCAAGAAACTTAAAAAAAAAAACTTATATACCTAAATTTAAATTAATAAGCAAAAATAAACACTTAACATACTCAGTGGCCCTCCGTAGGATATAAATCGTATGTCGGGGCTCCTGAAACACATAAAAGAAGGCCAGACAACGACAAATATCTGTATCGCAAATACATTTGTCGTGTGCGGGGATCGAACTCACGACCACTAACGAATCAGCCAGTTGCTGTGACCACTGAGAAAACGCGGCATCAAAATATGTCTGAAGGGAAAACAACGGCATTAAGCTTTGCTGTAGAAATAATTAAATTACTTTGTTAACGTGACGAACTAACAGTAATAAAACGCTCCAGACGTCATTTTATTACTGTTCCTCTTTGGTTGGTCCTAATATTCCTCTTTGGTTACGCCAAGCAGTTAAGCTTAGGTGTAATCAATACAGAGCTGACAAGCTATAACCTTTTTTTAAAGTGCCTTATTGAAACATTCTCAGCTCATTGTACATTCAACCCAGTATAGCCATCGATGTAGGTTACATGGAGACGGATAATTGTCATAGAATTTTGAATGAATGAAATGAATGAATGATACCCATTTATTTTATTCATTCATTCATTCATTAAAAATTCTATGACAATTATAGAATTTTGAATGAATTAATGAATGAATTACATGGAGACGGATAATTGTTATAGAATTTTGTAAGAAGATATTAGATTGTATATTCTAAGAACAATTGGAGAAGATAAGCTAGATGCCAGGCCTGCATCGAATGCACCACGCTACCAATACTAATCCATTTGCATCGTAAATGTTATGAGCATAAAGGAATATAGTTACAAATATTAGTTAAACGAAGTATACGTCTAAGAATTGTAATCAACGTTTTATTTCGAAGTCACTATCCTGACACACAAGCCTTAAATCTCTTCCATTTTAAGAATCTCCGACATATATGTATATATAGGAAACGTATTGATGGTAAAGGTTTCAACATAGTTATTTCCCCACTCGTAATAAACATACATATACACAAACGACGCCTCATCATTTTACGTCATTTACTAAAACAATAAAACAAGATGACGTCATTTATTTCAAAAGATACCATATCTCTTTTCGTTATCACGGACAAAAACACACATAGCTGCGCACAGATTTTTTCGACCAACTGCAAATACATACTAATATTTACTACTGACTGGTGGTGTGATCTTACAAGACAGCGTAAAGATTAGCCTGCCTAGTCGCAAGCGAAATCAACGCGTGGCTAAAAGAAAATGGTATGGCTTTGGCCAAAGCGAAGACTGGGGTGGTGGTACTCACGACTCCAAGGTGGTTTCCGAGTCCATTTTATGCTCTCGTTGCGGACCAACATACTATCGAAAGCAGGGTGTCTCTAAAATACCTAGGTGTGACGATCGACTCGTAACTTATGTTTCGAGATCAGATTGTTAGTACGGCTACCAAAGCGGCAACAGCGGTGGCAAGCCTCTCCTAATTGATGCCAAATGTCGGGGGACCAAGGAATAGCCATAGACGAGCTCTCATGAGTGTCTCGATCTCGAGAATGCTCTGCGGAGCAGAAATCTGGTGTGAGGCACTCAAAGTAGAGAAAAATCGTAGACAATTTGCATCGATACAACATAGAGGCGCGCTGAGGATAGATAGCTTGTGCCTATCGAACGGTTTGTGAGGCTGCCGCCCTGGTCATTGCGGATGTGATTCCGATCAACTTCTTTAGATCCGAGAGGAGACGCATTTGGGATGCCCGGAGGGATGGCCCGGGAACACGAGGAGACCTTAACTCTCTGGCAAGAACATTAGGTCTCTGAGGAAAAAGGAGGTAGACGTACCCAATTATTAAAGGGGTCCGTGGAAGTACAAGCCTAGACGCGACAAAGAAAACATAATTTAACACATGCGTGATAACAAATCTGAAAAATTATTTTTTTGAGCCGTGCGTAAACAAAAAGTGGTAACCGTGATATAATACAGTGTGTACTACCCGGGAAAGTGTTCACAGATCTTAAGGAGTCCTGGTTTCAGAGCAGAAAGACCTGTACTTAAGGCAAGCGCTAATCAAAGAAATATTCTAATTTTACTCTCTATTTATTTTTAATTCTTTCAAGTATGTTTTACAATTATACACAGTTAAAAGGTATTTGAAATTATTAATTATTTGTTATATAGATTTTAAACAAGTCAGCCCGTGTGGTAATATTATAATATTTTTCTGAAAAAACTAATAAATTTTATAAGTAAGAATAACAGTACAAATAAACCTTTTAAAATTGTATTTAAATATATCCTTTTTTTATTTAATTTCTATGAATTGAAAATATTTATTTTTTATTGATTAAAAGGTATAGCATAATTGCTTAAGTTGGAATGATGTGATGTGTGACCTCGTAGTGCAGCGTTGCAGTAAATTCAAAATTGTACCTTGTGAACGGGGGGGGGGGGGGAGTCGGTTATTGTAACATGTATAAACGTAGCAAAGGACCTGTTACGACAATTACTATTGTAAATAGGTCAGGCGTTTAATATAGTTAGTAGGGCTCACTTCATTTACTTCAGTTATTTTCGAGGTACCCTTTCTTCCTCAAAAGTTCTAGAATGTGGTCGCGTGGAGAGTGGGACGTGTGTGTAGGACTGCTAGTGACCTATTATTATTATTATATTATTATTATTATTTTCTCATTCAGCCGCAGCGCAGGCCACACTTAGTAATTAATTGGGTGAGTCTTTGTTGAAAGAATATTTTAGTATTAAGACTATTAAGTAATAATCTTGTCTTATTTTTCTAAAGCGCATAATTTATTAATAACGAAGTGTTAACTTGATATTTTTTAATATAATGTATGTGTAATTCTGTCCCTTATGGCCGTGTCAACAGACCTTGGGGGTCGATTACGGAAAGGCTCACCCTTCCTGGTCTGACCTTCCAGGGTCCTTGGCATTAGCTGTCGTGAGCGGTGCCGATTGAACCTGAGCGGTACCCCGTGGCTGAAGTAGACAGCAAGATCCAGCCGGGACCCCATATACTTGCTCTCTTTTTGCACCAGCCAACACCCCAACTACCCAATAACTAGCATACTTCTCGAGTCAACGAGAGCAGCAAGAACATCGGGAGGTTCCTGTAGCTTGGCCCGGGGGTTAGCACTTGCCAGCGAACCGAATTCCCTACGGACAGTTAAGTGTCCCTAGAATTGATTCCCAGCTTCTACCAGGAATACGCCCAGACCTACGACCCACCACATTTATTTCATAAAAATTCTTCTACCCTCAGTCATTTTTAATAGTTTATAAATTTTTTTTTTGCCTATCTCTTATTTTTATTCACTCAACTATAACTAATATTGCCAAATTATTGTAAGCTTCATTATTAATACACTTGTGACAATTTAATTCTTTATTTTTTTATTATCCAATTACCCACGTAACAGTGGTGCCCAACGTCTTAATTTTTATTAATATACCTACTAGTAGTAAATATTAAATCTAATATTTTTTATTTAATATTGATTAATTAAATTTAATTTAGTATTATTGGTTATTAGAGCGTAACAACTTCTAATACCTCCAAGAATATGGGTAAAAAGTTTCATGATGATCGGTTAAGTAGTTTTCGCGTGATAGCGTAACAAACGATCTTACTTTCGCATTTATAATATTAGTATGATTTGGATATTAACGTGACCATCGGTAATACACTGCAACGGTATTAAGTACTTAGGTTTGGAACTTCACTACTGGAATGCTAGACGGCGTTGAAGTAGCTATATTTTCAGATTTTTTGACAAACAATAAAAAAGAATTTTTTTATAAAAGTATTCTTCGTTACTTCTAATACCTCCAAGAATATGTGTACAAAGTTTCATGATGATCAGTTAAGTAGTTTTCGTGTGAAAGCATAACAAAAAAACTTAAATTTCACATTATAATATTAGGGATGTACGAGTAAGCAGATTCATCACAGTTTAAATCGTAACATTTTACTTATTTGTAATTAGATCAGATTACAGCCATTATATAATTTAAAATAAAATGTTTATTTTCTTTGTTTTTATTACATACGTCGTACGCTACGTATTTTATTACGAACAATATGAAATATTCAGGTTTGTATAACTATTATTCTAATTCACTTTAAATGTATTATTTCGAAGCAATAAAAGTCAATTATGTAATTTGTGTATGTAACACATACCTGTGATCAGTTTCTTTCAGCTGTGTCTTAAACATTTTGTTTCAATATATATATTTAATATATATATATATATTTTTTTTAATTTTTTTTTTTAATATTAAAGTGGGTGCAATCGCAGCTTACTTTCTGCCTCCAGACAACGAACAAATGACTTAATTATTAATCAATTAATTATGTAAATAGTATTATCTAATATGCTATATTTTTATAGCTTAATTTTAATCTAAATCATTTTTAACATTAACTACAAGTTTAGTGATTTTTTTTACTCTAACAATAAGTGTTTTTAGTATCGTCTACAAGTGTTAAAATAAATAGACAAAAATTTGCACATAAATTTATTATAAATATTTGGAACTATAATATAGTAGAAAAAGTAATTTAGATCACTTAAACTAAGTTTTTTTTTTTTACAAAATTCTATTGTAATTATGACTAATGATTCGATTACGTTTCCGCTGGATCTTTTGTGAAATTTTTCTTGTCTCCAGGTAAAAGGAATGCTATTAAGCCGCCCACTGGAATTATATAAAAAGGAATAAACATTAATACAATATAGTATATTAATATAAAGAATAGAAAGTTCTGTTTAATAAATAATGTTCGAGTTCATTAATATTGACTTTTTCTCTACCTATAGCGGCAGTTTTATTCCACAAGAAAAGACAAGTAACACTTAAATGTTAGTATTAAAATACTGATACAATATACTCACATTATAGTTAAGTAATTGAATATGATAAGTCAAATAAAAAATTGTAAAATAAATTATTTATAAATAGCGTACCAAAAACAAGTCCCGCGAAGCTGTAGAAGGAAAGCTCGCAGTCGTAGACTAATAACTGCTTAAGGATATTGATACCAAGAACAGAACTACCTCTTCCCACCATCAAAGTGAGACAAACCGCCATTGCTCTGAAAATAAAGTGGAACAAGCTTTAAATTCTTCAAATCAATATACATTTACATTTCATGATCACCATCATCATATCAACCATTGGATGTCTTGGTGTCGTTCGTGGTCTCCACATGAGAAACTTTCTGTTCTATAGGCTGTCAGTTCTTTAAACTTCGAAATTCTATCCAATAATAAATTTGGCTTTAGACCTAAAGCACTGTAGATGCTGTACATAATAGCAACATAACTATGTTACCATTCATTTTGATTCTGGGTATAAATGTATCGGTATTTTCCTCGACTTAGTAAAGACTTTCGACACTCTCTCGACAGCAGCAGCTCTTGTGGAGAAATTCGAAGGGATTCGTATTAAGGGTATTCCTTTGTCTATGTACACGAGTTTTCTTACTGGTCGTTCTCAAGAAGTCAACATTGATAAGGTAATTAGCGATGAGGCACCTGTCACATATGGAGTACCATGATGACCGTAGTTGGGAATGTTATTGTACTTCCAAAGGTTCGCACTGCTCTGGCTAAAAGACAGAGGAATAACTGTCCATCTCTTTATATAATCGGGCTAATAAAATATTAAACTTCTACAATCTATCTCTGAAAAAACTTAAAGCGATTGTTCTCAAGTGGCTATTCTTGCTGGACTACCAAAAAACTGAAGAGCTCCTCAAGGCATACTGTCGGCAATATGCACATCTTGTACAATTCATTGCGCAAACATAAACACACACACTCACACTCACACACACGCACACACATCCTGGGATCACGCACACACATACTAGGATCACGCATTATTATTATTATGTTATTATATGTATTATCATTTTTTTATTGTCTTGTTTAATTTACTGGAAATATATTTACTCTAGTTTTCTTATGTATTTGTTCCAATAAGGAATAAATAATGGAAGAGCACACTGGTTCATTGTGGCTCAGGATTTTGCTCATCACAAGAACCAGGAAGTTCTTTTTTGTTTGTAAATTATTCAAACATACAGAGTGTATTTTTATGAATAAAGCGTTATTATTATTAAGTTCTACGAGCTATGTGCCCTACCCACTGCCAATTTAGCTTACAAATCCGTTGGGCTATGTCAGCCGCATAATTTAATTGATTCTAATTCTGTCATTGTCTTCAGTTCTTTCTCCGTTGTAAATAAGTACAGCTACGAGAGGGTACGTACTACGTACCCATTCACATGCGAATCGCCTATAAAGCATAAGTTACATAAAGTATTTTGATGAATAAGAGTTATCGTTTATACAGTATATTCTCATTTATTTATTAGTAAAACAATCAATAAATATCAAGAAATATTTCGTTTGATTTTGTGACGAGTTCAAATAAAAGCCAAACAATAAATTTAAATTAAATAATTTTTCAATATACACTCTGAGTTTATTGCATATTTACGGTGTGTGTGTATATATGTGTTATGTGCGTTCGTGCGTGCACAATATTTTTGTGGCTAATCTGATGCTGCAAGCATTAATGGATTGCTATAATTTGTATTGTATCAGCCTGTAAACCACCTACTAGTGAACGAAAGCACCTTCTCTATATAAAAGAAGGGTTGGAGCTTAATCCACCACGCTGCTCCACTGCAGGTTGGCGGATAATTTCCCTAACATAGGTAACGATCGTTGTCAGGTACCTATGATAACAACCGGGACCGACGGCCTTACGTGCTCTCCGAGGCACGGTAAGGATATCCACAAGGACATACACCCAGACTGGAAACAAATATTTGTACAAATACAAATATCTGTCCCGAGCAGGAATCGAACCCGCAACCACCGGCGCGCGGTATTGAGGCAACAACTCGCACCATTACACCAGAACGGTCAAACGCTATAATTTAAGTCGCTATATAATACATATCGCTCATTTGGAGCGACAGTGACACAAATGCAAATTAGTTAACTTTATACACATCAGAATAAAGATTATTTCATAGTTCAAAAGAAGATTCTGAAGCATTATTACGGCTAATTATTATTTTAAAATTGTTTTATTATAGCTTAATATTGTGGCATTTTCACTGCCAACGCAGATGTTTATGCATAGTATTTTAGCATTAATAAGTCATTTTTGCGTATTTTTGCAAATGTGTCACTGTCGCTCCAAATGAGCGATATTTCTATTAAAAAAATATAAAAATAGGTGGGTCGTCGTTAAAAAAATGTGTCCTAAGTTATATCTAAATAAACCTTAAGATTTCCTTATTTAATCTATGATCGGAATATTATTACTATACATACTTGACATAAGTAGGGAAGATGTCAACACTGAAGACAGAAAGAAATCCGAAGTTCAGAACTCCGGACATGAACACCACGAACAAGATCGAACTCACGATCCACGAGTTTGACAAATTGACGCACAAGCCCGCCACACCAGTGATCAACTGGAAGAAATTTAAATATTAAGATAAAGTAATTTCTTGTATAACGGCATTTGATCGTTCCACTGCTAAGCGATCTCTTTACATCTTTCTCTCTCTCTCTCTCTCTTATGGACTGACCATGAAAATCCGGTTAATTCTAGGTGCTGTAATTACTTATTAATATTTTAAAATTACAAGTTTCGCTATGAGTTTTTCATTTTATGTTTAGGTTTATTTTTTCTAAACAATAGGCATGTACGATACAAAACTATAAGTACGAGTTTATAAAGTATTTAAAAGCATTTTATTTTGTTACAACAGGGCCGGATTTAGAGTTGTAGAATCCCCTCCATCTAACATTTTGGTTCCGAATATATTTCATAGCACACGACGACGAAAAAAAAAGGTCGTCGCAACTCCGAATGCTGCTATTTAATCCATCGGGTTATCTGTACCTAATCCTAAAAAAAGGGGTGCGTCGCAACTCCGGACAGCTGTTATTTACTCCGCTCCGGCGGGCTATATGTATGTAAACAAAGGTCATCTCTGAATTTCAATTTTTTCCCCGAAGTCTCTATTGTATGGGCCCCTCTTTTGTGGAGGCCCGGGGCAGTTGCCCCGGTTGCCCTCCCCTAAATCCGGCCCTGTGTTACAGCATATATGATATGCAAGTTTAATTGCAAGCTTTTGCTCAAATTATTCATAAATGAAGAATTATTTCTTTTGGCAGACTATGTTACACAGACACACAGACATAGTAGACCAGTGTTTCCCAACCTTTTTTAGGCCATGCCCCCCCTAACCTTAGGCCATGCCCCCCCTAACCTTAACATTAAATTTTTTATGCCCTCATGCATAATTTTTAACCTTCAAAATTGTTTTGTTCCCTAAAGAAATATAAATGATAAGTTTTAGGAAGAAATCACTATGAAATTCTTATCAAAACTTCGTAAGTAAAATTTCAAAACATATAATGAAAAAAAAACTAAAATTTATAGACGTAAGCTGTCAAAAAGATAATAAACAATTGGACAAGTTATAGCATTGCATTTAAATAACCCAAAGCGAAAGGGTTAAAGTCGTGTCGAGTCCATTTTTAAATTGCCCCCCTTAACTATCAAATTGCCCCCCAGTGGGGCGTAGGCCCCACGTTGGGAAACACTGTAGTAGACTATGTTCCTGATATACGCTATACGAGTACCTGTCATGACGTACCTGAATTCCTATCAACATGCGTTTTCTCCCGACATAGTTGATTAAGCTACTGAGTATTGTGTTCAGGGCAGCGATCATGATGTTAATCACGAAAACTGTCACCATGGCAAAGCTGTTGAGACTGCAGTCTTCATTCTAGAAAAGAAAATGCAAAAAATAAATACGAATACGAAAGGACTCTTATTCTACTTATTAGTTATTCATCATCATCATCAAAAGTCATCTACAGTTTCACTCTGCTTAATAACAACAAATATGACTTATCAGATTGGTGGCGTGAGCTTTTATTTTAAACTGTGTCCCGAAAAAGTACACATCTTTCGTATTTCAGTATAATTATGTATAGTAAATTTTAATAATGTAATTAGTGAAAAAAAGAAATAATAGTAGGATGAAACCCATTGGAAAAAGAAGAGAAAATAACAAAAATGACAGAAAAAATAATTTACGGGCGATCTGAGGTCGGGAAGTGGAAGGGGGTAAGTTTTTAAGGATAAAAAACGGTTTACCTCGATTTCCGGTAAAACTACAAGTCCTATGGAAAAAGTTAAATGACAAAGTTGTAGGTAATAAAAAGATCTACAACTTTTGTGTTTACACTTTTTTCACATAACCTCAAAATTTATGTGGAAAGTTTAAATATCCAAGATTTTTTAATCTTAACTTTATCAAAAAAAAAAAAAACACGAAATTTGCCTATTTACGTCCCAAACACACTCTAATTTTTTTTATTTAAAATATTTATGTTTCCATTTTATTTTGACTTAATATCTAAAAAGCACCCTAATTTGCAATCGAAAATTCTCACTTCAAAATATCTGTTTTTTTTTTAAAGTCGATTGTGCTTTTTGTTCGTTGAAATCTCTACTTTCTGATAGTGTAAAAAATATACATTACTGTGGTAAATTTTCTCAGAAAATGCTAATATTTCACCAAATTTAGTGAAAAAAAAAATACGAATAATAACGCTGCTTGTTAATTTTAATTTAATTTGTAAAATTGTTAAATTTAATTTAAATCCGTTTTTAGAAACAAGATAAGAATTATAGTAACTGATCATAAATTATACATTAATAAACCGTTACGCAAAACGAATGTATCTTAAGCAAGTAATAAACAATAATTTATTGTTATTAATTAAAGAACACTAAATTAAACTCGTCAGTTTGTTTGACTAGGATTATTTTTTATCCATTCGTGACGTAGACAAGTCAGGAGATGCGAAAAAACAAACATTTACATTATAAAACAGACGTAAAAAGTGGTTAAATTAAATGTAAAAATGAGACTTACGTTTCGTGCTTGGAGACCATGGAGACCCAATTTGACATTTTTTATACTATTTATCATTAGGTACATATATTATGTAAATATTTACCAAATTCGGTTCCAAAAATATAGCATGTAACAGATGGATGGACAGACAGACAGAAAAGTAATAGCCAAATCTTATTACTTTACGTACGAAACCAAGCGACAAAACAAATTAAGAACTGTAACACTAATTTTTACAGAAAGAATTCTGGAGACCATGGGTTTTACCTTTAGCCATACTGGATTTTCAATGTCATTCAGTCCGAAAACTAATGAAAACTGACCAGTTTTAACGACGAGTTTATTGTTTAGTTAACATTTTTAATAAATAACAAAATAATTATTTAAAATATTTTAAGAACAAAACAAACTTATCTAATCAGGTATAATATGTAATACAAGGTAAAGGAATGTTTCGGTTCATTACCAATAATATTATGATGATATTTTAGCTCATTATTCTCATATACTTACTTCTGTCACTGTCTCGTTATGACTAGCCCTCAACATATCACAGAAAGATAAATTCTCTTCACCTCGTTCTATAGACTTCACAATACCATCAATTATATAAGGTAGCCACGTTAAATATGGATTAAATCTGAAATAATACAATACATTATAAAGAAAAAAAAGTACGAAATTATACTAATTATTACAAAATAAATGAAATTTTATAAAATATTCTGCGTTAATCGATTTAAAACATAACTGGTCTAATACAGATCTAAAAATTTATTTTGGTACTAGCGGCCCGCCCCGGCTTCGCACGGGTCTTTAACTAAAATTTTAAAAATTATATTTTTATATTTTTTATCACCTACACCTGCGTCGATACTGGAAAATATTTTATAATAGACGGATTGAGTGACAGATTTATTATATCTATATACATACATACATACATACATATATATGTATATAGATAGTACGGATGAAACATTTGAACTGTTTTTTTTATTAATTATTTTCTCATTGATGAATACCATATTTTAATAAGTATTATTCCCGACGAAGACAAATCCAAAAACACAAAAATCATAAAAATCGTTCCACTCGTTCTCGAGTTATAAACGGTGTAACTAACACGACTTTATATATATATATATATATATATATATATATATATAGATTACGACTTAAATAGCTATAACCATCCAACTTTGTACAATCAACAAACAAATAACGACCAAATATTTTAAATTTTAACAACGAACAAACAATCAAGACCGTAGTACCCTAAAGTATTTAATTATATACAAAAAAGAAAAACAAAATTTAAATACGGGCGAGTGTCATTCTTTTGGCCGAAGTTTTGGTCAGCGCGATTCAGAAAATTATCTGCGCCATCTATCGTATACCTAATTGTAGAATATCGTTTTTATATTTAGTGACATTTAACATAATTAATATTTAACATAATAGTATATTAATTGAAAATGATGTTTATCTAAAATATTAAAACGATTTCTATTCCTATCCGACATATTTAGTAAACTTTTAAGTTTAACAAAATAATAACTCAAATATAAGTTTTGTGAGTTTTAAAGATTCCTTAGACCAGATGGCGTTGGCGGCGTAGGTACCTATTTCTATTTTCTTAAATATTTATTTTTAAATTTAATTACAATGAAACAAAAACTAAATTATACTGTGAGTTATTTCCAATTTTTATGTATTAAAGTTATTAACATTGGTTTTGTACTTTTTACGTGATACGTGATCAGAGAAAAACACGATAAGAGATGGCGCTGATACAAAAAAATACGCGCTATTGAAATTTATTCTTGATGATATATAGTGTAATAATAAAACGGAGGTTTTAACAGATTTATTATTTGTATAGATAGTGGCTCACAAACAGTTATTTTGGTTAATTTGTATAAATATTTTTTTAAACTTACCCAATATAGACAATGATGAACAAAACAGATAAAAGAAGAGTATGTTTCAGTAGCGGTGGTTTAAGCAATGGTACTGTTTGAGCGACCATTGATGACCACAAACCCTTTGAAGGTTTGCCCGTGTCTTCGTCTAAAGCTAATGAACTTACCTGAAGAAATATATGAAATGTATCATTAAAAAAAGTTATATTTATTACTATTAAAAAATGCCACCGACAGAGAGATAATGCAAATAGTTCGCAGATGTATATACAGCTAATTAGATACAAAAAAAAAATTATACACTACTCATTAATAAACTAATATTACATACTTTGTTTACTTGCTTGTTTTTACAAATAAAAACTGTATAATGATAATAAACCATATAATTTACCATAAAATACATTATAGTATAACGTATTTGTAAATTTTCATAAAAATTTGAATAGTGACTTAAATGCTATCACAAATAAATAATAATAAAAAAGGGAAAAAAAAACTATTGGAAATTGTCTTACCTTAATTTTTTTCCCTTGTTCCTATCCTAATCTACTTTATATAGTTAAGTAATAGTAATACATAATATAAAAATAGATGTAGTTATGGGAACAACCACACAGAGAGTGAAAGAGATGAAAGAAAGAAAGAATAAGTATGCAGAATGAATGTCCGAGTGTTAAGCTAGCGAGAACTGATATTATGATTGAATTTAGCTAGCATAGCCTCATATAGTAACATAACCAGGGCGCGTTGTTTAACAATACCACCACCACCATATATTGAAAAACATAATAGGGTTACCATATCATGAGTTTTCACGATAAGGCATCGTAACATAGACCATACCAATGAGACTCACGAGACTCAACAATCTCACTTACTTACTTTCCGATTTAGGTAACAAAAAATACAAAAAAAAAAAAACTTTAAATTTTAGACCTTATCCTAAGTTCAAACGCGTTGCCTAAAAATAGAACTTACTTGATAATCATCACCACTCTTCCCAGTGTTTATTTTGTAGATGCCTTTCAAAGTTTCCAAAGCCTTTTGTTCTTCACCAATAGTGAGCAAATACCGCGGACTCTCGTATGAGAAGTACATGCCAACGGCTCCGAGGGCGCAGGGGGTGGCGAACACGATGCACAACAGACGCCATGGTGTGAACAGAATATTAAGATGTGGTATATGATATGAGAATTCAAGTTGTAGGACTGGAATTGATATCACTGAAACAAGGTTTATCGCTGCTATAATATAATTTGAGATTATAATATGTGTAACACAAATTATGAATCGAATATTTTTTAAGAATGATTGCTTAACTCCTGTAGATTTTACTTTAAACTATACTATTAAAAAAATTTAGAATTATTTTAATTAAATGTAATAACGGAAATTGATTAAGTTTTTAATACGCGGTTACCGTTTACAAAAGCTTGTGATAATAATGAAACATTTTTGTTACCCGCCATAAGTCCCGTGCAACTCAAAAATATGGTGCCAGTCAGCGCCACCATAAAAGATCTCTTGTGCTGCGGTGTGACTTCACTTAGCAGTGTCAGCGCCAACGCAAATGTGCCTGCTACACTGAGAAAAGATATATGCACATTTTAAAAGGTCAGCAATAAATAAATAATAATAAATAAATAAATATTAACCAACAATCACACCACGTTAACCTAGCCCCGTGGTAAGTTCGTAAGAACTTGTGTTACAGGTACTAGGAACGGAAATAAATTTAAGATATAAATACATATATACATAAATATACATCCATGACCCGGTGCAGACATCTATATTCATCATACAGATTATCTGCACCTGGCGGGATTCGAACCCGCGACCGCTGCGTAAAGTGTCCAGTTGCCTGACCACTCGACCAGCCGGCCATCGAGCAATGCTTTTTATTTAACATTTTGACAGCTTGGAGCATAAAAATATACTGTAATTAACTTCTGATTTGTCAAATACGAATTTACTAATAATCTTTGATATTCAGCCTACCTTTAAAAGGAAGTCTACCAATAATACCTAAGCAAATAAATTTGTAAAATGTTGATTTTCCTCTTACTGGTGATCGCTGTGGCTAGTAATAAGGCGGTGTAAGTGGTGTGATAAAAGGTATGCCTGAATGCAATTGTTGATTTTTTAAGTGTTTTTTTTTTAAGTACGCACAGCAAAATTAGGGGAAAAATCCCATCATTTGTACTAGGGCACAACTTATTCTTATTGAAATACTCTCCAGTAGGCCCATGGGAAGAAAAGTCATATATAATAAAAAATAATATTTGCATATAATATTGCATGCGGGTTGTTGGCACATTGAATGTATTTACATGAGATGGAAAGAGCAAAGATGATAAAGAGAAAGAATAAAATGTCATAATGTATTGTATATTGAACTCACGCGGAGGCAGACAAAAACTTCAAGACGCTAAATACGATCCAGTCTGGAGACAGCGCTGCTGCGGCGCCGAAAAGGAATGCTAGAGACATACACCAAGCCAAAATCTTCCTCCTTCCTTTCGTGTCAGCCAAATATCCCCAAATGTGAGAAGTTGCTATAATACCTACATAAAAAACATAAAATTTGAGATAAGAAGTTGAAAGTTAATCTGTAGTCCTTTAAGGGATACTACTTTTAATAATTATCATATTCCTTTTGATAATGTAATACATATATTCATTTGATATTGTTTAAAACGCAAACGAAGCCTAATTATATCAATGATACACGAAAAAACTTCGTCTCACTTACCCAGTAAAGGCATACCGGCCGTGAGTCCTTGCTGAGAGATGGTGGTATTTAGTTCACAGGCGCTAGCAGGGACCAAGTACGCCACGGAGATTGTCTCGAACACCATTCCCATGATGATGCTTATATGCACCAGTTGCATCAGGAAGTTGAATTTGCCGAACCCTGAATAAAATAAGTTGGTATTAATAATAAAATTATGCTATTATACAAAGAGTAGTCTTTTGTATAATCTACCGCAGAGTATAAAATATGTGGTCTATGGTACTATAGCCTTTTCAGAAACCGGCTTATTCGTGAGGCTGGAAATTATCAAACTTGCTCGTCAGACAATTCGTAATGACCCTAAAGAACAGCTTATTAAACGTGGCTCAGAAGCAAAATAGGCCTATAATTTTTCAAGAAGGTGTTACCGCCATTTTTGAAGAGTATCACCACCACGCTTCCGTTCCAGGTTTCCGAATTTATGCCCTTAAGCAAAACGGCACTTAAGAACCTCTGAAGGACTTTACGTACAGGTATTCCACCCGCTTTTAGAATCTTCACCTTAATACCGTCCTTGCCCGGTGCCTTATTGTTTTTAAACTGTCCCAGAGTCATACTAATCTCGTGCAAGCTGATGTCTGGTATATCTTCGGAATAATGTCGTGTTAGCTCGGCTCTTGGATCGTCAACCGAACAACAGGTTGGTTGAACAAGGTATGCAGCTGTCCGTAAAACTTCTCGACCTCCCTCAATATCTCAGCTCTGGTCGACACTACACCTCCATCCTCTGTTTTCAGAATTCACAACCAGCTTTGACCAACAGAAGAACACTTTGAAGCCCCGATTCCACTCTATCGTATATTTAATACGTTTTCAATTAAAGACACACACACACACATCGTGTCTCAGATTTCTATATCAATCTGTTGATACCTCTATATGCTTCAGCGGCACCAGAGGACTGTAGCTTTATAAGTGTCTTGCTTCCATGATACTTTGAGTTTAGTCAGAGAATTTTTGGGGCCTCTTTTACGGCCGGGTCTGTAAAATAGGCTCCCGGGGCAGTGTTCACCAACCCGCTGTTTATATCATCCACATATCGTCAAGGCAATCGAAACAATTAGATAATTCGAGCTGAAAGCTCTCGGCACGGTAATATTATCTATACAGTATTGTTACTCAGCCGTATCTTTGAAATAAATGCCACCAGTGCTACGTGGTGCTACAGCGTGATACAGCCGCGCGCTACGTAAACATGCGATAGGGCAAATTTAATTAAAATGCTGGAGGCGGGCCTCCAGCATTTTAATTAAATTTGCCTACTTTGTGTTTCCATTTAGTTTTGTGATTATAAATATACTCTTTTTAAATAAACAAATAAAATACTTTGTGAATTGAATAGGAAGTATTCAATAAAAATGCGTGTTGTTTTGATTGTTAGATTTAATTAAAAAACCATGTTTATGTTTGAATAACAAATTGGTCTTATAAATTTATATGCTATGGAACGGGCTATGCTTGGAGTCTCTCTCAAGGATAAAATCAGAAATGAGATTATCCGCGAGAGAACCAAAGTAACCGACATAGCTCGTAGAATCAGCAAGTTGAAGTGGCAGTGGGCTGGTCACGTATGTCGCAGGACCGATGGCCGCTAGAGCAGACGTGTCCTGGAATGGAAACCGCGAATCGACAAACGCAGTGTAGGGCGCCCTCCGGCCCGCTGCCGCGCTGGACCGACGATTTCGCAAGACAAGGTCGCCGGCGGAGGCTGGATGAGGTTGGGGAGGCCTATATCCAGCAGTGGACTGCGATAGGCTGATGCGTATGCATTATGCTTATAAATTTGCGACCGAAAAATATTTGCGCCTCGAAGTATAAAAAATTCGAGTTCTGATATAAAGCTTAATTAAAAATACTTATCCATTAAAGAGACACACATTATGTACCTACCTACTAGTAAGTAAAATTATTTTATAGTCTTACCTTTCAGAGTTTCCAGGTAATCTAAAAAAGTTATCTGTGGATGCGTTATTGGCGAATTCATGCAACCAAAAACAGCACAAATAAATCCTACACGTTATATTAAATATGTAATTGAAATTATTTTCAGTGAAAAAATCGTGCGGTTATTGTTAAAAAAAAACAACACACGGTCCGTTTGTCACTGCGGCACAGTCGCGACTATTTGCGTCCCGAGCGTATCCCGAGATCGAAGCGCGTAGACATAGCTCGCGCTTCGTCCGTTTGTATGAAGTTGGAGTACTGTATATATTAATATACTGTGCTCTCAGGGTTTTGAATATGTGCGTTACATGGTCGCAGTATAGATATCATCAGGCGTGACCGTTTTAGTTAACACTGATATTCAATGTACTGTACTGTACTGTATCAGTCTGTACATGGGATATTAATTTCCGCCAACTCCCAGTGATAGATTAAGCTCCATTCCCCTATATGGAGAGAAGGCTTTTGCCTAGTAGTGGAAATATTACAGGCTGGTTAAAATTATTTCAATTCAACTATTGATTATAGACAACACGTCATACTATATACCTTATGTTCGATAAATCTATGTTTATCTTTAATATATTGATTATTATTTCGCTATCACTTCTTTTAAAAATATATTTGTGATAAGTAAATTAATCATTGTATACATTTGTTTGAATAATGTGTATGTGTGTTTGTATAATTAGAAAAACAATTTTTAAAAAATATGTATATATTTCGCTAATTTCGTATTAGTAGCGCGACGTACTTTAAATGATTTAAAAACAGCTGATTTTAGGTAACATATTTTTGGTTTAAAAAATATTCTTTTCCAAGCCCATCAAGTAAGGTTGATGTCAAAATGTCTCATTTAAAAAATCATTACAAAATATGTATACAAAATTAACCTTTAAAAGTAATTTTGAATAATAGATCAAATACAACTAAAATTATTACTTGACTCATTAGAATGGTTTTATGGCATCTTTACAATCAAAATCAAATGAATGAGACAATTTGTAAATAAAATAAACTCTATTAGCGTGACAGCGGACCATTTCACCATTTCAAAGTAAAATCAATTGAAAAAGACGCGTAATATAAAACATAGGCGAAATTGCATTTCGTATGATAGTTCCGCCCTTCCTTCACGGCACGCGTGCAACATAATTACTCAGTGTCCTGTCACACAGAATTAATAATTCATTTGACATTGAAAACTCAGGTGATTGCTTTAGAAATATGAAACGTTTAATTATCAGCACAGCAAGCCATTTCCGCAGTATTTGAAAATGATCAAACAACTGAAATCCGTCATCCGTTAACTCACGATGTAACAGCAACCTAATGCAATCCACCTTTCTACCATACACCATACAAAATAGTTTTTCCATTAAAAATCAATCACAAGATTATAGTACTAAAAACTATTCCAATAAAGAATAATTTGTACATTTAAGATGTAACATGAATAGTTTAAAAGAGAACAATGACAAGTATTTTTTAAATACAAAAAAAATTATCACTATGACAATTTTTTTCTGATTTCGTAAAGTTAATGATGTATGAGATAACATAATTCTATGTATATGTTACGAAATTCAGTCAATAAAATTAAATCTGCTACTAGATAAAAACCATATTAAATTTTCCTATATAGATAAAGCATATTTTTTGTTATTACGAATATTTAAAAAAGAAGTGGTAACTTTTGCATATTTACATATTATTCCGACGTCTCCGGGGAATAAAGTCGTAAAGTGCTATTACCACTGTTTTAATGTCTTTGCATTTTCGGCATCTATAGGTCATAATACATCTTCTGATTTTTTTTAAGATTTTTTTTCTAAAACTCCATGAAGTTATAACAATTTATATTTTTACTCTCCGGAAATCATATCACAATTATAACCCATAATAATATCGTAGTCATATAATATGGAACGAACATCTGTCTTAATAAGCTGGTAAGCCTTTATACCATTTTACTAATTTAATAAACATAGTCATTATAGAGCTATACTAAAAAAGTTGGTGATAACTTTTACAAGAACAAAATTGTATTAGTTTCTTACACTTTCATTTTATTCGTGTAAATACTGTAGAAGAGTATCGTAATGCATGCAAATAGTTTTCATTACATTACAAGTTCACGGGAATAAAATGGTTATGAGCCGTTACTTAGTATATACTTAAATATAAAAATCAGTATTACACATTTTTGGCAATGACTTTAAAAGTATACGTGTTATTTAATTTATTTTTATAACTACAGGTTACGTTAAAAATGCTTAAAATAATGATGTACAAATACAATATTATAGCCCGTTTACGACACGCGATATAACAGAAAAACGGGAAAATTGAATAAAATTACATTTAAAAGGCAAATAAGTAGGTAATAGAATAAGTTATAAACATTTTTAATAAACACACAAGCCATATACATACACGTTACACACACATACTCATGTATTATTGTATAATATGTAACATACATACATTTATAATTATCTATGTTCAGGCTGTAGAAAATACGAAATACTAAGTTTTTATTTGCTCATTAACTTGTACAGGCTCTTTGCCGTTTAGTTATATGCCGTCGCGACTTATATTTGAAGTTTAGTTTTATATTAATTTTATATGTACCGACATCAATACATTAACCATTATAGTATTGAAACGTTAACTGTGTTTCATTCAAATATTCAAAAAACTCAGTTTAAATACAAAATAAATTATTCATATAAGCGTAGACAATCTATAATTATACTCATCATATTATACTCAAACATAATAATAGAAATCTCAGTGAAATATATAATCTATTACACATTAGTAGAGCGAATTACTTGAGGATATTTTACGAAATTGTGAGAATCAAACATTATGTCAAATAACCTGCTTTGTAATATAGGGGTTGATGTTTGTTTTGCTAAGCTTTATAACCACTGGTTGACGAATAATTTCTCATTGAATAGTTATAAATAACCCGATTATTATTATTAAAATAACAATAATAATAACACTTTATTGTACATCAAGAATAAGCAACATTACAACAAATTATCCTTATCGCTAAATAGCGATCTTATCCAAGCAACCTTAGGGTAGAAGAAATGTTTTTTTTTAATGTAAGAGGGGGCTAACGAACAGTCGGTTCACCTGGTGGTAAGTATACGCGACATCCATAGACACCCGCCAAATCAGAGGATTAGCAGGTGCGTTGCCGGCCTTTTAAATGGTTGTATGCTCTTTTCTTGAAGGTCCCTAAGTCGCATCGGTTCGAAAATACCGTAGATGGCAGCTGGTTCTATATTCTGGTCGTGCGAGGCAGGAAATGCCGTAGAAATCGGGTTGTTGTAGATTTCCGGACATCGAGGTGATGTTGGTGAAATTTGGAATTTTGACGCGATGTTCGGTGGTGGAATTCTGCTGCAGGTATTAATCCAAACAATTCCTCAGAACACTCCCCGTGATAGATGCGGTAGAAGATGCAGAGTGATCCAACATCTCTACGTAGTGCCAAAGAATCAAACCGATCGGAAAGAACCTTGTCGTCGACGATTCGAACCGCTCGGCGTTGAACGCGGTCAAATGGAAGGAGCTGATATTGGGGCGCTCCAGCCCACAGGTGAGAACAGTATTCCATGTGGGGCCGGATCTGCGCTTTGTACAATTGTAGGCGATGGCAAGGCATGAAATACTGCTTCGCCCTACCGAGCACACCAAGTTTTTATGGTGGTGGTAATAATTTTATAAACTATTTGTGATACCAACTGAGATCGATGGCTTAATGTTATCTTCCAGGTGTTGTGGAAAGATAGATGAGGATACTTAGTTAATTTACAGAAAATTTTTGGAAGTATAAAAAAAATGGTTAAAATATAATATAATAAACTGTTTTCACAAAATAACACTTAATCTTTCCTAAAAAAAGTTTTCGGATTCGACAATGGTTACGGACTTGACTATATTGTCGAAGAACAAAACATTATATATTCTTTATTGCACAGTAAAAAAATTGTTTACAATATTTAGTAATGTACAATCAGTTTTGGCAAGGGCGAACTTATCTCTAGAAGAGATCTCTTCCAGTCAACCCATGATGATAAGAGATTAATGTTACCGCGGGGTTTGTTGTGCAAGAGAAGAAAAGAGAAAATAAAAAGACATTAAACTAAAGTTTAAAACATATGCTCAACATACTTATATAAATTAAGATACATACACTACATACACGTACATACATTCATTCGTACATAAACATACATACATACATACATATACACATACATACATACATACATACATACATACATACATACATATATGCATAGATACATACATATATAGAGACATAAACATACATACAAAGATACTTTCGATGTCTCATAAATTCTTAGTCACTTCGGAGAGAAGATGAATTTTTAATTTATCTTTGAAAGCATATATTGAAGTGCTTTCTTGAATCGCTTTCGGAAATTTATTCCACAAAGTTGCAGCACGTACAGTGAAGGAATTAAGTAGGAACTTAGTATTACACTTAGGGACTTCGAGCATCGTTGTGATGCAAGACCGTCTAGAGCGTGTTGGGGTAGGGAGAAGTTTGATACGGGATCTAAGGTAAAGAGGTGAATTTTGATCATGGAGTATCTTATAAAGAGAAGAAAGGATGTGCATATCTCGGCGAAGGCGGATTGGAAGCCACTTAAGTTGACTACGAAAATAGGAGATGTGATCATATTTGCGTAAACCAAAAATAAAACGAATTGCTAGGTTTTGTAGTCGCTCTAATTTGTTAAGTAGCTCCTGAGTCACATCCAAATAGCACACATCTGCATAGTCAAGGATGGGTAAAAGAAGGGATTGCGCAAGCAAGATTTTGGTTTTAAAAGGGAGAAAGTATTGAAGACGCTTAAGAGAGTGAAATGTGTAGTGCATCTTTTTGCTGACCTCGTTGACATGAGCCATCCAAGACAAGTTGTAGTCTATAAGCAAACCTAAGTTTCTTACTTTATCACAATAAGGGATTGGTGTGCCACAATACATTATAGAAGGTACTGCAATCCAGTCGATCCGGTTTCTTAAACGGCTGCTACCAATGATTATTGCTTGGGATTTTGCCGGGTTTATAAGAAGTCCGAACGATTTGGCCCATCGATTTATAGAAGCAAGGTCTTCGTTTAAAAGATCGATAGTCTCATGCAACTCAGTCAGCTCAAAATGACGGTATAATTGTAAATCATCTGCATACAGATGGTAGGAAGAAGAAATAGAATGTGAAATGTTGTTAATAAAAATAGAAAACAGTAACGGAGAGAGAACGCCACCTTGTGGGACACCAGCAGTAAGATTTAACCAGCCTGATGAGCTACCATCAGATGTTACAGACTGCTGGCGTCCAGAAAGATATGAATGGAACCAGTCAATGGTAGTAGATGATATGTTAACTGCACGAAGAGTGCCAAGAAGTATGTCATAATCAACAGAGTTGAAGGCACTACTGAAATCCAACAAAATCATTGCGGTGAGCTTGGTATTATCCATAGCCCATCGAATATCCTCTGTTACATTCAACAGCGCTCCAACAGTGCTGTGAGAAGGACGGAAGCCGGATTGGTAAGGACATAAGAGACAGTTGGAGATTAAATAAGAATAAAGTTGTTTGTGGACTATGGATTCTAGGACTTTGGACAATATGGGAAGGATAGATATCGGCCGGTATTGAGAAAGGCATGTGGGATTGGAGGTTTTCGGCAGTGGTATGACAATTGCTCTCTTCCACAGTGATGGAAAGACATTACATGAGAGTGAGTAGTTAATAATGTGAGTGATTACAGATGCAATGTTATCCAGCACAGGAAGAATCATTTCAAGGCTGAGATTGTCACTACCAATGGCCTTGGTGGAGATGGAGCGAACACACTTCTTTACATCATCTACCGAGACTGACCTGAAGAAAAATTGAGGCAGGTCGGGTGGGACCAGATTATTTAAGAAAGAAAGAGTAGAAGTTTTTACAGTGGTGTCTAATGTTATAGGTGGAGTAACGAAGTGAGAATTTAGAGCATTAAGATCCACTGAGCTTAGACAGGCTTCAGTGGGTTTGCCCACCCCTAACGACCGTAAGAATCTCCAAACTTGTGCTTGGGTTAGATTCTGAATTGAGTCATGAATGTAGCGGCGTTTAGAATCCCTACACAATCTGTTGCAGAGGTTACGCAAAATTTTGTACTTACCTAAATTTTCAGGAGTAGGGAGTTTTTTATGTGCGATTTTAGCTCTGTCACGCTTAACTTAAATGAGACATGTTTTACGAAAGCCTAAAAAGTTTTTTCATAGTTTTTTTTTTTATAAGGTTTTATAATATAAGGCTACTTTCTTTCATAAATACAATAAATTATTAATATCAATAATGGTGAAATGTATTTAAATCAGTCAATATTTACTTCCTTCAAGCAGGATTTAAAAGCACGTTTAAATCGTCATTGTATAATAATGTGCTATATTTAGGTAAGGCATTGGGAACGTAGATTCAATTGAAAAAAATCGGCAAGAAACTTGAAAGTTATTCTTATAACACAAGCCTGAATAAGCCTGTAAACGTCTTACTGCTGAGCAAAGGCCCCTTCTCCATATAGGCGAAGAGTTGCTGTTTTATCCGCCACGCTGCTCCTGCGGAATGGCAAATAAATTCTCCATCCTGAGTAACAATTGCTATCAGATGTTTGTGATAACAATCGGGACCGATATGGCTTCACGTGACACGGTGCGGAGACCCACAAAATCGTACATCCAGACCCAGATCAGAAATAATATCTTTACAAATACAAATATCTTCACCAAGAGGTATTCGAAGACTCACACCACTTCACTAAAACGCTTAAAATACAATATTTCAACTAAATATAATTAAAAAATAAAATCGCAACAAAATCTTCTACCTGTTAAAGTTAAAGCATCCTCGAAATTCACGGAGTTCGTCTTGGCAACCATTTTTTAAGAAATCACTTTCAATTTCACGTTCGATTAATGTATAAATCAACTTCATTTAGGTTATTGTTTTATAATATTATAAAATTGCGACCAGTTTTTTCGCGAGAGATGCTCGATGACTATAACTATATACGGCTTACGGTATATAAATATCTTCTTAAATTCTTATCGTGTTGTCATTAACGTTATCTGATGCAATCTTAGAAAGATTTTAATTATATTTTGTTAATATTAATATATAGTATATTATCTTAAGCTCACATTACAACGTGAATTTTGAATAATGTGTCATATTTTAATGATTCAAAAAATGGTGACCAATTAAATAATTATCATCATCATATCAGCCATTGGTTGTCCTCTGCTGAACATAGGCCTCCCCCATCGACCTTCAGAGCAACCGCCTGGGAGACAGTTGGCAATACTCACCAGCTTCCAGCTTAGTAAGCGGGTTGGCGAGCGCAGTGTGTTGCGGCAGGATACGTTGACATACTCGTGGTGCATCCTGGGCAACGTAGCCAGCGACAACCTTCGCAAAGTTGTTGCTGACTGCGGACACTGGACTCCTGGACAAGGTTTCGCCATCTAGGATGACTACAGAGGGGCATCCAGTAGTGGTCGGGGCGCGTAGGCGAAGTGGGGAGTGTGAGTATGGTGATACGGACGGAGAGGGCGTGGCATTGAGAAGGCGTGGAGAAATGATAGACTTTCCGCCCATTCGCTATTCGGTTCACTCGTCCACTTCTTGCAAGGGCCGCGTAGTGCGCGGGCCTCCTGGGTCGAGACTGGCACTCTGCAGTTCTTGCTGAACTGTCTATGGTGCGATCCGACAGTGGGGATTGTGTCGCTCAATGCTGGTGGCGGCGAGTGGCCTGACCTCGGGAGTTGAGCCGCTCCTGGTACTTCTCTGCCTCGCGCAGAGGAGACGGGTCGACCGGCTTCTCGGAGGTTCCGCAAGGCCAAGCGTCGGGGCGTCATGGTTGTATGCCAAAGCGATCCCATGGTGCTCCACTATGTCACCGACGGTGTCGATGGGTTTTAGTGGGTTTTCGGCCTGCCAGACTGACGTGCAGTACTAGCGTCCGGCAGCGAGTTCCATATACCCGCCACCTCACGGCGGGATACGTAAATGCTTCCCATAGTTAAAAAAGGGTGGCTGCCCATCATCATATTAATTGGTGGTGATATGTATAAATACAGAGTAGGTAAATAAATATGAAAACCCTGCGGCAGCAACATTATGCGACATTATATGCGAATTTTCAAATCAAATCAAATATTTATTTAAGTCTGCTTAAAAAGTACTTATGAAATTGAAGCTATCACCGATTCGTAGTGTAGATTCTACTGAGAATCGGCAAGGAAAAAAAGTAAATTTGAGAACAATTTAGAAAAAAAGTAATTTTGACGGCCGGCTGGTCGAGTGGTCAGGCAACTGGACACTTTACGCAGCGGTCGCGGGTTCGAATCCCGCCAGGTGCAGATAATTTGTATGACACAATATATATATAGATGTCTGCACCGAGTCATGGATGTGTATTTATGTATATATGTATTTATATCTTAAATTTATTTCCGTTCCTAGTACCTGTAACACAAGTTCTTACGAACTTACCACGGGGCTAGGTTAACGTGGTGTGATTGTTGGTTAATATTTATTTATTTATTTATTTATTTATTTATTTATTAGATCTTTTACATTATATTGCTAACATTTTCGTTCGAACTGTTCGAAAGTTGAATATATTTAACTTTAATTAATCATACCATTTGAGTTACTAATTTTATTGATACTTTGCTATTGAATAAATCTATTCCACATTACCCTTTAAATTGTATCCGGATGGGCATCGTCTCCGACATACATATTGTATATATATATAAAAGATGTATTGAATATTAGTTTCAACATAGTTATTTCCCCACTCGTAATAAACATACATATGAACAAACTACGCCTCATCATATTATGTCATTTACTAAAAAAATAAAACAAGATGACATAATTTATTTCAAAAGATATCATATCTCTTTTCGTTATCATGGACAAAAACACACATAGTGCGCACAGATTTATACGAGCAATTGTGAATACTAATATTTATTTATTTATTAACTTTTTTTACACGTCAATACATAAAAGAAAAAAAATAGAATTTAAAACAATCAACTCGTATCAGTTGCAACAGGCGCCCTTATCGCTAATACAGCGATCTCTTCCAGGTAACCTTTGGGCAGAGGACTTGCATATAAAATACGGAAAGGGCGCAAAATTCTGTATAAAAAATATGCTATATTTAATATTACATATAAACATATAAGTATACTTATATATATATATATATATATATATATATATATATATATATATATATATATATATATATATATATATATATATATATATATATATATATATATATATATATATATATATATATATATATATACACAAATACATACATACATACACACATAATAAACAACTTGATAAATTAAGACGAATGACATAACATAACTTTATAAAAAATAACAAATATTTTAATTAGGGTGTACTTCCGAAAAGCAGATACCGAATTTTCTCATGAAATTTGGCACGGATATTCCATTTGACTATCTAAGCATCCCCTTAAAAGGATTTTTGGCGGATCGTAATATTTTTCGAAATATTGAATTTTTTGAGTACGCTGTTTAGTACGCTCTATATAAGAAAGCGAAAAGTAGATACCGAATTTTCTCATAAAACTTGGCACAGACATTACATTTGATTATCTAAGAGTCCCCTTAAAAGGGTTTTTGGCGACTCGCAATATTTTTCGAAATATTGAATTTTTTGAGTATGCTGCTTAGCACGCTTATAATATATAAATCTCGTGTCACAATGTTTGTCCTCAATGGACTCCTAAACCACTTAACCGATTATAATAAAATTCGCAAACCATGTGCAGTTCGATCCAACTTGAGAGATATGATAGTTTAAATCTCAAATTATAGTCGCAATTTTAATTTATTGCTAATTATTTGTCTGTTATTATTTGACAGTCACAATTATCTGTTAACTCCAAATGATTCTAACAGATGTCGATACCTTTCGACTGGGTTGAGTAAGTAATCAATAGATGGCGCTGCTATGGTAAATCTACGAACGTGTCATATAAGCTACATTTTAACAGCATAATTACCACGTGTTGTTGAGGCTAAAGTATAAATTAAATTTATTTTTATAATTTTTAAAATGTTAGTTAAATACCCATGCGAAGCCGGGGCGGGCCGCTAGTATATCTATATATTTAACGCCACGTTACACACACACGCTACATGTGTTATTTATACACATATATATAATCAATCCACTTTTTTATTTTCCCGGATACACACTTTATATTTTGTAATAATTCATTGAACGGATTTTTGTTCAATTTTTTAACGCGACGACGCCATAAAAACTCGCATAGATGATCGGCCATTGTTTCACTACGTATTCCGCCACTTTTTTTTTTTGAAGGCTGAGAAATTCATTCCGCAGTTAGGGTTTTTTTTTAAGGTTAGGTTAGATTAAGATTTTTTTAAAATCGTTAGGTTAGGTTAGGTTGTTAGGTCTTTTTTTTTTTAATAGTTAGGGTTTTTTTTAAAGGTTATGTTAGGTTAAGATTTTTTTAAATCGTCAGGTTAGGTTAGGTTGTTAGGTCTTTTTTTTTTAATAGTTAGGGTTTTTTTAAAGGTTAGGTTAGATTAAGATTTTTTTGAAGTGAAACTTCTTTATCGGGGTTGGAAAGATTTTTTCGTTACGCGCCATCTTGCGTTACGCGCCATCTTGTTCTTGATTATTGCGTATTTCAGTCGTTTTTCAATAAACACATGCGCAAGGAAGATTCCGAGTGGTAGTAGATGAAATCCTATACATATATATAAATAAATAGTTAAACTAAATAAATCGAATATCAAATTTTGAATGCTACAAAATGTGGCTCTCGCAGGGTTTTGAACTTGCAGCTCTCGAGCAATATATACGAAATTCAATTCGCGTTGGCAGCCACTGCGCTAGCAATCTCTAAGATTTTGAGTGAAATTAAGTATCACTATATAGAAGTTTGCAGTTATTGTATGATGTATTCTATAGTGAGTAGGTAATTCGAATATAAATATGTCCGAACGCAAACACAGGACTCATATAATTACGATCGTATAAAAAGTAAACTGTTTTTATTATAAGTTTCACTTCTTACGAGTGTACGCTAGTACACGCAATTTAATTTTTTTTTTAATCGTTAGTTTAGGTTAGGTTGTTAGGTATTTTTTTTTAATCGCTGTGAAATGCATTTACTCATTCTAGGATAGGTTGGGTTAGGTTTTTTTTTTCCTTCTTCTTTTGATCGACTCGCTTTCTTATAAGAGTGTGCTAAGCAGCGTACTTAAAAAATTCATCATTTTCGAAAAATATTGCGTGCCGCCAAAAATCCCTTTAAGGGAACTCATAAATAGTCAAATAGAATGCCCGTGCCAAATTTCATGACGAAATTCGGTATCCGCTTTTCGGAAGTTTATCCTTTAATTACTTTACTTATTAATTTAATTTATTTACTACAACCTGTGCCTGCAGCGTCGCCTGCACATAAGTTTTACTATAAATAGTATGTAAGTAGTTTACCGTGCGGTGACTGAGAGAGAAGAATAGTCCCGACCCCTTTTTTGCCGAGATGTCCTAAAAGCGACCAAGGCCATAGTGGTGTGGTGGTGGTGGCCATGGTGATGGGCACCAGCGTCACCATATCCTGCCAAAACATACTGCACTCGCTAACCCACCTGCCAAGCGTGACGAGTATTAGCACCACTACGTTCAACAGTGGACATAAAACATAGAGGTATTATAGATAGAGCAGGACAGCCAGGCCTCCAGCTGTCTCTCTCTCGAGCTCGGTTAGAAAGAGAAAGGCGAACGCGGTACCGGTTGAATTAAATACCAATATAATATTACTGTGCACATTAGAGTTATTTCTATGATTTCTTTGTAGTCGAAAAATTAGTAAGTAATTGATGTTCACAAAAAAAAAAAAAAAATCGAGATTTGAACTTGAGACCGCAAGGCCAATGGGGTTGGACGTTTCCGCTTACTGGCAGCCGTATACGTCTTTCCTACTCTATCTATAATACCTCTATGACATAAAACGGCTGATGTCGTCGATGTCGTCGTGGATTTTTCCATTCTACCTTCAAATGTTTAAATAGATTTACATCGGCAGGCTGTATCAATCAATCAATCAATTAATTAATGTAGGCAGTTATGTGGTGGAAGCTAATAATTAACCACGAACCAAAAAGCGCCATTGGCGGCATCTATTTTGATAGTGTCGTATTTCAAACTCTTGTACTTTACGTAAAAATAAATGGCAATCCAACATTATGATGTTTCTTTATTATTCATCTTGTTGCGCTTACATCTGTATTAATTATTAATTATTATTAATTAATTTTTATAAAATATTATTTTACATAAAGTTATTACCATTTTTCGAAACAGATTTATTAACTTAGCTACTGTTCTCACAGAAACGGTCAAAGTACAAAATAAATAAATATGTTTAACATACATACACGACCGTCTGTTTCTAATGTAAGCAACTTAATGCCTGTGTTTTAGGTAATAGCCAACTGATATATTTTTAAATTGAATTTAATATGAATATAGATATCTAAAGAAATATATATTATCGAACCCACAACCCTGGAGCAGAAAGCAAAGCTACTGTCAATTGTGTCAACGGGCTAGTCAGAATTACAATAACTTTTTATAGAGTACAGCGATTTTGATAAAACTAATATTTAATCTGCAGTCTTCTGGTAACGCAGATGCATATAGGCTGATTAACAGACATATATGGAAATCTTGAGAAACGATCTAATGTATCTTTATAAAATTTATTAAAGATACGGTACAGCGGAACTTCCTTAACAGCGTCTTGCTTATGGGCATAATGCCGGAAACCTGGAATAAAAGCGTGTTTGTACCCTGCTTCAAGAAAGTCGATAACACCTCGTTGAAGAATTACAGGCCCATTTCACTTCTGAGCCACGTTTATAAGCTGTTCTTAAGGGTTATTACGAAACGTCTGACGGTCAAATTTGATTACTCCTAGTCTTCGAACAAGCAGGTTTTAAAAAAGGATATAGTATCATAGACCACATACGCTGAGGCAGAGAGAGAAGAAACCGAAGAGTTTGTGGACTATGAGAAAGCCTTCGATTCTATCGAAACTTGGGCACTGCTGCAGTCCCTCCAACGGAGCCATATTGACTACCAGCACATCGAAGTATTGCAGTGTTTATATAATATCACCAGTATGTTGGTTTGAGTACAGAAGCATAGCACAGTGTGAAACAGGAATATGTTATTTCTGCGAAACTGTTCACCATTCGGCATCAATATAAACGGCGACTACATCACTCACCTTGAAGTGCCGATGATATCGTGCTCATGGCAGAATCACTGGAAGAACTCAGCATCATGCTTGATAGCCTCTATGGAGCTTCTCAACAGGTGGGACTTAAGATTAATATGGACAAGATGAAAATCATATCGAATGTCCATGAATTATGCTCTCGAAGTTTTTGACTAGCAAATCTGGGACAAAGGTCCAACTTGGTAGATCCAACTTTGAGAGAGAAGTCAATCGTCGAATCTAGTTAGGATAATATTAGGTACGAAGTTCTTACTCCTACGTATACTCGTAAAGGCATATGGACCCGATTGGCTGGTACGTTGCATTTCTCATATTATATTTTGGATTTATACTATATTTTTAATAATATTTTCATATTTTATTTTATTTCAATATCTTTGAAAAAACTTACAAGTCATAGAGTACGCACTTCTATCTTAATAATATCTAAAGAGGAAATAAAACTATTAACTATGTTTGCATATTATCACATCAGAACTTAGAATATAAATCGTGATGGATCTTGTGTATTTCTCAATTTTCTTGTAGCAGTTTATTAAAAAATAAATAATTTAATACTGTTCTTTTATGTAGTGCAACATTCTTTCATTTTTTTTGTTATTTAAAATTCGAAATTTGAATCCTTTGACTTGATTGCTTGATTTGCTAGAAACAAAATTTGACAGTCCTGACAATGAAAACAAAAAGCATATCCAAATTTTAATATATTATAATCACTATATATTTATAATTATTATACTTAAAATACAGACTTACTACTTGTAATACATTAAAACTACTTTTAATTTCAACATACAATTGAACTCTGTTTTTCATTAAAAAAAATTACATTAAACGAGATTGCTATTTTAAATTAAAAGGAGCGTGAATTTTTTTTTAATGAAAATTCGCTTTTTGCTAGTCTATTAGAATTTTGTTGACAACTTAATACACCACTTTATTTAAATCATTAAAAACTTGTCCTAATTCTCGTATCAAACAAAGCAAAGCATTTTTATTGTTTTTGGACTAACAAGGGAGGGTACGGCGAGGTTTGGGTATGAGATCCTGTTTAGATGTTTAGGGTCTTGAATGTTTCATGTAATGAAGTCGAATGGCCAGTAAATGTAGACAAAAAATTAACTTTAAAATTATTTGAAATTAATAATAAAAAATTGAGCTACGAAAAAATTATTTGAAAATATAATTCTATTCACGTGCACGAAAATTCTGGGAAATTGTTCACTAATAATATAAATGTTAATAAACAGATTCTAATATATTTTTTTTAGATTTTTTTTTGGATTATGTGATATTTTTTTAAAGTCCAATATCTCTTCAACTATTTATCTTATTTTAGAGATTGATAGTAGTTACCCTTACTACCCTACTTAGGCATTCTTTGTTTTTGGAACCTTGAGAATTGGCATAAATCATATTGATTGATTTATTCAGCTTGCTGATGTAAAAATATTTAAACCTTTGAGGGTAAAATGAAAAATTCTGCTGTTCGTAGGCCTCCCCCATTATCTCTGGGAAGGTTTACCAATATTCGCCACGCTTGGCAGACGCATTAGCGAGTGCAGTGTGTTATGGCAGGATATGCTGCCCGTCCTGGTTGGTATAAAATTGTTCGCACCGCTATGGCCTTTGCCACCTTTTACAAACACTTCGGCACGAATGAGATTGGGACTATCCTTCTCGGACGGTCATCGTAAGGCAAAAAAGTCATATATTGTTATGAAATAGTAAAATATTATCACGCAATAAATAATATGATAGATGATACGCATATCGAATGATTATTACTTTATCATGTACAAGCTATACCCGCAACTTTGTTCACGATTACGCGTTTACTTCATCATTACATTCATCCCCTCTCCCAAGGGAAACGTACTTAAATTCGGAATAAAAGCATCCAGTATCATAGCTCGTAATATGGACTCAAATCATGCCAAGTTGAATTCAAATCTATTTATTAGTTTTAACGTGATGTGCAGCTAAGATACAAACAGACAAACAAAAATTATAAAGAGAATCTATTATTTAGCTAGTAAGCCCAGCCAAAAATTTTACGACATATCTTGCTATCTATAGTAATTTGACTATTGGCTATTGCAGCAGAAGATTTTTTAGCATTAATTACGCCTAACTGTATAATACGTTAAGATGAGAATTGAGAAAAATAGCCTTTATATCAGTACCTGCTTAACTGTCCTCAGTAATACTAAAAAACAAAACTTTAACAAAAAAAAACCCGACTTCAAAACAAAAAATTGTATAAGAAAAATGCACTAAAAATTAAATAAATAATTACGTATTATTTTGTCTATAATCAAATTATTACGACAATATAATGTACAATTATTGTTATTTTCGGAGTCGGTGTCAGTCAACGTAGTTTAATAATAGGTGTACTACCCTACACCATTACGCACACAGACGCAACAGAGCAAGGCGCAGGTGCGGGCGGTTCGACGGGAACGGGTGGTTTGCGATAGCGTGGTGTGGTGGATGCGTTGGTGCGATAACTAATTTTATTTATAGGTACTAAGCTGGGCGGTGAGAGTCACACTTATTATTGCTAGATATATTATCCGTGCTTCCTTGGCTGACACCTAAAGGGTTCTAGAGTGGTCACTGCCCACCTTTGCCTAATAGAATAGACATCCTATGTTGGTAGAATGGTAGTTTTGGAGTCTCTCACCATACGACATCTATACATTAACTGACCTGAACTGAATCAGCATATAAACGTCCCTGCTAGGGAAAGGTCTCTTTTCTAGAAGGAGGAGTGTTGGAGCTTAATCTAACAGGCTGCTCCACTGCGGGTTAGCAGATTATTTCCCCACCATGAGTAATGATCGTTACCAGGTGTCTATAATAACAACCGGGACCGATGGCTTTACGTGATCTCCAACGCACCTTAGGGAGACCCACAAGGACATACAACCAGACCGGAAACACTTATTTGCACAAATACAAATATCTGCCCCGAGCAGGAATCGAACCGGCGACCGCCGGCATTGAGGCGACTACTTGCACCACTACACCAAACGGTCGTCGAACGGTCTTTATTAACTGCTTCACGAGAATTGTGAGAGTGTTGCCTGATACCGGCTGAGCCTACCATTTATAAGCTTTTGTCTATTAAAAGCAAGCAGCTGAACCTATGCTTTACGACGATGGAAATATTCGACAATCTTGAGGATTAAATTTTTATCTCTCGTGTCGTGTCGAATCCGTCAAACGTCATAAGCATATCAATATGTACATTTATATATATACAGTTAGAGACTTATACAGTTAGAGACGCCATATCTTGATATGACATGTGACGCGTAAGTCAAAATTATCGAATCGCTAAATATTTTTGTTGATTTTATTCCTAAATAACTTTTACCCATGACTTCGTACGTGCGGTGTTTACTTTGTTAAAATTTTAATTAAATTGTTTATGAAACTTACGCCAGATTTTAAGATTGACCTCTAGAGTCACAACATTGACCACAATAATTTCCTGCAAAAGATTGTACATACCACCCGAACAACCTTACAGATAGGTAGATAAAAATTCAAAATAAATATTGCCTTCTATTGCTCTTTTAATTGAAAGTCTATATCGGATTTTATCGCGTTTATTTGTTAAAAACTTTACAGTTTAACGATTTTATTAATTAATTAAATTATTTCCCGACGTTTCGGACCCTTTACAGCGTCCATGATCTCGGGGGACTGAGGTGGTGGGTGTCCGAATAATGAATCAATTGTTATATACCCCGCTTTTTATACAATTATAAATTATTACTTTTAACCGTTCCTATTCATGCAGAATGAGCTTATTGTGTCTGGAAGTCGTGCTGTGTTCTTATTTTCCTTGGGTTCAATTAATTTTAGTACTGGCTCCCAAGCTGGTGGTACGTTCCAACCATCCTCTCTATTGAAATTAGGATGTTTTTTGATTTCAATAGCCTCGCGAATCATCCTTGGTAGGAATCGGTGTTCTTTAGCGAGAATTTGTGGCTTATCAAATCTGATATAGTGGTTGGTACCTTGTTGAGTATGTTGATACACAGCAGACTTTGTCGACCGTTGGTGTTTCATGTCAGCTATGTGTTCCTTGACGCGTGTCTCTATACTCCGCTTAGTTTGCCCTATATAAGAGAGACCACATTCACAGTCTAATTTGTAGACCCCTGCATCTTGTAAAGGTATTTGACACTTGGCAGATGGTAATAATTGACTTATCTTCGTTGGCGGCTTGTAGTAAGTTTTTATTGAAGCTCGCTTCAAGATGTAGCCAATCTTGTCAGTGACTCCTTTGACATATGGTAGTACGGCAGGCTGGCGCTCAACTGTGGCTGTCTTCTTTCTCCGGGATCTCAGCACGTAGCGAAGGTACTGTCACCACTCAGAGGCAACACAACAGCATATGTGAAGGATTCCTACCAATTTGTGAGTGAGATTAAAGACCTGCAACTCACTCAGAATGAAACAATGGTGAGTTTCGATGTACAGTCTTTATTCACATGCTTACCGGTACAAGACTGCATTGAAATTGTACGAAGGAGACTAGTGGAGAACGACATGCCAGAAGAATATGCAATAATACTCAAGCACTGCCTTACAACTGGCTACCTGTTGTGGAACCACAAATACTACATACAGGTGGATGGCGTGGCTATGGGCTCTCCAGTATCCCCCATAGTGGCTGAAATCTACATGGAGGACTTCGAGGATCGAGCCCTAAGGACAGCACCTATCTCTCCTAGATTTTACAAGAGGTATGTAGATGACACTTTCACCATATTACCAACAGACAGTACTTGCATATTCCTAGAACACCTTAACTCCATAAATAACAATATTCAATTTACCATGGAGTTAGAGGCAAACAACACACTAGCTTTCCTAGATGTACTTATAATCAGGAATCCTGATCATAGTTTAAGCCATTCTGTGTATAGAAAATCCACCCACACAAACAGGTATTTAAACGGTGCTTCTCACCATCATCCTAGACAACTCTCTGCCGTTGGTTTGTCTCTGTTTCAGAGAGCTCGCGGGATCTGTGACGAGAAACACCTGGACGCAGAGCTACAGCACGTCAAGCAGGTACTGCGAGACAACAACCTCCGAGCACCGCGTCAGCGTCACAGATCCCGGAGAAAGAAGACAGCCACAGTTGAGCGCCAGCCTGCCGTACTACCATATGTCAAAGGAGTCACTGACAAGATTGGCTACATCTTGAAGCGAGCTTCAATAAAAACTTACTACAAGCCGCCAACGAAGATAAGTCAATTATTACCATCTGTCAAGTGTCAAATACCTTTACAAGATGCAGGGGTCTACAAATTAGACTGTGAATGTTGTCTCTCTTATATAGGGCAAACTAAGCGGAGTATAGAGACACGCGTCAAGGAACACATAGCTGACATGAAACACCAACGGTCGACAAAGTCTGCTGTGTATCAACATACTCAACAAGGTACCAACCACTATATCAGATTTGATAAGCCACAAATTCTCGCTAAAGAACACCGATTCCTACCAAGGATGATTCGCGAGGCTATTGAAATCAAAAAACATCCTAATTTCAATAGAGAGGATGGTTGGAACGTACCACCAGCTTGGGAGCCAGTACTAAAATTAATTGAACCCAAGGAAAATAAGAACACAGCACGACTTCCAGACACAATAAGCTCATTCTGCATGAATAGGAACGGTTAAAAGTAATAATTTATAATTGTATAAAAAGCGGGGTATATAACAATTGATTCATTATTCGGACACCCACCACCTCAGTCCCCCGAGATCATGGACGCTGTAAAGGGTCCGAAACGTCGGGAAATAATTTAATTAATTAATAAAATCGTTAAACTGTAAAGTTTTTAACAAATAAACGCGATAAAATCCGATATAGACTTTCAATTAAATGAGTAATATTCGCGTAAATATAAGAGAACAGTATTCTATTGCTCTCATAAAGTTCCCTATAATTCGTTTTTCCTAAATGTTTGTCATGTATAAACATTGGCCAGTTACAATTTAATTATATGGAAAGAAAACATTTTTATTCTGACTGCCCGTTGGCGCAATTGGCAGTGACCCTGCTTTCTGCTCCAGGGTTGTGGGTTCGATTCCCAACCAGAGTCTGGATGTAATATAAATTTATTTATATATGTATTATTAACATGTATATATTACAAAAAAAAAGTATATCAGTCTGCTGTTACCTATAACACAAGCCATTAAGTTGCCCACATTAGAAACAGATGATCATGTGTGTATGTTAAGTATATTTACTTATTATTTTACTTATTTTGAGTCAGAAACTTTCGAAACACCTCAAATTATTTTACTTTTATGGTCACAATATTCATCGCTAAGTAGAGTAGCGTAATTTTTTCGTTTTTAATGACTTTTCTAAATATTTACTCCACCCTTATATAAATTTAGATAAGCTTCAAAGGCATCACGACACAGTATTGTAAACATTACTAGATTAAGTCCTAAATATTGTTTCTTAGTACTCCAGTTTGTCTGAAACAGCCTGTAAATTTCCCACTACTTGGAGAAGTACTTCTCTATAAAAGGCTTGGGAGTTAATTCGCCACACTACTCCACTGCGGCTTGGAAGATAATTTCTAGTAGAAATATCTCATCTCACCTCATATTGTATCTACTAATGACAAGTCTATTTTGTTTTGCCCTGTGATTCGAAAATACATTAATGCGAACGTAACTAAATAATTTTTTTCTCTGCATATTTACTTTTGTTATTTTAAAATATGTGCAATACAATTGAATTAATACAAGCTTATATTTATAAGTATATCTATTATATTTCGTGTTATACCGACGATAACGATGACATCACCCAGATTATTAAATAAAAGCTATTTTTATAAAGTCATAAAGAAAATATTACTTGATTAATTTTATTATTATCGTCTTGTAATAAAATTGTAAACTACACGTGTCTGTGACTTTCTTTGACGATAATTTTTGTAGGGGTCTAAAAACATTAATTATACACATTTCAATCATTTTTAAGAAATGTAGGTCTGTCGGTCTGTTTGAACACGTATCAATGCTAAAATTCTTAATGTAGATTAAAAATATGCATGAATATTTAAACCCGGTTCCTATATTATACAAGAAATTGTAAGAAAAATATACTTAATTATTTAATTTCATAGACTTAAGCATGCTGTGACACCTTAATAAGTTGTACGGCTACCTTATTTGTTATTTAGTATAAGTATTAGATGTAAGATTTGCTGTATTCGCTACTGGTTGTCCACAAATAAATAAATAAATAAATAAATATTCAGAAAACGATTCGTTTTCCTTACGAATCGTTCAATTTGAAAGACTGACTCAAAATATTCCCTATGAAAAACAATCACAAATATATATAAGAATGCAAAGGCGGCATTGTAGTAAATTAGGAAAATGTGTCGGGAACAGTACATAAATAAAGCAGTCTAAGGTTAATACTTTCACAGTCATAAATTTAAAAGACTAAATCTAATTATATGATACAATATGCATACAGCAAATGTAATAATTATATATAATACACATAAATATGTATAATATTAGATGGGTATTTGAAAATGCGCATATGGCATAGTTACGGAGATTAAGAAAAAAAGGTGAGGAAAATGATTCTTTACTTCATTACAAAAATCATATTTTTGTAATCTCAGGGACGTTCTTTTTAAAATAGAATCTAAGGGAGTGTCTTAAAATATTTACTTTTTGTATAATAGGCAATTCAAAATTCATACAAACGGTAGTGATAAATATGGATAATTGGTAATTAGGTCACTTACAATGTAATGAATAGTTTTCAAATGGTAATTTAAAAAAATTAGATATGATAATTAAAAAATAAAAGCTACTTTACCAATGAGAGATGGTGGCATCGGCGTGAGAAAAATTTCTCGTGTCGCTCTTCCTGCTTTTTTTTTTGCTTCTGTGCATAGTTCAAAGGCCTATGTTGCGAAATTTTAAAATTAGGTTCAGTCCAAATTACAGATGCTACAGACGCAGTAGAAAACTGAGGGTTAATGTGTCCTAATGACGATATCCCCAAGGAAGTTACAAAACAAAAACTTTGGGATACGATTAGTTCACAATACTCGTGAAAATTTGACGCAAAATCTTACAAGTGACAAAAACCGTGCAAAACAAAAAATGCACAAATGTCACTAGTGGAGATGTGGAGACGTGGAGTTAATTCTTTTAAATTTTTTTTTTGCACGGCTACTCCAAGGTCCGTGTGTTTTGACTGTAAACGGCACAAAAACATAACATGGGATAAGTTACAAATATTTGTGCCATTTAGTCATTTTAGCTTTCTCCGCAGCGGTGCCCACTCTTAAAGTCGTCTCCCTGACGTGAGACGGAGCTAATGTATCGACGCAGGTTGTGTCCCATAAAAGCGCCCGTTCCCTTTCCCAGGGAATCAGTGTTAAACCATCAGGCCTCTTGCCATTATCGCGACTAATTCCAGTAGGCTCAATAAGAGGCTCAATAAGCCTACACTAGGAACATTATTATATTATTGTAATATTTAGTAAAGCCGATGATGAAATAGATGATGAAATTGTAGATGTCTACCGAGACATTTTTTTTTTTTTTGACGTTCGTTGAGTGTGTGTAATTACCTTATAACGAATAAAATATTTTGATTTTGATTTTGAAAGAGCAGGAACGTCGATGGTGGCAAGAGCCCTTGTAATGGTTTCATTTAGGGAACCATGGCGGGAAAACCTACCGGAACTCTTGTTGCAAGAAAGGCAGTGTAGTCCGAAAGATAAACTTTATTAGACCATCTTCCGTCCTCCGTCCATCGACCATCAGTTCTTCGGCGAATATGACCTGACCACTACCACTTCAATGTCCTAATTCTTGGCGTAATAGCTATAGGAAATAGAGAAGATAGAGATAGGGAGTAGAGAGGAAGTTAAGCCATCCGAATTTCTCACAAACCGTACGAAACGTGGCAAAAACCACAAATAAAGTGAAAGAGAAGTACTTTCTCAGCACGTCGCCCAAAGTAGTAGGGCGCTACTTCTATAATAAAATAGACCAAGACTTCAAAATAGACCAAAAATGTTGTTAAAAATTATGATGAAATTTCAACATAATTACCATTTCAAAAAAAAAATAATTACCATTCGCTTATGCGAACGGCAAATATCGGTAATGAGACAAATGGTAAGTAGTATTTCAACTATTTTCTTAAAAAAATCAGTCTTTTGTTAGAAACATTCTAATTCTATTATCAAAATCCAAAAGGAGTCACTATAAGGACTACATAAAACATGTTATCAAAAATATGTAATTGATCACTTGCCTAAAAAACAATAAATGGGTATTAGATAATATTTTAACAAAAACACTTTGAGGACGAGATAATCACAATTGGCGCCAAAAAGACTGATATTTGACACTAGCCTTTGCTCGGTGTCCGAGCTCTGACTAGTACCCACGCGGCTATGTACTATTGGGTTGGAATATTCCAGTTTTTACAAGAAAAATCATTACGGAATATTCCCAAATAGTAATTAGCAAGTTGTCGATGGACATTTTTTAACTGATCTTATTTTTAATAAGTTATGTTCTTTACGTGTTATAGCATGGTTTTATGTGTTCATTAACAACTTAAGTTTATGAATATCTAACCAAAAGTATAACCTTCAAGAAGAATTAAACAATTTTAGGATAATTTTTGATTGAAAATGGAGAATTGGCACTTTGATTTTTAATATCTCTAAACTCAATTTATAAACAAGATTTTTAGTTATCGATCCATATTTGAGATACTTTTTTACATGATAAATAATTCACAAAAGTAAAAATACATACTCCGCATTCGTTTTTTAAGAACCGCCCCGCGATTTGCACATTTTCAAATATTTGCCCAGATGTGGGAAAAATTTTCTTCGTATTTAACATACAAATTCAATCCTTTTTTTTAAAGTTTAATTATGTTTTATTGTGATATATATGTGCCATTTTGTTCGATAACTTGTTACTATCTTGTAGGTAGTGACATAATCCTGTTCCTGTAAAAATTTTGGGATTTTTAATAAAAAAATACAATAAATCGTTTTGACAGTCTTCTCTTTATATTAATCTAACACTATCCAAAGTATTCTGAAGAGACTGAAACAGGTGAAAATCTGAGGGTGCAATGTCAGGTCTATATAATAAATGCATTAACAATTCCCAATCAAGCTCTCTTAATTTTTGATTTGTGGCCAAAGATGTGTGTGCCGGTCTGGCGTAATCATGATGAAAGACTACTCCTTTTCTGTTGATCAATTCCACCCGTTTTATCTCAATTTGATGCTTGAATCTCATTTTCTTACTTACTCATTTTATGTATTCACACTTTTGGTTGACGGTGAAAGCTCATAACGAATGATGCCCTTTCAATCCCACCATTCACATAGCAACACTTTATTGCGTGTTAATCCGGGTTTTGCTAGTCTGTGGAGATTGACTACCCTTTGACTATGATCTTTTTCATACGTTCTTGTCGTAGGTGTTTCAGTTTCATTACGTTTCAATAGAGAATCGCAAATGAGTACACAATTCATTAGCTTTCTTTCAGTGAGCTCGTGTGGCACGCAAATACCGAGCTTTTTTGTATTGCCAGACTTTTTCAAATAGGTCAAAATTGTTTTTTGGTCAATCCCTAGTTCCTCGGCTATGTCTATGACATGACATCTACTTTATCCGTATGAGGCCGACTAGAGCGAACTGCATTTTTGACAACAAAACTCCCAGACTGAAAACACATATATTTTTTTAATGATGGGTAATGCATTTACGCATCTTGCCGTGAGGCGGTAGGTATGTGGGACTCGCGGCCGGACGCCAGGGCTGCACGTCAGCCTGGCAGGCCGAATACCCACTAAAATCTATCGAAACCGTCGGCGCCTATTTATTACAAAAGAGCTATATCAATCGGCTATTACCTAAAACACAAGGTGCTAAGGACCGTGTGTGTATATTAAACATATTTATTTATATATTACATACATATAATAAATATAATAACACAAAGCTATGTTCTCTCAAAATTTCAACATTATCTTCCTTGTTTATGACGCGTTTTTGACGAAAGGCACGAGACCGGATAAGCTTAGGGACTCGATAAAAACTTAGGAATTTTGCCAGTACCTATTTGATAACTCGCACGAGTAATGTTATCGATTCATGAAATCTTTTTCACCGAAACAAACTATTAACTTTGGCTAAAAACTCAAAAGGTTGTCGTATCTCGACGTGATACAAAACACATCAAAATACGAGTACATCCAGCAAAATTATAGATTATATTATTTATGTGAAAAGGGGGATTAAGATACAGAGACACGCGCTGATAATCGAGTCTACGATACTATCTCTATCTATGTGTAATACTTATTCTTTGTTTCATCTTATGTGTTATTTAAAATAAAATAAAAAATTAACTTTTAAAAGAGTATGCCCAAGATTATTGTTAAAAAATTTATTTTATTTAAATAGGCTTTTGTAAGCACTTATATATTATTTATTTGAGCTCGACGCAGATATATGCTGCTGATATATAAAGCTAACTCATAAACTTACATTCACAGATTTTTATAACTATAACAAGTTTAAGATTGGCTGAGATCAGATTTGGCGAAAATCGACTCTATATTCAGGTGGCGTAAGAGTGATGGGTAGTCTGAAGATGATTTTTAAGAAAGGACCTCTCTATTTGCCCTTAAAAAATTAGTTAATCTTTTAATCCAGATCGCGCGAGTGTGAGGTCTTTATATTCACACAGCGTCGTTTTATCAGGACTTTTTATGCATGAATTATTATTTATCTTATGAAAACTGGCGGGGATGTTATAACTGCTAAGAATATTAGCTACAATCAACAAATGTACAGAAAATATTCATAAAAAAGTATATTAGTACATTCAATTACATATAGTACATATGTGAATTATAGAAGAGATCCTGATAGATTCTGTAGAAGAGAAATATTTCAATCGAGTTTCAAGTCTAGATTTCAGAAATAAATGTTATTATACGCCCTGCGAAGCATGAGGGAGACAGCTAGTATAGGTACAAAATCGTTTTAAAAACGTTTGCGAATATTTTTTTCATCTCTAACGTCTTATATTTCAATTAATTAGTTTATCTACGAGTATATATGAATTATAAGTACATTTATCATTGGTTTACTGTACTGTACTGTATTTTATTTATTTTTTTATTTTATTGTAAACAACCCACTGTTGTCTATGATAACAACCGGTACCAACGGCTTTACGTGTTCTCCGAGGCACGGTGGGAAGACCCACAATGACAAACACTCAGACCGGAAATAAATATTTGTATAAATACAAATATCTGTCCCGAGCGGGAATCGAACCCGCAACCGAGACGACTACTCGCACCAAAATTTAAAAAAAATATTGTCTACACAGGACAATAGTAGAAACAATACTTTTCTTTTCGCATAAAAATATATATTGCAGTCTACAAAATTGAAAACTTATTTTTGTAAGTAATCGTCGTTTATTGTTCAGATATAAATAACGTGATCAATCGGAAAAACGTTACATTTATTTAATTTTTACTATTAACTTTTGATAGAACAATGTCTATCCGGGCAGCTAGTTCATCTAATAAAATTTTATGCTACGAGTATGAGTGACTACTTGACTTCGAAAAAAGAAATGAATAAAATAAATACGCATTAATCATATTTTGAACCAGAGTCGTAACTATAATCTTCTTGTGGGGAGGTGCAAGATTTTGAGAACGTAGACTTAAACTAAGTTTTGTGCGAATTGCAACGAAGAAGCAAAATGTTAAAATGTCTTCTTTGTCATTATTTGTTGTATTAAGGAAACTATGTAAATATAAACTGAACTGAGCTGAATCTATAAAGTCCCACTGCTGGACGAAGCTCTCTTCTCCATAAAGGAGATAGGTTCGAGTTTAATCCACCACGTTGCTCTACTACGGGTTGGTGGATACCTACAGGGTGGTAGATAGGGCTGCCACCTCTCCGGATTTGACCCGGAGTCTACGGTTTTGCATGATACATGTCCGGGCTACGGGCTTAACATCGATATCTCCGGGTCAGATCGGGCAGTGACAGCGAAGCGATAGCCGATCATCACGGTGCGGAGCCAGAATTAAACCAAGTACGAGAGTTCGTACAATCTAGTGATTCAACATTGCCTGTTGATTAACAATGGGTTCTGTTATTTCTTCACCGAGCTGAGTGAGTGCTGAGTGAGGCGAACAAACTTTTTCTTAAGAAATTAATTAAGAAAAAAGTTTGTTCGCCTCACTTATTGCCTATATTTTGTAAATTATATGTATGGCCTTTCACTTATGTATAACAATAAATTTGTAAATGCCTGAAGAAGGTCCAATAAAGGATCGAAACGTCGCATGAATTTGCAATTGGTGTTTTTGATTGGTACCTGATGTCCTCTTCCCTGCTAACTAACAGTATATATAATAGTATGGACGCAATAACAAATAAAATAATTGGATGTTTTTTTTACCGATCCCTATAAGCAATGCTTTTGTAGAAAGTGTCTTTTCTTTCATGGGAAATTTGTGGACAGACGAGCGAAACTGCTTTTCAGTGGGCATAGTGAATGCTGAGTTAATTGTAGGTAAATATTAATTAGAATATGAATTACCAAGAATTTTTGAAAATTTTGAAGAAACCTGAACAAGAAAAGATACCTATTTATTTTAATTAAAAAAGGAAACTAACTAAAGAAACTAACTTTATTTCTAAAATGTCCGGGTCTACTATTAGAAGGTGGCAGCCCTAGTGGTAGGTGTCTGATAAGAACCGGGACCGACAGCTTTACTTGCTCTCCGAGGCATAGTGAGAATACCCAAATTGGCATACGCCCAGATCAAAAACAAATATTTATACAAAAATACAAATATCTGCCCCGAGAGCAAATCGAACCCGCAACCGCTGACGTTACTACTCGCATAATTACACCAGAACAGTGTCTATTTAATTCAAACAAAAGTTATATTAGCTACTAATGTATAAATCCGAAATTATCTTCTTTCAAAACTACTCGAGTGATATTTTCTTTTATTTGGAGGTTCGAAGACAAGCATGGATGCCTCCTTTTGGTTATGCTATAGCTTAAAGATTTTAGCTTGCAGTGAAGAGTTTGTTCATCAGTGCTTTAGATCTTTAAAATTCGGTGTGTAGAAAATCATTTTAGCAAATTATCAAACATCGGGAAACGTCGGGAAATAATTTAAAATATTGTTAAACTGTAAAGTTTTAAATAAACGCGATAAAATCCGATATAGACTTTTAATTAAATGAGTAAAATTCGCGTAAATATAAGAGAACAGTACAATAGTTTTGTTTTTACAGTAACATATTTAGATGAAATATAGATCTAAGAAAAATTTCGAATGAAGACTGTCGCGAAGTTCTAAACGTGACAAAATGGTTATGGCGTCTATTTTAAAGAGGCTGGTAGTATAATTACGAAAGGAAAATTCTATAATTTCTCATCACTTTACTACCCGTAAATGCGAAAACATTAGTATAAGCTGAGAGCATATAGTCCGTTCACGTTAAGTTAGTAATTATTCATTATTTTGTACTGATATTTTCCTGATTTTATTTTTTAAAGGTAGCTTACTATAATATTTTAACATGTATAAATATTCAAATATTTTTTTTATTATAGTTGTTACAAATTGTTAGTATCAAAACATTTTCATCCTATTATCATTATTATTATATGTACAAGTTAGCTTGATCTTTTTGACAGATGTACCTAAATTTTTCTGATCGACATAACTTTGCAATGACGAACATATTATTTTCTTAATTTAAATGATTTTAAAAATTGTAAAAATATTTAAAAATACATATAACACAAAAGTCCCTAAAGATTCAAGCATCGTCCGAAAATTTTAAGACTTTTCATTGCTTCAAAGTAAAATTTATATAGGGACACTGAAAATAATAGACGCTTGTACAATGTTACAACGGTCGAAACAAAAATCCGTCCGACCGATGTAACATTGTACAAGCATTTCTAACAGAAAATTTACATCTGTCGAAAAGCTAACTTGTACAGGGTAAACAGTTCATTATTTTATGCCATTGTCATTATTTTTGAATACGACAATCAACGACCATTGAATACGTCAAAATACGGTTAAATTTTTTATTTCATTGTCCTTGCAAAACTTTTCCTTACAAACCTTTACATAAATATTCCTAGACTTAAACCAACTTACCCCTTCCTTTATAATAAAGTTAACTAAAACTTATCTTTAATCTATTAAATGATAACCGAAAGTATTGATAATAATTGAATTTTTAATTCATATCCGGCGTAGAAAAACATGAATCATATTTATGGCAAACGATATAATTTCCTACGTATTTATCATAAATTTACTTCCGATAAATTAATAAACCGATATAATTATAATATCTTATTGAAGCAGAGTTATAATTACATTTTTAATAACCATTTTATCAATATTTTATAAGCTAAAAATAAATATTGTCTTGATTGATATTGAGATCTATATAATATCGTTCATTTTGTTTTTAGTTATTATTTTTGTCATGTATTGTCGTCGATCAAATGAGGTCAAGGCACCGTATTCCATTATTCACTATTATTTACTATAAAAAAGATAGATTAATAATATAAGAAAGATTGGGGCCTCTAAGTACAGAAATGTATAGAAATATTACGAACTGTGCGCACGGCGTCGTACGCACATAAATACTTTACCCACACATCTACTACCACTATACGATGCGGTAGTTTAGGATCAGCTTTGAGATTAAGACAAACAGCTGATCTAAATTTCACATGATCTTTTTTTTTTTTTTTTTTTTTTTTTTTTTTAAACAATCACACCACGTTAACCTAGCCCCGTGGTAAGTTCGTAAGAACTTGTGTTACAGGTACTAGGAACGGAAATAAATTTAAGATATAAATACATATATACATAAATACACATCCATGACCCGGTGCAGACATCTATATTCGTCATACAAATTATCTGCACCTGGCGGGATTCGAACCCGCGACCGATCTTATGTTTCATCATAAATAGATGACGGATTTTTTTTAATTAAACATAAATTGTTTGTTTGTTGTTACGTGCTATTCTTAAGATATACTAATGTGATTTAAAAATATTTCTTAAGAGCACATTAAAACCGAAGAAAAATATCTTTAATGCATAAGAAGTTCCTTCAATTTTAAAAATTATTTTATTTTTTTATATTTTTCGTAAATTAACCGTAGTAATGTGTATTCTATGAAAATTTATAACAGACCTGTGTTGGGAGGACGTGACGTGGAGTGAGGACTGACAGACAGTAAATTAGTCGTGATAACGGAAACTTCGTTACGCCATCCCTTTGATTACAGAACCTCGAGGTTTTTTTTGTGTTAAATAACTTCTTCATTGATGAACGTTTTAGGCTAAATAACGTTCATATCATAAATATGAACTCATAAAACGAGAGCTATTACATATAAACCTATCTAGTAAACGCGTGTCAATCCGAATACACAGCTAGTTTCAAATAGTCAGATCAAATTGAACATTATCAATCAATCAATCGAAGCATGTCTGCCATTTTGTTGATAAACTATTATTATCATATTGCAAGACCTTCGGAAACTGTAACTTGTATAGAAGTCATTGGCTGACATCCGCACTACGATATGTAGGCCAGAGAGCAATATTATTAACCGATCAGTTCTATAAATAAAATAATGAAATATACAAGCCCTTCATACAAAACTTTAACAATATACGTTTCTTGTTAGTGCTCTTAGATAAGTCAAGCTACTTTTGGTTTCGGAGCTTTTTGAAAACTATTGTACTAACTGAATTAAAATTAATATAAAAATTATAAAAAAATTAAAGTCTTGTAACCGATTTGGAGGCTTTAATATTTTTCTAGTAAATTAACTTAAAATTAAAATATTAAAGACGTGTAAACGATTTAGAGGCTACATCTTTGTCTTTTACAATCTCGGCCCAGCGGATGTCGGGTGGGCCGACCAGACGCTGAGTTTGCGTCTCTTGCTTATTCTATGAATCTTAATCTAGAGCGGATGTACTCGTATTAGTGTAATTATAACATTTATAACTAACTTTTACCCGCGACTAGATTGAATTTAATTTGTTAACAAATAATAACAATAACGATTCTACTACTAAGCAACCAATGGGTCGATGTAAATACTATAATTACGATTTTAATCTCATTCGTCTTTTAAAATTCCAACACGTTTTAGAACAACGACCGATTTTAATTTTATTGTATGTATAGATAATAATTATATACTATTAATAGCTTACAGCTACAAAACAATATTTTAAGCAGTAATTATAATAAAAACAGTAAAATATTCCTAGTCGATCAGCTGGGTCAAAGGTTTTGCTCATGGTCTCATTTTATGTTCACCTGGTACAAGTTATGGATATCATATTAATAAAATTTATTCATGGACCGAGAATCCGAGATGTAAATATTGATTTAAATGTGGAAATACTGTTCTCTTATATTTACGCGAATTTTACTCATTTGATTAAAAGTCTATACCGGATTTTATCGCGTTTATTTAAAACTTTATATTTTTACAATATTTTAAATTATTTCCCGACGTTTCGGACCCTTTACAGCGTCCATGATCTCGGGGGACTGAGGTGGTGGGTGTCCGAATAATGAATTAATTGTTACATACCCCGCTTTTTATACAATTTTAAATTATTACTATTAACCGTTCCTATTCATGCAGAATGAGCTTATTGTGTCTGGAAGTCGTGCTGTGTTCTTATTTTCCTTGGGTTCAATTAATTTTAGTACTGGCTCCCAAGCTGGTGGTACGTTCCAACCATCCTCTCAGACAGAGACAGATGGTAATAATTGACTTATCTTCGTTGGCGGCTTGTAGTAAGTTTTGATTGAAGCTCGCTTCAAGATGTAGCCAATCTTGTCAGTGACTCCTTTGACATATGGTAGTACGGCAGGCTGGCGCTCAACTGTGGCTGTCTTCTTTCTCCGGGATCTGTGACGCTGACGCGGTGCTCGGAGGTTGTTGTCTCGCAGTACCTGCTTGACGTGCTGTAGCTCTGCGTCCAGGTGTTTCTCGTCACAGATCCCGCGAGCTCTCTGAAACAGAGACAAACCAACGGCAGAGAACGTCAACAAACGTCGGGAAATAATTTAAAATATTGTAAAAATATAAAGTTTTAAATAAACGCGATAAAATCCGGTATAGACTTTTAATCAAATTAAATGTGGAAAGTTTGACACTTAAACCTGAGTTATAAAAAAATATGGAAAACATATTAACATATTTAAAATAAAACAAAATTTTAATTTACATATATAAATATACTATATATATATATATATATATATATATATATATATATATATATATATATATATATATATATATATATATATATATATATATCAGTCAAACTATATATATATATATAGTTTGACTGATGAACATATATGTAATATAGATGCAATAAATTCATATTTATATAACTTGACCCACTGACAGAGTGAACTCATATTATTTGATATTAATAAATTTAATTATTTCAAATTGACAAAGGATACAATATATCTGCCATTAAAATGTAAAATGTAAAATGTTTCAGATTTACTAATATACAATGTAAATCATAATGACATAATATATTACTTACTTTTTAGGGTTCCGTAGCCAAATGGCAAAAACGGAACCTTTATGGATTCGTCATGGCTGTCTGTTTATTTCTACTAAATCAACTAGTCAAATTACAAAGAAAATTAAGAAAATTAAAATATATAACTCCTGAATATATACAGGACATAAATAGCAAGAAGCATGATATAGAATAATTATTTATCTGATTTTTATTAAAAAAAAAATATATAATTTGTATTACCGAGCACTGTCTAAAATGCTATGAGATACAGAGTTCGTTAATAAGAGAGAATGCTATTCGCAAAGGTTGGTTGATAATGATAAAGCTTGTCACATCACATCAATTCATTGTAGCACTCTATATCGCGTGCATCGTAGAGCTGTCATGTGTGGATGTTTTAGCGGTATTATATGCGTATATCGGCCCCATATATGTAGTTTGGTCGGTTCCATTTTATGAGATATTATGGGCATATTTTAAAAAGGTTATTTCCAAGTATTAAATATTTATTAGTGTTCCGTTATTCTAGTATAAACATGTTAAAATAATCAACAAGAAGTAATATATTTATTAGTTAATTACAATCAGTCATATAACACACAAATATTTTCGACTCAAGTCACTAAAGAATTTTCTATTTCTATAGATAATAATGTTTTCAGAAACTTTGAAATTTACGAAAAATTAGGTAGTATATTAAAGAGGTCGACAGTTTAAATTTTGACCACGTTGTAACAAAAATCTATTTTGAAGAAAAATTTGTAATAGATACACAAAAAAAAAATTGACAGATATTTTGCTCTAGTGCAAAAATATGTAACTTAGACATTATATACGTGACCAAGTGAGATGATGATACGTACTCGATAGACTCGGATAAAGACTCAAGACCCGGTTGCGTCGTTTCATTACATATTTAGTACGGAGTCCCGAAATACAGTACAATACCATATATGGTCCGAAAATGTGACGAAATTAGTGTGATGATTTTTGATTTTTAACCCATACGTCGCTATAAAAGTCTTACTTAAAAAAATTAAAATGTTTGTTACATTAGTTGCTGCTTTTAAAGTCGAAAGATATCACAAAAAAAATGAATTAAATTTGATAATAAATTCACTACTTGGTGCACAGTCTCACATGTTGAACTTTGAGGTGTCGCAAAATCTTATTTGATTTTAGCTATTTTCGTAAATTCCAAATGCTGAAAAAAAAACTTTCTTTACTAAATATATGTCAATGATTTATAAATTTATACTCAATAAATTCTCGATAATTCTCGATAATCTTCTTCTTTTCCATTAACTACTGAAAATTACTTAGCGATTATGTAGGGTAAGCAGTATAATGATTGGCCCTTTAAGCAGAACATTGACTTTAAAATTTTATTCCGTCGAATTAAGGGTCAAAAACAAATAACATTTGGTGCCAAGGTATTGAGTAAGAATCTGAGAACTTGAATAAACCACAATTGTTTTAATATTACATCTCTTTATATACTTTATTGAAAGAAACTTAAAAATTAAGCCAAAAGTACAATCATTGGCCTAAGAGTACAGTGAATCGAATATCAAAAGTTAATGATTGGCATGTCAATCATTATACTTTTGTATATGTTTGCACTGCCAATCTTTATAAAGTGTTAGTGCCAATCACTAGTTAGACTCATTTTCTACCAATTAAGGTATATAAACCTAAAATCAATGATAAATAACCTACTTATAGGAAATTTACATTTAAAAAGTACTAACTTCTTATGATTTTCGTAATAATCTACACCGTTTACATGCACGCTGATAAACTATTTTTTTTTTTGCAAGTATCGCTAACTGATATTTAAAAAACTGCCAATTTTTTATTTAAGAGCATTGTTAACATAGAAAAATATACATATTTTTTTTATACCTTTTACTTAATGAAAACGCTTAATATACTGATTTTAATGTCGGAAGGCCAATGATTGCGGGGGGGGGGGCAAGATTACTATAGCTTACCCTATATGCATATGAATAGTTAGTAGTCCCAAAGTTGATCCTAGTGTCAAGTCATTATTATTTGAAAATGTCTAAAAGGGGGATGTTAAGCACATTGGGTTATTTGCAAAACTTTTCATCATATTCCTAGTAAATGTTATTATAACCATGATTTATTATTTAACTGAAGTACAAAGCGTTGCCTTTACGTTTGCATTTGGGCTGTCATCCTTCCTAAATACTTCCAACGTTTCTTTATTTTTAAAGCTATTGTTTTGTTAAATGCTTTTTAAATGAAATAATAACAGGGCTTATTCTTAATAACTAATTTGGAGTGTTATAAATGGTATGAATAATCAGATTCTAAAATTGAGATTATCTGAAAAGGTGCAATCTTTTGATGCCACCTTATAGTATAGGATTTTTCACAATTTTGTATAATTTTATTTTATTTTTTTATAGTATATAATTATATTATTATTTTTTAATTTGTAATAAAGAATAATAAAAAAATTTGACTTGCTTTGGACCTTAATCTATCTCGCTGCTTCACTGAAAATCGGCAGATAGTTTTCCTTACAAGAATAACGATCGTTATTCTTCATCATATGTTACACTCTACCAACTTACCAAGTGTTATTGCTCCATCGACAACCTACTCTCTGAAAAACGATGGGGATACCCACAACGGCAAACACCTAAAACTGAAAGAAATATTTCTATAAATAAAATTTCCGCTCCCAGAGCGTATTTTATTGTTGAATCGAAACTGCGACGTTCAAGGTGATAAAACTATAGCTATTAAAACGATAGTTAGTAAAAAAGTGACAAACGTACAGAAAAAAATAGTCTCATTTTAAACAGAAATCCTCTTGTTGAATCTGTATAATCTATTTGTTGAAAATTTGTCCTACACTAAATGCATCGTAGTAAATCCATTACGTTTGTAAATCCATGGAAGTGAAATTTAGATAATGCGAAATGTATCGATTTATTTAAACCGAATTTAGAAAATAACAAATATTTTTATATATAATATTAACATATGCGAAACGGAAAAGTAAATTATATAATATATATATAAATTACTTTTTTTATAATTTCGTTTCGCATTTTTTATTTTGGACCAAGGTATAGTCTCATAGATCGTAAACGGATATATATATATATATATATATATATATATATATATATATATATATATATATATATATATATATATATTGTGCCTTACGGCACACGGCACGGTAAGGAGATCCCTAAGGACGGAAATCAAGACCAAATACAAATATTTGTCTACAAATATCCGCTCCAATCGTAAATAGAACCCACAATCGACGACGTTAATGAAACTATTTTCACTACTGCACCAGAATGGTCGTCAACATCGTATAATAGGATCTAAATAAATCTCACGTCACCCATAAGGGCCGGAAATAGCTAGGAGCTATTGTGGGTCTGATATACATTTAAGGTCAACTTTGTTGAACGCTTCCTGATGTATTATTATATATTTAAAGGCAACAATCACTTACCTTCATCATATCCTTTTTTCCTGACAATTGTTTAATAATGAGTTAATATTTATTTATCTTATATCTTTAAATGAGCAATTTTTGTATATAAATAAATATATAAATATATATATATATATATATATATATATATATATATATATATATATATATATATATATATATATATATATATATATATATCGACTGTCCCTACGTATACTATCGAAACTGAAAAAAGGTACATTACAGGAGAGAATTTTGTGAACAAATTTGTCATTGTATGAAAACAAAAAGGAGTTTCTTAGGAGTTTCTTCTTATAAAAAGGAGTTTCTTAGTGCAATCAAAAAAATCGCAAATTTTCAGTTTCGATACTGTACGTAGGGACAGTCGATATATATGTATATATACATATATATATATATATATATATATATATATATATATATATATATATATATATATATATATATATATATATATATATATATATATATATATATATATATTTATATATTTATTTATATACAAAAATTGCTCATTTAAAGATATAAGATAAATAAATATTAACTCATTATTAAACAATTGTCAGGAAAAAAGGATATGATGAAGGTAAGTGATTGTTGCCTTTAAATATATAATAATACATCAGGAAGCGTTCAACAAAGTTGACCTTAAATGTATATCAGACCCACAATAGCTCCTAGCTATTTCCGGCCCTTATGGGTGACGTGAGATTTATTTAGATCCTATTATACGATGTTGACGACCATTCTGGTGCAGTAGTGAAAATAGTTTCATTAACGTCGTCGATTGTGGGTTCTATTTACGATTGGAGCGGATATTTGTAGACAAATATTTGTATTTGGTCTTGATTTCCGTCCTTAGGGATCTCCTTACCGTGCCGTGTGCCGTAAGGCACAATATATATATATATATATATATATATATATATATATATATATATATATATATATATATATATATATATATCCGTTTACGATCTATGAGACTATACCTTGGTCCAAAATAAAAAATGCGAAACGAAATTATAAAAAAAGTAATTTATATATATATTATATAATTTACTTTTCCGTTTCGCATATGTTAATATTATATATAAAAATATTTGTTATTTTCTAAATTCGGTTTAAATAAATCGATACATTTCGCATTATCTAAATTTCACTTCCATGGATTTACAAACGTAATGGATTTACTACGATGCATTTAGTGTAGGACAAATTTTCAACAAATAGATTATACAGATTCAACAAGAGGATTTCTGTTTAAAATGAGACTATTTTTTTCTGTACGTTTGTCACTTTTTTACTAACTATCGTTTTAATAGCTATAGTTTTATCACCTTGAACGTCGCAGTTTCGATTCAACAATAAAATACGCTCTGGGAGCGGAAATTTTATTTATAGAAATATTTCTTTCAGTTTTAGGTGTTTGCCGTTGTGGGTATCCCCATCGTTTTTCAGAGAGTAGGTTGTCGATGGAGCAATAACACTTGGTAAGTTGGTAGAGTGTAACATATGATGAAGAATAACGATCGTTATTCTTGTAAGGAAAACTATCTGCCGATTTTCAGTGAAGCAGCGAGATAGATTAAGGTCCAAAGCAAGTCAAATTTTTTTATTATTCTTTATTACAAATTAAAAAATAATAATATAATTATATACTATAAAAAAATAAAATAAAATTATACAAAATTGTGAAAAATCCTATACTATAAGGTGGCATCAAAAGATTGCACCTTTTCAGATAATCTCAATTTTAGAATCTGATTATTCATACCATTTATAACACTCCAAATTAGTTATTAAGAATAAGCCCTGTTATTATTTCATTTAAAAAGCATTTAACAAAACAATAGCTTTAAAAATAAAGAAACGTTGGAAGTATTTAGGAAGGATGACAGCCCAAATGCAAACGTAAAGGCAACGCTTTGTACTTCAGTTAAATAATAAATCATGGTTATAATAACATTTACTAGGAATATGATGAAAAGTTTTGCAAATAACCCAATGTGCTTAACATCCCCCTTTTAGACATTTTCAAATAATAATGACTTGACACTAGGATCAACTTTGGGACTACTAACTATTCATATGCATATAGGGTAAGCTATAGTAATCTTGCCCCCCCCCCCCCCCGCAATCATTGGCCTTCCGACATTAAAATCAGTATATTAAGCGTTTTCATTAAGTAAAAGGTATAAAAAAAATATGTATATTTTTCTATGTTAACAATGCTCTTAAATAAAAAATTGGCAGTTTTTTAAATATCAGTTAGCGATACTTGCAAAAAAAAAAATAGTTTATCAGCGTGCATGTAAACGGTGTAGATTATTACGAAAATCATAAGAAGTTAGTACTTTTTAAATGTAAATTTCCTATAAGTAGGTTATTTATCATTGATTTTAGGTTTATATACCTTAATTGGTAGAAAATGAGTCTAACTAGTGATTGGCACTAACACTTTATAAAGATTGGCAGTGCAAACATATACAAAAGTATAATGATTGACATGCCAATCATTAACTTTTGATAATGAAACTTGATTGACGTTAATGAAACTATTTTCACTACTGCACCAGAATGGTCGTCAACATCGTATAATAGGATCTAAATAAATCTCACGTCACCCATAAGGGCCGGAAATAGCTAGGAGCTATTGTGGGTCTGATATACATTTAAGGTCAACTTTGTTGAACGCTTCCTGATGTATTATTATATATTTAAAGGCAACAATCACTTACCTTCATCATATCCTTTTTTCCTGACAATTGTTTAATAATGAGTTAATATTTATTTATCTTATATCTTTAAATGAGCAATTTTTGTATATAAATAAATATATAAATATATATATATATATATATATATATATATATATATATATATATATATATATATATATATATATATATATATATATATATATATATATATATATATATATATATATATATATATATATATATATATATATATATATATATATATATATATATATATCGACTGTCCCTACGTATACTATCGAAACTGAAAAAAGGTACATTACAGGAGAGAATTTTGTGAACAAATTTGTCATTGTATGAAAACAAAAAGGAGTTTCTTAGGAGTTTCTTCTTATAAAAAGGAGTTTCTTAGTGCAATCAAAAAAATCGCAAATTTTCAGTTTCGATACTGTACGTAGGGACAGTCGATATATATGTATATATATATATATATATATATATATATATATATATATATATATATATATATATATATATATATATATGTATATATAGTCGATATATATATATATATATATATATATATATAACTAGCAAACCCGGCGAACTCCGTTTTGCCACCAACTTATTTTCAACATATTGGTTTTTAGTACATGCTATGTATCAGAGATGGCGCTGTATATGAAAAATGATTTTCCCTGTTTTCCTGCTTGTCTGTTGAAAATTTTCCTGAATTTAGTTTGCTATAAAGCACACGGAGCCCGAGACCTTTCCAACGAATGCAAAACCGTGGAAATCGGTTTGTGCGTTCTGGAATTATAGCGTCAGGAAGGAAAACCCGACTTATTTTTATATTATAGATTATATATATAATCTGAATCTCGAATCTCGAAACGGAAACGGAACCGGAACGGAACGGAAACGGCTCCAACGATTTTCATGAAATTTAGTATGCAGGAGGTTTCGGCGACGATAAATCGATCTAGCTAGGATTTATTTTTAGAAAATGTCGTTTTATCCCTTTTTTTACGCAATTAAAAAATTTCATTAGAATACGAAGGCAAATTTCGCTGTCATTGATAATCTTATAATAGTTCGGATGGGAATCGGACGAATTCGAAATCAGAAAACCCAAGTTCGAATCCAGGTGTCTATACAGACCAATTGTTTTTTTCCTTTTTTTTAATTTAAATAACCAGTTCCTATTATTTTACTTTTATGTGGGTAAGATCGAAAATATTATTTATGTTTCATCAGTATGTAATGTATCTAAATATAATTTAACCGAGCAAAGCTCGGTCATCCAGGTACTACCCTATAATAAGACAAATATACTAATATTATAACACTGACAGGTTTGATCGTTTGTTTGTTCGAATGTAGAGCGTTAATAGAATCTGATTAACTGATTAAAAGATTTGTTTTAGTGTTAGAAATTCACACAATATGATATAAAAATTAATTACGCTAGGTAAAAAATAAAAAAGGTGAATTTAACCGAAATCTATAGTAATGTAGTGTAATTTATGTATTTATTATGTATTACTAATGTCTGTATGTATGTAGTATGAAGCGAAGAACTTCTTTGTTTGTCTGTCCGTAATCTCATGACCTAACGATTCGATTTTAAAAATTATTTTGCGAAGAAATTAAAGCAGCTTTTATTTGGTTTGTTATTAATTTTTTAGTCTGCAAATACATAACAGTCTAATTTTTTAATTTGTTTTGATACCCCACTCCAAATTTTATAAAGATATATGACGACTACCCCGACTACCTGAACTAATAAGCTTTCTACGAAATACACCTAAAACAGGCTTACCCTAATAAACAATCATAAGTAAAACGCGCTTAAACAAAACTTTCAACATTTTTAAGCATTCATTCATTCATTCATTCCGAATGACCTCGACCGTGACACATCAGTAAATGTTTAAGTCCACAACTCGAAGCACACTGCAGAATATGTGTCAAGGTCTTGAAAGTCACACTACTTTTACCAACATCTATTGTAATGAACTATATATAGAACAGTACGGATACAAATGAATTTCTTTATATATATAACTTTTTTTTTAATACTAGAGGGTGCCCCCTCTAGTATTAAAAAAAACGGACAGTCGATTCACCTGGTGGTATGCAAAAACGACATCCATAGACACCCGCTACATCAGAGAATTAGCGGGTGCGTTGCCTGCCTTTAGGGAGGGGAGGGATGTTCCACTTTATCTGTGGAGGGAAGGGAAAGGATGGGCCAGATAAGGGAAGGAATGGGCCACCGGATCTCTCACAAACCGAAAGAAATACGACGACAGTGACGTCATTTCACGTCGGTGTTAAGTGAGAGCGAAGTACTACCCGGGCGCGCCGGCCCATTCAGCTGCAAGCAGCATGGCGCTACTTCGGTATCATCGACTTACCTCTAAATCAATATTATTTATAGCTGCGAAAGTAAACAGAAAAACCTGCGGATCCTTTCATCCTTTCCCGCATGTTTGCCACAATTTCACATGCGGGACAGAAAGTATTACTTTCGTCCCTTATGACACAATATACTATATTGTTTATTTCAATTATAAAGCCTGTTTAATAATGTGACAAAAATGTTTAAGACTTAGTTGTTCTTAGTACTTAATTTTACTCTATTTATCTATATATATAAAAGAGATTTCCACGTATACATTGACTCATCACGATATCTCTGAAACTATAAGGCGCAGAGACTTGAAATTTGGTAGGAATATTCCTTTTACCGAGTAGAGGTCAGCTAAGAACGGATTTTACGAAATTCTACCTCTAAGGGGGTGAAAAAGGGAGGCAAAGTTTGTATGGGACAACATGATTCCTTGGTCCAATCTACTTCAAATTTCGCATAAATATTCTTTAACAGAATTGGTTGAAGACGTGTTTCGTATTTTATCGAAATTCATCCTCTAACGATGTTAAAAGGGGGGAGAAAATTATTTTGATATAAATACTCCATAGTGATTTTGATTTAAATTAAAATTTATTTTGACACATGTTTGACAACCAATCCGTCTGTTATAAAATATTTTCCAGTATTGATGCAGGTGTAGGTACTATCCGTGCGCAGAAACTTTGCCGATGACCACCCCTCCCACCGGAGTTGACTGCGTCCCTCGCTCGTCTGAGGTGTACCGCTAGCAACGCAGCCGATACGTGCGTGTAATTTTTTGCTTTCACTACGAATTAATTAATTGTTATTTTCTTAGGTTTTACTTGTTTTATTTTTGTTAGTTATTTGTTTTCGTTGTTTGGAACCATTATACTTTTATTTTAAGGCTACGTTTCATTCATTCACTAAATATAAATACATAAAAATATATAATCGACCTAATAACAACAGCGTTTTTTATTTAATATTTATAATTACACTTTATATCAAATTTATAATTCGACCGAGACTATTTTTTATTAGTTTGATGTAAAATATATACAATAATAATCTACATTTATGTGACCTTTTTTTTTCAACCCTACTGACTATCGACGCGTGACGTCTCAAGGCCATCGGCAAAGTTTCTGCGCACGGATTATAATATCTTTTTTTGGGTGCTCCTGGTGGAACAGGCAAGACTTTATAATAAACGTAACAAAATTTAGTTGTAAATATACCGTGTGATTGCTTTATTGTAAATTAGTGTCTTATATAATATTTTTTACTTCAATGTTGGTGTTGTGTTAAGTCAAAGGTTTTAAACTAAATGACTCATCAGCAAGCCATCTGTAGTTCACAATGATACAGATATAGAAGACACCGAAGTGAACTTGGAAACATTTTTAAATTATACGGCATTATCACCCCAATTAGTACAGATTGGCACCACGGACTAATGTTGGAACAAGATCAGAAAACATTATAAATCATGTACCCATTTAACTTTATCTTACACTAAAACTAATAAGGAGGAGATAAAAGCTGTCTTGGACTATTATTAAATATAAATATATGATTGAGATACACACACGATTGTTTGTTCCTAAGGTAGGCAACATAATGCCTGTGTTTTAGGTAACAGCCGACTGATATACATCTTTTATAGGTATACATATAAATAATATATATATATATAAATAAATACATATTACACCCAGACATGAGGCGGGAATCGAACCCACGATCCTGGAGCAGAAAGCAGGGTCACTACCAACTGTGCAGAGTCAATTACAATTTAAAAAATAATTATTTGCGGGTTTATTCAAATCTAAGAGACAAAATCGTATTAACTTGTGGTGTAATTATACCTACGATACAACTAACGAAGCATTGTTGACAGTTCTGGTGTAGTGGGGCAAGTAGTCGCCTCAACGCCTCACCTTAATGGCGGTGGTCGTGGGTTCGATTCCCGCTCAGGGCAGATATTTGTATTTGTGCCAATATTTGTTTTAGGTCTGGGTGTATAGTGGGTTTCCCCACCACAGCGTGGTGGATTAAGCTCCAAAGCTTCTTCTATATGGAAAAAAGGCCTTCGCTCAGCAGTGGGTTATTTACAGGCTGATACACTACAGTACAGGAGCATTTGTGGCCTGCAGTGACGAAACTGAGCCTTACTATAAGTATGAGAGTCCATCTAAGGGAGATGTTACTGCCGAACAGTTTTCAGACCTGTTGCTTAAAATAGGAAATGGTGATTTCCGGGAACCATATAATAATATAATGTATGAGTGTATATGAGTATGTATTTACCATAAACAAAGCTTAAGGTCAAACTCTTACTGTAGCGGGAGTATACTTAAGCGAAAGCTGCTTCTCTCACAGTCAGTTGTATGTGGCATATTCCAGAATAGCCTGGTAATTCTAGCAATCCGAACGAAAAACAAAAAATATTGTTTATAACGAAATACTACGGAAGGTGTAGTATTTCGATTTCGTTGTAAAAAGATAATACCCCCACATAACTTTCTCCAGATCAAAGGCAGAGCTTTGTGCTTATAAAATATAACAATTTTTATTTTTATTTTAATGTTTATTTAAACTTTAAATCCCTACTCTGTAATAAAGATTGTTATATTTTATAAGTATTCAAATATTTTAACATAATAATTTATATGTTATAACAAAATTAATAACGTAAAAAAAAAACAAACAAATAAAAATCCTATTATAGCCATTTTCGACTTCTACGCGGACGAAGTCGCGGGCTAAAATATTATGTTTGACAACTCAATCCGTCTATTATGAAATATTTTCCAGTATCGACACAGGTGTAGGTGATAAAAAATATAAATTTATATTTTTTGAAATTTTAGTTAAATACCCGTGCGAAGCCGGGGCGGGCCGCTAGTACTTTATAATACTATAATACAAGGAAGAAATATTTGTATGTAAATGATCAACTTTGAGATTATCATGATTTTGATGATTATTTCACGATTCAAAAATCACATTACACAGAAATGAAATCTTAATATATAAAAGCGAAAGGTCACTCATCACGATATCTCTGGAACTATAAGACCTAGAGACTTGAAATTTGGTAGAAATATTCCTTTTGCCGAGTAGAGGTCAGCTAAGAACGGATTTTACGAAATTCTAAACCTTTTTCATCCCTAAGGGGGTGAAAAAGGGGGGCAAAGTATGTATGGGACAACGTGATTCCTTGGTCCAATCTACTTCACATTTTGCATAAATATTCTTTAACAATAATTTCTATCGAAATTCATCCCATAACAGGGTTAAAAGGGGGTAAAATCTTATTTGATTTGTAGTTGATATCAATACTCCTTAGCGCTTTTGATTTAAATTGCATTTTATTTTGACACGTTTGAAAACTCAATCCGTCTATTATAAAATATTTTCCAGTATCAACGCAGGTGTAGGTCATAAAAAATATAAATTTATAATTTTTGAAATTTTAGTTAAATACCCGTGCGAAGCCGGGACGGGCCGCTAGTAGGCTATAAACATCACGAACTGAAAAATAATTACCATTTTACACTGTGTGTGCCAACTGTGTGTAACCAAATCGCTTGCAACTGTACCGAAATATCTAAAACTCAAAATAACCAACGACAAAAGATTCTTAACCACTTTATAAAGTTATACCAGAAGATAATATGGTTAATCACAATTTTCCTCAACGAAACTATAGCAATGTACAGTACATCAACTCACCTGCACACATCAACCTGTAAACAACCCACTGTTGAGCGAAGGCCTCTTCTCCATATATAAGAAGGGTTGGAGCTTAATCCACCACGCTGCTCCACTGCAGGTTGGCAGATAATTTCTCTATCATGAGTAACGATCGTTATCAGGTATCTATGATAACAACCGGGAACGACGGTTTTACGTGCTCTCCGAGGCACGGTGGGTAGGACAAACACTCAGACCGGAAATAAACACATACAAATATTTGTCCCAAGCGGTAAACGAACCCGCGACCGCAGGCGGTTTGTGGCGACTACTCGCTCCACTACACCAGAACTATCGTCGAGAGGGAGAGCAATATCAAAACATGATAACGTAAAATTCTAGTAATTTTTGACTATTATTTATGAACAAGCCGTTTTGGAATGGAAATGAAAATGCTATCGTAAATTTGAGATGTATGAGATATGCTTCGACGATACTGAACATAATCTAATAAATTATTATCTTTATATTTTGACGTAGCACCCGTTGATGCTGTAAAATTGTATAGGGATTTTCCATTCAAGAAATGACTAGATATTTCTTTGAGAGCAAAATAAATAAATTCTTTGTCATCATTATGTGACGAAAAATTCAATAATATATTAAAAAAATGTTAGTAATACCTATCCCAAAAATTCTATTGAAGGACAGCTAGCTTGAAAGGCAGCTTCTTTCATAAAAGAAATAAATTAAAACTTAATCCACTCAACTGTGCTAATGCATATCTAAAAATTTTACCCACAACATGCAGGAATTCTTTACATGTTTGTGTTTATTAAACATAAAATGAACTTTAAAGAAACTAAGCTCTTGATAATTGAGCGGTGCGAGTCTGGATTTGTATTCGTGATCACCAGTTACGTTTCAGGTGTGGTGTTGCCTTTTTTAAACGCTGGGAAATGCATTTACGCATTCCGACGGAAAAGCGGATATGTGGGACTCGCTGGCTGTGGAGCGTGCCAGAATACCCGAACTAAATACCCAGCGGAGCCGTCATCGTCATAGTGGGGCGCCACGGGATCGCTTTCGCATGCAACCGTGACGCCCCGAACGTGTGGTGTTGCCTGGGTCAGATGGGTTCTTTAATAGTAAATAACCTATCATCCTTTCCTAATGATCACCTTATTATTATGTTATTTATTGCGATCTTATTGTTAATCAGAATAGTAATTAAAAACTATTTTTGAAATTATTTTAATTTCATTTTACGTTTAATCCGCGACGCTGCTTAGTCTCCGGATTATAGGTTGGCAATGCAATTGGAATTTGTTCTAATACCGGTTGAAAATGTTCGTTTACTAAACACAAAATTAATTTTTAACGGCTTCATTCTTGAAAATTTTATGCTAATTTTGAAGTGAACCATATATTATACGTTTTTTATTCAATATATATTATATCCTCTTGATTCTAGTGACACTTGTAATAATCTCATTTTCGCTATCGTAACGTAACAATCAAAAAAGAAAGATATTGATATATTAGAATATTTCGTGGATGATAACGATAGCACGAGCCAAACACAAGTAGGCTGATAAGGAAGAATTACCATGTCCACGAATGTAAATCATGTTCTGATTAAAATGACCAGCGACATTAAAAACAAAACAAGGAAAATTTTAACAAAATTTAAAAACTACTCTGGTCTGCAACAGTAAAACGTTCCAATTATTTTCCATCATGCATTAACCAGTTAACTGTTTTTGATTAATATGTTCATCATGCAAAAAATATAAAATTTTATATTATGACGAATGTACATCATAGCACGTACAGCAGCATCAGCTAGAATAGCAGGATGGTCAGTACCAGCGACAGAGCTGCCAGTAAGCGCTGTCCGCTTGACTGCTCACCCAGTGACTCTTTCCACATTTTTTCCAACAAAGTCGAAACAGTTAACTGGTTAATGGAAATAATTATAGTAAACGACATAGCAGTTAAGCTACATATCCAATACAGTAGAATGAAAATAAGTTAAATCATCCATTCTATAATATAGGATGACGTAGCGCTGGCACATTGGTCACAGCAACTAGCTCATGCGCTAATGGTGACGGGTTTGATTCCCGCACATGACAAATGTTTGTATAGAGGTTTGCTGTTGGTTAGGCGTTTGTGATTGTGTTGTGTGTTTCCCGACCTTCGACACAGGATTCGTTGTTTCGTGGTAAATTAATTAACTGCAGCGACATCTATCTCGCCACATACCAACTGACGTATCCTACATCGCGCTATTAAAATTATCCGAGCGATTGAACATATATACAAGAACCCGACAACAACCGTCGGGGCGGTAGCCCACCAGACGTAACACCCAGGTCGGAGGATCATCCCTTTTCAATGATGGATGAGGAACTTTGTACCCTGTTCCTCACTCCCTCAAACAACCACTATCTTGTAGGTTTTTTCCTTTCGTTTTTCATTGGTCATTGATTTTGAGTTTTCTAATTTTTTAAGTCTAAATATTTTTTCATTTTAATAAATTTTCGATAGCTTGCAATACAAACACTTATTCAATTTCAAAATTTCAAGAAAACTGAGAAAGTTTCATCCATTTTGTTTTTACAGTGTAATTACCGTGAATTAAAAAAAACTTAAAGTTAAACTTAGGAAAATCTGGTATATATCACTATATTACATATCTTACGATAAAACAGGATACAATTATCCCACATACCTTGATCACTCGGCCGTCACCTTGCACAGTAATTAGAAAGTGGAAACGCTCGAAGATCAGGCGTGATAAGTCAATCTTGGGGACGCCTTTAACTTTACTAACTATTATATAAGTAAAAGTTTGTCCTGTTTCAGATTAAAATACTTATTAAAACTTTGTAGTGGTGTGAGTAGTCGACTCAAACCGCGCGCCGGCGGTCTCGGGTTCGATTCGCGCTCGGGACAAATATTTGTATTTGTACAAATATTTGTTTACGGTCTGGGTATGTGATCTTGTGGGTCTCCCCACCGTGCCTCGGAGAGTTCGTAAAGCCGTCAATCCCGGTTGTTATCATAGACACCTAATAACGATCGTTCATCGATCGATCGATAACGATCGTTATCAGGTGTCTATGATAACAACCGGGACCGGGAAAACCTACCTGAACTCTTGTTGCAAGAAAGGCCGAAAGAATTAACCTCCTTTCCGCACGGACATCTGTGTTCAAAACACAGGCGTGCTCCCAACCGGAGACCTATACAAATTCGAAAACTTTCCTGTGACTTTTCCGTGACCTGACTCTTTACTTGATAAAGCTAGAAGCCTTGCACGGTTTTTGTCACTTGTAAGATTTTGCGTCAAATTTTCACGAGTATTGTGAACTAATGGCGCATCCCAAAGTTTTTTTTTTTTTGTAACTTCCTTGGGGATATCGTCATTAGGACACCTCAACTTCCAGTTTTCTACTGCGTCTGTAGCATCTGTAATTTGGACTGAAATTGATTTTAAAATTTCGGAACATAGACCTTTGATACTATGTACAGAAGCAAGAAAAGCAGGAAGAGCGACACTAGAAATTTTTCTCACGCCGATGCCACCATCTCTAATTGGTAAAGTAGCTTGGGTCCAAGAATTTTCATCAAAAATAAATTTAGAATTTTTTCTAAAGAGCATTTCAGAGTGGCATCAATTTTATCGGTCAAGCCAGGGAATTTATATAATATACTGAAAACTTCTTAATCCGATAAAAACGTTACAAGAATTAAGAGACAAATCCACATATGTATTTATTTATATAATAAAGCTGCAAAGTTAGTTGTTTGACCAGCCTTTTCTATACTAATTATAAAGGTAAACATTTTGTTTGTTTGTTTGTTTGTTTGAATGCGCTAATCTCAGAAACCACTGGTTCTAATTGAAAAAATATTTTTGTGTTAGATAGCCCATTTAGCGAGGAAGGCTATAAACTATATAACATCACGCTACGACCAATAGGGGCTGAGCAATAATAAAAAATGTTACAAAAAGGGGAAAAAATAATCTTTTTTGAGAGCTTCCGGTGCGTTCTTTATTATTTCTCGTTTCAAAACATTTTTTAACTATAAATCCACTTTTAAAGAAAATATAACATCACTCTTTTACTGAGAATTTTCGAAAAATAAAAAAGCTCAATAATACGTTGAACGACCTAGGAATCAAACCTGAGACCCCTTGCTCGGCAGTAACGCTTGCGACTTGCGATGTAAAATCGGAAAAATATAATTACAATTCACGACTGGCTTTGAGCGGTAATGAAGTTCGGAACGGTTCGTTTTTTACAATCGTTTAACATTTGAATATTATAATATTAGACTTGAATATTAAATATTAAATATTCCATTTTTGTTACTTTCGTATTAGTGTGCAAAAAGTGTACATAAATAATATAAATATTATATTATTTATAGCAACCATATTGTCTGTTTCTCCCATACATTTTTACTATAATTTTTATTTCCGTGCACACGCGCACACACACACACGCACACAACACACAACTCGCACGCACGCACGAACAAATAATTTTTGTTTTCTTTCTATTTTGTCTAATTAATTGTCAAATAATTTTTGTTTTCTTTTTATTCTGTCTAGTTAGTTGAATTTAATGTAAGTCTAGTACAATGTTTTTCATTCTTCCAACTGCTAAAATATGTTAAGTACCAGGGGTATTTTTACCTAAAAGTAACCCCAACGCTTGTTATTGTAAATGTTTTTCTCTAGTAATAAATATTCTTTTTTTTTATAATCCTTCTACGAAGCCAACCCAATATAAAGCGTCTCAGCAAACGACTAGCATACAACGAGCTAGGCCACTCAATATCTAGGTAATATCTCGAAATTCACCACGACTTCCTTAGGAGGCCCGAAAGTCAAAATTAATATAATTATGCTTAACCTACACACACGGTCATCTGTTTCTAAGGTAGGCAACTTAATGCCTTGGTTTTAGATAACAGCTGACTGATATACATTTTTTTCTAATAAATACACATTTAAATAATATATATATAAATACTGGGCGGGAATCGAACCCGCAACTCTGGAACAGAAAGCAACTGCCAACTGCACCAATTTATTTCTTTTTTTTTTATAATCTTGTCTAAATTATTGAATTGATCTATAAAATTACTTCAAATTAAGGTAACCACTACGTTAATATTTTTCAAATAATTTCATCGTAAGTTTAGAAGTCAGGTGTACTAAAACGAAGAACTAAAAGTCCTTCAGAATTATTTAAAGTAATTGAAAAGAAAGGTCTCAAACAAATATTTACAGGTCTCTCGGAACGCGTGTTAAAATTAAATTATTTAAGTCACATTTTACAATTTGTTATCTATTTAGTAGGTGTCTGGGAAGCGCGTGATATATTCGCATACGTGTCCACGTAATTTCATGACAGTTATATATTAGCCGATAACTATCTATTAGGTACCTAGATAAACATAAAATAATCAAAACACATGAAGCCGCGGGAAATAGCTAGTAGTCTAGAAATTGTTTATATAACAAGCAGGTATATAATAGAGCAATTTGTGTAGTTTGGGCTTGTCTACACCGGCTCAGCTTCCAGAGCGAATTTTATTAGAAAATTAGGTGACCTGCGCACAGACTCGTTCTGTGATACACGGGCGTGTAGGATGATATAAAACAAAAAATATAATACAGAAACGACCAAAATTATCTAAAAAAATTTATTACAAGGCCTAAAAAATTCCATTCCCAATTCTACTAAGCTATCATTGTTAATTTTAAACCGATTTAAACGAGAATATGTGTGTCGAGGGTCCCAAAACACATACTCGTTGTGTGTGTTAAAATATCTGTATGATATAGATAGAGTTGTGCTTCTCATAAACTCATTTGAATCTTGATCACGACTTTTTAATAACTTACCCTGCTGAGGAATTTTTTATAAACGAAGCTATCGTTGACAAAAAATATACATTTTAAGTACAGTAGTTTGATTAAAATCATATAATATTGTTTAGTTTTACATATTGTTCTTATAACTTTTATTTAATGAGTTATACCTAACTAAATAAGTCAGTAAATAATAAATATTTTCACATGTTATAAGTGCTCAGACATTAGATTTAAACCAAAAATAAAAAATATATATATATTTTATATCATAAATCTAGAAATATAATATTGTCTAACAAATAATTTAAAAGGTAATTTATTTTAAAAAGTCAAAAAAAAATAGATTAAAGCTTGCTTTAAATAAAACATTTAAAATAAATATAAAAATAAAATATTGACTATTAATTTAAAATATGATTTTGTTTAAAAAGTCAAAAAATAAATAGATTAAAACTTACTTTAAATAAAACATTTTTACAAATATTGCGTCAAATATATATTCTAATCGCAATGAAATGAAGAAATTACATAAGATTTCAATTTATATACATCAAAATCGATTTTAGAAAATACGATTTTGATATTCGAATAGGATTATTATTCGACAGCCACCAGTGCAGTACGTCACGAGCAAGAAATTTATATCATAACTGGAACGGTCACTTAATAAAATTGTATATTCAAATATGCATCTTGAAATAGCTGACATAAGGTTGACATTTGTTTCTAACATGTAAAGTGAAAAAATTGTTCCGAGCATTTCGTTGACTACTGGTATTTTGTCTCTTTCTTACGAGTTGCCTTGAATCCATGGTAGAAAGAGATGCAATCCCTCTCTTAGGAACGTTTTTTCAGTGCAGGTGCGCTTTCCAGTTTGTATATAAATTCCTTGGTCACGAGTTATCGCGAAGTTAGTCGAGACGAGTGCAGTATCGACTCAGCCATACGTGGTGCCGACTCTAGTAAAAAAAATATAATCAAAAATGTATATATATAACCAACCTACCTATCCCGAAAACACCAGTTGTTTTTGTATTTTGCAACAGTGAACATACTCTTACATAACAGTTTAAATAATATATCTATCGGAGTATTTATTGTTATTTTAAATTAAAAATATTTTTTAATTTTTTTTTATTATTCAAAATGTGGATTATTGCAGTGACTTTATTGGTTTTTACTGGTAAGTTTTTATTATAATACATGTGTAAATTATTAAAGAATTCATTAATTGATGAATGATTGAAATTATTCGAAAAGTTGATTGTATTTTTTAAAATATGAAACAGTGATAATTTATTAAATAAACATAAATACTACACGCTAAATACTTATTTACTTACATAAAAATACATATTTGAAATGAAAATAAGGAATAAAAACAATTACAAAATTTCGCGGTTTTTATCCGCGTAATTGTTTGTGAAAGCAACGAGCTTAAAAACAATTTTATTTTTTATTTTTTTTACAAATTAAGAATTTTTTTTCTACCTACCTTTTTCTCTAGTTTAAATTCCAGCTTAAAAACTCAATTCTGTTGAACAGTCAAAAAAACTCGTCTTAAATTAGTTGTTTTTTTTTTTTAAATATAGTTTACAACAATATTGAATACCAGCAAAGAGTTCATTCAATTATTCTTAAAACCAAATTCTTTGCTGAAAAATTCTTGCGTATATCAAAATATCTAAACAGATTAAAAACCAACACAAACACACGTTTTTTACATTCAACTTAGTTTCAAGTAAATAAAAAACATTTCATTTTTATTTTTTGGAATCGTAAAAATATTTATTAATTAATTATTACGCTTGTACTTTTTATTATTTTTATGTTAAAAATTATAATTTAAAAAATAAATAATTATTTATACTGATTTAATAAAGAAAAATATTAGTTTTTTTTATCACTTGTCATGAAGAGTGGCTAAGTTAATTAGTAAACAAAATTACTATAAACAAAACGAAGTCCCTTAGTCGGTCGTGCCTTTTATTTACAATATACGTACAATCTTCAAAGATATACAACTATGTACAAAAGATGAATGAAAAAATCTATTATCATTGTGTATTATTTGGTTTCACATAGTTACGTCAATCGGTAACAAAATATACAATTATATCATACAAAGAATGAACATTCATTGTGTACCTGCCTTTTATTGACAAATAAAAGAAAAAAATAATTAATTTGTAAGAAAATGCGTATTTTTCTTAAACCATAACTGTAATATACAAGACACAATTCTCGCTTTCGTCCTACGATTCATAAATCATTTGATTTGATTTTCAAACCTACAATTGAAAAACTCGCAGTGTATGTATTGGTGCGAAAAGTCACCTCAACGCAGTCGGTCGTGGGTTTGAGTCCTACTCGTGGCAGATATTTGTATTTGTACAAATATTTGTTTCTGGTCTGATTCTTGTGGGTCTCCCCACCATACTTTGGAGAGCACGTAAAGCGGTCGGTACCGGTTGTTATCATAGATAACTGAGCGACCGCTACTCATTATAGGGAAATTATCCACAAACCGGCACTGGAACAGCAGGCTGGATTAAACTGCAACTACCTCAAAATAGAAAATAGTCCTTTGCCCAGTAGTGTGACGTTTACAGGTTTATTCAATTCAATTCATGACAATAACATAACAATTATTAGAAGCTTTTAAATAATTGTAACATAAGTCTCTGTAGATAAGACGATTTTAATAAAATACTCATACATAACTTGTGTTCTGCAAGTTTTAAAATTATACATAATTGTGAAATACAATAAAATAGAACCGGTGGGAGGTATGCGCTGTGCCGCGCACCCGGCTGCATGGGTACCACCATCTTGCTTGTTTCTCCCGTGAAACAGCTTTGCTGTGTTTCGGAGAGAAGGGCAAGACAGACAGTGTAATTACTGGCACCGAGACTTTAACACCTTATGTCTCTGGATAGGCAACACATAAATGAGTTGCGTGGGCTAGTTCAACTAGTTTATCTTCATGGACGACGTCAACCACTTACCATCAGGTGGAACGTCTGCCAATTTACCTATCCAACTAACATAAAAAAATAGTAATGGATATTATTATTTCATAACTGAGAAAACTTTAACAGAAGAATAGGCATTTTTAAACTTGGCCACTAACACTAATATTCATACTGTACTGTATCAGCCTGTAAAGAACTGAGTGAAGGCCTCTTCTCCACATAGAAGAAGGGTTGAAACTTAATCCACCCTGCTCCACTGGGGGTTTGGTGGATAATTTCCCTACTATGAGTAACTCTATTATGAGTATTACTCGTATTAAGACTTAAAACGGGATAATCTATACTAATATTATACAGCTGAAGAGTTTGTTTGTTTGCTTGTTTGTTTGAACGCGCTAATCTCAGGAACTACTGGTTCGAATTAAAAAAATCTTTTTGTGTTGGATAGCTCATTTACCGAGGAAAGCTATAGGCTATATAACATTACGCTACGACCAATGAGGGATTAGCAATAATAAGAAATGTTACAAAAACGGGAAAAATAAATATTTTTTGAGAGCTTCCGTTGCGTCCTTTATTATTTCTCTTCTCGAGACATTTTTTTAACTATAGTTCCACTTTTAAAGTAAATATAACATCACTCATTTACTGAAAATTATCGAAAAAAAAAAACAATAATACGTAGAACGACCCAGGAATCAAACCTGAGAACCCTTGCTCGGCAGTAACGCTTGCGACCACTCGACCAACGAGGCGGGTACCTACTCTTAGACTAATTGTTTAAAAATATTTGAGTACGTTTTTCCCTCAAGTTAACGCGGGTGAAACCGCGGGGCATAGCTAGTAAACTATATACGGGATATTAGGATAAGCATTTTCTAAGTAAGCACAGTTAAACCTTATCTTTGCTTTCAATTCGTCAAGATATTGATCAGATGAGAATATTAAAAAAAAAATCTCTCCGATAAAATGTTCAATGCTGTTTTAATCTTATTATTATTATATCTTTAAACGAGCAATTCTTGTATATATATAATCTGAATCTCGGAAACGGCTCCAACGATTTTCATGAAATTTAGTATACAGAAGGTTTCAGGGGCGAAAAATCGATCTAGCTAGGATTTATTTTTAGAAAATGTCATTTTATCCCTTTTTTACGCAATTAAAAATATCATTGGAATATGAAGGCAAATTTCGCTGTCATTGATAGAGTCCGAGCTTATAATAGCTCGGATGGGAATCGGGCGGATTCGAAATCAGAAAACTCGGGTTCGAATCCAGGTCCCTACAGACCAGTTTTTTTCCTTTTTTTTTTTCATGTTTCTTCTTTTGTGAGAAAAACTATTATTGAAAGCTCTTTTTATTTTTTATTTAAATAACCAGTTGCTATTATTTTATTATTGTGTCGGTAAGATCGAAAATATTATTTATATGTTTCATCAGTATGTAATGCATCCAAATATAGTTTAACCGAGCAAAGCTCGGTCATCCAGGTACTATATCTAATATGAAAATTTTCCTACACACCAATACTACTACAATGGATACTCGATTAAATGGATAAAAATCATAAGTCATGCAGATAGTGTAATCGGTATAGGAGGATCGGATAATCGAATCATCACCTGAATTATGGCAAATGATGATGATGATGAAGTATAACAATATTTATATGATCTGTATTCCACTCTGTCAATAATAGTTAATAAATAGTAATTAATGATTGATCAGCAACTTCATACTAGTCGCTTTCAACAGATTAAGTATAGTTCTGTTTCGGTAAAGTAATAATGGCATCATAATAGTAGCATGATGATTTTCCGATGTCATAGCAGTGAAACTAAACTAAATAATAAAAAAACACGCTCGACTATTGAAACTCAATTGAAATAGTAAAATTACATCCAAAATTTTAACTAAGAAACATACTGAATTGTGTTGTATTCCGAAATTTAAATTAATAAATAAAAATTAAAACGTCTCACACTCATTAACATATAATTAACATATTGAAAAGGATAGAAAGGAAATTAGTATAGTTTTTATGATAATACAAGCATCGTTTGTCTTTAAGTGTTAAGCGACGTTTGAATTTTACGTTTCCATTCCTTTTAATATAAATGTATCGCTAACGTGTGTAATTTTGTGTAAAACATGAAAAATATACAATTAATACATTGCTGTCTCGTGTGTTTGATATTTTTCACAATAGGCCATATCATAGAGAAATCGATCGTTAGTTTTAAAGTACTAATTTCAAAAAATTATTTAAATAATGCAAAGATAAAAATGTGAACTATTATCGTCAGATATTTTAAACTGAAAAAAAAATCGTATTTTCATGTTACATGTACGGCTTTATTTTTTACTGAATTTTATCTTTTGCATTTTCACATTTTTGTTTCAATGTCATTAAAACACAGTAAAAAGATAATGGAAAAATTCACACTCGCGATGACAATATGTCTCTCGCACAATTGCATGTTTATAAAACCAAGGAAGCTGACAGATGTAATCTCTCCTCACACAAACATATCACGAAAAAAAATTTCCATAAAGCTTATTTAAATCTGGACAAATCAAAACAAATTTGATTTGGTTATCTTATATTAAGATAAACTGATAATTTTTGATATTTAAGAAAGACGATGACGCTGTACTTCTAAAAGACGATGATTTTGTACTTCTAACAATACGTTAAGGAAATATTTTCTCTCCATTGAAATGGAAAAGTTAGTAAAGAATATATTTTACTACTTTTACAATACCATACTAAGACTCAGCCTTTTAAATATAATTGCAATAAATATATAGATTACAAGTATGTATAACGGGTAAAAACTTTTAAAAAATAGTTACATTACCACTCGGACATCTTAGTATTTGTTAAAAATCAAAACAAAAATGGATAAAACGTGTGATTCAATCATTTTTACCCGACTGCGACAGAAGGAGGGTTATGTTTTTCGAGTGTATGTATGTATGTATGTATGTATGTCCATTATATTTGTATGTTGACGGCCGGCTGGTCGAGTGGTCAGGCAACTGGACACTTTACGCAGCGGTCGCGGGTTCGAATCCCGCCAGGTGCAGATAATTTGTATGACGAATATAGATGTCTGCACCGGGTCATGGATGTGTATTTATCTATATATGTATTTATATCTTAAATTTATTTCCGTTCCTAGTACCTGTAACACAAGTTCTTACGAACTTACCACGGGGCTAGGTTAACGTGGTGTGATTGTTGGTTAATATTTATTTATTTATTTATTTATTTATTTATTTATTTCTTTGGCACGCCCTACAGCCCAAACGGCTGGACGGTTTTTGACATATGAGATGTCGTTGGATTTGTCTAAATTGTAGTAGTGACATAGGCTATATAAATTTTCAAAATGGCGCCCGCAAATGGCGGAATGAGGGGGGGGGTTGATTTTTTTTCTTACTGTAGCAATATGGGTATCAAATGAAAGCTAGTAAATTGTTTTATTAGTTTTAGTTTATAATAAGAGTATTTTACGCAGTCGGGTTTTTTGATTTTTTTAATTAATTATTCGACATTTAGTTTGATCAAGCAATCATAACTTTTTGATTCCGTCAATTATCTATCTCCTTATCTCTATTTATTTATAATTATGATTATGAGTATCCCAATTATCGTCACTTGTCTACTTAACTCAGTAATAATAAACAGTAATTTATTACAATGTCCTATGTTATTTAATAAACGTCAAAAGTTTTAATGTTCGTAACAAAATTCTGGTGAAATTATTCCCGCAGTTTTCGCTTCTAAACTTTAAGGTTTCATGTATTCATTTCCCAGGACGCGAGGGGAGCGAATGAGATGATTAAATAATCACCGAACCTGGCTTGAAAACATTTTGCATACACAAATTATTCGAGAATTATTAAAAATATTATATAAAAACGAATTTGTCTACATTTTAGGTATATCAATAAAGCCAAAGGATTTGAATCGAAGATACACCACTCAATTATTTTTTTCTTTTCGATTTAGTTAGAAAAACCTCTTTATTTAGATCAGTGTTTCCCAACCTTTTTAGGCCATGCCCCACCTTAACATTTCTAAATTTTTTATGCCCCCATGCATAATTTTTAACCTTTAAAATTGTTCTGTTCTCTTAAGAAATATAAATGATAAGTTTTAGGAAGAAATCACTATGAAATCGTTATCAAAACATAACGTAAGTAAAATTTCAAAACATAATTATAATGAAAAAAAAACTGAAATTTATAAACGTAAGCTGTCAAAAAGATAATAAACGGTTGGACAAGGTATAGCATTGCATTTAAATAATCCAAAGCGGAAGGGTTAAAGTCGTGTCGAGTCCATTTTTAAATTGCCCCCCTTAACTATCAAATTGCCCTCCAGTGGGGCGTGGGCCCCACGTTGGGAAACACTGATTTGGATGATTATAATCTATAATTTGCACTGGTATGGCCAAGGAAATTGTATCTTAACTGGAACTCTCACTTAATAAAATTGTAATTTCAAATATGCACCAAACAATTGAAATAAGGTTGACATTTGTTTCTAACATTTAAAGTGAAAAAATCGTTCCGAGCATTTCATTGACTACTGGTATTTCGTCTTTTTCTTACGAGTTGCCTTGAATTCATGGTAGAAAAAGATGCAATCCCTCTCTTAGGAACGTTTTTTGAGTGCACGTGCGTATTCCAGTTTGTATATAAATTCCTTGGGTATGGCTCATAGGGACATCGTATTAACTATTATATACGTTAACACGGGCGATATCCCGCGAAGCTTACTCTCTAAACATAAATCAGTGGAATTTCACTAATTTTAAGTGACTATTCGCTTTTTATCAATTTGAAAATCGTACCACGCAGAATTAGTGACTATTTAATATATGAATTTTTATTTTATTATATATATATGATTTTATTTTATTATTTTTATTTTTTATTTTTATTTTAAATTACATAATGTATATAATTTGTGTAAAATTGCAACATGCTTTCCTTTATCTACTTATAACATCGTATTGGATTTATACTGTTAGGATGTTATAAATGTGTCTTAAATAAATAAATAAATAAATAAATAAATATGTGAATATCAAAGTCCACTAATTTGATCATTGAATACGTGTATGTGTACTTATTAGTGAGTATTCACTTATTTGTTACTGAAATTCACTGATATGCAGTGAATACATCGTCACTAACATAATTAATGACAATTCCACTGATTCGTGTGTAGAGATTGCTATAAAATTTCATATATCTATATAATAATGTTTTTACATTGCTTAAATTTTTGTTATGATGTTATAGATAATAAACATCCTTTTGTTTATTGTTACAGGTGCCATTAATGGAGACGATTGGTCCTATGATTGTAAGTTTAATTTCAACATATTATATTGTCATAAAAAACTTACATCAACTTAAAAAAAAAAAGAAAATATTAAATTAATCGTTTGAGATATAACATAAATATGGTTTTTAATGTATTTGAATAATAAAAACATACTTCGAAAATCGAACATCAAATAAGAAACCTTATTTATTTTTTAACAAGACATGTCTGGAGAGTGGAGAAACTAAACTTAGTCAATAAAAATTTTCATAATACGCGAAGATATCGCATAAAATATATCAAATACAATCGGACGAAGAACGTAAAGAAAACCAGAATTATAATTATTTTTTTAATCTTTATTTAGGGGACTCGGTCAACAATGACGATGTCGCCCCGTTATTCTATTTTGAATACAACTCCTGACCTATATTAAGCTATGAAGCAGAAGCAGAGCCCTGCTGTTGTTGGGTAGTGTTTCCGCTCCGTAAATGACACATGTATAATGCATACAACTTAATTATTAAATAAATAAAATAAATAAATAAATATTAACCAACAATCACACCACGTTAACCTAGCCCCGTGGTAAGTTCGTAAGAACTTGTGTTACAGGTACTAGGAACGGAAATAAATTTAATATATAAATACATATATACATAAATACACATCCATGACCAGGTGCAGACATCTATATTCGTCATACAAATTATCTGCACCTGGTGGGATTCGAACCCGCGACCGCTGCGTAAAGTGTTCAGTTGCCTGACCACTCGACCAGCCGGCCGTCAATTATTATTTTGTTATCATTAAAAAAAACATATTTAAATAACAAAGGAATAGGGCATATAATAATAATTATTTATTATACGTAAATATAGTACAAATATTCAAGAAATACATGAAGACTTGAATAATTGGCGATCTGTAACGCTTATTACGTTCACCAGATGAAACACAATGGCCGGGTGCTTGTACATCGGGAACGCAGCAATCACCAATTAACATCATGTCCCGCGACGCGTTAGTCGACAAACATGGGGCACACATCAAGGGCCCCCTGGTCTTCCGAGGCTACAGCAATGTTAATGCCTCTGGTGAAAATAATGGTCACACAGGTAAGTAAGCTTAATTCTAGTTAAGTAATATAGTATAAAGCCTTCACGGTTGCATGCGAAAGCGATCCCGTGGTGCCCCACTACGACGATGAGGGCACCGATTGGTTTTAGCGGGTATTCTGACTCCGCAGTCAGCGAGTCCCACATACCCGTCGCCTTTACAGCGGCGGGATGCGTAAATGCATTTCCCAGCATCAAAAAAAAAGTAATGACTGAAGTAATAATTTGTAGAGATTTTTTAATGTATTCAGAAATATTACAAAAAAAAATTTCAATGAATTATTCATCATGAATAATAATTAATTACTAAAATCATTATAATCATTACTTACTAAAAAAATTACATATTTAGTAAGAAAGACTTTTTAGAATTATAGATAATCTGTTTCTTACGTCTAAGAACCTTTATAAATAAGTGTAGTAATCATACTCTAAAGCAAATATATTTATAATGTGATTTCTACCATCAGTAATATGGACCATAGAGGAAGATGAGCCAATGCCCATCTTATCAGGCGGACCGCTGAGGGGAAACTACAGCTTCTTACAGTTTCACCTCCACTGGCTGTCGGAACACGCTATTGACGGCATGAAGTAAGGATGTCATCAACTTTTCAATATTATAAATAATATAATTTTAGTAATCCGAAAATTTTGATTAATAATTTCGTTTCTTCTCTGTCGAAAAATAAACATTTGAAAATTCTCTCAATTATATTATTTGTTGGAATACTTTTTAACTACTTTTCATCATTGTATTTTTCCAAGCTACATATAAGAAATTTAAAATAAAAAGGAATTTTTCCATTTGTACAATATTAGATATTTCGAATTGTCATTATATTTTTCTTTTCTATAGATACCCCATGGAAATTCACTTCCTCCACATTAAGACAGGTCTCACAGTCGAAGAAGCTCTACAACGTCCGGATGGACTTGCTGTTATCGCAGTTATTTGCCAGGTATGATTACAAATAAAGCATTAAAGATCACCTACATTTTCTATGTGTTAATACTTATCTGAATGCTAATACTACCAATGATAATAGGCAGTAAACGAGGTGGGACGAACAGCTGTAACTCCAAAGGATTATAGGGAGCTAAGAATGTTAAAATAGAGTCTTATTGACTTTCAAAACTGTTGTAAAAGACGTAAAAAAGTTATTAAAAATTATCAAAAAAATCTGTCTTTATAAGCGTAAATAGTTTATTTTGCCACAAGAATCAGCTTTAAAAAATATTATTTAGTACTTACTATATGCCTATTCTCTTTAAAAACATAAATAGCGGTCTTGTGTTTATATTAATATTTTATGTAACGTATAATACACAAGACAATTAAATAAAAAATAAACTGCCCATTAATATTTTTAACAATAACATAATTGAATATTGCTTAGTAACTATCTAAAAGATATATTTGTATATCAGGTACATAGTGGCGAAGAGAGTGAGTACGCATTAGAAGAATTGTCCCCAATGCTACCGAAAATTATCAACCAATCAAAACTACCGGCTTCCGTTATTGACTTAACGTGAGTACCTTAAATCTTATCAAATTAAAAAATTAAACAAACATGCCACATAATATTTATTATTTTACACAGTGACTAAATAATGCTTACGATCCGCAGCCTAATTTTACTTTAAAACTCAGTATTTCTTTTCTTGTTATTTAATGTATCGCTCGCTTAATAATAAACCGAAATAAGTCAAAAAAAACACTTGTGGGAAATCGCTGTCAGTTTTGAACAACTACCTTGTTTAAGGCATTCTGTCGTCTTTGTGATCCGTTAAATCGGTCATTTTGCTCTGTTTCGCGTGGCAACCAGATTGTACCTATTCTTTGAACTGAGTTAGTTAATTTTATCAGAAAAAGTAGAAATCAACAAATTTTGACTTATTTCGGTTTATTATTAAACGCACGGTATGTAAAATTAATAGGGTTTTTTTTTGGAATATATTTAACTTTATTGCCCCGGTTTCGAACGGCTACCATAATTTACACACTTTAAAGGGGTTGAAATAGGTTTTTAGTAGTATTAATTTTCATTGAAAAATCTTTAATCTAATTTTCAAAAAAAGGGCTAAACGTATTTTTTTTATATGTCTTTGCCACATTCGTGCAGCCCTCTGGAGTCAGTCAAATTTCGAAAAACTGCTTCATAGAGAACTATTGCATTATATGAGAATTAAAGGCTTTAAATTTGCGCTGTTTCACCTCTACAATGGTGAATCAATCAATTAGATACATGATACATAAATACTCTATTTTTTCAACTAATTTATACATCTCTATATTTTTTCCTATTAGCCGTCTGTTCAGCCCAAATATGCAGTCATACTACACGTACCACGGTTCTCTGACTACCCCGCAGTGCCAAGAAGTTGTCACTTGGATCGTGATGGACACGCCTCTCATTATTTCTGACACACAAGTAAGAGTTGTTCAGAGTTATTTACAGTGTAATATGATAAAAATCACGCCCTTATGGAAATATTTCCTTTTTTACTGAAAATTTCGAAATTTCAGACAATATTTGACAAGAATTCCTCAGTATTTTTCAGAGCTTTGTATTAATGATAATACTTTCTGTCTTTTAGAGATGTCTCTAAAAGACTCTGAAAGTCTTATCATTAATAAAAAAAATCTCTGAAAATGCTGAGAAGTTCTGAAATTTCCGAATTTTAAGTGAAAAAGGGAATATTCCCATAAGGGCGTGATTTTTATATCCTATAATATATTTTATAGGAAAGTATAATATAATCTGACCTTATTTTTTTCGCCTTTTTTTGATAACTGTAATTGAAAAAAAGACACGTGTTTATAATTTTATCATACGAGTATGTGTAGACAAAAAATTAATTCTAATTTTTCTTAGTACCTGAACACATGTATAACTTTTATGTGCAAAATGTTGCATGTGCTTACGTCATTTATCTGAAATCATCCAGGTTCCGCGTGGATGTCCACGCTCAAAGACCATGCTTAAAGATTACCAAGTATCAATTGCTATAATAATATGTTAACTACGATAGCTATAAAACACTAAAATAATTTAATATTATCGTGATCGTAAAAAAAAGTTATTAATTCAGACTTTTATATCTATTAATATATTGAAAGTATAAATTTTTATATTATCTGGCTAATGACATAATACCTCTTTTTGTTATAAAAATTTCAAGACCCTTTTATGATCAGATATGTGCATTTTATTGAGTTTTATGTATATCTTTTTACTGCTTTTATTATATTAAGTAGGTATTAAAAAACCTATATCTTTCTCGAGTATAGATTTTATACCTAAAATCTACATGATAAAATTTACATGTCATGGGTACAGAAACTATTGTTCCGACATTATGACTTCAGACTTGTGAACAAATTGTAATCTTAAATAAATAAATAAATAAACGTCTCACACTCAACGGCCCCCAGTAGGATTTGAATCCTGTGTCGGGGATCCGGAAACATACACAACACACAAGCACAAACGCCCAGACCACGACAAACATCTGTATGGCCTATACAAATATTTGTCATGTGCGGGGATCGAACCCGCGACCGCTAGCGTATCAGTCAGTAGCTGTGACCGCTACGCCAACGCGTCGTCAAATATTGTAATAATACAGAAGTATATCGTAGAACTCTGTTTCAATATTAACTTTTACAGATTTACTTATTAAACAAGCTTATAAAAATGTTTTTGCTTCTAAGTTTTCTAAGTTATCCCTTTTGTCCACAGTACAAACTGTTCAGCAAAGTCGATGTTGGTGGCATTGACAACTATCGAAGCCTGCAACCTGTCAATCGTGTCATCTATAGAAGCAACGCCTCCCTAACCCTTCCAAGTTCACTCGGTTTAATAGCAGCCCTTCTGAATCTCTCAACAACTATGTCCAGTATCGTGAGTAAGGGTGTCTGTACAGTAGTGAATTTGAAGAGAAAGTTCTGGGGTAACAAAGTACAAGACTGTAACAAAACTGAATGAATGAAGGATTGATTTTTACTTATGGTTTTAAATGTGACACAGTAAATACCAATTTTAAATGTGAATTAGAATTTTTTTTCATATTAGATAGAGCAAATTTCAATGGAATTAAACGCCATAGAGTATCAATATTTAATGCTATAGAGGATTAAGAATTCAATGTAAACTTGCATTTCGTAACGGTAAACGTAGCATTTAGACTTAATTTTAGATTATTTTTAATTAAAACGTTTCATACTCTGGTAATTTTAGGGATAAAAAATCTGAAATATATTCATATCGTCTGTGTTAACAGGGTTGCAAGAACCATTACAATATTAACGTATTTTGTTCGTATCGCGACAAATTTGAAAATGAGAAACATGATCTTAATAGCAATATTTACATTAATGACTGACCCGTTGGTGCAGTTGGCAGTGACCCTGCTTTCTGCTCCAGGTTTATGGGTTCGATTCTGAATATATTCCTCCCCGAGTCTGGGTGTAATATATATTTATTTATATATATATATATATATATATATATATATATATATATATATATATATATATATATATATATATATATATGTATATTTATTAAAAAATGTTGCCTACATTAGGAATAGATGACCGTGTATGTTTGTATCTTAAAAATATTTATTTATTTATTTTATATACTTCACAGCTCACACATTTGGATCAAATTTTCTCGATAATCGACCGTCATCTATGTGATGATGCGCCAAATCGTAAATAGTTCTTTTAACACATTCGCTGCCAGCCGCTCGGATCCGAGTAGGGCTAGGTGCATTAGCTAGGTGCCGTCCACTCAGATTAGAGTATCTCGCACGTTCATTTTTCTTTTCTCTTTTCTCTTTTCAAAATCTCAAATCAAAATTCTCATTTCTATGGCAATCAATGTGCACATTGAAATGAGAATTTTTTTTATCCACGGATGCCAATTTTTAACTGGCCTAAGGAAAATGAACGTGCGAGATACTCGGATCCGAGTAGACGGCACCTAGCGCCCTACTCGGGTCCGAGTGGCTGGCAGCGAATGTGTTAAGAGTTCTAAGAAAAGACTTTTATAGATATTTGTTGGTAGTCTTACACAACCGTGCAATAAATTTTCTTTACATGAATTTTTGTTCCATACATCAGAACACGTGACATACATTCAGTACGATCGCCGGTAAACCCTTTATTATTAGATAACGATAACAATTACAAGCGACAACAACTTATTGACGACAATTAACATGATTAATAACTTTTTATCGTAAAAATAATGATATATAAATAGAACTGGTAACAAGACGATAGCGTTTTAATCAGTAAGATATTAAGCGATCTTTTATTATGGCATAAAAACAATTGATAGTAAAAGTTATTATTAGAATGAAGAATTGATAATTATTAATTCAAAAACTATTATATGATGTTAATTATTATTTACCTGTATTAAAAAGCTTCGAAAGTAAAGATAACAATTTAAAAGATAATTGTTTTGTCGCTATCAAAAATTAAATAATTACATATTTTTTATCTGTACGAATGACTTTAATTTATTATTAGAGTCTGTGGTATTTTTAAGATTTTATTAGAATAAGTAATAAGGTGTAAGTGCATTATCGTAATGCATTTTGAATTTAACGACGGCTTCAAGTTGCGACTTTAATAATATGTCGTCGAACTCTTCGATTTTGGGTGTTAGACGGGCTATAAAATATGAATAATTTTATATTTCGAAATACACCCAAAATAAATAATTGTTTTAGACACTATTTATTGAGCACTGGCATTAATTCAGCTGGCTAAGCTATTCTTCGTAAGGATTACCAACATTCAAAGATTAAAAGGTAGGTAGACACTGTAGACTAGTTAACAGTGAGTAAAGCTCTTAAAGTATATTAATATAAACCACGGATTCTTTTAAATGTTATACATCCATTTTAAGCAATTGTATCAAAAGATACTACATAACTGGCCTATTTTTTAATCGTCCTGTCTATTTTGATGACCACAATCAATAACAAAATATTTTTAGCACGTTTAAATTACAAAAAAAAATGATTAAAATATATATATTTTAGTAAGGTACATTAAATTACAATTTATTTATTCATTTTGTAGAAATTATAATATAATTATAAGTAATTTAGTTAAATAATAATAATGACAAACAGTACAAAATACATTGAATAAGTTGAACGAATTTCATTAATATCGTGATTATTTATAATAGATAAATCAGAGTAAATATTTATTGCATGTAATAAATGTTTAAAAAAGATATTGTCGTCAAAAGCCTTACTACAACTCTATCTATGTTTATTTATGGTGTTATAGGTCATTCACATTAGAAAGTTCGTACGATAGTACGCGATAAGTTAATTTATTAGGTGCTTTATTTTAAAACGAACTACTCGTATTCTCTTGGGATCATGCACCCATAATTGAATTTAAAGCAAAATAAAAATATGTGATATACGCGTTAATAGCGTATTTGTAAATTTCTTTTGAATGATAAAATCTTTTTGACGTCAATCTCTTTTTCACATATCTATATATTTGCATTGTTTCATTACTATAGATTAGTTAGCATAATTATGTGATAAGATATTATAAATATATTTTGAAATTCCGCAAATATAGATATATTTATTTTTATGATAAAATTGTATTTAAATACAAATAGATTTTGTTATTTAAAAAACTGTTACAAAGATCTCAAAATATTTTATTCTATAAAAGCTACAAGGAATTTGTGTATGTAAAAATATAGTATGTTGATAATTATGAATGTTGAAATATGTTTTAGAGATATAATTAGGTGTGATCCAGAAGAAAATGTGCTTTGAGTAAATTGAAGAACGTTAAAATATAATTTATAAAATAAAACTCTTTAGTTTAGCAAGAAATAAAGTGAAATGCTTATAATAATTATAAAATCAAACATTATTGTTAAAAAACGAAAACAATTACTCTTTCCCAAGCGCTCTCGATAAAAAATGTTTTTGTTTTCAAAGAGTTTGATTTTAATCAAATATTAAGTACTGCAATATTAAGTACTGCGTTTATTTTATTTTTTTTTTTTTTTTTGGTTTATTATTACCCAAACTTTTTAAGAATGTTTTTTAGATATTATATTTGTAAATTCTCTCTATAAATTGATATTGTTTTATGTCGTAATAATTATATTATCAGTCATTAATTATTAATTAGGCTGTGAAATGAAAGAGATGAGAGTTGTATATTTAATTAGTTGTTGAGTTCTGAAAAATTGAATGTAAAATTGTAATTTTAAGTTATTTTAATGATTTATTTATACTTCATTTTTATGTTAAAGGTTGTGTTTTTATGTTCCTTATATTTTAAATACTTAGTATTAGTTTGATTTTGGTAATAAATTTTATTTTAAAATATACATTACGTGGTTTTAGTTGTATTGAAACACTACAAAATATTCTACTGAAAATACTATTTTTCAAATAATAATAATAGTTCGTCAATTGAAAAATTCAAAACTAATCAAAATAATTAGATGTAACAGAAAAAAAAACTTCTAAGAATTGGATAAACAGTTTTAACATTTTCCTATGAATATACAAATTTATATATAATTTGACGGCTGGCTGGTCGAGTGGTCAGGCAACTGGACACTTTACGCAGCGGTCGCGGGTTCGAATCCCGCCAGTTGCAGATAATTTGTATAACGAATATAGATGTCTGCACCGGGTCATGGATATATATTTATGTATACATGTATTTATATAAATTTCTTAAATTTATATCCGTTCCTAGTACCTGTAACACAAGTTCTTACGAACTTAGCACGGGGCTAGGATAACATGGTGTGATTGTTGGTTAATATTTATTTATTATTTATTATTATTTATTTATGTTTACATCTCTTTATAATAGTAGATTTTCTAGAACTAAACATTACCTGAAATAATTAACAACTATTAACACAAATATACCAAACCAATTTTAAAACTTATTGCTACTTCAAAATTAATCATGTTCTACATGCCATTTTCCCTCTCTATCATTCCGAATCTTCCTAAGAAATAACACCACACTGGTACGCATACATAATTTCAGATTTATATTTATAACATTTACTGCTAAGCAATGCTGAGGCAGAGAACTAATTGGCCTTTTTGAATTTGTTTTTTATGTTTTTAATTTTCTAATCTTGCTGTTGTATTCCTTTTTCTCTTTTTTAATTTTTTTTTTTCTCTGTACAAGATGTAACTATTTTAAGGCTAATAAATAACTTTTCTTTCTTTCTTTTTTTCTATCATATAATCCCAAATAGTAAATATTTGGGGCTGGATGAGGGCGGATGGTGTAGGAGATTTGTGCTCTCTACCTCTTCGAGCTAAAGAGCTGTAAATTATATCGATGTGCTTCAGAATGCAATGCTACCGACAGTCCGTAATGTTTACCCGGAGAACGAAGTGCCACAATTAGATTTTGTTCAAAATAATTGTTCAATTCATAATGCGAGGATCGTAAGAGCCTGGTTTCATTCAAACACTGGCGTAAGGGTAATTCCGTGGCCCTCAAGATCACCGGATCTCAACCCGATAGAAAATCTTTGGGGCCTTATGTTCCAACGATGGTCGCATCAAAATGAAAGAACCAAACAACCTATTATTAGTCACTGTAATTCTATTTGGGTGGAAATGCGGGAAACCGATATTTGCTCACGGCTTGTTGGTTCAATGAAGTCTCGTGTTTTAGAGGTTATAGAGTCAAATGGCGGTTACACCCGTTTCTAATTTTTAAATTTTCATATGACTATGTTTATGTATGTTTTTTTATATTAAGTATTTTAACAGTGACATTAAATAAAAAGATAAATCTATTTTTAGCTTTTATTTTTGACAATATAATAAAAATTAAAAAACTGTTTTATTAAACGCATATTGTAATTACAAGTTTACAGAAATTGTAGATATATTAAATAATCCAAAATTACGTCAAAAATCTAGCTCTAGACCAGACTACCCCCTTAATCAGTATATAATATTTCTTAAGACGTTGCTTAAAACAAACTTGACTTGGAGCTTGTCTTATTAAAAGTGGGAAAGAGTTCCACAGGCGGACAGCTTTAATAGTGAAGGAATTAGAATAGAAGGATGTTGCATGAGAAGGAGTTTTCAAAAGTTAATTGAAAAAAAATTCATTTGTTTTTCTTCATTCTTTCTTTCTGACAAGTTTCTTCTTACTTACATGTCATACAGTTTAAATTAAAGTTTTAAAATTTAATAAATAAATAATGATCAACCAATCCTCATTATTTTGTTTAATAATTATTATATATTTAAAATAATCTTAAAAAAAATTATAAAAAATTTAACATTAAAAAAGGCTGAATTCAAATAATTGGCATAATGAAAAAAAAAATACATAAAAGAATTTAAATTAAATAATTCTCAATGTAAAAAACTATTCCAATAATATTTACATTTCGAACGGTTTTTTTAAATGTTAAAATAGTTTAATTTAGTTATGTTATTTGTAAACTTCTTGCTATTCAGGTTAGCGTTGTTGAATAACTGAAGACATACTTCAGATAATACCACGTAATATTTTTTACTATGACTATAAATAATACAGATAAAATTTACACGTGTAATATTAAAATGTAAATGTAATTTAGACACACACACACGATATATACATATATTCAAAACAGCACTGTATTCCTACCGCCGTTGCGGCGTAGTATTTCAATTTTGAAGACAAAATATTTAGCGCTTGGAAACGTAGCGCTGCAAGTCCGGATTTGTATCTACGATAATGTCCCGTCTCCACACATCTTACTGCAGTTATAAATAATTTCTTTATTAAGTAAATAAAAATAAACTAAACATTAGAAAAGCCGAAACCCGGAAGAATCCAATTATGTCAATGGTTTTTTAGTCGAATCTTATGACGCAATGTATTTATTTCATGGAATTCAATTTAATAAATAGGCTGTGACGAAAAAAAAAAACAAAAACATGGAAAAGAGCTTACAAACCTCATTTCTTATTTTGTTTATATATTATTACTCTTGGAGGATGTCTTTAAGACTTTGGACTGGAGTGGACGAGAAATAAATATCAATGGCAAATACATGTCACACCTTCGTTTCGCCGACGATATCGTCATCTTTGCGGAGACATTAGAGAAGCTACGCCAGATGCTGGGCGACCTGAATGAGTCCTGCCGACTGGTCGGTCTCAATATGAATTTGGACAAGACGAAAGTTATTTTCAATAAACATGTCATGCCGAGACCGATATCTGTCGATGGTATCTACCCTTCTCGAAATTGTACAGGATTATGTCTACCTAGGCCACAAAGTCCAACTTGGACGAAACAACTTCAAGAAGGAAGCCGATAGGAGGATTCAATTGGGCTGGGCGGCATTTGGTAAGCTTCGAATTCAAAGATTCCACAACGCCTTAAGACAAAAGTCTTCGAGCAGTGCGTCCTACCTGTGTTGACATATGGCGCCGAGACGTGGATACTGACGACGTGATTAGTGCACAAATTTAAAGTTACTCCATGTGCTATGGAACGGACTATGCTTAGAGTCTCTCTCAAAGATAAAATCCGAAATAAGATTATTCGCGAGAGAACCAAAGTAACCAACATAGCCCGTAGAATCAGCAAGTTGAAGTAGCAGTGGGCTGTTCACGTATGTAGCAGGAGTATGGGGCGTACTCCAGCTCGCTGGACCGACGACTTACGCAAGGTCGCCGATGGAGGCTGGATGAAGATTGCGGAAAAGCGGGATATTTGGCGCGAGCTCTGGGAGGCCTATGTCCAACAGTGGACTGCGATAGGCTGATGCGATGCAATTATTACTTTTATCTATATAATAAAAAGATAGATTGTATAATTTTACTTTTACCTTCTCTATATTATATGTAACCCTTTGTTGAAATCACAATATCAATAATTATTATTTTAAAAAACATTATTTTCAAAATCCAAGCATTATTTTTTATATGTATATAAGCATAGATGGCCTATGAAATACCAAGGAGCTATTACCGGTAAATCAGTCTAGATTTATCAACACTTCCTTCGGTCTAGATTCTAAATATACAATCCAGTTGTGGTTTCAGATAACGTTATTATCTCGTTACGACCAGGATACACGCAGTCACCAGATCCTTTCAATATTAGACACCTATTACTTTAAATGCGATATACTGAAGTAAAAATATACTTTAAAAAAAAGTAAAACTTAAACTATATTTATGTACATACATAACTCATATCTATGTCCACATCAAACATATTTGTCTTCATTATCATCAAGAAGTTATTTATTTATTTAAATTCTAAAAAGGCAAGAGTGAACAGGCATTATTTGAGTTTGCGTGCTCCACCTTAGACTTCATCGTTGTTTACCATCAGACAAGATAGAGGTCAAAGGCACTCAAATTTTTGATTTAAAAAAAAAATTCTTTGTTGTGTAATACACTTATACATTAATCATAATTTCCCAAAATTTGTCAAAGCTTAGTGGGTGATATATTATGCTTAATAAGAAGTTAAGTATGTATTTTAAAGGGTCAGTAAGAAACTCACAAATCAATAAACATTTAAAATTAGTCAAAAGATATTTTAATATCAAATAAACGTCTTGCACGTAAACAAAAATCAACCTAAAAAAAACCCAAACATGAATCGATTAATTTTAACTTTCCATTAAGAAAGTATGGAGTTCCAAAAATTATATTGGCTATTTATCTTTTACAAATATAAAGAGTGAAAAATATACTCTTTACCATTTCAAAGGTTATTTAAGATAGTTATAGGCTTTAAAACATCAGGCTACGAATTTTAAGAGTGCAGCAGTAACCAGTTTCAACTGATATGTCGTATTAATTCAACGTGATCGAAAACCCACAGCCGGTTAAAATTGTAAACCTATATTTAATATTATTACTTGACATTTCTATTTAATCTTCCTTATTATCTAGAAAAAGGTGAAAACTCCAATATGTTTATAGTCACCTTTGAATAACACATCTTTATGAATGAAATATTTAAAACAATACTCAATAATGTTTATAAAAACATTACTTGTATCAAACACGTTTAAAGAATTTCATTTCATTCGAGTGCCGATCTCATACACTAACGTGGTTAATTAGAAATCCTGTGATCATGAAGAAATTTTATACATTCATTCTGTATTTTGGTGAGTTAGATATTTTGAAATTAAAAATAATTAAAAATCTATTACCTAGATTTACCTAGATTTTATGAATTGCTTAGATTTTGAGTAAAACTGAACAAATGTTTGTAACATTAATAAAATCTTTAAGCGGCATCTGCAAATTCATGCATGAAAGATCGTTATTGTAGTCATTGACATAAAGAAATTCCTCTGAGTAAACGGGGCAGAAGCTTCTAGTCCTTCTAGTGTATTCTACGAGTATGTTACCCTTAATACAAATATCGACTGTCCCTACGTAGTCCAGTCAAATTAGGTTTTAAATCGAAATTTCACATACAACCCTGCATTTTTGATATAATGTAGTTTTAATGATACCAAAACAATGTGTAAAGGTTTTAGTGTGCGCAACCCCCGGCAAGGGTTGAAAAAAAAATAAAATAAATGTTTTTTCGCAATTACTCGAAAACGGTAAATGTTAGATAAAAAAGTTCAAAGTAAACTGTATAGAACTTAAAATAATACACGTAAAAGGTTCTATGACTTTTTTGTCTCCGATCAAAATTAACCGAGATAAAGCTTAAGGGATGAACGTAAATTTTTAAAAATCGTTTTTAGTAGAAAAATAAGCGAATTTCAATTGTTTTTTTATATTTTCATAAATAAACCTATTTCTTTAATTTAAGAAATAAAGATTTGTTTTTAATTGTTGGCGAAAATATATATATATTAATTTTTAAACATTTCAAATTGAAATTTGTATACTTAAAACTTAATATTTTATGTTTTTTTTACCATGTTTAGATTCCTCATAAAATTGATGAATATTATACATTGAAAAAAAAATTATACCTGCTATATTTCGGAGGGTGTAAATTTATATAGAAAAATGTAGAATTTGTCCTAAAATTTCTACACTGTGGTCTTGCGTCCCCGCCTTCAAAAGAGAGGACACTATTGCTTACTCGCTTACTCGAATGAAGCCCCGCCTTAAAAAAAAAGGACTATTGATTACTCGCTTACTCGTATGGATCTGAAGCTCGATTCAATTAAGAGTAAGAAGACTCTATAGGAGAATCATATTTCTCACACTCTATTTTACGATCTGTTCATTCAAATAGAATAATAAATCATGTTATACGTGTTTAGGTACTTGGCGATTGAATCCGAAACCAAGAAATTAAATTATTTGTTATGACGAAGCGTTGGCGCAGTGGTCATAGCAACTGGGTTATGCGCAATAATACACCCAGACCGGAAACAAATATTTGTACAAATACAAATATCTGTCCCGAGCGGGAATGGAACCCGCGACCGCCGGCGCGCGGCGTGGTGACAAATGCTCGCAACACTACACCAGAACGGTCGTCGGGTATATTATATCGATTCTAAATTCCATGATTCGGAGTAATTTTTTTCTTAAACATTTGGTTTATAAATTGAAAAAATAAATCGTCTTGACATGTGGTTATTTTTTTGATATTGGTACAATTGTGAAAATTTTTTTTGACATAAACTAATTTGAAATCTTTATTTAATTTAAATTTTTAAGGGTACAGTTATTTATATATGGTTGGTAAAACTTTACTAGTTTTTACTTTCGTTATTTAAAAATAGTCGATTTGTGTGAAATGTTATTAATTTATTCAACGATATACGAGTAGTCGCTTCAAGCCGCGCGCCGGCGGTCGCGGATTCGATTCCCGCTCAGGACTGTTATTTGTATTTGTACAAATACTATTTTCCGGTCTGTATGTCCTTGTGGGTCTCCGTGCCGTGCCTCGGAGAGCACATAAAGCCATCGGTCCCGATTGTTATCATAGACAACAATATTGTTACAAATTATGTTACAAATATGATAACGATCGATACTCATTGTGGAGAAATTATCCGCCAACCCGCAGTGGAGCAGCGTGGTGGATTAACCTCTAACTCTTCTTCAGTATCGAAAAGAGGCTTTCGCTCAGCAGTGGGTTGTTTACAGGCTGATACAGTACAGTACAGTAAAAAAAAAGCTCGGAAACAGGCTCATAAGTTCTGTTTAGGTATAAAAACCGGCCAAATGCAAGTCGGACTCCCGCACAAATGGTTCCGTACCATTATCTATTAAAATACGTTTCTTGTATGGGAGCCCCACTTAAATATTTGTTTTATTACCCGACTGCGACAGAAGAAGGGTTATGTTTTTCGAGTGTATGTATGTATGTATGTATGTATGTCCATTTCTTTGGCACGCCCTACAGCCCAAAAGGCTGGACGGTTTTTGACATATGAGGTGTCGTTGGATTTGTCTAAAGTGTAGTAGTGACATAGGCTATATAAATTTTCAAAATGGCATATTCAAAAATGGCAATTTCAAAATGGCAGAATGAGGGGGGGGGGAGTTGAATTTTTTTTCTATTACTGTAGCAATATGGGTATCAAATGAAAGCTAGTAAATTGTTTTATTCTTTTTAGTTTATAATAAGAGTATTTTACGCAGTCAGGTTTTTTGATTTTTTTTTTTTTTTTTGTTTAATTATTTGTTTTCTAAGTGAATATATAATTAATTATTCTGTGAATCGTCTACGTGTGCCGTGTTGCTGTTATAAATATCGATCGTGGGACAGACGTCATTGATGGTTGTGTTCATTTTGAGTTTTTTTTCTTAAAGCCGATTCGATTCTGGGATCGATTTATTACTTACGATTAGTACAGCAGCCATAATTATTATTTTTAGTTAGTATATTTTAAGTAGAAATATAGATTAATTTTTAGAATTTTAGAAATGCTTTTTTTCACGTGATAACGTCCTGTAAATCGATGAATGCCGGCTCTGTATAATTTAAGTAAAATAATATTTGGATTAACAAGTGCAAATAAATGTTAATTTATAGAAAAAAAATTTAATTAATTGATTTTAAATCCTTCTTTGTATTATACAAAATAATGATAATTCAGTTATAATAATTCAATTCAATTCATAAAAGTATGTAATTTTTTATCAATGTTTTCTTATGATGTTATCACCGGACTAAAACTATCGTCCGTAAATATATTGGCTACTTTTTATCAATTCATCTACGCGGGCGAAGCCGCGGGCGGAAGCTAGTTATAATTATTTGTTTTAAGCCGCCTTGCTTTGCTGTAACTCGAAACATATAAGAAGAGCTCCGGATGCCATACAAAATATAAGTAAACCGAAGCTCTTTTTACGTAGGTGTTTTAAATCGTTTGATAAACGCCGACCATCATTGCGAATTCGGCTTTTTAAATTAAATATAAAGTTCAAATTGGGCCGGACAAACGCGGCATTTCTCAAGGACACCTGTACTTACACGTGTCGCCCTTTGAGTTATACCGCTACGCTACACCGTAATTTTGCGAAGTAAGCCTTAACGCAATGGATTAAGTATTATTATATTTGAGTAAACATGTAAATATGAACTAAATCGGCTTTTCTTTTGATTCTAATTATTTAAAAAGTATGATTTTATTTTAATACTTATAAAATATAACAATCTTCATTATAGAGTAGGGATTTAAAGTTTAAATAAACATTAAAATAAAAATAATTTATATAAATTGTTATAAATAAATAAATATATAAAATAATAAATATAAATTGTTATATTTTATGAGCACGAAGCTTGGCCTTTGGTCTGGAGAAAGTTACACGGGGTATTATCTTTTTACAACGAAATCGAAATACTACACCATCCGTAGTATTTCTTTATAAACAATATTTTTGGAGTTTACTCCTTAAGAATCGATTTTCATATATAAGGCGCCCGGTATGAGAAAAATATGAGAGGTAAAATCTACTGATGAATGACCTCGTTACTTTTTCGGTGCGCGCGCACCTATGGTGCGGTGCGAAAGTAATGTTGCTCTAATTAATATTGAAAAATAATATTAAAAAAATAAATGATAATAATAATTACATAATTTATCAACATTCCTAATGAAATATTTATGCACATCTGAAATTGACTATTGTGAAAAGTTTAATGTAAAATATTTCGCCGATTAGTTATAATAAATGTATATAAAATGAATAAATATATATTTATATATGTATATTATTTTCATTAATTTGTTAATTTACCCTTTCATATGGTATTAATCTTATTTTCAGTTGGATAAACTCTTTTTGCGTATGTTTAGACAATCGTACTTAAGGAGTAAACTCCAGTCGTGCGTCGGAGCTGACACACACAATTTTTTTGTTTATTAAATTTTGATTGACTCGGCACAGTTGGTAGTGACACTGCTTTCTGCTCCAGGATCGTAGGTTCGATTCCCGCCTCGAGTCTGGGTGTAATATGTATTTATTTCTATATGTATAATATATAGGTATATTTATAAAAAAATGTATATCAGTCGGCTGTTACCTAAAACACAGACATTAAGTTGCCTACCTTAGGAACAGACGATCGTGTGTGTATATTAAACAAATATTTATATTTAATAATAGTCCAATATAGCTTTTATCTCCTCCTTCTTAGTTTTAGTGTAAAATAAAGTTAAATGGGTACATGATTTATAATGTTTTCTGATCTTGTTCCAATATTAGTCCGTGGTGCCAATCTGTACTAATTGGGGTTTTAATGCCGTATAATTCAAAAATGTTTCCAAGTTCACTTCGGTGTCTTCTATATCTGTATCATTGTGAACTTCAGATGCCTTGCTGATGAGTCATTTAGTTTAAAACCCTTGACTTAAAAAAACACCAATATTGAAGTAAAAAATATAATATAAAACACTATTTTACAATAAAGCGATCATACGGTATATTTGTAACTCAATTTTGTTACGTTTATTATAAAGTCTTGCCTGTTCCACCAGATTGAGTTGTCAAACATGTGTCAAAATAAAAGTTAATTTAAATCAAAAACTAAGGATTATTTATATAAAATATATTGTTTTAAACTAACGCGATCACGATTCATATTTAAATTTAAATTTGTTCGGGTGCTTACCGCGTTTATAATTTTGTTTAGTTCCCTATATTTCAGCAATGTTTCAATCGCCATGATCACGGGGAGACTGTTTCCCCGTGATCATGGCACAAATTTAAATTTAAATTTAAATATATCAAAATAACTTTCTACCTCCTTTTAACGTTAGGGGATGAATTTCGATAAAATACGAAACACATCTTCAATAAATTCTGTTAAAGAATATTTATGCAAAATTTGAAGTAGATTGGACCAAGGAATCACGTTGTCCCATACAAACTTTGCCTCCCTTTTTCATCCACTTAGAGGTAGAATTTCGTAAAATCCGTTCTTAGCTGACCTCTACTCGGCAAAAGGAATATTCCTACCAAATTTCAAATCTCTAAGTCTTATAGTTCCAGAGATATCCTGATATATATCTATAGAAAGTCTCCTATATATATATATAGTACGCTGTATAAGCTTGTAAACAACCCACTGCTGAACGAAGGCCTATATAAGAAGGGTTAGAGGATAATCCACAACGCTGCTCCACTGCGGTTTGGTGGATAATTTCTCCACCATGAGTAACGATCGTTATCACATTGTGTCTATGACGGCAATTGAACCCGCGACCGCGGGCGCCGGCGTGGTGACAACTGCTCACAACACTACACCAGAACGTGTATATCATATCGATTCCAAATTCCATTATTCGGAGTAGGGTATATAACAAATAATTTAATTTCTTGGTTTCGGATTCAATCGCCAAGTACCTAAACACGTATAACATGATTTATTATTCTATTTGAATGAACAGATCGTAAAATAGAGTGTGAGAAATATGATTCTCCTATAGTGTCTTCTTACTCTTAATTGAATCGAGCTTCAGATCCATACGAGTAAGCGAGTAATCAATAGTCCTTTTTTTTTAAGGCGGGGCTTCATTCGAGTAAGCGAGTAAGCAATAGTGTCCTCTCTTTTGAAGGCGGGGACGCAAGACCACAGTGTAGAAATTTTAGGACAAATTCTACATTTTTCTATATAAATTTACACCCTCCGAAATATAGCAGGTATAATTTTTTTTTCAATGTATAATATTCATCAATTTTATGAGGAATCTAAACATGGTAAAAAAAACATAAAATATTAAGTTTTAAGTATACAAATTTCAATTTGAAATGTTTAAAAATTAATATATATATATTTTCGCAAACAATTAAAAACAAATCTTTATTTCTTAAATTAAAGAAATAGGTTTATTTATGAAAATATAAAAAAACAATTGAAATTCGCTTATTTTTCTACTAAAAACGATTTTTAAAAATTTACGTTCATCCCTTAAGCTTTATCTCGGTTAATTTTGATCGGAGACAAAAAAGTCATAGAACCTTTTACGTGTATTATTTTAAGTTCTATACAGTTACTTTGAACTTTTTTATCTAACATTTACCGTTTTCGAGTAATTGCGAAAAAACATTTATTTTATTTTTTTTTCAACCCTTGCCGGGGGTTGCGCACACTAAAACCTTTACACATTGTTTTGGTATCATTAAAACTACATTATATCAAAAATGCAGGGTTGTATGTGAAATTTCGATTTAAAACCTTATTTGACTGGACTATACGTACAGTATCGAAACTGAAAATTTGCGTTTTTTTTTTTTTATTGCACTAAGAAACTCCTTTTTATATATGTTTTCATACAAAAAGAGAATAAGCTAAAAAATACATATTTAACCACATTTTTCATGAGTATAATATCGATATTTACCAAATAAATGACAATTTTGTACACAAAATTAACTTAAAAGTGCTCTCCTGTAAAGTACCTTTTTTCAGTTTCGATAGTATACGTAGGGACAGTCGATATGTGGTGGCAGATGTAGGACGATGATGAAAAAGACGATTCTAGGCTCCTTTAACCTACTACCCTACCTTCGTCCAAGGTTGTGTTACCCTCCATAATTTTCATTTTAAGTACCTTTTCTTAAAGGTTAAGAACGTTGATGTATAAAAAGTGTTTTTACTACTTGTGAAATTGCGCTTTCATAAACTTTCTTTGGCTGCAATTAAGAGAAGTGCTCTTCTACACACGACTAGGTCAAGGGTGCCTTCAAGTACTAACTTTGATATGTTAGAGCCAGATTTAAACGTTCACGTTTTTAACGAAAAAATTTTTTTTTAAATTAAACCTTATTAAGCAACTAAATTGGTATATTATTTAGTTAAACGTAATTATTACGGTATCAATGACGGTAATAAAAATTTACTCAGAATTTCAGAAATTTAATATAATTTTTAATATCAAAAAGATATGCAAACTTTTACGTACGTATTTAGCAACTTCGTTAATATTCCGATATTATTATGAGTAATATATTTATAATACAAATTATGTATATATATGTTGTTTTATGATATTTAACTTTTTTTGTATATATGTAATTTCTATTATATTTAATATTAATAAAAAACTATGTTTTGTTTTAGACTATGCCCTATGTATTTCATTTTACGGCCCAATTTGGAGTTATGATGGTACGTATTTTGTATACTTATACTTATTTATTATTCTCTGAAACTAACATATTGTTGATTTTTGAATCATAGCTATCGTTATTTAGTGTTTGTTATACGCAATTGGGAACAACAACTTTATGTGCTCTCCAAGGGTTATAGTGGTTTTGTGACTGACTCTACATTCTTAAAGCGTTTTGATATATTTCCTGAACAGATACAATTTAGACTGTAACATTTAAAAGTTGAAATGATATCTACACGCTTCTATAGTAGGTATAATTATTAGACGTCCTTTGATATTTTACATACTTTTTTTCTTTGACATTTCACTAACACTTTACGCGATAAGGTACTGCTTCGCTAATCGCTACCATAAGTCTTGCTGTTATATATCCCATAACCTCCCTCCATTAAAAACAAATCTAAATCAAAGAAGATTTTTTTAATCAATAATAAATATTATTGATTAGGACGTTAGAACAAACAAACATACATTTCATGTTTACTATATTAGATTTAAAACAACGTAGTAATATTTTACAGATGAAAGTGCATGGCCAGGAGGTATTTGCAAGAAGGGGGGCAAGCGACAATCTCCTATAGATATCCGGACGGATGACGTCATCAAAGATTTTGATAAACAGTTCATTAAACATGGCGGCCTCAAGTTCATTGGTTACGAAAACGTTCTCCTGTCCGGGGTCAACAATGGACATACGAGTAATTTATAATTTATTTTATTAGTATTCACCAAATAGAGGCCTTTTTTTGTTTTTTTTTTTTTTCGCAGGGGAATCCATTTACGGATGATATCCAGGATGCCCGGGTCGGCAGTCCTGGACCTATGTCGGACTCGGCACTTTGAGAGTGCAATACCGTACTAAACCCCTGCGGGAGCCTTCAGCCGCTTTAATTGGAGGGTCCCGGATCTGCAGGCAACAGGATCCCTCCAGCGACAGGCTGGCCTCGGCGAAAAGGCCAGACTTCTCCTCCATGGGGACTGTCCGGCTCACCTCTGAACAGTCCCGACGACGCCGTATCTAGCAGGACCGGGTTCCCATCCCGGCCCGATACGGGCACAGGGGCGTTACTGGAGGCGCATTAAGTAGCGCCTCCTACGCACCCCCATTCGTCGCCCGCGGATGGAGGCCACGTCAGCGGCCTCCTCTCTCACCCGCTCGTCGGCCTCCTTCTGGGACATTACTGTCTCGCAGAAGGAGACCATCGCCTTCCAGGACTCGTCGTCGCCGAGCGTCGCGGTGATGATGCTCGGGAGCGACAAGTCCCCTCCGAGGACCGACGTCAGACCTTGACGCAGCACCACCCATCTCGGGCACACCTCGAGGGTGTGCTGGGCAGAGTCCACCGCCGCGCCACAATCGTGACATTCAGTCGTCGGCTCCCTTTGGGCCGTCCGACACAGGTAGTCACCAAAGCAACCGTGCCCGGTGAGAACCTGCGTCAGACGGAAGGTGAGGGGCTTGCGTTTTCGACGCATCCACCGCTCGAGGACCGGGCGAATGGCAGCCGTTACGCGTGTGCCGTACGGCTGCCCCGCCAGGTCCTCCCCCCACCTCCGCATAAGCGCTTCCTGCCCTATCCGACGCACCCGTAGGATCCCGTCCAACGTAGGGTTCTCACCAAGAGCCCTCCTACCCGAGACGTATGAGTAGGTCTCGGCAAGAACCTCCGCCACGAGCTCCCACGGGGGGTCGCCGGCTAGAGCAGTAGCTGCAGCCCACGATACCGTACGGTACCCCCAAATCACCCTCACCGCGATTGTTCGCTGCGCAGTGCGCAGCGCCGCCTTATTTTTCGCGGTGAGGCGATCCGCCCAAACCGGGGCACCATACGTCGCCATACTCCGGCAGACTCCGGAATACAGCTGCCTGCAGGCGGCGCTGGGTCCTCCGAGGTTCGGGAGAAGTCTGCCCAGTGCACTCGCCACCTTCACAACCTTCGGTCCCACCATCGCAAAATGTGAACCGAAGGTCCACCCTCCGTCAAGGATGAGCCCGAGATATTTTATTTGAGGGCTCATCCTGACCCTCCCCTCTCCAATCTGAAGGGTAGCCCCCGGTGGAGGTCCCTTACGGCCGGTCCCGCGGAAGAGCAGGGCTTCGGTCTTGTCAATCCTGACACGAAGCCCTAAACTCTCTATGCGGCTGATCACGAGGTCGAGTCCGACCTCGGCCAGCCGCGCCGCCTCCTTGTAGTTTCGTCCCCAACCAAGTGGAGGCCTAATTGAAAGCCTCAATCCTTGACTACTTCTTATTCGTATTCCTAGATTTGTTCGTAGCTCGATTTATTATATGGCATAAACAAGACCTAATTTCTATACTGCACTTCTGCGTAACTGATTGTACTCTTCTCAAGAAAACAATCTTCTGGATGTTAATCTGCCACATAGCTTTGCTGTAGATTAGTGGACGACTACATTATACATTTTTCCATGCTCAATATAATTATTATAATAATGTTTTAGTTCAGTTCAGTACGGAAGGAGATAATGAAATGCATCCTACTGTAACGGGAGGACCTTTAAAATATTTCTATCGCCTCGAACAACTACACTTTCATTGGCTTTCAGAGCACTCTATAAATGGAGTAAAGTAAGTGTTCGAATTAAAGTAAAATAATTAATATGATATTATAATAAATCTGCTATAGACTGTGCATCAAGAAGCGATAATACACCCAGTATCGACGGATGACCTCAAAAATTTTGTGAGAAATCGCTGGCTCATTGCGGAATATGATGTCTATGTCCAGCAGTGGATGGCCATCTGTATTTGACGGCGACGACAGTCGACATATTACCCGATCACATTATATTTAAAAGTCAGTGTGTCTCAAAAATGTATGGTTATCATAATGTAAGAGTGTTGAAACTAGAAACTCCTTTTCCTTTTTTTATTTATTTATTATTATGTTTAAAGTCAGAGACATGAAATTTTACCAGTAGAGATTTTTTTATAAATTGAACCCTAAGTCAATCTCTCTACTCCTAATATTGTATCAATTGGATTAGAAGTTTTTACGTAAGCAAAACCGCGACAAATAACTAGTTATTTTATAACTAAAAGTAAACAACGTCTATCTTTACAGGTTTCCGATGGAAATTCATTTCGTACACGTGCGATCAGATCTCGAAGTTTCCGAGGCATTAAATAAAAGGGATGGCCTGGCTATAATCTCTGTATTTTGCAATGTTAGTTGTTGAATTAAACAATTGTATTTTGTTAGCAATAAAATAACCTAAACAATATCACTTAATATTTTAAGTAATATAGAATACTAGCTATAGTTATAGATTTAACCCAAATCCCTCAAATGTGTATCCTTATATTTAAAGTAGTTTTTGGTTGAACTACCTATATATAATCTATAAGTATAATTATTTTATTATAGGTAAGTTATTTGTTTAACCAAAAAAGTAGTACGCATTTTTAGGTAAGTATGTGAATTATTTTTTTCTTTTTTGTTCTAAAAATATGTAAAGATTTTAATATACATCTAGGTTCAAACAGAACTCAACGAGGACCAAAAAAAAGCGTCCGAAGAGATAATGCAGCACATACCAATGTTGATGAGAACAGGGCACAGAATCAGCGGAGTTATTTTAAATTTAAGGTAATTAACGAACATATATTTCTTTTGGAATAAAAACAATCTTGTATAATAAAGAGTATTCAGATAAAGTTTACGATAATCAACGCCCTTGACACTTTCATCGTAAGATAACAACGAAAACCTCATTTTATAAAGTTAGGTATTCATTATTGACAGCAAATTTAAAATATATATTATTAAATATAGAAACACAACAGCCTGTTTTTAAGACAAACGCTTAATTATTTTTTTTAAGGTTATGATTAACATAATTATGTACTTCTGTTATAATTTCTTACGATACTCTTCTTCATTGCGAACTCGATTATTATTTCATTAAACACAACTATTCAAGTTACGAACTTAAGGAACAAGTTACGAACAAGGACGACCGTTCTGATATAGGAGTGCATGTAGTCGCCTAACGTCACGCGCCGAATGTCGCGGGTTCGATTCCCGCTCGGGATTATATATTGTTTATATTTGTTTTCGGTCTGAGTGTATGTCTTTGTGGGTCTATACCATGCCTCGGAGAGCACGTAAAGCCGTCTGTCCCGGTTGTTATCATAGACACCTAATAACAATCGTTACTCATGGTAGGGAAATTATCCACCAACCCGCAGTGAAGCAGCGTGGTGGACTAAGCTCCAACCCTTCTTCTATATGGGGAAGCCTTCACTCAGCAGCGGGTTGTTTACAGGCTGATACAGTACAGTACAGTATTCAAGTTACAAAACTTCACTTATCATCAATCAACACTTATGACTGTTTTCAATAATCTATCTAACGCTGTTTTTGCTTACAAAATCAATCAATCAATTCGTACTGACCGTTACGTCAAGATTCTATCTCTAGTATCAGCTAGAATATGAGTAAAACTACAGATAGAAAAACTAGGAATAGATTGTTCAAAGCGGCCGATAGTAGTGACAGCTCGGATTTAAATTCGCGTCTGTAGCTTATTATCTTGACAATTGGGTAGAGCCCGGTTCCTATAATAAGAAAAACGTTTTTTTTTTGCTCAAAAACCTTTTAATTTCAAACGAGTTGTAGCTCAAAATATTCCATTTAAAAAACTATTCGTTTTGTTTTGTATCGACACTCAGTATCTACGCATTGTATTATAGTACCTATTAGTACCTATATTTAAATTAGAAAAACGTATAGTTACAATTCACAACCGGACGATTTAGAGCGATAAAGAAATTCGAAACATTTCTTTTTTGGGAGCCGTTCGACATTTGAATGTACCTGCCATACATTTTTACTACAATCCGTTCTACGTAACCCTCCCAAAGGCCAAAACAAAGTCTCTCAGTATTTTCTTTTATTGGAACCGGGCTTTAGTCATTACGGCTCTATTTAGATAGTCAGTTATCTGTAGTTTAAATATACTTACTAGGTATTACTAGGTATTAACCTCGATTTTTATTTCATTTTTCTCCTTATTTTTCTTTTATTGTTTTTGTTGTTGTTACAAAAAAAAACTCAAAGTATTTTTGTGAAAAACACACTAAGACAAATGTAAGCATATTGTAAAGAGTTTTCAATGTATCCGAATGAATTATTAACCACTTTAAAGTTGATAGACAATTTCGATTCATTATCAATTTTGTGACTATTACGATTAATATGAAAAACAGGAACTTATAGTTAATCAAAAATTTGAAGATGCGGATGAGAGACCAATGAGAATAAGATGTAATTGTTAGCTACCGTAATAGCTTTAACCACAATAGTTTAAAGCATTTTGTATTTACAAACTTGATTAAAATAATTATTTTTAAGTATTTCAAAATTCTCAAAGAAATGTAATATCATTACATAGTATAAAACAAAGTCACTTCCCGCTCTGTCTGTCCCTATGTTTGCTTAAATTTTTAAAACTACTCAACGCGTTTTGATTCGGATTTTTTTGGATGGAGATAGATGGAGATGGAGTGATTCAAGAGAAAGGTTTATATGTCTATACCATGCATAATATAGTAGAGAAATACTGATAACTTCAGAGGTTTCTAATGTGATGTCGTAAATAAACACATTTTTTGCGCTTACATTGCAAACGCTGGCTGAACCCTTCGAGATAGATAAAAATAATGTACTACAGTATTGTACACCTTAAAAAGGTCTACAAAGTCCGTGATGCTATATGTCTATCTCTAGGAATAAACCACATTAACCATTTTCGCGCTATACCACTTTATGATTATGTATCAGCATTGCACCCATGCGGAGCCGGACCGGATTTTAATTTATAGACTTAAAGACCAAATTTGTAATAAACTGCAATTTGTTTTTATAATAATAAATACAACTATATTAGATACATAAGAGTATTATTAATTTAGTTTCCACTTTATTTTGTGCTTATTACATTTAAATCCTTATCTTTCAGTAAGCTGTTGAGTCCAAAAAGAAATTCCTACTTCACATATCTTGGTTCCCTGACGTCTCCGGAGTGCAATGAAGTCGTAGTCTGGATTATTTTTGACTACCCAATATACATTTCTGATGCCCACGTAAGTTTCTTTTTTTTTTATAATTAAACGCTTCAACCTCAACGGCCCCTAATAGGATAAAGTCTCGTGTTTGGGTCCAGACCATGCTTTATTATATCCTACCTATACAAACTGCGACAACGAGCGCAACAACCAATGGCTGTGATCGCGGCACTAACTTGTCTTCAATAAAAGATTATCTATGTCAACGTGGTATTTCACAACAAACTGTAAAGCGAACTCAAACATTTTCAAAATTTTTGTTAACATAAATCGGTCCTTAGACGACAAAATATACCCACTATGAATGTCTTGTTGGATCGGAGTATAAACGGTCGTGTCGGGTATTATAATTTAAAAATAAAGAGCCTTTTTTATTTCTGTCTTGAAGATATACATATATTTTAATATATTTCTTCGTTTGATAATAATCTATTTTGTAAGAAGGAAGTTAATACTTATGAGGTACAGGCCCTTAGGGCCTGTTTTAGTCCCTGTTTAATAGGTCTATCACTAATCTATGTGCGAGATAAACTTTGCCAGTAACCGGTACCACCATAAATACCCTACATTTGATTTAATTATGCAGTTGATCCCAAATAAATACTTCATATTCCTAATCATTATGCCACAAGCTTTTTAGTAGATATATAATTTTATAAATATAATATTACAATAACAACTTATTTAACTAACACTAGACCAAAGGCTTAGAAAATTTGTCTGTCAGTTATACAAAATACAATAAGCTGGATGGAGCGCAGGCTTCATCTCATATTAAGAAGAATAATTTTAGCCCGTCTGTTGCGCAGTTCCACTGAGGATTGAAGCATATTAATAAGACGTACAATTCAAAATTTATTCATATTAGAACTATATACAACTTAAGTATAATAGCTAAACTATGAATACATTGATAGCCCTAAGCAAAACTTAGGTACCTACTAATAGCACACGAATTGGGCCTTAGATTATGAAACGACGTAATTACAAGTGTTTTACTTTAAAATAATTGAAATAAATGTGTCAGACGAAATTTTCAAATGACATTCCTGTTATTATTGCGAAGCTATAATAATTCCAATAATTTCAAGAACAAAATTTATTTTCAAATTATCATTTCGTAATGCCATATCAACTTTATCTACCTATAGCTCCTATAGATAGGAATGTAAGAAACGTATGTAAAGAAAAATTAGTAACATTACAACAAAATTGTAAAATTCTATTGCTGTTTAAAAATGACTGAGTTAATTCCCATTATTTACGTTATCTTTCCCGTGTTGCAGAAATGCCGCTACTCGGGTAATTCTCGGCACTTCTTTTAGCGCTTACAGCTAGATTTCAATATGACTTATTTAATATTGATTTTTATTACTCACTTTTTACCGAAAGACAGAGTAACAGTTTTGATGTTTTTTTTTTCTTATATACTAAGTACTAGCTTTGCTCTGTTATTTCACGCACGAACTCAAATACAATCTCTAAACTAGACTTTTAGAGATTGTATTTAACAGAATTGGCCACATTGTAACACAACTAGCCTAGTTCTAACGATAGATAACTAGTTTACTAGCTAGATCTTTTATCTAGCAAACTAGTAACCCTGATTAAAAAAAGGAATTTGACAGAATTAAAAAGTTAATACTTCCAAATTCTGCTAAATACTGCAAATCCTGTTTCAAAATTCACGATTAATCATATTAAATACTTTTTAATCCTAAAATAATAATCGAAAGGAGTAGTAGGATATGACAGAATTTAACTAGCATTTAAAATTTCTGCTTCTATTGAATTCTTTTTAATTCTGAATATATTTTTAGAATTAAATAGTATTGAACAGAATTTGAAAAAATTGAATCATGTTGAATCCTTTTAAATCATATTTTCAGGATTTTTTTTAATTCTATCAAATTCCTTTTTTTAATCAGGGAAGATAATAAATAGCTATACCTTATCTAGCTATAAATTGATACGGCCTACGGACCGTATCTTTGACATCCCTGCTTTAAGCCCTGAAATAATTGTGTATTACAGTACCGTCTCTTCGGTAAGGTAGGCGTCGGTCGTCACAACTTCAGAAGTCAGCAGAGGTTGAACTATCACCAAGTATTCCAACCGCCAGACGCGTTCATCAGCACACCAAAAGCTATTCTCATTGTTACCGATGTTTTAAAACTCGTTACGCAATTCTTTAGGAATGTTACAAGGTAAATTTGTAGATTGTAAAGACCCCGACTGCGACAGAAGGGTTGTGTTTTTCGAGAGTAAGTATGTATGTAAATAAATAAAATAGCGGCGGTTTTTGGCGCCAAATTAATTTCATTTTCAAATTTCACAGAAACGCAGTCGGTTTTTTTAGTTTTTTTTTAAATCAATAACTTGTTTTTAATATTTTTTTAATTAAATTTTACTGATATTATAAATGAAAAATTTTGTACATAAATTTGTTACTGATGCTTTAACGGCTGAATTAAATCTTTTTTTACTGCCGGTTATATCAGTCTTATTACTTTTGCAACACATTGGAACGGATATATAAATACACCGGCAAAGTACGAGTTTGACGCCTACATGAAGGGTTCCCTACAAGTATTATGTTTCAGATTACATATCTATTAAAATCGAGATAAAAAACGTCGCAAAAACACGTTTATTTTATGTATATAAGACCCCTTTAACTTTATAATAATAATAGTGAATGATAAAAACAAAAGGTACAAAATTCACGTGTATTACGGTTTCAAAGTTTTGAGATATTTTAGCAGATAAAATTTTTTCTACAAAAGATGTTAAGGGTGCCTGTCCATTCATGCGGAGCGTGGAATAGTAGTCCGCGTCGGAGAGTAGAAACGGATAAATATTAACCAATAGGACTGCAAAAAATCTCCCTTCCGCTCCAGTGGACAAGGGCTCTGCAATTCTATTGGTTAATATTTCTCCGTTTTTCCGCTCCGCCGCCTCGCTCCGCATCAATGGACAGGCACCCCAAGGCTGCTGTCGACGCATATTTTGAAAGTATGGACGACATTTTTTTAAAGCTGGTATAGAAGCCCTGCCCGCCCGATGGAAGAAGTGTATAGAACTTGAGGGAGAATAGGTTAAAAATTAAATAAATTCCTGTCTTTTCGTTTTCTTGGTAAGGCTATAACGTTTCAACTGCTCTTCGTAGTTCCGTAACAGACAGACATACGGACAAGAATGTATAATAATATATAATATTTGAATGTATCGGAAAATCACCAAATTATTTAACTAGCCCTTTGATGTAGTTGGCAGTGACCCTGCTCTCCGCTCAAGGGTTGTGGGTTCGATTCCCGCCCCGAGTAATGTGTAATATACATTTATTTATATATGTATTATTTGTATGTGGACATTAATTAAATAAATAAATAAATAAATATTAACCAACAATCACACCACGTTAACCTAGCCCCGTGGTAAGTTCGTAAGAACTTGTGTTACAGGTACTAGGAACAGAAATAAATTTTAAGATATAAATACATATATGCATAAATACACATCCATGACCCGGTGCAGACATCTATATTCGTCATACAGATTATCTGCACCTGGCGGGATTCGAACCCGCGACCGCTGCCTGCGTAGTGTCCAGTTGCCTGACCACTCGACCAGCCGGCCGTCAAATTTAAAAAAATAATAATATGTATATCAGTCGGCTGTTAAAACACAGGCATTAAGTTGCCTACATTAGGAACAGACGACTATTTGTGTATGTTAAAAATATTTATTTATTTATTCCGATATTTGTTCGGAAACGCTACCAATTAGGAATCCTAAAAACTTTATTTTACGAGCATTAGAAACAAAATCTTACTGACAAAAATAACTGCAAACTGACAGATATTTTTATTTTATTTTTTTTTACAGATTCGTTGTAAAAGGATTCAAGTCAAGATTATGAAGTGGACAATAAAGATAGAATAGATGTTGTATTTAGTATACATTAGTTTAATATAATTGTTAATTTTTTACATATAAACGTTTTTATTTATGAAAAAATAAAACACTTTTTATTATTAAATCTATTTAAGTTTAATATTAACAATAACTATTTTACACCCCTTTAAGATCACACAAGGGAATTTGATATTATCTCAAATGTGTTAAAGGCTAATTTAGCATGAATAAATTATAAGTAAACAGCCAGTCATCCACACATACATACACACATTCCGTTTATGATCTATAACAAATTATACAACATTTATGTAATTATAGTGTTTTCTATTAATCCCAGTTCTGCGAAAATTAATATAATAACAAAGTTCAACTGTCATACTTCAAACCATCTTTACAATTCATTTAAGGCATTTTATCTTCAAATGAGTAATTTTTAAATATCCTTACAAGATTCACACGATACATATGTATATAAATAGTATAGATTCATATATAATATTAAAATATACAAATCGCCAAGTTGGTTACGACAACATATATCTATAAACAATCTCTGATTTTGTTTACTAATGATTAATATTTGACATAATTTGTAATATATAATAATATTGGGTACATTACTTTAGCTTGTATTGTAAGTGTTTTTGCTACCAGGACGTATTTATTTCAAACTAGCGGCCCGCCCCGGCTTCGCACGGGTATTTAACTAAAATTTTAAAAATTATAAATTTATATTTTTTATCACCTACATGCGCCATCTATCGTATAATAGTAGAATATCGTTTTTATATTTAGTGACATTTAACATAATAGTACCTATATTAATTGAAAATGATGTTTATCTAAAATATTAAAACGATTTCTATTCCTATCCGACATATTTAGTAAACTTTTAAGTTTAGCAAAATAATAACTCAAAAATAAGTTCTGTGAGTTTTTAAGATTCCTTAGACCAGATGGCGTTGGCGGCGTAGGTACCTATTTCTATTTTCTTAAATATTTATTTTTAAATTTAATTACAATGAAACAAAAACTAAATTATACTGTGAGTTATGTCTAATTTTTATGTATTAAAGTTATTTACATTGGTTTTGTACTTTTTACGTGATACGTGAACAAAGAAAAACACGATAAGAGATGGCGCTGATACGAAAAAAAACGCAAAAATATAGTGTATTAATAAAACGGAGGTTTTAACAGATTTATTATTTGTATAGATGTATTTATTTTTTTGACATTCGTTAACTGTAAAATCAGCTTATGGCGAAATAAATTTTTTCATTTTATTTCCTGGAGTTATCAAAATTATATCTTTAGTAAACAAAATCAGTAAGATTATTAAAACCAGTTGTTACTTCGTCACCGTGCACGTCCATTTTTTTATTCTAAATTCAATAACATGTTATAAAACATTACTTATAAAGCACGTCCAATTGTTTTTTTGTTAACATTGCTCTGTAACACTTGTAACATATAACAACACAGAAGTCGTTAAAACAATAGTTTAAATACAGAAATGTTATATAACAGGTACATATTTGTCATTACAGTACACGAGACTCGCAGACAATGTTATAAAACATTGTTTCACACATGATAACATGTTATATAACTTGTTTTATTCATACTAAAAATCATTCTGATAACACTGTTTTCTCTTTTTATTCCATAGTAATTTAACTTCGGATTTGCCGTTAGAATTTTTTTGAAAAATTTTGCTAAGTCGTTACCCGTTCTTATACCCTAAACCTCAGGTATTGTATAGAATTTGAGATTTTTACTACCGTGTCGTATGAACAGCACTGTAATAGATATTTTTAAAGTTTAATATCCGTGTCTTCACTTCTAGAGATATAATTTCAAAATGTCAAAATAATGTCGCTTTTTAGAAAATAATTAAAAATATGTATGATATACAAAAGAATTACTCAATAGACAATGTATTACAGGCTTGGATACTATACAATATAAAATAATATAAAGCTCACTAAAACACATTCTATTACAGGTTTTGACTATGAATATATAATTATAAATAAATACGATTATAATATATATTATAATAAAATAAATACGGTAACAAAATATTTCAAATGAAAAATTATCGATAAATACGATTATAATATACATATATAATTAAATATCTGTTAGGTACAGCTTCAGGAAAAAATATTTGAAAAGACTATTATGAAATTATAATGTCCTAGTGGGTCTCCCCACCGTGCCTCGGAGAGCACGTAGAGCCGTCGTCCCGGTTGTTATCATAGACACCTGGTAACGATCGTTACTCATGTTAGGGATATTAAGCTTTATCTCTTCTATACATAAATAGTTTACAATGATTCAATAACTTATGTAGTATGTACACTTTTAGATTTTTTTTCCTTCGTAATTTAGGTGTATCTACCTACATAATAGTTTTTTTTTTATTATGTAATAATAATACATAATATATCACTACATATTATAAATCAAAAGCCTCCGCCGCGTCTGTTTGTTCACGATATACTCAAAAACTACTGCACGGATTTTCATGCGGTTTTCACCAATAGATGAAGGTTTAGGTACATAACTCATTCAGATGACTAAATGACAAGATGAATGACTCTGATTACAATAAATACTATGTTACGACACACAAGTTGAAATAAATGATACATATACATACCTCGGCCGTAGCCGAGGGGCACCGCTAGTATATACATAAATAACAAAACACAAAAACAATAAGACCTTTGCGATAGTGAAAAAAAATCTTTTAATAATTTAAAGGATATTTCATCAAATGTATATTTTATGTAGTTTGTTGATACTGCGATTAGGTATTCAAGCAAAAAAAAAATTACATATTTCAGATAATTTTTAGCATTTTTAAACAAACTTAAAGTTCACTGTTGCACAAAAATATGGTAAAATAACAAATAGTAATTTTAAAATTAACCGTCATTCGACTCATCGCCAATTTGTGTCTACATTATGATCTATGGTATCTAAATACAAATTCAATTATGTCACTAATTTATAATTTTACACCTAGCTTGTAGAAATAATCTCCTTTAGCCGTTTCTCGATGTACTGCACCCTTGTAACCAACTTTTCTTTAGGACTAAACTCCGTGTATGGAATCTCTAGGACTCTGAAACCCTGTGTAGCAAAAATATATAATGTTATTGTTTCAAATCAAAGCTTTAATTAGAAATAAGGAACAAACTGGTGGTGGTTAAATCCACAATAAAGAAAATATGTCATTAAAAATTATCAAATTATCAAAAGATCTGGAAAACAGTTTTTGAAACATAATTATATGAAAATAAAAAATTCTAGCAAATAATCTGCTTAAAAGATGTTATCAGATAGTGATAGAAACACTGTCTATAACTTTTAATTCACTCATTAAAGTTTAAAATTACATTAAGTAAATTTAGCACCAAAATTTCGATATTTTTGGGGGGAAATGCTTTTAATAATCGTTATGGCTGAATAAAAATGTTGTAAGCCATTTTAATAAATGAAATACAATATAATCTAATTTATATAATATTTTAATTTTATGTTAATTAGCCATAATACAGAATACAAAAATATGGCGAATAATAAAATTGGTGCCATTTTTCAGTCTATTAATACAATTATTTACTGATCGTTTCTCTTTTTTGTTTTATCTTTTTGTTTTTCTTTTTTATTTTTTCAAAGTATTAATCTAAGTAAATTTAGCTATATGAAATTTGAATATTTAAACAATAAAAAAACAAAAATAGTTTGAAAAATCGAAAGTGCACGCCTCTCAATCTTATTTTTTACAATTTTTTAAAAACAATTAAACCATATCTAATTAATTTGAATATTTAAACAATAAAAAACAAAAATAGTTTGAAAAATCGAAAGTGCACGCCTCTCAATCTTATTTTTTACAATTTTTTAAAAACAATTAAACCATATCTAATTAATTTGAATATTTAAACAATAAAAAAACAAAAATAGTTTGAAAAATCTGAAAGTGCACGCCTCTCAATCTTATTTTTTACAATTTTTTAAAAATAATTAAACCATATCTAATTAGACCGTGAAATTAAACAGGGTTCTATTCCTAACTATACTGAAGCGTTAAAAAAAATCGATTAGTGTAATCTTTCGGTCGTTATCGTGACCACATACAGGATCCGCACATACAGACACGAGGACGTCCAAGACAGAACTTTTTTAAACAGTTTTTTAATTAGTTTAAACAACAAAAATAGCATTAAAAGTATCATGAGTGTTAAAAATTGTGTTTTTTCTTTAAATTTGTGTACCTATATACATTATTTTACAAGTGCAATATGATAAATATATACGATAAATAGAGACATTTTAATTCGATTAAGTTCGAAAAATCACTAATTTCGCGTGAAGTGAGAGTAGAACCCACGACAACGCTTCGCTTATGAGGCGTGCAAAATGAACATGACAATTTAATGTGCAGGGATAAAAATAATATATAACCTTAGAGCATATACTACTGGAGGCAGCTTCCCGTAGGTCGAAAATGTAGACGAGGTCGTAGAGAGAGCCAGACATATCGGACTACATGCTATCTCTCTGTAATCGCACGCGACTGGTCACAGTAAAGCTGACTCCCCACCACTTGACCGAATAGAAATAGTTTATGCCATGAAGGTAGAAAATCAACAGCCATGTACTCCGATATGTCTGTCTCCCTATACAACCTTGTCTACACTTTCGGCCTACGGGAAGCTGCCTCCAGTAGTAGTAGTATATGCTGTAAATATATAACAGACAAAAGAGGTGAACTCACTTTAAGCTGCAACAGCCGGCTGTACAATTTGTTGACGCCGAGAGGGACAAGCTCCTTCCTCGTGAAGTCGTGGTAGTCCAAACCTAATACTGCTATCCTATATACACTGAAATGTTTCAAAAATAGATAGCATTTTATAAATGTAGTCTAAACAATTATTACATAGCAGACCATAGAAACTGGTAACTTTGCATATACTACGGGTGATCACCGAGATGAGAGAGGAGCGGGAGGGGGGGGGGGTAAATTATAAAAAAGAAAGGGTCGCGTAGTATGGGTACGTTCCCTTATATAGTACTAAATTGTAGCAATTGAAAATCAATATCGTTTTCACTTACTCTTTTCTACTAGCCGCTTTATCTAAAGGTACTGGATGACATTTGGAATCAACGGCAAATTCCGCATCTGTAATTTAATCAACATCAATATTATACTCGTAAAGTAGCAAAGTTATAAAAGCACGTCATAAAAATTCAGTTTATATAAACAGATTAGATATATTTCTTTTAATCTTATTTAATAACATTCTTTGATTTATTAACATCGCACAGCCTAGACCAGGGATGGCAAACCTTTATACTTCAACGTGCAATTTTTTCTAAACATAATATATTTACTGAGATCATATAGGCGTGCCATCAAATAATTTTGGCTTTATAATTATTGGGAAAATAATAAATTGTGTCAATCAACTCAAAAGTCTTTATTCTGCGTCTGTCTCCGGAGCGGATGATATTACTCGATAGTTTTGCCCCAATTGTATACCCCTTTTTATTCTTAGTGCATTATGAATTTTGTGATCGGTGACATTCCCAAAGTATTGTATCGCGTGCCAACAATGGCACGCATGCCATTGGTTCGCCATCCCTGGCCTAGACAATCAACCTAAATGAAAAAATGTTAAACGATTGCTATGATCACGCATTTATCGCGCAATCGATTGCTCTTTGTCAAATAAACGCTTCACCTAAGATATTCTGGTTTGTATTGAAACTAGCGTCAAAAACAATGTAATAGCGATATTTGTCCTATTATTTTAGTTTAATCGGTTAAGTTATGAGGACGACGTAGAGGAGGCATAAGACTTACCGGATTAGACTCCTACATGGATTTGACGATCACAACAAATCAATGCTAAAAGGACAAAAAATTAACTCGAGGTCGACGCCTATTCAGGCGCCACCCCGACCATTGGACTGAAAAGGAGTCACCCGGTAGCGGTCACTACCGGACAGGACTTGTCCGATGGGACTATTACGTAACTTGTGCGATCACTAGAAATCGCTGTTGTGTCGAATTTCAATACTAGCTGAGCTTTAATTAGTATTGAAATTCGACACCACAGCGATTTACCCGTAGGCGAAAGCCTAGAAGCCCGTACCCGACAGGCTTACTGTTAACTTGTTTTATAAGTATTAAATTTTGAGCACATAGATTAAGTTAAGATAAAGTACAGAAAATAAGATTTTTTGAAAATAGGTGCAATAGGAAAGAAATGTTCATTTTATTTGGGATTGTTAAGAAAATAAAGATGTTTGCATACTCATGTTTATAATTAAAAGTCAGCAAATAAATTTTAATTTGGTAATACAAATAAAAAATGGTTTTTATATTAACTCACCATATAGAAATCCCATCCCCGATTGGCATTCCTTCCTTAAAAACGTTTCCGCGGACACTAAACTTTTGAAGGTGTCCATGATACTCTGAATGTAGAGTGATTTTTCCTTTGTATAAACTATGGGCACTCCCACTGATATATCTTCGGCTAGTCGGATGGATGTTTGTGGGAATTTCAGTCCTATGTACGCGTCGATCGCCATCAATTTGCGTCGGGATGGTATTGGTATTTCTAAAAAGAGAGAGAAAAGATTTTGAAAATAGTCGAGAAAAAAATTTATAAGCTCTGAACTAAACTGAATCAGCCTGTAAACATCCCACTGCTAGGCAAAGGTCTTACCTCCATATATAAGAAGCGTTGGAGCTTAATCCACCACGCTGCTCCACTGCGGGTTGGCAGATAATTTCCTACCAGTAACGCTAACGATCGTTATCAGTTGTTTATGATAACAACCGGGACCGACGGCTTTACGTGCTCTCCGAAGCATGGTCGGGTAACCCACAAGAACATAAACCCAGACCAGACACAAATATTTGCAGAAATACAAATATCTGCCCCGATAAGGAATCGAACCCGAGATTGCCGCCGTTAAGGCGACTACTCGCACCACTACACTAGAACGGTCGTCAGTTAAGTAACATAGGGAGATAATGTAGGAGAAATGTCATTAGGAACATCGGCCATTATTTTATGAAAATGACTGAATTTTAATAACCTATAATTGTCCTACCACTATGCCAAAGTCACTTCTTGCTTTTCCTTACTAAGAAATACTAATTTGTTTTTGGTCTGAGTATTTAACATTATGGGCCTCCGACGCCCCTCACGCCCCTTGCCTTGGGGGACATGTGAAGCAATCGGTCCCGGCTGTGAATCTGAATGAAGAAATTAATTAGCAAGCCACAAATTAAGTTCCAATCTTCTTCTTTTATAGAAGAGGAAATCTTTGTCCAGTAGTGGGACGTTTACAAACTTTTCTATACGTTGGTATAGTTGCTATTTTATAAGCACTCTGTTGTACCAAACATACACTAAATATCCATTACCCACCTTTTGTGAAAAAAAGAATAAATTATAAAAAAAGTCAATCCTCACCACCAGCAGACAGCAATTTGTCGATGAACTCAGGCTTGAGGGTGGATGTGAGATGATGTTTCTCCGCTTTGTCCAATATGAGTAGAGAGAATACTAAGTCGAGCCACGATGATGCTTTCACCATTTCATCTTCTTTCAATGACAATGCTGCCTGATGAGAATGTTAATAACTAATATTTAATTATCATAATATTTATTGCTGAAATGAGTTTTTTATATATAGAAGAGGGGGCAAACGGACAGTCGATTCATCTGGTGGTAAGTGAAAGCGACATCCATAGACACCCACTACATCAGAGGATTAGCAGGTGCGTTGCCGGCCTTTCAAATAAGAGTATGCTCTTTTTTTGAAGATTCCCAAGTCGTACCGGTTCGGAAATACCGTGTGATGTGTGCATTAAGCATAACATTATCATCACCATATCAGCCACTGGATGTCCACTACTGAACGTAGGCGTTCCCTATCGACCTCCAGAGCGACCACCTGGGCTCTGTAGTACTGGTCATTTAGGGTAGGAGGCAGGGGGGATAGCCAATAATCACCACGCTTGGCTAGCTGGTTGGCGAGCGCAATGTGTTGTGGCAGGATATGATGACGAGGCTGCCCATCACTATCCTGGTTGGTGCACAGTTGTTCCCACAATAAAGGCCTTACTCGCCTTTTACAATACCTCGGCAAGAAGGAAGTCGGACTATTTTTCTCTGCCGGTCACCGCACGGCTTAGCACATTTAGATACAGTTTATGTGTGTGTGTGTCAAGAGATACAGTTAAATGCGTGTTGAATTTGCGTGTCCAATGTCTTATTATTTTTTTTTTAATTTAAAATAGTGAAAATTTCTGCATTCAAATGTACAGTTTTTTTTATTGATTTTACTCGATGACGACTGTGGCGCCACTGTCGTACACAGCAATGGCTAAGATGCATGCATCACGGACCACTTCGCCCAAAAAACTAGCACAAGCACGCCTATGTTAGTAAATGCTGCTATTATCAACTTTAATGTCGCTGAGATAATAGAGCTGAGGTTACGAATAAAGACATATACTTTTATGTCTTAAATAAGAGGGCATCCATTATTTACGTGAGACACTTTTGACGATTTTTCAACCAATCCCTTTCGACAATTCGATCCTCTAATCTCACGTGAGATTTTTGGCGTGATAACGTCTTGTGAATCGATGAATGCCGGCTGCACGCACGAAGAAGTGTCACGTGTCGCGAGCGAGAACGCGGAACAAATGATAGAGATGCACGATCGGCCTAAGCGTTCGGCTTGTAAATGAAAAAGAATAACGCAGATTGGAAGATCTTAAATATCTCACATGTATATAAATTGTAAATAAATTGTTAATAGCACATTGTTACTTGTAATTAATCTGCATAAGTAATAAAATATTTGAATTAACGAGTGTAAATAAATGTTAATTTATCGAAAAAAATTGTAATTAATTTACTTCTTTCTCATTCTTTGTATTATACAAAACAATGATAGCTCAGTGATAATAATTCAATTCAATTCATAAAAGTATGCAAATTTTTTTTCAGTGTTTTCTTATGACGTTATCACGTAAAATTATCGTAAAGCGTAAAAAAACAACAAAAAAAAACAATTTTCTTATATAGTATTTTTTTTATTTTTTATTTATTCAAAACTAGTTAAAACTAGTATTTAAAACTTTTAATGACGGAAAAAAATTACGTGATATTTGTCGAGACCAACCTCTCCCCACGTGAGATTGAGTGAGATTTCGCTCGACCCCCTCCCCCCAAAACGCCTCAAGTAACTAATGGATGCCCCCTAAACTGTTGATTGAAATAGGTATAGGCTATATTATCTCACTATTCATTCAGCTAGTAACGATTACGCAACCATAAACATTAACCAATCTGACACATAAACTCAACATTGGTAAAACCACGTAACACTTCTATTAAAATATAAAATATTTACCTCTATAAGCGGTTCCACTTGAGACGGCAAGTAGTCAACAGTAGCCAATGTGACTACAGCAGACGCAATGTCACCCGGTCTACAGATTTTAATGTGTGTCTGTATCCATTCCGTTAAAGCCAGCAAAACTGATTCATGTCGATATTTGAGTAACCCAAGGGAAATTAATATCGAGTTAACGACAGCCGACTTATCTGTGTTCGCTGGTAGACTTTCTATGATATCACTGTAAAGTTATGAACGATTAGTTATACAATGGCATCTGGATTAATAAATAGCAAGAGCAGTGAACTACCACAATCAATTAAAATTTGACAGCCGGCTGGTCGAGTGGTCAGGCAACTGGACACTTTACGCAGCGGTCGCGGGTTCGAATCCCGTCAGGTGCAGATAATCTGTATGACGAATATACATGTCTGCACCGGGTCATGGATGTGTATTTATGTATATATGTATTTATATCTTAAATTTATTTCCGTTCCTAGTACCTGTAACACAAGTTCTTACGAACTAAGCACGGGGCTAGGTTAACGTGGTTTGATTGTTGGTTAATATTTATTTATATTTATTTAATCCTTCTTGTTAATACAAGATAACTTACAAGCTCAGCATTGGGACATTTAAAATATATATATTTTACTTAATGTAAGCAGTAGTAATGTACATTAAACTGATCATCCTGCTGGGCAAAAGCCTCTTCTCTATAATTATAGAAGAACAGTTGAAGCTTAATCTACCATGTTGCTCCTCTACGGGTTGTCGGATAATTTCCCTATCGTAAGTAACGATCGCTATCAGGTGTCTATGATAACAACCGGGACCAACGGCTTTACGTGCTCTCCGAGTCACGATGGTGGAACACACAAGGACATACACCCAGACCCGAAACAAATATTTGCATAAATATAAATATCTGCCTGAGCGAGAATCGAAGCCGCGACTGCCGGCGTTGAAACGACTACTCGCACCACTAGACCAGAATGGTCATCTATATCAAAGTCAAAGTCAAGTATTGTTGTTATTATCAGTATTGTATGTTTGTAATGTATTAGTGAATTTAAGTGCATTCGAATTAAGGTTTCGGGATTTCAAAATATTGGAAAAACATAATTAGGTATTATTTGATAAATAAAATTTATGATTACATTTTTAAAAATTGAATCAGTCCTCAATTAAGCACCTCGAATAATCATAAATCTATTATAACATTAAGTTTTATTTTTTTATTTATTATATATAATTATGTGACTGGTTGACTCCATGGTTGACTCAATCTTATGTTTGCAGATGTACATAATATGCACATGCAAGTACAAGTATGAAATTAAATTATAAAATAAATGTTTAAATTGAATGAAACACCTGCATATTCTGTCCAACAACACCGGATCGGGGAAATTTAAAGAGGCCATAGAAAATAGTAAATCGGCGGATTTCTTGAGATCAATTGTTTCAGGTTGTTTGGTGATGTTGTAAGACAGTGCACGTAACAGTGGAGTGCTCCGACGACCTTTTGTTTGGAGAGCCTTCATCACCTGTAACAATAGTTTTAAAACCTAAATTAGGTTGTTTTAATTAAATAAAACAAATGATACTAACAAACCTATAATAATATGACTGACCCGATGGCGCAGTTTGCAGTGACCCTGTTTTCTGCTCCAGGGGTTGTGGGTTCGATTCCCGCCCCGAGTCTGGGTATAATATATGTTTATTTATATATGTATTATTTATATGTAGGTATATTTATTTAAAAAAAAATTATATCAGTCGGCTGATACCTAAAACACAGACATCAAGTTGCCTACCTTAGGAACAGACGACCTTGTGTGTGTGTTAAACATATTTATTTATATTTATTATATTTATAATATACCTATAATAATGTTACCAAATCGAGGAGATTTTATGTATGAGTCGTCGTATCCCAAGATCTACCAAAATGATTTTATTACACTATAAACAAAATACCAGTGATAAACCATATATTATGTCCACAACAGTTATCTTGTTAACATTGTTAGTAGATATGTGGATATTTATCGCAACAAGTATGCTTAATTAAAAAAAATCTAAAAACCCGACTGCGTAAAATACTCTTATTATAAAAGAATAAAACAATTTACTAGCTTTCATTTGATACCCATATTGCTACAGTAAGAAAAAAAATTCAACTCCCCCCCCCCCCTCACTCCGCCATTTGCGGGCGCCATTTTGAAAATTTATATAGCCTATGTCACTACTACAATTTAGACAGATCCAACGACACCTCATATGTCAAAAACCGTCCAGCCGTTTGGGCTGTAGGGCGTGCCAAAGAAATGGACATACATACATACATACATACATACATACATACATATATACATACATACATACATACATACACTCGAAAAACATAACCCTCCTTCTGTCGCAGTCGGGTAAAAATCAGTTTCTTCTTCATATCAGGTAGAAAATAACAGCTGGATTTCTTTTTTTATATATTATTTAAGTTTCAAATAAGCTAAAAATATATTTAAAAAAAAAAACATTCCATCCCTTTTCTAGCTATTCTAACTATAATAGTTATTTATCTACTCCCATGCTTTAAATCCTCTATAATAGAATATAATAATGTTGTGCTGGATTTTATTATAACACTCCTTTGTTTTTTTCTTCTTTTCAGAGTAATGTTTATAGTTCAGTTTCAATGACAACAGTAAGGCAGGTTTACTAAATTACCTTAGCGTTCCTCCTTAAACAGGCTTTCCAGTACAGAAATAATTTGATAATAATAAAGTTGCAAGTTCTTAGTTCTTAAGTTCATGTAGAGTAAAAATTTAAGAATTATAGTGAAAAAATATTAATATAAATTATACCTTTATCATCTGCATCAATGATAAATTAGCAATCAACCTTGCCGCTTCATCGTCCCCAGTGATACCGAGAACAGTACTAAGATCTTCAGCCATTGTCAGTGAACTCATCGCTTGACCAGCTGGAGTTCTGGCTAATATACGACATAGTTTGAGAAAACGCGGATCTTTCTCAAAGTCTGATATCTTCACCTTATTACTGCTGGACCATTCGGATAGAACAGATACAATCTAGAATTGAGAGATTCATATATTTAAAAAAATGTGAGTATGAAATTTTTTTTTTCTTTTAAATAAAGATTTTGATTAATCAGTATTAAAAACTTCAAAAAGAAGCAAAATTTTTACCCGACTGCGACAGAAGGAGGGTTATGTTTTTCGAGTTTATGTATGTATGTATGTATGTATGTATGTATGTATGTATGTATGTATGTATGTATGTATGTATGTATGTATGTCAATTTCTTTGGCACGCCCTACAGCCCAAACGGCTGGACGGTTTTTGACATATGAGGTGTCGTTGGATGTGTCTAAATTGTAGTAGTGACATAGGCTATATAAATTTTCAAAATGGCGCCCGCAAATGGCGGAATGAGGGGGGGGGGGGAGTTGAATTTTTTTTCTTACTTTAGCAATATGGGTATCAAATGAAAGCTAGTAAATTGTTTTATTCTTTTTAGTTTATAATAAGAGTATTTTACGCAGTCGGGTTTTTTTTATTTTTTTAATTAATATAAGACTTGTTTGTTAATTTCTTTGTTTTTTTTTTTTGAATATTTTTTATATATTGCTGTTTTTAATATTCATGAAAGAAATGCAAACTAAGTATTTTCATTGTATTCTATATTATTGAACTTAAATGTCAATAAAAAATTATGTCCGAAGCATTCATTGATTTATGGATGGAATGGAAATTAAGAGCTTAATATCTAGGTCAACGGAGTGTCCATAACAATGATGCTAATGGTGATCAGAGAATTTCATTTAAACAAAAAAACATTTCGACTGAATACTAGTATGAACTAAAGTGAATCAGCCTCTAAATGTCCCACTGCTTGACGAAGGTCTCTCCTCCACATAGGAATGTTCTGTGAGGCACGGTGGGGAGATCCACAAAGACATACACCATGATCAAAAACAAATATTTGTATAAATACAAACATTTCAACTGTATACTAGTATAGACATATAATGCTAAACCTTAAGTGCGTGTCTCCTAGACACAACAGGATTTTCAGCAGCTAGTAACAGAGTTTCGACGTCAGTTGCTCTTAATATTTGGCTGTCCAGTTGTTGGGTACGACTTTGTTTCATGGACTTTACACTTGGCTTCCTCCTCTCATCATCATCGGGAGCATTGAGAGAGGCAAATGCAGCTGCAACTAAACCTTTAAGAAATCATATTAGTTACATTTCAGTTTATATTTGTGTGCTTAAAAATATATGTATTTATATCATTAGGTTAATATTTTAATATATTTCATATTAATAATCTATACAAATAATAAATCTGTTAAAACCTCCGTTTTATTAATACACTATATATCATCAAGAATAAATTTTAATAGCGCGATTTAATTTCAATCAGCGCCATCTCTTATCATTTTTTGTTCGTGCACGTATCACGTAAAAAGTACAAAACCAATGTAAATAACTTTAATACATAAAAATTATACATAACTCACAGTATAATTTAGTTTTTGTTTCATTGTAATTAAATTTAAAAATAAATATTTAAGAAAATAGAAATACCCCTACGCGACATAGACGCCATCTGGTCTAACGAATCTTAAAAACTCACAAAACTTTTTTTTGAGTTATTATTTTGTTAAACTTAACAAGTTTACTAAATATGTCGGATAGGAACAGAAATCGTTTTAATATTTTAGATAAACATCATTTTCATTTAATATAGGTACTATTATGTTAAATGTCACTAAATATAAAAACGATATTCTACCATTATACGATAGATGGCGCATGTAGGTGACAAATAATTTTAGTTAAAAACCCGTGCGAAGCCGGGGCGGGCCGCTAGTAATAAATAAAATTACTTATTTAAGTCACAAGTGAACTTTTATCCTCCATAAAACTTTTGGCACTACAATCGAAGAGTACCAAACAGTTCTATATCCAAAAATCTCTTTCAAGGATACTATTATCTAGGATACATCATAAAATAAACAACTGTACAAATTTAGAATAGAATAGAATAAAAAATTTTAATTTTATGTTGCTACATCCTGTAGTTTTAAACATAAACAACACTTTCGCTAATCTCACCTGTTAAAATTAATTTATGCTCACAAAAACATATTAATGTCAAAAACCCACTAAAATATTTATCATACACATTATACAGTTTTTTAATTAATTTATTAGTTTTATCTGTTACTTTATTTTTTATTTTATTTTTTATTGCAGAAATGTATGTAACAGGCGGCATCCTAATTGGGAGCGATCTTACAATGGAGCGATGTATTTTTCATCTCACTATCAAAGTGGTTATGCCATGACCTAACAGGTGTCCTAATAGATCGCGCGATGTCCATCATGTGATGCCGTCGCTCGATGGCTGGCGCTCACGCCACTTTCACGATGTCTCTTTACAGAAATGCATAGTTTTTGCTGTCGGGCAATATAACTTAAAAAATTAAACGACATTTAAAAAACGAAATGTAGACAACATAAAATACTTTATAGATCCAGGACTCTGCGTAATGAATTTTTCAACCTTTATTTTGATGTACGAAATAACGAAGAAGACTTATACAATTATTTGTCCATGTCAAAAGAAACATTTGACTATATCTGCAATGGAACCGATTAGGACACTCAAAAGAGATCTATTGCTTTGATTACATGATTGCACGATCAAACGCATCGAACAATGGTTATTAAGCATTTCATGTGCTTGCACAATTACTTGCGAGGTTCAAATAGGACACTCTGATGAAATCTGTATGTTTGAACTCTTCGCACGACAAGAACGCATCGTGTCATCATGCGATCTTCGCCAATTAGGACAACGCCATAGACTTCGATTCAGAGTCTACGTAAGAAAGATTTTACATTTCATTAAATAACAGATATTCTTAATCTAGATCATACTTGATATAAACAATATTTTAATCATGTACATACAATAGATTACATAACAGTCACTTTTTTATAAAACTAAATGATAATTGACTGATCCAATACATTTTTTTATTCACATTACTAATTACACTTACTTGGTCCATCTTTGGTTTCCACAGAATTAGCTTCAACATTTCTCTCTGAAATGTTTCTTGATAGCTCTGATTTTTCTGCTTTAAAACCCGTGACACTAGGAGCTGAATATTTTCTTAAAGATGTACGAGAACCTAACCTCCAAATTACTAACCCGCTAAACTTCAACATCTATAAAAAAAATTAAAGCATACTATGATTTTAGCTTATATTTAAGTAATCAACTAACAAGAAATGTATGATGTGGTCGATAAATAACCTTTAAATAGTAAATATTAATGCACAAATGTATTCTTACATCACGGCTTTATTACTTTAAAAATATGAATAATTAAGCAATTCTATTTTAAGGATAACAAAATAATAAAATACCTTGAGTAATTTTTTTTTTTATTTTTATTGTAGATAAATATTTTTCAAGGCATTTACAATTCGTAAAAAAATAGTCTAATCAAGTTCAACTTGACAGTTCCGTCTGGTTCCGTCATTGATTTGAAGTAATTGAAGTCGAAACAAAAATAAAACGAAGACAAACATTTATTATGTACAAACAACAGATACATAGTAAATAAGATAACGTATTAAAATATAAGAATTTAAGTCAGATTTATGTGATTATGTAATTGTTGTTTTTTGTTTTCTTTAAAAGTAGATTTTTGTTATTTGTTAAGAATTAATTGTATGGCAAGTAAATCGTATCCTTATATCCTTGATATTTTATCTGTATTTTCCAAAGAAATTGCAAGCGGTCGTCGGTGGGAGGTTTGTTGTGATTTTTCGAATTATTTATTCTGGCTGTGAAAAAAAAGGTGAAAACTATATTAAAAAAACGTTAAAATGGTAAGTCTTTTATTTCTCATAACTATCATCACCATATTTTTGATCAATGTTAAAATAATTGGAGACGTTTTTGTATATTGATGCTGTTAAATTTTTAACGTGTTTTTTTATGAACTTTACGCTACTTATTACGATAACATTTTATAAGAGTAATTTATTCATGAAACACATTTATAAAACATTGTTAATGTAACCAGTTTAAGACATTTAGTAAGCAAATGGTATTTTCCGATACGCTATACATATAAATAACATTCTACCTGCAACTTATTGATAAACCATGCTTACTGCGAAGACAGCACGGAACTTATCAATTATGACTGATATTTTGTGTCGTCGTCAGAAATGTGCAAATTTAATATCATATTGAATAGGTTTTTAGTTAAGATATATAATACAAATCTCGTTAAAAACTATTGACTAAAATACTATGAAAATAATGTATTGTTTTCTATATATTAAATACTTGGATAATTAAATATTATTCAAATTGTAAAAAACGTGTAAATTAAAGCATCATGCATTCACATTACAATATTCTGTAAAGTTACTATCAAGAATGTTAGGTGAACGCGTATTGCAGATTAAATAATTAAACAAAGTTGTAAGTATAATACAAAATAATTACATATCCATAGTATCTTCGTACAAGGCTATATTTTAATCCAATCAACACCATGTATATTGGATTACAATACTAGACACAATTCAGGCTAACACTGGATTCAACCCTTATTAAAAGGTTTTATTATTAATATTATCATTTTTTTATTTTTAATAATTAACTTTGCTAATAGTTTATTGAATCAGATCGGCTGCAATTCTAAATGTAATATAAGAAATTCTCTTTACGTAAATGGTACCTATATCCAATCGTTTATTTATGAGTGGTAATCTAAAAGCAATAGTGAAAATAAAAGAGCAGTTATGGTTAAAAATATAATTTATTTATATAGTCTTCTAACAAATCAATATATCACCATCTTGTTTTCTAAGCCTGAGATACACTTTTAAAAAAGTCTTTGTATTGACCCTCCTAAAACATAGACAGTGGTCTTCAAATTTTTCACATGTGTTCCTTAAGTCAAGGAAAGACAGAAATAAGGAATAGGATACCCAACTCTAGAGACCAGAAGTAACAAATAGGGTGTCCAACCTGTGACTTTAAAGGATAGCTACAATCTTGTTTTTTGACTGGCAGCCGTCATAACTGTGGCTTTATTAGTCAGTGCAGTGTCCCACTGAAACAGCAATTCACCTAACAGTTTGCTGGGGTTCTTTTTCTTCGTTATTCTTCCATCTTCTTATGTGGTCTGCGTAATATAAATCTGATATACTGGCTCCCTTTTCATAGTATTCCACCATAATATATCATCCTAAAAAACAGATACCATAACCTTTCCCGCAGAACTTGACACCTTGAATTTTTCAGCAATGGTGAGGAGACTTGTTTCCAATTAGTTGATTGTTCTTTCCTTTCTGGATTAAAATGGGGGTCTGGTGTTGACCCCTTTTTTTTCTTTTTCATGTTGGTTAATATTCTTGGTATCAAACGCTCAAAGACCTTTACTCTTCAAATTTCATAAATTTCGATGCTATGTTCACCTTCAGCAGATGTTTTGCCATGCTTAAACTCCTTGGCCCAGCATGCAACTGAAAAATAGAAGACCGACCAGCCAACGTTTTGAACAATTTTTTTTTTTTTCAAACCGAAATATTGATAATAGATTTTTTTTCGCACCTTTAATGTAATTATTATAAATTTTTTCATATTATTCAATAAGCAAACCTGTTCTGATGCGTTAAAAATACGCCCCCTTCCACCTGCGCTGCAGGTAGCATGCTCATTACCAGCAATGTTTTGACACACATGCTGCTAAGTAGCAATTGCTCATAAATATAATACTTTCGTGCTAGTAATGAGCATGTGTAACTGTACCTTAATATTGGTAAAACAATATGCACAGTTGACATAGCCAAATCTGTATATGCAACCAGTGTAGCAGGGCACAAGGTGAAAGCTAAAATGTGACACAAAAATAGTAAACCGATATCTTACATTAAAATAATATAATTTTAGGCAATTTTACTTTATTTTTATGTTTTTGTACCTTAAATTAAACTTATATAATGAATTTGAATAATGTGATGATACCTGCATCAAATAACAATTGTTATTAAATTTTTTCATGTTCTGTGAATGTAATAAAGTGTCCCTATGTTTTTTTTTTTTTTAGTAATACATAGAAACCCATAAAATTTGACTAAAATTACAACTTATCATGCACATTTATTCAAATTTACTTTTGAACATAATAATTAAAAGACAATAGGTAATTATGGTAATTTCATGTTCCATTTAAAAGAATTGGAAGTTTATATAATATATGTATGAAGAGGAAGTCTTATCTTTTTGAATGTGAAAAGTCTCAACAAGTTCATTAATGTTTAGTTAAATTGCCTACAGTTTTTTTGGCATAATTGAATGGAGCATAAAACAAAATTATGAATGTATGTAACTTGAGTCTGTTGTAAAAAGATTTATTAAAATCATTTGAAGATTGTGATACATTTTTGTTTTAAGTAGGTTTTTTTTTTTAAATGAATTAATGTTTATATACATGATTTGGTAGCGAGTTTGTAGTAAGAATATATTAGCTACTCTAAAGTTTTTGTATTTCATTTTTGTAGACTACCCACATTTAGACGACTGTTCTGGTGTAGTGGTGCGTGTAGTCGCCGCAACAGATACTTTTATTTGTACATATCGTTGTGGATCTCCCCACCGTGTCTCGGAGAGCACGTAAAGCCGTCGGTCCCGGTTATCATAGACACCCGATAACGATCGTTACCCAGGGTAGGGAAATTATCCGCCAACCTGCGGTCGAGCAGCGTGTTGGATTAAGCTTCAACCCTTTTTCTACATGGCCTTCGCTCAACAGTGGATTGTTTACAGGCTGATACAGTACAGTACAGTACAGTAACCACATTTATATTTTAAACTAGTTTTTACCCTCGACTTCGTACGCATGTTTGGTATTACAATTTCACTACAATTGTTTAAAGAGTAAAAACTCCACTTCTAGACATCGTATCAAGTTGAAACCCACCCCAGAATTTAAGTCAGACCTCCAAGATTACAACCAAAATTTCGTGTTAGTGTGGTACAAATATTAGACAAAAATCCTAAAAATATATTTTTTGGCTTCTATTGCTCTCATAAAGACCTTATAATTAGTTTTTCCTGAATATCTCTCATGTACAGACAGCGGCCGTTTACAATTATATTATTATGTATAAATATATGTATTTATATATGTATCTATATGTATTAATTGCTCGTGTATTTAATACAATGATTGTTACTAATTTCATTATCTTATTTTGCTTTTCTTGAAAATGAATTTGCTCAGTTTCCGTCCGCTCTTGTACATCCTAAAGTTGGCTGGTAGAGAATGCTTTCAGCTCGAAGCCCGCCTTTTGTACAATTCGATAATGTATTGGGCAATAAAGTATTAATAAAAAAATAATAAATATCCCTCATAAGTTTTGTTGCTTAAAAATAAATCTTAACTATTTTTAAAGCAACCGCATAAGTAAAAATGTGTAGTCATTAGTTATGGCCCACCAGCTCCCGTGGACGGAAATACGACATTGCCGCGTTTTTCATGTTTATTTATTTTTAGAACACCATGATGAATAACATGACGAAACTGTTTTGTTGAAGATAGGGTTACCATATGAAAAACATTACAGAAACTATTAGTTTAGAATAGCCTATATATACACATAATATTATGTATTGATTGTTTTTTTTTTTACAAATAAAATACATAAGAACTTGTAATTATTATTCTTAATATTTAACAAGACAAATCGTAACTTATAGTACCTATATAAAAATAAGCCCAGAGTTTAGAATATCAAGATTTAACGGAATCAAATATAGTAATGATAAGCTTTACTTGTGTACACATTTAAATAATAACTATTTAGCAAAAAGAAAATTTATGTAGTAGTAATAGTAATAATCCAATTTATTTGTTGTTGGTGTGTATCTCTTCTCCTCCTAGGGTAAAAGCCTTCTTTATTCTAACAATAAGCCATTTTTTGCGGTTTTAAGTAACTAATCCAGTCATTTCCTGCTATATTTTTTATGTCACCCACCCATCTTTTTCTTTGTCGACCGCTGCTCTTCTGCCAATTGGACCATTCCATTTTGTTGTTTCGTGGATCCATGCCATCCACGTGTCGTGCCCATTTCCATTTTTGTTTCAAACTATAGTGGAGTGCGTCTGCTACATTCGATTTCTTTTGGATGTCATCGTTTCTTGGTTGTCGTATTCTTCTCAATTTTAGGAAACTTCTTTCCATGGCTTGTTGGCAGGCTTTGGCAGGACAAAATTTTATTTTTTACTACACATATTTGGGGCTTTCATAGTTTAGACTTGGTAATATACATGAATCCATTTTTAAGCTGAAAATCCTTTGAGGATTTATTTTTGATCCCGACGGAATTAAATATAAATGTTACATAATTATTTGAATTAATATCCATAGGTTCTATTATATTTATTAAAATGAAGTTTACAAGTAGCTGCCTGTATTAAGATTTACATATCATACCACTTACTAATAAAAATGTAACAAATTAAATGCTCTTATAATAAATAAATAAATAAGTTTAACATACACACACGGTCGTCTGTTCCTAAGGTAGGCAACTTAATGCCTGTTTTAGGTAACAGTTGACTGATATACATTTTTTTTAAATAAATATACATATCAATAAATACATATTACACCCAGAATCGAGGCGGGAAACGAACCCACAAACCTGGAGCAAAAAACAGGGCCACTACCAACTGCGCCACGAGCCAGTCATATTATTATATGTTATAGATAAATAGAATTATAACAAAAATTATGTAATACACGCTACTATGTAAATGTTATTGATAAATATACTTAATCTCTATATAAGTGACACGTGTTCTTTAAGTGCAATAAACATCTTGAAAACAAAGTGTAAAACTTATCGGTATTGTCACCAGGCGGGGGCAGATGGCGTCGGTGCGGCTCACTGAGCGCGCCCCGCTCCGCGCCCCCTCCCGAGGAAATAGGTAATTTATTTATATTTTACTAACCTTTATAGTTATATGCTACTGTCCTATCGTACCTGAAGTTTGTTTTTTGAAGTTGATGATACTTCAAACTCAAATGGTCCCGTACTGATGATCGAACCCGTGTCCCGTTTAGTTATTATCGAAATGTGGGTTACATATACCGATAGTATAATTTAGTACATTAATCCCCAGTCTGTTATTGCAGTTGTGCCACAATGATCGGTCAGTTGATGTTCTTTGACATCGAATAATATAATAATAATTGTCAATCGTTCTAGTGTAGTAGTGCGAGTAGTTACCTTAACACTGACGATCGTGGGTACGATTCCCGCTCGGGGCAGCTATTTGTATTTGTACAAATATTTGTTTCCGGTCTGGGTGTATTTCCTTGTACCCACAATGCCTCGGAAAGCACGTAAGCCGTTGGTCCAGATTAATATCATAGAAACCTGATAGCAATCTTTACCAATAGTAGGGAAGTTATCCGCCAACCGGCAGTGGAGCAGCGTTGTGGATTAAGCTCCAACCCTTCTCCTAAATTGACAAAAGTACTTTTCCTAGCCATGGTTTGTTTATAGGCTGATTAAGTTTAGTTAGTGCAATATAATAATTCAACGCCTTAATGGCACCATAATATTACTATTTATTGCACACTACAAAGAAACATAAAAGAGCAAGTATATTACAAACAAAGAAAGATGTACAAAAGGTCTTATCACTGAAAGAGCGATTTCTTTCAGACAACTTGGGTGTTAAACACGTTGTAAAAGACGCTGTTACAAAGAAGACTGGACCTGTCCAGTGCGAATTATGTATTAAAACGCAAATTGTATATATTATTTGTACGATAAGTAATATACCAATATTTCGAAGGTCAGAAACGTAAAAGCAAATGCAATAAAATTTTCATCACTAAAGTGTGTTTTGATGTCTCTTTTATGGTGCGATAACTTTCTTCTTACAGCGAATTGACATTTGCCATCATATTCAAAGTTGTAGAATGTAATAATACTGTATGTCTTAATTTTCATATCATAACGTGTCCCAAATTTTAGTAAAGTATGAATAGTTAAATTTTAATCCACAGGTCGCAGAAAAATTAAAAGAAGTAGAAGTTCCAGATATCGGAGCTCTGATGGATTTCCAAACGACTTGCACCAAAAGGTATTTTATTTTTCCCTTGTCATACTATAAACAGGAACTAGCTGAGCTTTTAGAAAGAGAAAACTTGTACAATTATTGCGTGATTAATAAGCAAAATCGGCGTTGCCGTTAGTAAACTATTGATGTACGAAAATATTGCTATCATAATAGTTACATTGTTTTCATTTTACCGAAGGCACAAAATACGAAATTAAAATCAATACATTGTACAAAAAAATTGTATTCGTTTACCATATATTATAAAATAACTTAGTGGTAATTTTTGTGTCTGTGTCTTCATCTAATTTTTCTATAATTATACGACACATAGGTACATGCGTAATACATATAGGTTTATTTGATTATCATTTGTTTGTAAGTGATATATTCGACATAAGTTAACGCACACTTCACTTAAAATTAAAACTGACCTCATACTGGGTAACCGCAATGAAATTGATGATTCATTACGACTGATATTAAATTTCCCTTGACGTCATGTACTTTAAACACTAACCAACAAAGAGTACTAGTCAGATATCTTAATTCATTGAAGGCACTACTTTACTTCCCAATAAAAAGATTGTTACATCTTAGATGCTTGTAATAATCTAAATTTTATTTAATTTTCATTATATTACTCTTTTTTGTCATAATATTTTATTAAAAAGATTATATTCACATATATTTAGAATTACACAATAATTTAAAAACTTATAACTAGCGGCCCTTAACAGTTCAATGTATGCATCAAGCGTATATAGAGACAGTAGCTACGTATGTGTAACAAAAGGTACGGTAAACTGTTTTGATATGAAAACAAATCGCCATGTTTTACTTTTTTGACCGTACTCAACAAAGCGATTGGACACGTGTTGCTCTGACGAGGACTGCCGCGTGACTGTCACACAAATTAAAACTGATTTTTATAAGAACACGCACACACACTCATGTTCCAAGTTGAATCGAACTATCCTCCTTATTTTTACCGTAGTCGGATAAAAATGATTCTTGTAAGCTCATATCAAGAATTTTCTCGCAGAATGCGTGGGGAGTTAAATCTAATCTCCGTGCTGAAATTTGTAATCTCGTTACGAATTGAGTTTTGGGAATTTAGGGGTCGGCTATTAGAGCATTAAAATTCCGTTACAACTTCAATAATAATAATACACACAGATTTGTTATTTAGAGTGAAGATATAACATGTTGTATATACAATGTTATAATCAACCGTATAACTATAGCTATAAAAATGAATTTTACGATACATGTTAATATTAATTAATGTTTAATCAGGTGATACTATACAATAACTTAAGAGTCGTAACCTGATGTCTGGTAGTCTATTACTCTTAATAACCATTTTGTGTCATGTTGATGTGATTGATGGAAAACTTGTTTGACGGTATGTTCGACAGCAAGTTTGAAGTTGTCTTTGTTTCTGTGTTAATACTGAAGGCATGTATTGTCATACATACTTGATCTTCGGCTAGAACATGACAAAAACGTAATGATAAAAATGTTAATTATAATAATAATGATCGTGTACCTACCTTTATATTATAGGACAAATGCGTTGAACGAATTGCATCTTGTCTAATGTTTTAACAAAGTGGTAATTTGACAGTTTGCTGCTAGAAAGTTCGTGCGCAACAAAAAAAAGCTTAACGTAATTAAAGTCATCGACTATCATTATCATCCCCAATTTAGACAATCTCTTGTGACTCTCCCCTCTAGTATGCCCCAGGCACATGCCGGTCCAGTGTGTGGGGTCTTTTCTGCCGTCTATACTAAAAACGTGTTAACCTCAAAAAATTATTTTCGAAAAAATCGCAAATAATAGTTTCCCGCGTTTTCCTAAAACCATTATACTAATCTTAATTATTTGAAAATTCATTATTTGGTATTTTTAGTTACTTTCAAGTTATAAAATGATTTAAAAAAATTGTCGTTTAATGAGCTTAGATTTCTATATATTAAACATTTGTTAATTATTATTAAACCCAGTTCCGTATCATTATCTCAATAAATAATTTTGAATAATATAATTTGATATTGAAAAATAAAAATTGAGCATTCGGTAGTTAGCTGCTTTGTACTCAGTGGACGGTAGTTTTGTAAACCTCTTGAAACGCAGTTCTGATTCCGATTCACGTACATGCCGTATTACATATTTATTTATTTATTTATTCATAAGGGATGGTACACAGCACAAAAAATTATAAAAGAAAAAAAAATGTATTACAATTACGAAGGCCAATTACGACCATCCATCCGTTTAAAATTAAATTATTTATACAAAACAAACGTGCAAAAAAAAAACTTATTATTATCCTATTAAACTAATTATTACTCTTGGGAAGTATAGTATAGTATTAGTATAAATAATTTTCTCTATATTTGAATAGTAATGTACATAATATATAAAACTAATAAAAATAGAATAAAAGAAGAATACATAAATATTTATAGAACGTATACAAATAATAAATAAATATTTTATTACTTATTGTTTAGATTATGTTGGTTTAAGATGTGTCGTTTGATTTTATTTTTAAATATATTTTTAGAACCATTGAAAATATCTATAGGTACAATTAAATTTCATATTATAGGTGTTGGGTAATCTTGTTAGAACAGAATTTTGGACATAGTTAGTGTGGCAGTACGGGACATGTAATAAGGGAGTGTGTCTCAGTCGCCGTGAAGGGGTGTTCAGCAAAATATGTTCAGCTAGTTCCGGAGAGTCTAGGCGGCCACGAATAATATCATACAATAACCCCATGTCTAACACCTCTCTGCGTTCCATTAATGTCAGAAGGTTATAAGCTCGGCAGATATTTATATATTCATCGCTTATGTCAGCTTTGATATATTTGATTTGACATATATATACATTTAATTATGTATATGTAAAATAACATTTCTATTAAAAAATACTACAACACCATATAATAAGTTGTAGATTTTGATTGAGCTAAAGTCTGGATCTACCAGTCCGGTAAAAAAATGATTTGCGTTAGGAAGTCAATTTCAAATTCAGGAAGGTCATTCATGTTCAGGACGATTATATGCTTTAAAATATCACACTACGATACATCGAAGCAGTAACCACAGAACAGTAACAATAGGGGCCTATTTAAACGATAACTGATAAAGTTCAGATAGTTATTTGACGTATAAAAGTATCCAAAAGATAAAACCTTGTTTTTTTTTTGCTGTTTCAACATCAAACTCCGATCTGTATTCTATTCACAAGCTATAAACCAAATTTATAGTTTAGTTTCTCACCTTTTGCTGGTTAAATATCTGTCCTTTTAATTAGCCCTAAATGTTAACATAACTGTGTCAAAGTCAGTTTATATTTTAAATAAATTTATATAGCCTGTAAAAGCACCACTGCTAGTCAGTCTTCTTCTCCATATTGATGAGTGGAAACGGGTTGAAGCCTACTGTGGAACAGCGTGGCATTATTGGCAGCGTGGCATGGTTGACGGATAATTTTTCTACCAAATGTAACGAAGTTTATAAGATTCAGTCATGATAGGGAGACCCACAACAACGAGGCCAGAAACGAATATTTTATAAACACAAATATCCATTCCAAGCGGGAATCGAATTCGCTCTAATGGAACTTTCTCACCACTACACCAGTGTTTGTTTTTCCATGTTTTGTATAAATGACCTATAGACGTAGGTAGGTAGGCTATCTACCTGAGACGGTGGCCATCGATGTCACGTCTCAGGACACTGCACACGCCAGCTCACGTGTGCTCAATGAGCCTAGCCAGCCGTGCTCTTATATAAGCCCGGCTCAGGTTACACCGGCATAATTATGTACACTATTGTTGTGACTTAATTAAAACTAAGCAATCTGCGGTATCGATAAATTAGCCTGCTAAATGTTTTATTTTTTTAATTTTATGATGACGTATGTTATGTTTAAATTACCTAACACAGATTAAGGAAAGTTTATTTGTGTTTGTGATTCATGAAAACCTTAAATAAGTATTAAAATACCTAAATTAAAAAAAGAAACATTTTTATTACATATTATTGGATGGTTAGGCTATAAAAAATTATGTTTTGACTCTTATGAGCAAGGCAATAGCCACCTAAATTATATATAATAAAATTGTTTCCGGGCGACGTCTATAGTATAAGTTTTATTTAAGAAAAAATAATATTAGTGATAGGAGCCAAAAATAATTCTGTCTAGATGTTTGGTCTCTTATCACGTAAAATTTAATGTACGAATCGCAAGCTGTTTTCATATTTGCATTTGTTAATATAATAATATAGGTATCCCGATAAAAGATGTACAATGTCGCGGAAAAATCTCGTTATATAAAATAAAATGTTTTTTTTTTTTTTTACAACAACAATTAAACACAATTAAAGTTAAAAGAAAGTTTTTATGAACGAAATATCGTTCATCAAAACAAGAATCACGTTGCTTCTCTTAGGTAAGTAAGACCAATTAAAAAATAAAAAATAAAAACGAAAGAAAAAATAAAATATTTCAAAGCTCGTGTTCTTTACAGCATTAAAAGTTGTTTCGCAATGGTGACATTTAAGATGTATACAAAGTTTTAATTGAACTGTATTTGTCGTAATACGATAAAATTTACAATAATTGTATTAAGAGTATTTTCCTCTTGTAGGTCCTTATTGTATAAAAATAAATAAATAAAATAAATTAATAAATATGTTTCAACATACACACGGTCGTTTCCAGCAATTTATACTACTGATGTACTATGCCGAACAAACAGAGCGTTCAAATATACTGCCACAAACTCATAAAGTCCAAACTTCAACGAACGAAATCTAGGGTACTTTTAAACTATACTTTTTTTTAATATCTAACGATTCAAAAATATGATTCCTACATTTCTTTTCTCGATTCAAAAATATTCTTCCAGATTTAAAACAATAAATCGATTTGTATTCCGTCGCCGCAGCTTCCTTTTGCTAATACGTGATACGAATCTGTTCTTACTAATTTAGCAAGTGACTAATAATGTCAATACAAACATTCACTAAGTTCTGCGCCTGCGAAATATACCGTCAACACCGATAATAGAACTAGGCGAGTATTAGTTAGGTATTTATCAACTAAAAACGATTCAACTCCTGCTTGGCTTGAGTAGGAACTTATTATCACTATCTAATATGATCTTCATATAATTTTCTCGTCCATGACGAGAAAATTATAATTAAAAAGAAAGAAAATTTTAAATCGTTTTATACCTTTCCTTTTTTATAAATAATAAAGTATTTTGATCAAAATATAAAATACACATCCCTTAAAATCCCATCACGTTAAGTAGATAATCAAGAAAATATTGTAGTTTTTTTTTTTTAATATCTACTCTAGAATTAAATATTTTGTGGTTGTTTAATTATTTTTACCAAATTTTAATGTTTTAAATATGACCAAAAAAAAAGTGAAGGTTAGGAGGCGAGTAATTCTCTCATTGCAATATGAGCAGAGACTGCATCGTATTGATTGAACTGCATACGATATTCGTTCCGACGCCCACGTGGCGTCTCGCGTCTGCAGCCAGATCGCTGCAGTCTTACTGCTTTTTTACCTACGTTCACTTCCTATTCGCCAATTTAACTTATAAAAAAGTATTTCAATTTATACAAGTTCATATTGACTATTAAAAAAATTTTGTCTTGAAGGTTGTTAAAAAATTAAAAAGATAAAGATACGACCAGACTTATTAATATCAAACAGTTGTACAGATTTATTATATTGACGTTCAACAAAGTGCTTTTAAATGGAAGCGCCCGGTAACAGACCGCTACATCAAACAACGCCCTCTATTGACAATATACCCATTCAACACGCCGACCTCGCCTCATCCCTAAATTTTCACGAAAAACCCAACCTCGAGCAATAAACCACTTTAATAACGTTGCAGTAGGTTCTTATTAAATAAACGGCCATCGAACATACACCCTTATGACACCGAGTGGAAATCGATTGACGAAATTTATTATGACGATGGAAACAGTACCGTATATTGCAGGTATGGAGTAGGATTTTGCTTGCCCGGCATGCGCAAATACGCAGCCTCCCCCAGGGTAGCGTTCGATCCTTCCAGTCGCCTCGTCGGCGTGGCCCGGACGCGTACCCGGAAAGAAAATCGAATTCTTAAAAAAAAACAACGGCATAAAACAAATCCACTCCTTCCTTTTGTATGAAGGAAAGGTGATGGAAACAAACTAAAAGATAATTTCGCGTTATTAGCTTTGTGGTTAACTGCGCTGAGAAAATTCTTTTGAATTATTTTCCAAAACGTTATTTATCATCGAGCTTTGTGTGATACAGTGAGAGTGAAGTGATATATTTTTATAAGCAAATATTTTATATTATTTTCTATGCAGTGACTTAACCGCGATACGATAAGCTTAGTTTCCCAAGCCTAGTTATTTCAGGATATTTGGACGTCGTTTCGAGGTATACGTTTGGTTATTTTAATGTGTTGGGTATGGTCGTGTGGCTTGTAGTTAGGACCGCAAACCGAAACGCTTCCGTCTTTGTGAGACAAAAGGCTTACAGCTAAGTTTTCTAGCGATATGCAGAACAGAGTGCAATAATGATATAATCGGCAATCGAATAGATAGGCAACATTGCAATCTCGTCTCGCTTTCAAGGACAAGTAAGTTATATCACACACGATTTTCGGGATATCGTAGAAAATGGCTTGCGCTTTTTAAATAACAAAATCGATATAAAAAATGAAAGCAATTTAATTTAGAGATTGCGTGTTAATTCAGAGTTCACTGCCAAAACCGTAACAAAAAATGTCGTTTAAAGACCTAGTTCGTTTGATACTACCGTGATTATTCCAATTTTGTTTAATGAAAACAATAGTTTAGTCATATTACGATATTTAATACACGAAGTTCATTCACTATAAACGATTAGATTCCAACTTTAATTAGTAATAATGTTCTACCTAAAAAGGTCAATAAAACATAATTATAAAACTCGTCAAAGATATTGCACAGGAATGGAAGGATTGCGAATTTCATTTATAATGTAAAATAAAATTAAAAATATGTTTAGGAAAAAATTAACAAGTAACCAATTCACTACACCAGCTTTCATAGACAAACCCATCTAATGTTTCAACATTATTATCGAGTATTCAGTAGTTTAATTCGTACATTTAATTAATTGTAATAGACACAATTTATAACTCGTTTTATAAAGCAGTATGTTTTCTTCGAAAGTGCCGATGTAAATCCATTAGCGTCGTAATAAATAACTGCAATTCATATGACATCACGCACCCCAGCTATTAATTCAACTCTATGTATATCAGACTAATGGAGATTAATTGATATTCATGCTTTACCATGATTGAGTAATATTCCTCTGTTAGATATTTTAGGAGAATATTTGCTTTATAAAACACCGCTTAATTATAATGATGTTTTGATGATTGTATTGCGACAAAACCTAGCTAAAGGTAGACTCACCCACTCACAGAAATTGCCGTAAAGTACTATAGCTGTGTTTTGTATGGTGAATGAGTGAACCGAAAGAGTCATCTCTCTTTTCTGTACATAGCTTCTTCCTACTCTTCTTCTTTCTCTAGAGATTAACGCTTTGTGGTTCCTCCGTTGCTTTAAAGCGTATTGAAGCGGTTGATATATCTTAACAGGTGTCTGTTCTTTTGCTTGTAATTAAAAATAAAATCGCCATGTCTTATTGGACATTTGAATTAATATAAAATATAATTAATATATATAACATAATAAGATATAAAGACACTTTGTGAACAAAGTTATAGCCTTTACATAAAGGTTAAAACTACCATTTTTATATCATCTTTGTTTGTGGTATCGACAATAATTAATTTAATACTCAATAATAGAGATAAATTATTTTTTAATATAATTTTTACCCAACCAATAGATAGAATAGAAGAAGAAGATAGAAGTTTGCGACTTCTTTCATGAAAGAGACAAATAAATAAACAGAAAAAACTTTTTTTTCTAATAGGATATTAATTGTCATCATAATATTTACTCACGATAAAATATATACTGAATTGCTTTAGAATTGCAACAGCCTTCGTCAATATAATTATTAATTCAATTAAAACAACGGTCGTCACGAAGCACGAATATTCTCTATTTATAAATTAAACGTCGGACCTTCACGTGCGTAATGCGTTATATTTCATCAAGCCAAACGATTTTGTTGCGATTTTAATCGCGTTTATCATCGACGATTAGTTTCCGCTTCGTTAATTAATTTCATAAATTATCTTTGAAATGTGTTTTGTGTTGTTTTTGTGGATTTAATTTTGCATACCATTTCCGAGCTAATTCTTTATCGTTATGTGAAAGTTGAAACGATAAAAGATATATTACATAATAGTTTCTGAATTGAATATACCTATTTAGCACACATATATAATTATTGTTATCAATATATAGAAGCCAAAGACCGCTTATTAATTTCATTGTCTTATAAAAAAGTTTTGTAAACTACTAGATATATGAAGAGTGCGGTTTTAGACGTCATCAATATCTTGTTCTGACAACCTTAAGAATAATTAGATTGCCTGTCCATTGAAGCGGAGTGAAGCAGCGGAGCGGAGAAACGGAGAAATATTAACCAAATTAAAAAAAGGCTAATGCCTTTGTAGCGGAGGGAAGATCTTTTGCACACCTATTGATTAATATTTCTCCGTTTCTCCGCTGCGCAGCCTCGCTCCGCTTCAATGAACAGGCACCCTTATGCTTATATGTCGTTAGATATCTTCGTAATACAATTACTTTTACTAGATGACCCCAGTTTTGACCTGTAATAAATTTCGATTCTGGTCTATAATATATATATCTTAAGTCTATATCGGATTTTATCGCGTTTATTTAAAATTTTACAGTTTAACAATATTTTAAATTATTTCCCTACGTTTCGGACCCTTTACAGCGTCCATGATGTCCCCCGAGATCGTCGGGAAATAATTTAAATAATTGTGTATTAGTATTTAAAAAAAACCCCGACTGCGTAAAATACTCTTATTATAAACTAAAAAGAATAAAACAATTTACTAGCTTTCATTTGATACCCATATTGCTACAGTAAGAAAAAAATTCAACTCCCCTCCCTCATTCCGCTATTTGCGGTCACCATTTTGAAAATTTATATAGCCTATGTCACTACTACAATTTAGACAAATACAACGACACCTCATTTGTCAAAAAACGTCCAGCCGTTTGGGCTGTAGGGCGTGCCAAAGAAATGGACATACATACATACATACATACATACATACATACATACATACATACATACATACATACATACATACATACATACATACATACATACATACATACATACATACATACATACATACATACATACATACATACATACATACAAACACTCGAAAAACATAACCCTCCTTCTGTCGCAGTCGGGTAAATATTGTTAAACTGTAAAGTTTTAAATAAATGCGATAAAATCCGATATAGAATTTTTAATTAAATTAGTAAAATTCGCGTAAATATAAAAGAACAATAGTAACAGTACATTATGTGCACGTGATATGTATGTACTTCTAAATTCTTCTAGAATTAAATGAAAATATAAAACACGTGGAAGTAGTCGTACAGAAGCTCATGAATATATCGTAATATTTTTCCCGAAGTGGTCGTCGAAAGAGTGTTTCAACCATCGGTTCAACGCCCCTCTTACGGGTGTGGCATATTTAATGAAACAATTCCTTATTCTGTTTGAACTAATAAAAATTATACTTACACCGTGTTTAATTAGTGCTTTGTTCATAATAGCCACGTTATTAACAACAATGAACAAAACTACAATCATAAAAGTTACTCGTATATTAACTTCATTATGTATTCATAAGACAACCGTTCTGGTGAAGTTGTGCGAGTGATCGCGTAAACGCCGGTCGTTGCGGATTCGATTCCCGTTCGGCGCAAATATTTGTATATGAATAAAAATTTGAATCTGGTCTGGATGTATGTCCTTGTGGGTGTCCCTACTATGCATCGAAGAGCACGTAAAGCCGTCGCTCCTGGTTGATATCATAGACACCTGATAACGATCGTTACTCATGGTAGGGAAATCATCAGTCAACCCGCAGTAAAGCAGCGTAGTGGATTAAACTCCAACCCTTTTCCTATATGGAAAAGAGGCCTTTGCCCAGCTTTTTGTTTCGTACCTTAAAAGAGTAGGAAATATTTACATTTCTGAGTTTATAAGTATGTTAAATAATTGTCCTTCTGCTGGTATATATTCAAATAAATAAACATAACTTTTGGACGTGTATCTATGTACTAATACGTGTTTAAAAAATCCTTAAAATGTTGTTTTCTCTTTGTTGCTACTAAAAATATCAAATTAAACGTCTGTTCCGTCTAAAAATGTTAAATTTGTCTTAAGTTGAGCGAAATGCTTTTAATATGTTATGCTGTTTATCTGATTTGTCTTTGTTTTTGTATAGAACCATATCGATGTATTAAGTCGTAGTAGAAGGAAGAAATTTATTTATTTATTTAAGACAGACACAGTTATATTAAATTATATATTTTATATTTAAATTATTATTTTTCATTCGATACTTGTTCAACAATAAATAAATAAAAATACAATGTCTAAGTTATAACAACTCACACTAATAGAAACGACAAAGTACCTTATGTAATTAGAAGAAGCTGGCGGACAAACAGGGATAATTACAATAAATTTAATTTTAGTACAGACAAAAAAAAATCTTTGACCTCATAAAAATGTTTGTAGGATAATTATTATAATTATTCCGCTTTATTCGTAAAAAATTTAAATATTGACTTGCCCTTTGGCTAAGTTGGCAGTGCTTTCTGCTCCAGGGATGTCGGTTCGATTCTCGTCCCGTGTCTGGGTGTAATATGCATATATCTATTATGTTTATATACATTTACTAAAAAAAATATGGATATGTATACCAGTCGGCTGTTACCAACACGGGATTTAAGTTGCCTAAGAAACACTCGACTATGTGTGTATGTCAGACATATTTATATTTTATCGTTGAGAAAACTAAAGGATGTGTAATAGAATATATCCAGCCATCGATTATTTGTACATATTGTGTAATTAAGGCTGTCGTTGAGCGTATGTCAAATTAGACAACGAACAACGGTATATCTGTTACATTGCATCGCAATTCGCACTTACTTCCTGTTTAACGGTATCTTTGCTGTTTTGGATACACTAATTTATGCATTGAAGTTTTAGGTACTCTTCGTAGTTTTTAAGAATCATTTTCACAGTGTAATCAACCACCTTCGGCCAGATGACTTTGTGTATCGTAATAATAGAAGTGTTGTTTACGTCGAAGAAATTGTAGTATTGGTTAACGATTTGGATTTATGATCATTTTTAATAGACTTTCTGCGTTTTTTGTTACTGGTTAGAAATTTTTAATATGATTCTTATGAAATTCGTCTCAAGTTTTTCTCATTAAAAACGACCATTACTAAAGGTGGGAGGACCATTACCAAATGTGGGAGGCACTGAAGTTATCGACTCGTCTTCAAATAGTCTAAAAATGCCCTTCAGTCGAAGATAGGTCTTAGGAGCTAGCCTCGAAATGAAATATAACTGAAAATTTAAATAATTGTTTTTACGTCATTTTAAACATCGACTCAAAAGTGTCTCAAAATCTCTTCCGTTTCCGCATTAACTAATTATTCAACTTCATTGTATAAGAAAATTAGTTTTACTTACAATGAATGCTACAAAACATAGGAAATATTTTGATAATTAATTTTAGTGACATTTGACCTTGAATATTATACGGCTCAATGTGACATGATGCTTTTTACCCGACTGCGACAGAAGGAGGGTTATGTTTTTCGAATGTATGTATGTATGTCAATTTCTTTGGCACGCCCTACAAACCAAACGGCTGAACGGTTTTTGACATATGAGGTGTCGTTAGATTTGTCTAAATTGTAGTAGTGACATAGGCTATATACATTTTCAAAATGGCGCCCGCAAATGGCGGAATGAGGGGGGAGGGGAGTTGAATTTCTTTTCCTTACTGTAGCAATATGGGTATCAAATGAAAGCTAGTAAATTGTTTTATTCTTTTTAGTTTATAAGAGTATTTTACGCAGTCGGGTTTTTTTTATTTTTTTTATTATTATTATTTTAACTGGGCTTTAAACCAGGTTGGTAGAATTATTAGCATAGCAATATTTAGCAGTTTCGTTAGTTTTATATGCAAATAAATTAACCCTCTCAAATCGATTTAAAATAATATCAAAATCTATTCTCAAAATCAACTTATACTATCAATTAAAAAGTTGTTATACATTCATGATCTTTTGTTTTCAAATTGTGAAAAGTTTTTCTATGCCGAATTTCACAGCGACCTATTCCCATCTCCAGTCTTTCAGACAAAAAGAGAAATTAGAAAATCCTAAGAGAATTTACAAAGTAGTGGCTTAGCCTCATCTAATTAAGTATTAAACTCTCTTTTCTTGTGCTTATGACTATGTAATTATATGTACATACTTATAATAACGTGTTCCGGGACAAGCGCAGATCATTCGTTATAATATTATTTATAGCAACATGCTAATTGTTACGCAATCGTATTTATGTTTTAAACTTGCACACGCAGGTTCGATATGGCCCAGTGGATATACCATGTGGATCTTAACCGAAAGTTAGCTGAATCAAATCAGTCCACAGCACCGCTGATATTTAAACGGTTTTTGTTTAAAATAGTTACCTTGTGCTCAGCGGTAAAAGATTACGTCTTGAAGATATCTACATGTCTCGGAAGAAATTCCAAGACTAGTAAGTAGCAGTAAGACTACCTACTATAACTGTACTACTAACTATCTTTCTTACTAATCTACAAAATCTACAATTTTAACCAATTTTGTATAATTGCTAAGGTATTCAATTATTTTAGTTTTATTTTAAAATATAGAAAATGGCAACCATCACCACTACCACATCAGCTGTTGTGGATGTCACTTTTGAACGTAGGCCTCCCCCATTATCGCTGGAGGGGGGGAGTTGTCAATACTATAATAATGTAAAATACAAAATGGCAATATTACGTTCGGAATACTAAAGATAGTAAAGGGGAGGAAAAGTTTCTAATTTCTATATCAATTTGAGCGTAACTCACGCGAAGTTTATTTCTACGACACTGAAATGTCTGAATGTGAAATATAAATTAAAAAGTAAACTATTTTTATGTTTAAATAATGTGAAATACGTGAACTCAGCGTTAGCAACGCGGGTAAGGGTTGTGACTCCACCAGAGCGGAGATGTGTTTTAAACAACCAATAGAATTTAGTTCAGTGGTATCCACTAAAGCAGAGGGGAGACGAGGTGTGTGAATAACGAAATTCTATTGGTTGTTTAAACACATCTCCGCACATCTCCGCCCTAGTGGAGTCCGGGCCTAAGGCATCAAAGAAACGCGCATGCTCCAGAAATGTTATTAATACGAAAGCGGCCTACTACTGAAAATCTAATAATTAGACGATGGTAGTTATTTAAACATATTATACGATTATAGATAGAATAGTAGGATAAATTAAAATCTAAAATAATAATATTTTTGGGTACAACAGGATGGTACGATTGGAAAAATCTTTAGGGCAGGGATTCCCAAAAAAATGTTGGCAAGAGATTTTTTCAAAAATGAACTGATACTTCAGACCGCCCCATAGTCAAATTACTTTAAAAATACTAGTCTTTTTTGTCTACTTTTTTTTTCCTATTGATACAAAATATTTACCATTTTAAAACTGCGATTGGTTAAGTAGATAAGGTTAAAGCGGTCTTTTGGGAATCCCTGCTTTAGGGTGTTGAACTTTCCACGTAATAGCGTCGAATGGCATGTCAATGTGGAGAAAAAAAAGAACTCAGTATTTTCAAACTCACAATCAAGTTATATAATAGAATTTTTTAACTTTCTCCAGCTGCTAAAAAGCCTAATCGATAACAGGCCTACGTGGCGCGTGGTCGCATCGGGTTCAAGTCTTAGGCTCAACCAAACATTTCTTTTATTTGTATGTATTTAGTTTCTAAATTGTACTGGTTGTACTCATGACTTTGTTCGCGATTATCATTACTTTTATTAAGCCTAATGAGATCAAGTATGCACGACAGCTTAAGATGAGTCGTGCTATCAATTGTTTCTGTACAATCCGGGTTTCGAGTCATTTGGACCTTATACTGAAGGTTTATTATGTCTAATATCTAAATTAACTAACTAAAGACCTTGAAATATTTATCTTTAGCATATCTCTTATCTAACAAGAAAGAATAAATGAAATCGATATACGCGTTAATGAATTACAACTAAGTATATATTTTAAACCGTCTTGAATTTCGGTCTAAAAAGTATCCAGTGTCCCTAGCTTGTCGTATGAATTGAAATTATGCTTAATTTCATTTAAATTCATTTAGTAGTTTTGGCGTGATGTACGGATAGATACAGACAGACAGGGAGACAAAAATGAAAAAAAAAAGGCTTTATTATGGTGTGTACACAGTTCCCTCCAGAAAATGTTCAAAATATCTTGAATGTACAGAATTTGACATGTTACAGTTTTATTACAAGTATTATTTTCGTATTGCTAGGTACTTTATTAAATTAAAAAGAAAGAAGTGTATCTACTTCAAGATAATAAATAATAGAGACGCAAAAATTGATCGTCAATCGAGCATAATGCATGTAAATAACGATTTCAACGAACTGACGTGTTTGTTATGCGCTTTCTTACGTGATCCTAGATTAAATGCTCTGTTAATGATAGACTATTGGCCTTTTGTTAATTGATGTGTGACCATGATGATGTCTGTACATAGTGATCATATTATATTATATACATATGGCTTTGTCCATCCTATTGTTATGTAGTTATTTAATTCATTATTTCTTATTTTCTTTTTATGGGGAATCAAAATTATAATGTGTATTATATTCATTAAAAATATATTATACGTTTTCGTATGTCGTGCTCTATTTCAAATATAGTTTTGAATATTTTATTAATTTTTTATTATAACTTTAATATTATTTTTGGACTGTGGATTTGTCATGATTATAATTGAAATACGGTGTACGGAGCACCAATCACGTATATTTATTTTGTTCAATTAAAATAAAGTACTTTATTTTAGAACGACAGTTCTGGTGTAGTGGTGCGAGTAGTCGCCTCAACGCCGGCGGTCGCGTTCGGTTCGATCCCTCTCGGGTCAAATATTTGGAGGTATTTGTGCAAATACTTGTTTCCGGTTTGGGTATATACTTGTGGGTTTCCCCATCGTGCCTCGGAGAGCACGTAAAGCCGTCAGTCACGCTTGTTATCATAGACACCTGGTAACGATCGTTTACTCATGGTAGAAATATTATCCACCAACCCGCAATAAAGCAGCGTGGTGGATTAAGCTCCAGCCCTTGTTCTCGATGGAGAATAGACCTTTGCCCAGCAGTGGGACGTTTACAGGCTGATTCTGTTTAGTTCAACTTATTTTAGACAATTTATTTAATAAATATTTTAGAGGACCATTATCAATAAAACTAATTTATGTTAGTTTATTATTTGAAAGAGAGCAAATATAAATACGTGATTTAAAAAGCTTTTTAGTTATCAAACATTTTAATTAAATTGATTATTATTTTTCTATTAATATCGTATTGAAGCCATAACTCACAATGAAACATCCCATAATTCTTCACATGACCTACATAGCAAAAGTTTACCTATTAAGCTAAAGTGACACAGTACACTAATTAATCACACAACTACAGACGCAACTACGTAATATATACATACTAGATAGTACGCGAAACACCATCCCCTGTATCGCGTAGCACGCAAGGCGCGTACATAATATCAACAGTCAGTCAGTCTCGCGGCACGCGGCCACCGCGCGCGTCAACCGCTGTCCCTCTCAAATACATTTTTCGAGTGCGTACGAATCTAATTGAATTTTATCGCGACTTTGACATTTCAACTTTTCTTTTATTTTGCAACATGAAGTGATTATGATATGACATAGTGTTTCTGTGTATTCTGGTCTATGTTCCTTAACGGAATGCGTAGAAATCGTCACGCACGAGCAGACCAAACCATGAAGGAATAACCATCGGATTGCGGGTACTTGGACAATTTCAGGCACCGCTGCCTTCGTCTAGCAGTTGCGTTGATTGCCGTACCGTTATAGATGGTATCGTTAATACAATACGTTTAAAATAAAACTAAAATAAGCACTAAAAGAAAGTGTTTTCGCATAGAAATTTAAATAACATTTCCTTGAATGCGCTCTTTCCGACATGAAAATGTACTCTAAAGTGAAGACTGCATAACTTTAACTACCGGATGTATCAGGGAATACTCCCAATCGACTTTTTGTTTTTATCTCGACCCGGTAGAGACTTAATTTCTTTGAAGTTTTAGACGATTGTTCCGCGGTTCTAATTCCGTAGTTTCGGGGTAGCCTCCGGTCAGACTGTCGGTTTGTTTTAATCTCTTCAGTTTGTTTAGGACGAATATGTTTGATGCGTGTGGCACGACGAAGACAGATGGAACGGATGATATTTTAACTATCCGACATTTGGAAATGTAAACATTTAAATTGCCATTGACTTCATAGGACGTTTTTATGAACTTCAAGAAACATATGTCTTAAAAAGTTTTTAATAACTAAATCATATTCAGTACAAGATTAAATAAAGTAAATAACAAAATTAATAAAGTAAATAACAAAGACGTGTGTGAGTTTAGTATCACTGACTTTTCATTCAGGATATATGACTAAACTTATAATGGTTGAGTAAATGTAGTAAAGTAGTATGTATTGATTGTTTTTAAAATAAGTAACTGTGGAGTTTCTTGCCGGTTCTTATCAGCGTAATCTAAGTTCCGATTCGGTGGTAGTTTCATATTAACTATAATTAACAAAGTAACGAGTATTGCATACTTTGTAATAATATGACGATTCACAAATGCTTTTGAAGTCTACTTCTATAAAGAAAATTTTGATTTGATGATATGATTTGACTTACATACCACGATGCATGAATATTACATAATACATATTAATACGATTATATTAAGAGTAACATAGATGGAACTAACTTAGTGAACTTTAGTGACACTGGTAACCTAGTGGGACGCGATTAGTAATACAACAGACCCTCCGCTTTGATCGTGATTTATTTAACCCTCTATAATCAAAAGGTAATATTAGTTCCGAATCGACGGTAGCTTTATATTAACTATAGTTAAAATAATAATGTATGCCTTACTGTGAAAAATGACGATTCACAAGTGCTTTCGAAGCCCGAAGAATTATTCAAGTAATAAATACATTTTTGTTTTAATTTGATTAATGAGAAGAGTTTCAACTCGATTTGAAATTTATGTCTTCAGCTCAGTTATTTAGAGTCGACAAGTCGACAAACAAACAATTGTTTCCTACCAACAATAAATAAATAAATATGTTTAACATACACACACGGTCGTCTGTTTCTAATGTAGACAATGCCTGTATTTTTGGTAACAGCCGACTGATATTTGCGACAACGACGTTATCAAATAACACAGTGGTTTCACTAATGTTTTTTGTTAATTCGACGAACAATCCTATTTTCTAATATTAAGTATAGTATATTAATATTATCATAAATATAGGTATAGAAATGTGCTACCTCCAGTTAAAAAAAATAATGTTTTAGAGTGCTTTGAAAAATATTATTTTTATAAAACTTATACGATCGTTTCAATGGTCCTTCCATAGTCTATTGATACTATTCGTATTAAGTTATCAGAATAGTTACAATGATGTTATGTAAATGCAGGATATGACCGGTGTTGACGTTAGTGGTTATTGTTTTTCTTATATACGTCATAGTTTGATGTCTTGTAGGCTTAGTTATGACCAGGTATTGAGCTATAATTATACTATCGTTTATTTAAGTTGGTGAAGTATTTTTTTGGGATTTATAAACAAACAAAAAATTAAAAATGATTTTATTGGCCACCGCTGCGTAACTACAGCACCTAAAAATAATAAACGCATTACACTTAACGGCTCCCCAGTAGTATGTGAATCCTGTGTCCCCCGGTCTGGGAACACACAAAACCCACAAGCAAAAACGCCCAGACCACCACGAACATCTGTTTGCCCTATAAAAAGATTTGTCATATGCGGGGTTCGAACCCGCGATTGCAAACATTAGACAGTTACTGAGACAACTGCGTCAGTGCGTCTTTAAATAATAGTTAGTAAAAATATTTTAATGTACACATTTGGCTTCGCTACAATATTTTTATATGTAAAATTATATATATTTGACCTATCTTACACTCGTGTGGTAATATGTTATTTATAATAACGCTATTTATAGATACTTTAACTAGAACAAATTTTAACAATTTCGTTTATTTATAAATATTTACGATGGAGAAGCTTATGTACAAGCGATAATTAAAATTGATAATTATATAAACTTTTAATAATTGTGTAGATACTTATGTTCTAAAATAAAACAATGGATTGTACGGAAATATAGACAGCGGAGTCGTAGCGATAAGATTTCGTTGACAACACTCGTAGGTAGTGGGTACACTCAACTCTAAAAAAGTCGTAGATATTGTTTAAATACGCTGAAAATAAACAGTAATTACGGTTCTACAAAAGAATATCTAAATTAGATTTACATTTTATTTAAAAAAAATAGGCTGTAAATCATCACATTAGGAATCGTATTAGCGATGCGGTAACAAGAAATGTCTGACCTGTCGACTATTTGTAGATCATGTATGTAACAAGCGATTAGGGTCCAGGGAACAGAGCAAGGTTAAAACAAACAGCGAAGCCACATGAAGGCTAGTTTGTATTGTTACCATCTCACGATATCTCCTGCATATAATTTTTTAAATAAATAGTGTGAAGCAAAAACTTTTTACCCCTTTTTTACGAAAATTATGCGGACGGAGAAGTATAAAATTTGGCACAGTTAAAGTTTATATGGAGAAGAAGTGCAGATTGCTAATATTTTTTATAATAATGCTCAAAAAATAAATGAAATTAATTTTAAAAAAAATCACTACATACACTACGGCACACACATATATGTACAATGACATATATACACAAATTTTGTTTATTGTCAAAGTTTGTTGTCAACGTAGTCTTCAATACAGGTCTTGCAACGAATTTTTTATTCAAATTTGTTATCACAGATCAGGTTCAATGACTGCTTCATATGCTCACTATGTTATGCGCAATCATATTTTTATGACATTAACAATGCTGTCAATTATAGATTAGGTTGAATTTCGACCACTGGGCGACCACTAGTATTATTTAATAGTTAACGGATTGGATTGATTTCCTAACTTAAAACATTGGTCTTTCTATTGAACTATGGTTTGAAATGTTTGAATTATTTGACTTGAACTTTATCTAATAATTTTGACTTTGAAAGGTGGAGTCCCTTGGTAATATTTTCTAAGATTTGGTGTGAATCTTCTTGTGCATTTTTTTTTTTTATATTTTAAATGATTCAAAGACAATTTATTTTTATGAAGTAGATTACAACTATATCTATGTGGATCTGTCTCCTTCCCTCTGTAAATAACGAATATATTAAAATGAAAAGAAACGAAAAGTAACAATAAACGTTGATGTATGATTTTCAGTTATGTTTCCCTCATTTAAAATGAGGTTTTATGAGATTTTACTAGGCACCTCCCTCCCTTATTTCATTCTCACGTAATTAATGGATCCCCTGATCTAACTTTAATAATCAAATAAATGTTTAATTGATGCATAAATGATTTATTAGTAATAACTTATCAGTTCTAATTTAAAGATGTGAACAAATTTCAATTTTAACATAATTAGTATAGATACACAGATGTGGTAGTTTCGCCTGCGTAGAGTTTTATATATTTCCGTGAATACTGATCTTGACCTAAACTGTCCGCTGAAAATACAGTAATTATCAAACTCCTCTGAATTTACAACCGCGCGGAATACGTTTAAAAACATATACACTAGCTATAAATCCCACGTTTCTACCATATCAATCTTAATCGTGTCGGTATTTTGGGATAAAATCTAACTTGTTTTAATTTCAGTTATCAACACATAACAAACGTCCTTTCATTCTTACAAATTTTCACATGATTAATATTTAAATTGATTGTACAAATACGCATTCATGGAACATCGTGTATTATGTCGTTTTTGTGTTCTAAACTCATAAATTCATCGTACTAACTGCTGGACATGACTTCGCCTCCGTGGCATTTATTTTCTAATATATTTATAAAAGTGCCGTTAAAAACGATCCAGCAGTTTTAGAGATTAACCGGAATAAAAAAAAAGGAAAAAAAACTAATTTTGACGATGCATATAGGTTATTATTTGTTCATAAATTTTACAAAACAATTTTATTTACATCTATAAAGTGTGAGAATTACTTGACTTTTTTACACTTTAGTTTTCAATTCCATGACACTGCGTGACAATTTGTCGGCGGGATTAGCGCTCAATTCCCTGTTAATTAAATGAATTTATTTTATCAAGCAAATAAATTAGTTATTTTAAATTAAATTATTTCACTAAATTTAGGATAAAGAAAACAACGAACCACGAGTATTCATTTCACAACATTTATAGTCTCTTCCATCTATTTTTATAACTAACTAGCGGCTCGCCCCGGCTTCGCACGGGTATTTAACTAAAATTTCAAAAATTATAAATTTATATTTTTTATCACCTCCACCTGCGTCGATACTGGAAAATATTTTATAACAGACGGATTGGTTGTCAAACATGTGTCAAAATAAATTTTAATTTAAATCAAAATCACTATGGAGTATTTATATCAAAATAATTTTCTCCCCCCTTTTAACATCGTTAGAGGATGAATTTCGATAAAATACGAAACACGTCTTCAACCAATTCTGTTAAAGAATATTTATGCGAAATTTGAAGTAGATTGGACCAAGGAATCATGTTGTCCCATACAAACTTTGCCCCCCTTTTTCACCCCCTTAGAGGTAGAATTTCGTAAAATCCGTTCTTAGCTGACCTCTACTTGGTAAAAGGAATATTCCTACCAAATTTCAAGTCTCTGCGCCTTATAGTTTCAGAGATATCGTGATGAGTCAATGTATACGTGGAAATCTCTTATATATATATAGATAAAGGGAAATTTAATGCAATATACAGGCTAGACTGCGCTTTTACTTAAAAATAATCTGTTATGTGTGCCATGTACCAAATTGGGAACAAAATTGTTTTTAGTGTCGTGACAAATTGAAATCAATCCGGACGAAGACGTGGGCGTTAACTAGTTAAACATAAAATACAAAGCATGTGATGATGTGACAGGTGTTAAACAATTGATCCAGTGACAGTACTAGAGCGAGTGACTCACTAACTAGAATAGCGTGGCGCTTGGATCTAAACAGGTCACAGTTATAAAAGTAATCATAACTCTCAGCAGTAATGAATGGTGTTGTGCAAAACATTAAACAATCCAAACTTAAATAAACCTAAGTTACGAGAAATCGACTAACAACATGATGCAGAACTTCGCAAGAAAATATAGGTAAAATGCTTGCTAATTTGTACAGGTGGAAGTGAAGCAGAAAATTAATAGCTTCTTTAATTTCGTATGACCCATTTAATTCAATCGTTAATATAAATTGTTAAACGCTTAAAGCACTCTATGTTTACTAATTTTAATAACTATTTCTCCATTTGAAAGCTACTCTATCTATAAGTAATAACATACTTAGTTTGTAAAATTCTTTAAAATTCTATTAAGATTGTAATTTCGACCTCACCGACCAATCTCCTTCGTGTCTTCTCCATTCTACGTGACATTGGCGAAATCATCCGTGCTATTTTGGCACTATTGGAAGCCATTAATCCAAATGAATGAATGAATGAATAGTTTGTAAAATATCATTTACTGTAGCTATAAATGTCAATGCAATTGTTAGTACGAATAGACTTAACAGATTTATATAAAGGCAGTTCTTTATTTAACTTTCACGGATTTAGATTGAAAAGATTGTTTTAAACTTCCTAGACGTCTCATTACCTTAATATTTGGTCACTATAATTTTTTTTACAGGCCCTTGCTTATTTTAACCAATGATTCAAAAAGATTCCTGTTCACAAGTTACCTGAGTCTTGATTAGACCCGTTATGCTGCTAATGTTCTTAATATGACTTTGGCCTAATTAACAAAAACAATGCTAAAGAATACTATTTTCACAATTTGAAAAGAATGGGCTTTGAGCGTGTCTGTCGCTTAAATGGACGCTTGGAATAATCTTGAAATGGGTTTGAGACAATGTTTCTGTACCGAATACCTCATTTAAGGTAGATTTTAGCTTTTCTACGGCTTCACTAGAGTGGAAATGGATCTACACCGCTTCTTGTAATCTCAATGTTGCATATATATGCATACATATAACCTAACCATAATTCTCAAAAGATAAAGAAAAATCTGAAAGGCGTAAGTAATAGGTATTTCGTTACAATTTTAACATGCAAACACTTAAGTATTAATTTAGACTTATTACTTGTAACATAAGCGATAAGATTTATGTCTATGTAAATAATTCTACTAATTCAATTAATGTAACTCTACGTACAAATAAAATAAATATTACTATCGCTAGGACCTAAAATTCTTAGAAGATACCGTATAAAAAAATTATTCACCAAATAGCATCCAATCGTAAAGGGCCACTTCTGCTATAAAATGTTCTGTTTCAATTAGTGACGCATGAAATTGATCTCGGGTATATTCTGAAACTAGGGCAAGTGTGTAGATTGTTTGTTGAGTTTCAGAAAGTATTTCATCGTTCAATATTATAACAGATGTTTCTTTATTGTTTCACAGTTCGTCAATCTCTTCCACATGGTCTCTACAGTGTGTGAGTTACTCACGGTAGAGACTATGTCGAAATGTTGGTAAATAAATTATGAAATTATTGTTTTCCGGTTTATATAATTTTTTAACTAGAATTTATTAATAGTTTGCCTACTTCAAAATAAATTTATGTATTTGGGCAAGACTTAAAATTAAATGGGGAAGATACGAAGAGAAGAGACGAGTTAAATAGAATTGTTTTATATATGAATTAATCGCGTAACTTTTTTAATGGAATATTGTATGGAAATAGCAAAAACGTACGCAGCTTATTATCACCGCTACCTATTAATGAAGGAGAGTAGAGAATAACTTAGTATGGAAAAGTGAGTGTAGATTTCGGGTATTAAGTGAAAGATAGTAAAATCTAAGGGACACAAACTGGTTTGATGATCATTTCTGATAATGAAAATATTTTTAAAACTTTGTCGATTTATTGATTACAAAAAAATAAACGAAGGAATCCTTTTTCTTTCAAATGGTAGGATAAATGACTATAGATAACGTTTAAAGATTTTTATGACAAAGTACTAGTGTAGTGGTGCATCATAACGTTGCTGGTCGCGAAACCTTAAACATTTCTCCGTAAATGAAAATCTGCTGAAAAATGGAACTGATAATCTTAAAATTATTCCACTTCAGAGTGTCGCCTGATAAAAGCTGCTTCCCTTGTAATTGCAGGTAGTACTAAAACGTATATTACCTATGACGAAACGTTTTCAAACATTTGACGCTATTAATAATTCAACTAGTATTATTGGTAACGCTCGTCTTTGTGCACCAAATATACGAACGTCAAAGGTCAAGCTTTGTAGCGTTAATCGTTAACGCCATTTGCCATAACATATGACCTAGTCGTCACTGCCTCTGTTCATTTCCTAACCCGTTTATAATTTTTGGGTAAAACATATATTTTTCTTAGGTACTCAATTTCGTCCTAAATTTTTTGTTATTATAATTAGAATCTGTTCTAGAAACTTAATACCGGTATTTATTGGTTAAAAAAACTAAATTAGAATTCAGATGAGATTGTAACGAAAACTTTAACACATAATTTGTTTCCAAAACGATTTTACATACTAAAATTTGATAAGCTATCAGACGGTGTTATACAAATAGACTTGTAAATAATTTTAAACAGTTACTCTATGTAATTATAATTGTTGAGAACACTATTTTTAACAATTAATAGTGTTGTTTACAGTAGAAATCATTGATATTTACGTTTAAATATAAAGTATAGGTATAATAAATATTTTAATAAAATTCATATTATATTATGTCATTAAGATACTTTAATAGCATTCTGAGGATTTGAAAAATGGGTAAATTTGTTGAAATAAGGATATCTTTTTCTACTTATTTATTTACCTATAAGTCCTCGTCTTTAATCAAATAATAATTTTAAAATTTTAATACCGGCTGTTAATTATATGAGTTATGATTTTTTAGATTTATTTAATAAGGTAATTTTAATTCATGTTTTATTACATTTATAAAAATATTAAAGTGGTAATTATTATATTTTTTTTATAAGAGTCGTTAGATTTTATCTCGATGCGCAGACGCATTGACGCCACTCGTGTGACTCATGTATTAGAGATCTTCTCGCATTTTAGTGTGAAGGTTAACACGCAATAATGACTTAGATATTTAATCACGACGATAGGAAAGTGAACTCTCGGAGCAAAAACTGGACATTACTGTGTAACTTTCACTTGTGATGATAACTATGTTAATATTATAATTGTTAGGAACAGAAAAAAATGCTTTGAAAAGCACTTTTTTATGATTTAAAAAGCTTTTTACTAAGGAGAGTTTGGTATATTAAATTTTATAGCGAGGATGAAACCGCGTGTGTCGTCTAGTGTGTATTTAAATGTTATATTTTATAAGTGTGCCTTTTACAAACGACAGATGCATCAGTGCATCGACGGTGAGTCACACCTTGATGTCCCCATAGCTATAACTTACGAAACATTCCATGGAGGGTTCAATACCAATATATATATATATATATATATATATATATAAATTTAATAATGCATTGTTGAGTACGAACTAAATGTTGAAAAAAAAAAACACGTTTCGGAAGTCTGTATAACCCGAAATATTGATTACCCCATTCTATGGAAGCCTAAGCATCAAAACCAAAAGCTTACTTTACAACCTTGTTTATTTATTTAAGCTATTGTTTCGCGGAATGTTTTAAGTTCTAAAAACATCTTGGTGCGTTTGATAGCGTGCTTTATTGTTTAATTAGTAATAATATTAATATAACGCTTATATGAGCACTTATCATTAACATAACGAATTGAATCTCAACAAGTAAAATCGCAAGACAGGCATATACGAAGAATCATTTAAAACAAACACTCTCACTACGTTACTAAAACAAAACATAATTAATTCTAATTACATCATTTAAACTTAATGTATTACATATGTAGGCAGAATGAATTAAATATCAACCTTGTCTGTTACATCAGACGCCATACCCTGAGACTCGGTGACTTGGTGACTCAGTGGAAGAACCGGTCCTCAGACACCCAACTGCTCCTTATTTGTAAAACGTTAATTTAGGTTAAAAATGTGTTACTTAACGTTCGATGCAATTAGATTAATATCGATTGTTTTTTATGCATTTTGTGGTTTTTTTTTAAATCTCAAATATGAGTGACGGTTAAATTAACAATTCAAACCGATTTTATCTATATTTTCTATGATTATTAATTAACTATTTTTAATATTATATTCAGAGTTTTGAATGCATTTCTAGGAAAAAAGAAAAATTTGTCGTATCCAGTGACGTATTTTATAGCTATCGTTTTTATAACATAGCCAAAATTCTAATGACACGATCTTACAAAAAAATGTAATATTATCAGATCAAGAGTATAGAAATCGCAAACTTCGAAATAATAATGAGTAAGTATACTTCGCAAATGGAAATATAAGACGAAAAGAAATCGAGCGAAAGTACTCCAGCCGCCAGTGAATTATTTACAAAAGGCCAAAGTGTTTATAAATTAGTTCCAAGGCAATTTTATATTAGCTTATCTTTTGTTTGTCCGTCAGAGATATTATCTATTTTAAATTCCAATCTATATTTCCGACATAATAAAATTTCACTTTCACTCGTTTCTTGTAATCGATTTAACGGAATCGTCTATAATTAATCTTGAGCTTTTCATTCGGAACATAAATTCGTGATCAATATAAATATTTGTAATCAAGACTAGCCCGTTGGCTCAGTTGGCAGTAGGCTCAGTCAGGCTTTGGACTCCCGGAGTCTGGGTATAATATAATATAATATGTATTATTAATATGTACATATTTATTTTTAAAAAAATGTATGTATATCAGTCAGCTGTTATTTAAAACAGAGGCGTTAAGTTGCCTACCTTAGGAACAGACGACAGTGTGTGTACGTTAAACAAATGTATTTATTTATATAATATAATACCTAATTTATAATAGATATTCTTTATCTTAATGAAATTAAACTTTTTATATAAACTGTACTCAAAGTTTTACATCCTATTCGATATAAATGCTTTAATAAAACAAAAACGTGTCAGTGTTATATTACCAATCTTATGAGTTAAAACAATATCATTATCTCATTCGAGCTATTCGAGGTTTTACAAAACCACATCTGTTATTTAATTCTGTCCAGCTGTTAGAACGATCGACTTACAAAAATCTCAATAGTTCTATTAAGTTAAAGTTTGTGCAACGAAATTTCGCAGACCAGTGTACTACAGGGAATATGATCTCGGTAAACAGCTATTTATCCATAAGGTTAAATAGCAAAGATCCAATCTTCATCGAATTACGTAACCAAGTCTTCCTGTCTAAAGTGTCTTCGCCCACATAAACGACTCTACGACGCCTCACACAATAAACAATTATTATAATGCACAAAGTTGTCCGCGTATAATTTAAGCTTTATAGGAAAGTAAGAAAGAAAGAGGAATGATTTTAATATCTACTATTTCTATTTTTCTCTTTTATCTATTCGAATTAGATATATCTTGCGGTTTCACGCAGATTTCGCTAATAATCAGATTATATGATATTGATAGTGATGTAACATTTAAACAAACATTAAACAACGCTTAATAATATTTTATTAGGCCATTAAACTTTTTTAAATAAGCGAGTTATCTAACTTAAATGATTTGTTAATGAGACTAGTAGATAGTAGATATAATAATATATTACAAGACGAGTTGAAACCGTCAACTTCTCTAGCCTGCGAGGTTGGGTTACCTTTCTAATAGTAAAATTTACTGAAATAAATTTAGTAGTTTTAACAATATCATTTGCTGATAAACATTTCTTCATAATAATAATAATATAATACACAGTTCGCTTGGACCGTCAATATTTTTGTTACATTATTGTTAGGTCTCTTCCTACGCTTCTTATTTATATGCACCATTGAAACCGGTAGGTCCGTATTCGGTGACTAAGTCACGCTATCGGAATTGTTATTGCAATAATGGTAGAATTTGTGTGTCTATTCTATTGATTTGAATATTCTAAAGATAAAATAATATTCTTTATTAAACGCGTTACACTCAAAGGCCTCTAAGAAGTCATCCTGTGTGTGATATTTAAAATATTAACATAAAATCATATCAGCACAAAAATGACATAATTATAATCTTTTGTAATTAATAACAAATTATAACTGAATACTACCTTCGTCACATGATTATTATTTTTTTTTTCTATTTTTACTTAGAGACTCGACAAAAATAAAAATGCCAGTCCCATCGTCCCCTAACCACAATCAACGATTAATTCTTATTATAACCTATTTAAATTTAAAACTATAAATCATCTTGGTTGCCTCAGACCACATGGCATGACAAAAATTAAAAAAAAAAAAGTATTATACTTTTTTTTAAATAATTTTTTAATCTAGTCATTTTAAAGATGATCAGTTGTTTGATACAAAAGTTTAAACGTAGATGAAGTGAAAAAATAATAGTATATAATTTAGCGTCCATAGACACAGTCTTCAAAACTAATCGCTGTTTGTGCTGTTATCACGTACATACCATTAATTTTATGAAAGAAAAATGCTTTTGCAAACAGCATTGAATGATAAAAAGTTATTACGATATATAAATATAGTATTGACTAAGTAACGAAGCCTTCATAATATATCACATTGTCGGAGGAATTTTCATACGTAATCTCCTCATATTTAAATATAATTTTAACCCTAGAAAGATAGTCTGCGTAAAATTGACGCATGCAGGTACGAAATATTGCTGTATCTTTTTCAATAACGCAAATACGTCGCTGTGCGATTCGGACATTTCTGTCGTGGCTTGGAGCTTCCACAAGGCAGTTTTGTCACTAAGATAAGTGCCACCAATTTCGCAATAGGAGCACCCGGTGAGTCAAAATGACGCATGATTATCTTTTAAGTGACTTTTATGACTTTCTAATATTTTAACTTGATGACTATTTGTGTTGTGTTTTTATTTGCTATCGGTTGTTTTGTGATTTCAAGTTTTTTTATTTATTTTATATATAGATATACTGAGTTGAAAACGTTATAATAGGAAATCGAAGTTTAGAAGAAGATGATATCGTGGCAGCTTTTTGGATTTTGATAATGAATTCGCCTGTGAGGAAACTGATAGTGAGATTGAAAACCAGTAGATTGAAGACGACGTGCAGAGTGACGTAGAGGAAGTTTTTGTAGAAGAAGAGAGAGAAGAAGTACCCACATCTAGCGAAAACGAACACTTGGCCGAAGAAAATGTTGGTCGACTTCAAAAGCAACAAGGTGTTGGCCGAGTCTTGCAACAGAACATTGTTAGGTCTCAAAGAGGTACGAAGCGCATGTGTCTTAACCTGTATGATCCTGTTTTATGCTTCAACCTTTTTTTACTGCCTTACTTCTAGAACAAACGAGAGATACCAGAAGAACTAAAAACAGTCGCTCGAGACCGGTGGGAACATCGATGTTTTGTTTTGACGGACCCCTTACACTAGTCTCTTATAAACCAAAGTCGGCTAAAATAATTTATCTGTTATCATCTTGTGACGAAAACGCTTCTTTCAGTGAAGTTACCGGAAAACCTGAAATTATTATGTACTATAATCAAACTAAAGGTGGAGTAGATACACTGGAACAAATGTGCTCTTTGATCTCCTCTTGAAAAATGAATAGATGGCCTATGGCTTTACTCTACGGAATCGTAAACATTGCTTATATAAATGCTTATATTATATACAATCTTAATGTTGTCAGCAAAGGTGATAAAGCATTAATTCGCAAACATTTTATGAAAAGTCTTAGTAAGTCTCTAACACCGCCGTTCATGAACAAGCACTTAGAAGCTCCAACTTTGTAGAGATATTTGCGGGATAAGATCTCCGCTATATTAACAAAAGATGTACCTACTACATCAAACGATAATTCAGGAGAGCCCGCATTAAAAAAAAAACGGATTTACTGTATCTATTGCCCTTCTAAAATAAGGCGAAAGGCAAGCGCATCCTGCAATAAATGTAAAAAGTTATTTGTCGTGAACATAATATTGATATGTTCCAAAGTTGTATCGGACTGATTCCTAAATAATTAAATGTATGTATTAATAGATAATAGCTTAATTTCTTAGTAGAGAAGTTGAAATACCTGATTATTAGTAATAAAAAAATATTTGTGATAAAATAAAAAAAATGTTATAAAATCTTGTTAGTTTTTGGGTAATTTAACTTTTCTGTACTTTTTTTATATAATAAATAAATATAATTACATAAATTATGGCAATTAATATTTTATTGATGTATATAACAAACGAATATCTATGGTATTATTAAAATAAATAAATAAAACACAACAATACCTACTGCTAGTTAAAAGTGAGTCATTTTTACGCATGATTATCTTTTATGTACATCTAAATATGATTATCTTTCTAGGGTTAAACATAGTAATCATTAATCTAAAATATGCTCTTTTACAATCTAAATATAACATAAATGGTTCGAAGAAAGATGTAATAGTATATCTTATATTACTTTTTGTGTCAGCACAGCTTTCCAAAGTTACTACAATTAATTTTTGAAGTCGATTAGAACTTAAGTTACGTAAAGTGTATTATTTCATAAGCTTTTCAAAAAAGAAAAAAACATATTTACAAAAAAATAATTTCGTATAACACTAAACGATTTATTAGACGACTTTCTTAAATATCTAGGTCCTAAACATTCAATATAAAACCTCCAACGATAAGCTGAAATTCAGGCCATCACTTCCTCCGTACCTTCACGCTACGTTATGATAGATGTCGACACCATACTTGACCTCGTCCGATAGGAAATTACCAAGTGTTTCCCTTTTAAAGGGAACTGGCTAACACCAATTGTAGCCTCTAAAGGTCACCCCTGAACCAATGATTTTCTTTAATCGCATGATAATTTGTTTCAATGTTCTGTAATTATAAATCCACGTCTTTTAATCGAAATTATTTTACTATTATTTGTGATAAGCGATTTGTTGTAATATGTTTAAACGACCGAACTTGTTTAAGTAATTACTGTATGTTTATATATATATATATATATATATATATATATATATATATATATATATATATATATATATATATATATATACAAAAGAATACTTCCAAGCCTAAGGTTTCTCTAGGCGTGGAGTAAAATATAGTTTTAACTCATTTATTCAAGGTAATTGTTAACGTCTCATGTAACTTACTGTTAGTAACAATGATAATAATTTAAAAAGCGTCTGTATTTGTTTATTGTTTAAAGCTATAGTAGTGAAATCGTTGGAGGTCACGTTTTAACTAATAGTTGATAGTTTTTGAATCAGTTTTACTCTTGTATAGTTTGAAAATATTTTTATTAAAACGCAGTTCCAACTATTTTATTATACGCAGTTCATAATTATTTTATTATTTTTCAAACAAACTGATGCAACAAGTGACCAAGATAATTCATGGTAGTGGAATAAGTTATTCACAAGTTAGACCCGTCTTCATAGAATACCAGTTAATTTTTGATATTTCTCTCGACTCGAAACTCATTAAAAGTAAAAGTAACGCGTAACATGGTAATATATAGAGAAACGTCTCAGGTGCTTCGTAAACAAACTGCGAAAATAGTTTTAAAACAAAGGAAATAACTTCAGAATAGGGAATGTTTACTCTAATTCTGGTAGCATTTTAGTAAAACTACAAGTAAAACATTATAAAGCATAAAATTTTATCGTTGTTCTTTCTATGAAATGGTAGTAAAACTTATCAAATTACAGTAATGGAAATTAATATAATAATTTATAAAATACTCAAACAGAAGCATTTTTAATAGCAAAGATAACCGTGTATACCGTAACAGCGGTCACTTTCATTTCGTATTTAATCTTCGCATAATCATTGCTTCGAGACAACCTAATTTATTTCTTAACATTTGAATGTAGGTAATTAAATAATATTGCAATATTTTTTTTAAGTTCTTTTGTAACATTAATCCGTACATTAATTTTAAGTTGACTAATGGTCAACGACCCTTATTTGAATATTTCCATTACCTAAATGAAGACACGCGATATGAGGCAAATTGTTGTAATTGGTTATAAAACTCTTGTTGGACCTTACAATAAAATAATCATCTGAAATTATACAACGAATATACTTTACATTTGTATTTTATGTACCGTATATTCATTTATAAGATTATTTTTGTATCAGTAAGCTTATTACATCTGGTCTAGATAAATAATTTTAGATCGTATCTTTAACCTGAGAAAATAAAATAAAAAAGCGTTATTGTTACATGTTCCTCATTTTTAGTAAATAATAGGTAACTAAGGCAATGGAATAACTAATTAACCTTAAATATCTTTTGTTTATCTATGTTAGATTTATATAACGTTGTATATAAAAATTGACAATCATTACAGTTCTACACAGTAAATTCGGATGTATTTGAGTTAGTTCACGTTTATTGTTTCCGCTTTTCTGTGTCATCAAAACCTTAATCTCAGTTAACAGGGTTAATACAGCAGATTGAAAACTGAGCCCGAACTGATGATCATACATACTCGTAATACTCTTTCTTCATACTAATTAGCCTTTTTCCTGACTGTCGAAAGAATAAAACAATGTTTTTTCTAGAATTTTTAAATATTTCATCATCATCATATCAGCGGTTAGATGTCCACTGTTGAACGTAGGCCTTCCCCTTCGACCTCCAGAGCGACCGGTTCAAAGCAGCGTCCATCCAATAACTTCCGGCGACTTTTAAATATTTAGGACAACCTTTTCGTCTTGCTTTTATACTAATTAGGGCCTGTTTCATATCCTAACTATCAAAAATCGTTGAAATTAGCCATTATTGTTGTTATTGATTTCATCTTACACATAAATTATCTAAGCTTATATATATAGTATGAGTAAGTGTATGATTATATAACTCATCCGTTATCAGTTCACGTTTTTCTCTGGAATTACTTTTCCATAGTTACATGAACAGATTGTTCTACTTTTTGATCATGTCTATTCACTCATTTTCGTATTATGTCGTAATGATTTTTTCAATTTATACTTTACTTTGCTATTATAGTTTCCTTGTTGCCTATAGCTTTTTTATTACCTTTTACACGTAATAATCTGTGTAGCTTCCCACTTATCAGAATTTCTATCGTATGCATAATAATGCTTTATTTTATGGAATAAGTATTCTATCTCTTTTTCAAAATTACGCTCACCTCACACCTTGTCCATTTGTTCCCGGTTATGATATTATTAAACAATAACATTTACATATTATATTATATATTATAAAGACTACTCGTAGGTAAGCTGACAAATTTTGTGTTTTCCATATATATTTTTCAAAATAATTTTTCAAACATTTACAAAATTTCCAGAACTTTAAAATGTTTAGATAAACCTTTTCAACGCTTGTATTATTAAAAAGATTCTACGAATTTGACGAACATTTTAAAAAACGGATGAGATATAGTATTACAGCTTGCCGTTTTTAAATGATGCGCTCACCAACCAATAGCATTTTAACAAAATTTTGACGAGGCAATTGATTCAAGCCCCTCGATTCAAATGAAGACATCGATCATTAAAGAAGTCTATTTCCGAATTTTCTAATGTCGCAATTCACTACGATAGTGTGAGAATTGTAAGTCACATCAAAAGTTTCACGTTTCTCTTTTATAACCTTCTGGTTTCGATTCGGCTCACTTTTCTCGTTACATATTACGCAACAACATTCTAAGATATTGATTTTATATAGGTTTGCGTACTAGTAACAATTTTATCAATCCCTGCAACTCGATTCTATAATAAAGTAAATTGTAAATACATATAGGTACTAAATTCAATAGATTATTCGTTCAATGTTTGTTAGTTTGAGGTAAAGCGTTGCTGTCTCGGTTATGAATGGTGGCTTTTGTTATTTGACTCATAGTGTACACATGAGATGCTAATAACAGTCTCAGCGATCTCGATTCATTGCTCAAGAATGTTGGAAGAATTACGTTAACTAATTAATCGTCTTATGTTTACTCGACCAGAAAAACTTATTCAAAATCTTTATCATTTTTCAAAATGCAACTTTTATTATCTCTGCGTTATCTATTATTAAGTGTATCTGTATGTGTGTGTTTTCTTTTTAATAATAATGATAAATTTATCACGTATTTCATTTACTCCATGTTAATAGATATGTCACGTAATAGTGTGTATTGATGTAATTAGTAATTAATCCCGACATGGCGAGATCATATTCCGTAAAGTACGTCGGGTCAGTATTTTAAAGCACTGCAATGCGGCTGAACCAAGCAGTTTCCTTGTTACAAAATTATGGCTGTGAAAAATATATAACGTCTCTTAAACTATTTAATAAAATAGAACATGGAATATTTATGGCTTTTTTCCTCTATTAATGATTGTCTCATGCCATACAGTGTGAGTGAATCTTTATATAAACTTTTAAAAATAATGTCATGTCAAAATGTCCAATACAAAGCAAATATATCTTCCAACCTCTTCGCCGAGAAAGGTTTGACAATTAGTAAAATATATAAATATTTCAAGTTGAGAAAATTTATAATAATGGCATATTCAAGTGCATCTGTATAGCGTAATTTTAGCCATGTATTTTTAATTATGTGGGTAAATTCATTTCGAATGAGTAACACAGTTAATATGTGGGTAGTTTCATATCAATAAACATACGAGTGTGGTAGGAATCAGAGCATTCGTAGATAACGTTTGACATGACATGATATACCGTGCGAAATAAACTTTTTCTTCTGCGTTTCGTCACCGTTCCCCAGCCGAGGTAATGTTATTGTTCGCTTTTCAATCGAACCACCGATCGAATGAATGATTGTCTTAATGTGTTTTACTTTCACTCGCCGTCTTGCCACTTTTGATGAAACATTCAAGTGAGTCAAAATGTTTTATTATTTATATATTTCGGATAATAAATATTTTACTATCATTCCAGACTTCGGCGATGTAAGGGTTAATCAGAGCATGAAATAGCATTAAAAATTTCATCGAAAATGGATACGCTTAAGATTCTGCTAGTAGTTATAATCTCAGTCGTGAAATTATTGAAACAAAAATAATTCAATATTTTGTTCAATTTTTTTTTTTTTGTGCCTTAGTCCATATTTAATTTCTAGTTGTAGGGTTTGAGCATGTTCGTCTATCACGCTTGCGCCATACCGTAGACTCGTTTCACTCCAATTACCATAATAGTTGGGTGCATCGCAAAATTCCATAACATCACTTTCACCGTTTCTGTAAGTGCACGGTTTGCTTTCATGTGTCTAGTGGGGAATAATTACTTTTGTTCGCGTTTAGCCATACACTGACTGCGCGTTCACGGGTACGCTTAATCTTGTGTTCGTAAACTTCTATACCTATAATAATAATACGTGCCTAGTTTCAAGAAAATCTAAGGTTCAAATCTACTATTGTAACTTTTGACAACGAAATGTTGAATGTGAATACATCAAGGTTGTTAAATGGCTGGTTTTAGCGGTTTTTGTATTCTACTAATTCTATGGTGTCTTAATGATATCATTTAGATCCAAGAGTAGTACCTACTCTTGGATCTAAAAAATAACAAAAATGTCAAAATCATTCATTATGACGTCTGGTTGATTCGGTCGATTGTGATATCATTTTAGGCTTTTGCGTACATCCCTTAGTACTTCATTTAACTAACCATGTACGCTTGTTCAATATAACTAAACTACTAATATATTGAAATGCGCAGACTTTACTTGACTTTATATACATTTCAATATATTTTTTATTTTATCTATAATTATTTTAATTGAGTGTATTGAGCGTGTAACCTTCGCGTGTGTGAAACCAATATTTAAGTTTAGCATTTTTTTAATATTCCTTGTCTAAATTTTTAACCGTTAACTTCGATATCATAATTTAAAGAAATCTATCAGTGCTCTCGTGTCCGCACATGCAGTATTATTTTGTTACTGATATATTACCAAATGGTTTAAGAAATTACCTATCGAGTGATTTTTTTTAAAATTTAATTTAATGTTAAAATGTATAACTATTTAGTAGAGACATGTTTGTAATGAACAAACACTATAATTATTTTAAGTAACGATTCATGAACTAAACTAGTTTGAAATATTATTTTTTAGTCGGTAGCATATCTAAGAATATCTCCCAAGCTACTCTGCGTCGGTTTGAATCAAATCTTCTAAATATAACTCTTTTACTTCCTGTATTGCGGTCTTTTTGTCACTGTTTGAACGCATTCGTTCGTTCATTCATAAGTTTTTCTTTTTCGTATATACTAATATTGTAAAGAGGGAAGTTATTTCTTTTAGAAATAGAAATATTTTTATTTTCGAATTAGGGTTGTTGATTACACAGATATTACTTACATAATATACAATGTGCAGTGTTCGTCTTATTCTTTCAATAGATGAGCATACGATATAAATTTCATCATCAATCATTATTCAAAATTATCACAATATTAAAATTTGTCTAAAAAAATTATGGAGTTTTTTCTAAAATAATTTGTTATCGACCATATCTCGTATCGACTGTGGCAGTTTATTGTAAATTGCGTCTGCACTCCCAAATACACTTTGCCTACACAAGCACGCTTTACGTAGGACCGTGCGTGACATCCGTTTTTTATCGATAAACTTTAATAAAACCTTTGTACCGATTTCGATTATTCTTTCACCGTTATAAACTACATAATGCTAAAAAAGTATACTAAATAAAAACATTACGATATGGCTCTTAGTAGCGGAACCGTAAACATAAATGTCAATTGTCAACACAAGTGAAACCGTGTATAATAGTTTAGAATAAATAGTAAAATTATATGGCTATGTGCAAGAAATCCAATAACTACTAATAGGTAGGTCAAACTGTAATTATAACAATGCATACGTCTTTAAGGCGATCGTCAGGGTTAACCGAAGGGTGCTAACGTAACCCTATTAATAAAACTTCGCTGTCTGTATGTCTGACCGTCCGTTCGTCTGTCATAAGAAGTGAGTGATCTTTAAGAGGAATCTTTGAAACTATAATAGATACACTTGAAATTACAGAATATGTATTACTATTCCCGCTATAAATTAAAATAATAAAAATGAAGTAACTTTACTTTTAATTTTTATTTAAAAATTAAATTGATTTTAAGACATCGACAAACATATATTTCCGATATTATTTCGCTAAACCTTAACAAATGTGGATATAGACTCACTCGCACTTAGCAGGTTATATTACAGTAAATTAGACTGGCCTGTTGGCGCAGTTGGTAGTGACCCTGCTGTCAACTCATAGGTAGTTCCGCTGGTAGGTCGTAGGTTCTATTCCAGCCCTGAGTCTAGGTGTAATATTTTTATATTATGTATATAATGTATAGGTATATCACTCGGCTGTTGTCTAAAACATAAGCATTAAGGTGCCTGCCTACCTTAGGAACAGATGACCATGTGTGTAAAACATATTTATTTTATTTAAATTTTTTACAACTAAATACAAAATATTAGTGACATTAAGGACGCTATCACATTTTTCCACAAATATCAGTGATTTTCAGGTACCATTTTAATTAATTAGGAGTCACACTGCGACGATATCTTGGTTTCAAATGAAAGATAATATATTCATCTCCAGAGTAACACCATAAAAAATCTATAGCCCCATACACATTTTTTACACAAATTCGTTTTAACCATCACAGTAATCGCAAAAAATTAAAAAAAGAGGGGTCTGAATAGGAACCAATATAGCTAAATAAACTGCACTAAGAAAAATAAATATACTAAGAAATTGTTGCTTATTTAGTCCTCTGTACGAATAGCTAAATATATTAAATAAAAATAAATAATATTTCCATTTATGAGAAAAATAAGAAACGCTCTCAATTTTCTTCATACAATTTTTACTCCTGAACAATCGTCGTTCGTCATTCTGCGCCCAAACGCGCTCGTGGAAGCACGGGTGTATCGCTTCAGCGCAATTAATAATTACGTAAAAAAGGGCGTGCCTTGTGTATACTGTGCTTGAACGAAATTGATACTTTTTCGGACCGAAATAAAATAATTGTCTTTGCGATGCATTTGGTTTATATTAAAAAATAAAATAAAAGGAACAACATAACAATCTTCGCAATCTGTTGTCTTTACACTGCTTTTTTTATATTTTATAATTACTATTGTACAAAGTTTTTAAATAGTAGTTTTAAATAGATAACCGAATTAATGCTTTTGTCCTCTATTGGTATCTATTCTATTGTAATATATTGTCTTAGAGTATTAGAAAGTAAATTAATAATAATAATAATAATAAATTAATTTATTACGCAATACTCAACTTCGCAACACTCTTTGTTACCTTTTTTTTAAATTTTTTTTTTTTCGCTGGGAAATGCATTTACGTATCCCGGCGCCCGAGGGCGACGGGTATGTGGGACTCGCTGACACGGCAGAACGTGCCAGAATACCGCACTAAAACCCAGCGGTGCCCTCATCGTCGTAGTGGGGCGCTACGGGATCGCTTTCGCATGCAACCGTGACGCCCCGACGGTTGGCCCACCTATGCGGACCACCTTCGCCTATAGAGCGCTCGCGGGCACTGTGAGCGCTCTATTGCCCTGGTGGCGAGTGGAAGGATGTGGTGCCCTCTCCCACTCTATTGCGGAGGGTGGAGGAGTGCGTATTGACGTCTCCTCCTCCCTGGTCGTCTTCTGCGGAGCGAGTCAGCGTGTGCGGCTGCTTCCCGCTCTCGCTCCGCGGCCTCCTTCAGTGCCATGACCTCCTCACAATATGAGGTCACGGCCGTATACGTGGTGGCACAATATGAGGTGACAGGGAGAGGTCTCCACCTATCACTGCCACCAGGGCCCTGCGCTGGGGTTCCCAAGCGGCGCATTCCTCCAGGATGTGACGCGCCGAGTCGATTGGCGCGCCACACTCGTGGCAGGCAGGGGTGGCTTCTCGCCTAGCGATTTGGTGCAGGTACTTACCGAAGCAACCGTGCCCGGTAAGCACCTGCGACAGCCAGAACGTAAGCACCCCATGCCGCCTGTTGACCCAGCGACGAAGGTGAGGACGTATAGCGTCCACCGTCACTGAGCCCGCCGCTGGGGACCCCAGATCCTCCTTCCACCATTGGATCAGTGCTCTCTGAGCTAGAGCCCTGATCCTGCCGACTTGGTCCACACTTGGACGTTCGCCATTCGCTCTCTGCCAGGACCGGAACTGGTACACCTTCGCGAGCACCTCCGCCTGGAGTTCCCAGGGCGGATCGCCCGCGAGAAGTGATGCCGCCGTCCAGGACACCGTACGGTAACCCCGTATCACCCTTACCGCTATGACCCTCTGGGGTCTCCTCAGGAGAGCCTTGTTATGAGCGCTAAGGGCGTCGACCCATAAGGGAGCACCGTACAGTGCCATGCTCCGCACTATACCGGCGTATAAGCGCCGGCAAGGGGAGTCCGGTCCGCCTACGTTGTGGAGGAGTCGTCCCAACGCAGCGGCGGCGTTCTGCAGCCTCGGAGCGAGCTGGTCGAAGTATGGACCAAAACTCCATCGTCCGTCCAGGGTTAGGCCCAGGTATCTCATCTGAGCCCGAACCTCCACCTCCGTTCCCTGGACGGCGATCCGCGCACCTCGGGGGGGGCCTCTGCGTGGGCCATGGAATAGAAGGGCCTCTGTCTTGGATATAGAGATCCTCAGGCCCAGCATCTCGATACGGTCGACCGTTATCGTTGTGCCGGCTTCTGCTAAGCGGGCCGCCTCTTCGAAGCTCCTCGCCCGGGCCGTGAGCAAGGTGTCGTCAGCATAACAGATGACCCTCAGCCCGGGCGGTAGAGGTGCCCGCAGCAGCCAGTCGAAGCCGACGTTCCACAGAGTTGGTCCCAGGACGGAGCCCTGTGGAACGCCGCAGCCAACGCGACGTTGATAGAGTCGGCCGTCGCCCCCCTCCCAGAGGACCTCTCTCTCCTGAAGGTACGCCTACAACAGCCTCTGGAGATAGTGGGGCACTTCATGGAACTTCAGTGCCTCCACAATCGAACACTCTTTGTTACCTACTCCTACTCCTACCTCCTACTCCTTTATTACCTAATTATCTACGTAAAATATAAGATGTTTAAATTATATATAACTTGTATGTGGTTCTGAATTATTAAAAATAAAGCGTATTATTATCTATTATATTTTATTGTATAGAGGGGCGAACGAGTAGTAGATACCCTGACGCCTTTAGACATCCTCATAAGGGGCCATTCATTTATTACGTAAGATTTTTTTTTGCTACAAATTTTGCTAGTTTTCGACCCTCTCCCAATTTATGATCTTTGAGGGCGTCGGAACAATCTGCCCTCAGAATATTCCACCCGTGCCCCTCTCTGCGATACCTTTAAAAACGGTGGGGTAAGTTAAATACTTACTATAGTCGGATCGCGGAGCACGAAGAATTTTGTACATTGACCTTTTACTACGGTCAATGTACAAAATTCTTCCTGCTTCGCGATCCGACTATAGTTAAATACTTTTACTTAATCAATACCAGTAAAATTAAAAATTAATACTTTCAAGTACCAAGATTAGTTACGTCAGTATAAAATCGAGCGTAAAGCGGTTTCAATGTGTGCGTGTACGCGTTATGTTATTGTGTTGCGATTTAGATACCTAAACTTAAGCGAGCTCAAAGTGTAATAGCGTCCTTAAAACACTTTTTGCGCAGTAAATTACTTCCTACAAAGCGTGTATAACTTTTGTTAAATGGATAGCTCTTCCGTGGCTGACCTGCACTTAACTTAATTGAATGCGATCGCTAGAAGCAACGACCTTTAGTTTCGCTGGTTATTACATAAGACGGTTCATCGACCTCGCTTCGTATGATAATAATTGCAATGTTTTCGATGCGATTCTATTGTATATTAATTAGAATAATTATAGCACATAATAATTAATATGGTATATTTAGATCACGAGACAAGCGGTGCGTTGTACTGAGACAGCGTTTTCAGTCCTCAAAGTGGTCGTGTACTTTAATTTTTACATAATTTAATAACGATTTCATTAACACTTGAACAATAAAATTACTAAGTTTTCTTAATTTCATCTCGCTTTTCATTATAAAAATACGTGTCAAATTTATTAAGCTTCTTATATATCAGATCTCTGAAGGCACTTTAAAAAAAAAGCCAAGAAAGCCTTAGGGTCATCGAATTATCGTGAAAAGTCGGATTCGGGTCAAGGGGCCTCGTAACAACCGAGTTCGCGACGACGGCGAAATGTTACCCGCCGACCGTGAAATGTTTATACTACTTTTGATAGATACAAAAATACAAACTGTAAAATTATATTAAGACTAGCTGTAGCTGTCTGTGGTTACAATTTCTTACGCTTTTGAAATTTTTTTTAATAATTATATTATTTGTGTTGGAGCAGTGGTCTCAGCAACAAACTGTTTCACTAGCAGTCATGAGCTCGATCTCCGCTCATGACAAATTATTTTACAGGCCATACAGTCGTTTGTCGTGGTCTGGGCCTTTCTGTTTGTATTATTTTTGTTTCTGGACCCCGACACACACAATTTTTATCCTACTGAGGGTCGTGAGTTGTTAAGTAAATTGACTGACCCGTTGGCGCAGTTTGCTGTGACCCTGTTATCTGCTCCAAGGGTTGCGGGTTCGATTCCCGCCCCGAGTCTGGGTGTAATATATGTTTATTGATATATGTTACCTAAAACACAGGCATTAAGTTGTCTACATTAGGAACAGACGGCCGTGTGTGTGTGTGTGTGTTAAACATATTTATTTATTATTTATTTACAGTCTGTAAAAGATCACGCTACGACTAATAGCAGACGAGTTAACATAATAAAAATCAATCTGATTTGTATTAATATCGAACGAAGACGAAACCGCCGAAAATGTTTAGTTTATAAAATAAATAAATAAAACTACTCTGTAGTCATTTAAAAATACTAAATTTATACTATCAAGGAGAAATTATTTCGGTAAAAAATAACGAAACCTTGACTGGCGTCCATCGTAAACAGTAGATAGTGTTCAGAGTAATGCCGTTTTAATGTATTTTTGTCCCTCTTTCGTCGGCAACGTGTAGAACTTTGGAACATGTGGTTCGATACTATAATTGTTATGAGAACGCGATCGTTGAATGTTTTAAAACAATCGGCGGATGGACTTCCTCGTATTGAACGTTTTTTAGAATTATATTTAAAAAAATGCTTTTGAGAAATCGTGGATTGTATGCCTATATTTTATCTTCAAACTTCAAATATACGTTCATATTGATTTGAATTGAATATTTATTTAATAGACTATGTTTTAGTACAACACAAAAACTCGATTAATCAGACTATTGCAATTCGTGTAAAAAAAAAACCATGCAAAAAAAAATTTCAAATAAAAGCAATATAGGGTAAAGATGTCACATGTCGCTAGTCATATATCGACAATCACTACCACATCAGCGGTTGGATGTCCACTGCTGAACGTAGGTCTCTCCCATCATATCTTGGAGTGGGTTTGCCAATACTCGCCACGCTTGATAGGCAAATTAGCGAGCGCAGTTTGTTGTGGCAGGATATGATGACGCTGCTGCCCATCACAGTCCTGGTTTGTGTATTTTTTTGTGTATTCGCACCGCTATGGCCTCTGTCGCCTTTTACGACACCTCGACAAGAAAGAGGTCGGGACTATTCTTCTCTGCCGGTCAGCGCACGGTAATTAAGTCATATATATTTTCTTAAAATTTCTATCTTAATCATGAAATATCCAACAAAATTCACATAGAATATAATAGTCAATAGAATATTCATCGTTGTTTTATATCGTTTTAAAATTATTGTCGTTTGACGATGAAAATATTTAATCGCAGTTTACATTCCAAACATTAGCGAATTCGTATAAACAAGGACAGATAACTGAGTCTCATTTGAAACTATAAAATGATTAAACATTAGAGTAGTTTGTTTAAAAACTTTCCTTTATTAAATTTCATCCATATTGTCTTTTATCTCTCGACGTCACTTGCTATAGTACAAATAATTTACATGAGATCATACTCAGTACCGCGTGAAACTCATTCATAAAATCTTGTAAACACTAATTTCACCGTCTCGCCTGTCAAATTATTAAAAAAAAAATACTTACGAAAATCTTCTTAGAAAATATAGATCGCGTTTATAATATCTTGGCATCTATCCCATGTTCTGTAATTTATTATTTTCGATACTGTAGTTTTAAATAAACCGTATAGCATTTATTTTTCAGACATAAAATCATTTTTATGTGACAATTTAATGAATGGGAAATTTTTAATATTTTTACAAATTCAGACCTATATATTAACCATCTGAACTGAACGTATAAAATGCTTTTTAATAAAATAGCGATCTGAAACAATCTTAACTATAAAAAAATCCACTTTCAAAATATGATAAATAACTATGACCTATTTCCGAACGTGTTTAACGATAAAACAGTGTTGGTTCAATGTTTATTGTTGTTGGGCAGAGAGTAATGATCTCTTTACGATATTAGCTGGGTCCGGTTCAAATACTAAATATCTCTGGGGTATCTCAACTATTTGTGGATTCAATATTCGAATCAGTGCAACGCGATGCCAAATTGCTTCTGTTAAATTTGACCTATTATTAAGATTCACAACATTCAAGTTAAACTGTCTTCCACTTGGATCTATTTCAATATATTTAATAATCCACCAGGTTACCATATACACATATAACTATTACATACAAGTAAGGTTTAATTGAAATAATATTATTGTAAAGTGATCATGAGTATTTATGAAAAAGGAGAGCACGTAATAATGATAATGGAATTAAGTTCAAGGATATCGTGTAACATACATTTATATTAAACAAACAAAAAATTTAAATATCATTCATCCGAATTAAAACGACGTTATCTTTAGTCGGATACCAAACTAATTTTATATGCGTTAGATAACTGTGCCAAGTTTACTACGGCCGTACCCAACGCATCACTCACGTTATACCGGCTTCCGACGCAACTGTTCGAATTACTCCTAACTCGTTAAAATAATACAGGCAATTCAATTATAATAAACAACGATGAAAATACTCAACGGAAACGTAATCTAAAAAATAAGAAGAACATTAACAATAACAAAACAATGAATCGTGATTATTATAAAGTGATGTTTACAAGTAAGAACTCGAATCGTTCTAACGTTATGGACAGTCAGGACATCCTAGACAACGAAACAGAGTTCAATGCTAATCAGTTCAAATTATACGACGACTTCACGACGGACCTTCGTTACAACTTCAATTCTTTGAGAAATTTCGTCAGGAATGAAGTTACACGCAGAGGTGATCCAAACGATTCCGGTGTGGACTTAGAGAATGGAAACCCCTTGGATGACGCGACCACGTCTAATGATAGCGATTTGGTAAGTTCGTAGCTAGCGTCAGGGGCATCATCATGTAAACATTTCATTATATCAGTATAATTTCCGTACGATCTCATCCTTTATTGTAAAATTATAACATGTAAGTTAAATAGAATATATGGATACTAGTAAATATGTCTAATAAAGATCTGTTAAAGAACTGAACTACGAACAAAGTAATTTAAAAGTTAAAAAAAAAACTTTAATTCGAACTTGGATCCAATTAGTCAGTTTCCCGACGCCATTTGTCGGTGCCGAGCCATTGTGTTGGAAACGGAACATTAGCATGCCTCGTTTACTGTCCATTCGTCAGCCACTGTCCATTCTCTCACTGAACAATAAAAGTATTATTATAATCAACTCACGTTGTAATTATTTTATTCTATACAACAACAATTATTATTATTTTAATTTAATAAATGCATTCGAATTATTTTAATTAAATTAAAACGTAATTGTAAAGACTAAGCAAAAAACTTAATGTTAAGTGTTCATGATCTAGGTTAAGTTCCACTATAGTGCACTAAGTACAAAAGTGTTATTTAAAATATAAATTGCACATAAAGAAATGCTTGATATCAACCACACTCTACTTTCTCCAATAAAGACGCCAGCTTAATCATTATATGAACATTACAGTTTTCTTGTCTCTTCAAATACGTCAGTCATCATTACTTTAATTTGCACTTAAGTGCCAATATTATTAACATGTTAAACTCAAAAGCAAACCCTCAGCTTGCGTTTTTTTTTTATAACTTTTTCTTTCTATGGTATCACAGAAATGACTCACATTGTGAACATAATACCTCCTCGAAAGTGCAGTATGTAAACTGATACCGTTATAAGACTGATGCTTTATGATTTTTGTGCTTATTTGAACACAAATCTTTTTCTTAACTTTTAATCTTAAAATATTTCTATAATGACTGATAAGATTTTAATTGTGTCAAGTGTTACAAGAAAATTATTATTTTAAGTGCATCTGCCAATGAATCATAAACGCGTGAGTTTTGAGTGGCGCAAACTGGTTGACCTTGACCGGTTAACAGTGATTAATATTTGGCTGCATTTTTCTTAACTTGGTTGCCTTAAAGACTACTAAAGATTTACCGTAATTTTTTTTTATCTTATAATTTAAAATAACAGTCTGTGTATTTTTGTTGCAGTTGGAGAACGAAGTTATGGTAGATCCTTGGAGCAGTATGGACTCCTCCAATTCGCCATTAACTGACTCTGGACCCTCTGCCAGTGAAGACAGTCCATCAACTTCTAGTGAACCTCGGAGACCTATAAGTACTTCTTCGCCAATATCGCCGGACGCGCGCCGCTTATCGAACCCAAAAGATACCAAACCTAGATATTCAAAACACCTCACCCCGAAACCAATAGACAAAGTGCGCAACCGGGACCTAACACTCGATTTAGATCATCTCGATTCGGATCCTCTTTCACACAGACCGCATTTCCTTGACGACGATTACCATCTACCGTCAAAATCTAACATTGAATGTCGAATTCCCAAACCACACTTTCTGGATCACTCTCCCTCTCCAGATGAGTTTGACGATCGAAATGATATAACCAACCCACATTTTCTCGAAGATGAGGTAGAGGGCGATGACAGTCAAGCACAAAAGAAATCTGGTGCTCTTCCGAAAAGAACAGCAAAACCTCAGTCTTCCAATGGCTTATCCCAAGAAGACCGACCGCACAGAACCAATTACAGAAGTACTTTGCATTATGGTTTAGAAAATGCAGCGAGATCAAGTGAACGTGACAAAAGAGCTTCGCAACTGTTTAGAGGGACATGGCCTGGAGAACGCGATGTTTGGACAGGTCATGACTCTGCTAGTGTACGAAGTTTCTCCAGTAATGGATCAGATTGTCCACGCCCCTCATCAAATTTAGAAAATAAAATGGAATGTGTGTGTTCGCTAATTTCCTTGCTAAGTTTATCACCTGAAAATAACGCCGATCTAAGTGGACCTCTTCTCGACATGAGTAGGTCTGTTGAAAGTTGTATTGCAATGAGACAGGCAGGATGTATTCCATTATTAGTACAATTAATCCACTCAAAAGTATCCAGAGAAACTAGAGATCGTGCTGCAAAGGCTCTTCGTAATATTATCCATACACAAACAGATGATAAATCTGGTAGAAGGGAAGCGAGAGTATGGAGACTGCTAGAACAAGTTAGGGAATATTGTTATATACTAGAAGATTTAGTAGAAGCTAGAAAAGAGGGTAAAGAAGCTATAGAAGATGATGTTACTAAACACCCTAGCCAAAGCGTGGCTGCTTTAATGAAATTGTCTTTTGATGAGGAACATCGTCATGTAGTCTGTCAGTTGGGTGGATTACAAGCACTAGCAGCTTTGGTGAGTGGAGACCAAGCAGCACATGGAAGCAGAACTGATGACAACACGTGCTTGACAATGAGAAAATACGCTGGTATGACGCTAACAAACTTGACTTTTGGAGATGGCAACAATAAATCATTGTTATGTTCCTTTAAAGATTTCATGTTGGCGCTGGTCGAACAACTGGAGTCACCAAACGACGATATGCGACAGGTGAGTGAGAATATTGTTAAAAATTATATACTGTAAATTTTTGTTGTCTCGTAACAGTCTTGACGTATAGTATTTTGGTTTTGATTAGTTATAATGTTCTCGTATTACTCTATTTCAGGTCACTGCGGCTGTCCTCAGGAACCTGTCATGGAGGGCTGACACGAATAGCAAACAAGTTTTAAGAGAAGTTGGTGCAGTAAAGGGATTAACAAAAGCGGCTATGACATGCCAAAAAGAAGCAACGTTAAAGTCTGTTCTATCAGCACTTTGGAATCTCACAGCTCATTGCTCTATGAACAAAGTTGCTCTGTGCTCTGTCGATGGAGCTTTGGGTTTTCTCGTAGACATGCTTAGCTATAACTCCCCTACAAAGACATTGGCAATAGTGGAGAACGCGGGTGGAATAATGCGAAACGTGTCGAGTCACATCGCAGTACGCGAAGATTACAGACAAATTCTCCGTGAGAGAAATTGTTTAAGTGTCTTACTGCAGCACCTAAAGTCTCCAAGTTTAACAGTCGTAAGCAACTCGTGCGGTACTCTTTGGAATCTGTCAGCGAGATGCCCTCAAGATCAACAATTTCTGTGGGACCACGGAGCTGTACCGATGCTCCGAAGCTTAATTCATTCTAAACACAAAATGATCGCAATGGGATCGAGCGCTGCTCTCAAAAACTTATTGAATTCTAAACCTGGCAAGACACATATAATATCGTTAGACACAACAGCAAGAAGTATGAATTTGCCCGCATTACCAACTCTCGGTGCCAGAAAACAGAAAGCTCTCGAACAAGAATTAGACCAAAACTTGGCAGAAACTTGTGACAACATTGAACCGACAACTTCTCCGACTACCAGCAATAGAGAAGAGAAGAACCTCTTCACAGCTACCGAAAGACAGATTGCTATGAATCTAGAGAGGCACAGAATGACATCCAGTTCGCCTCTCATGGGTTCGTTAACATCACAAATATCGCTCAGTCATAGTGCACATTTGGCTAGTTATCTAAGCTGCAGTAACACTTTATTAAAAGGTGCGCTTGTATCACGTTCTTCAGAAGGAAGTTCTAACAATGTAAACAGGTCAGAAAGTAAAGATTCCGTTACCAGCACTCATTCTGATTCGGTTTTCGAAAGAGGAATGCGCACAGGGAAAGTTCCGGTGCCAACACCCAGAAGCAAAGATTTAATGAAGATGGACACCGGAAGTGACACATTTAAGTCTTCAAAATCCCTAACGAAAGATGCTAACTACCTTCGATATGGAGGACAACCACCCATTCCACCTCCAAGAAGCTCAACAGACATGAGAACCAATTATACAGAATCAGGTTATGAAGTCGACCAAGATTCTTGTGACCAACCCATAGATTTTAGTAGAAAATACTCAGAAACTAAGACCGAATCTGAACTTGTCGAGAAGCCAAAATCCGAAACCAAAAAGTATACAAAAAAAGAAAGTCCAAACACTTTCGGTGACTACCAAGAGACTGATTTAGATCAACCGACCGATTACTCATTACGTTATGCAGAACACCAGTCAGAGAACGGTTCGGACCTATCCGAGCCCCCGGCCCCGTCCGTTCACGAGGACACAATCAAACATTTCGCCACAGAAGGTACACCTTACGAGACTCCTATAATATTTTCGACAGCAACGTCTATGTCGGATCTTCGTATTATTGGCAAAGACGGCAAGCCTAAAACGTCTAGTGTAAAGGAACATCCGGAAGTGATGACCCATTCGGACGAAAAAGACACCTGTTCAATCGAAGACCCTCCAAGGCATGACAACGATATCACTGTACCCACGCCGCCAACCGCAACGGTATCCGAACCGGTAGTAGAAAAACGTAGTATCTTTGATACTAAGTTTAGCTCTGGAATGATTAGTCCAGAGAAACCAGTAAACTATTGCGACGAAGGAACGCCAGGTTATTTCTCTAGAGTTAGTTCACTGAGTAGTCTCGGTGAGCCAACTGAAGAGGATAGTTTGGCAAAAAAGAATGCACAAGCATCGATTACTGTTGAACCGAGTACGCATGAACAAAGTACAAGCAGCTCCGGAAAAGATAAGGAAGGTATGTATATCTTACATTTTATTTGAAAATAATTGCTTAAATAAAAATGGAAATTATAATAACTAAGTTGGGGTGCCCTCATCGTTAACACAGCCATTTCTACTAGTCAACAAAAGGTTTGTTGAGTGGGAGACGATTTTTTGTTAACGAGTCGACCCTCGTTGCTTGAAAGGAAAAGTCCTATGAGTTATAGCGTGATGTTTATAGCCCACAATCTATCCAGATATGACCCAGATGACGACCGTTCTGGTGTAGTGGTGAGAGTTGTCGCCTCAAATCGTGCGCCTACGTTCGCGGGTTCGATTCCCGCTCGGGACAGATATTTGTATTTGTACAAATATTTGTTTCCGGTCTGGGTGTATGTCCTTGTGGGTCTCCCCACAGTCCGAAAGCACGTAAAGCCGTATGTCCCGGTTGTTATCATGGACACCTGATAGTGATTGTTACTCATGGTAGGGAAATTATCTGACAACCCGCAGTGGAGCAGCGTGGTGGATTAAGCTCCAACCTTCTATATGGAGAAGAGGCCTTCGCTCAGCAGTGGGTGGTTTACAGGCTGATACAGTAATCTACCCAGATAGATGAGCTTTCTAACACGAAACGTGGCTTTGCTGGCAGGGTCGAAGGCGGTGACGTTCGCGCGGGAGGCGCTGTCGCCGCAGTCGCCGCAATTCGTGGAGGACACGCCGCTCATGTTCTCGCGGTCCAGCTCGCTGGGCTCGCTGCCGGACTGCGAGCCGCTCGACGACCAGGCCTCCGTGCTCTCGGAAGTCAGGTGGGCCACTAGCTTGCTTCTACACTCTTTTGGTGGCGGTTCGCGCCCGCGACAGGAGAGACGGGGCCATCTCGGTTCTGTTGTCTCTGTCTCTGGTATCGCGGTCGCTTACCGCTTCGCGAACGCGAACCGCCAACATTTTGGTACATTTACATGGAACCGCTCAAAAATCTCTAGTAAAATGTTGTTATTTGTTTTCAAATAAAAGAATGTTACGATAAATTGAAAGTAAATGAAAAATATAAATTGTATTAGTTTTTATATTATTTTAAATTTTTGAATTAAAGTTTCTTCTTAAATTATATTTCTTAATTCGAGTGTGAATATTACAACAGCATGAAATACAACCTTTGATTTACCTGAGTGCATATTAAAGGATCATACTGATTTTTTTAAATATTCTAACAATGGGATAACAACATCAAGAGGTGGTTGGTGCCTCTGTTAACACATCCCACAGGCTTTAATTTATAATAATTTATCTTTTTTTTTTACTCATTAAACAGAATATGTTTTAATTCAATTAATGTTACAGAATTCCGAAAAAATTTAATCTAGTGTATTGACAATATGAGAGATTTCTGTGTTTTCAATTATTTTAATCGATTGTCTAATCGCTAAATCACTAAAGTATCACGAGTTACCGTCACAATATTCCGCTCTAACACACTACGCTCGCCAACCCGCATGCCAAGCGTGGCGAGTTTAAGCAAATCCCACCTCCCCATAGATAATGGCATCCAACGGATGATGTGGATCACGAGTTGCGACACGTTACGTCACAAGGACTTGAACCTACGTCCCTAGGGTATCACGATCAAGGTGTTCTACAATAGAATTCTATTCACGAAACTAAACTAATAATATTCTTCATGCGGATCAATATTCAGTCTTATAGTGCCTTGACTTACTATTTTATACAACTTGAAACTATTTAGGTTTGTTTTATTTACAGTTTAAAATTAGTTTCTTACCTTTATTTTGCAATTTAGACTTAATGATAAATAAGAGCATTCATTGAAGCATTATCTATACTATACATTAAATACAGAATCGAATAATAGAAATATGACAAGATTTCGAAAAATCTTTCTTGATAAAATAATTCAATTATTTCTATTATTAAAATAAACTAGATGTAATATTTGTGAGGATATGCCTGATAATAATTTAGAGAAATGGATTAAAACTAATAATTTTTGCGTAAGTCTGATCCCGTGAAAATTATATAAGTATTAATCCGCGTTGTCAACGATCTATGTACATGCCATGTTCAGTATATCTAGTGTGATAGAGTAGCTAATATTCACCTATCCCTCTCAATCTTTCGAATTTTATCCATTAGTAAGATATGGCTTCACAAAACTAAAACAAGTATTAAAGATTCAAAGTAGATGTGTAATGGTGGCAGTTCGCGACACGAGGGACAGAGACAATAGATTCTAGACGACCAATGATATAACTTGTAGCGGTCTCTTGTCTCTGCCTCGCGTGTCGCGGGCGCGAACCGCCACCATAACGTGCAATGCTTGCCGCCCCCAGCCGGCTGACGTCCGGCTGCATATCTCCCAGCGAGATACCCGACTCGCCCGGCCAGAGCGTGCCGCTGTCGCCGCCGCACGAGTCGCACGCGACACACGCGCCGCACACGCCGCCGCCCGGTCAGTATATACAAACATACATACACACACACAAAACATAATTAAACACTATTCACTATGCTCTCTTAACTTAAATTAGTGATTTTTACAAATTTCAAGTGATTTTCACTTTTTATTAATGTGAGAATCGTACTGTACCACGCAGAATTAGGGGTCGTTCAAGTATTACTTAACGCAATTTAGAAGCGAGGGGTCTTGTAAAATGTTACGATGCATTTGCGGTGTTACGTAACGTTTAGCCTTTCTAAACAGTACAGAAAAACGTTACGGCGCGTTACATTAAATCGATTAAAAACAAATAATTTTTTTCTCCCAATTTGAACTGAACTAAAACGACCTGTAAATGTCAGAATTAAAATGAACAATAATTACACTGACATTAAATGCCTACCTTAGGAACAGACGACCGAGTTAGTATGTTAAACCATATACCTACATATAATTCCCAACTGATTATAATTTCTTCGGTTGAGCTTGCTTCGGTAAGCGAAACTAACGTAATGATAGTTTCTGTTAATGTGTCTATTTACTCTTGTGTCGGAATATTTTTATTAATTAATTAACTTAATTATCATTACGTTCAAAGCTTGTCTATCGAGTATGGTTTAGTTTGTAAAAAATCACGAGATTCCCAGGAACAGAACATTAAGAATAATCATATTTATTCTTATTATACTGTGTCTAAATGAAACATGAGAGAAACCACGAATGATCTCTAGTTCATAATAAAAAATAGAAATATTACGATTGTATGGAAATAAATTCATCCGTCTCAAACATTATTTTTGTTACAATTATGAAATACAATATATCACAGCGACACGAGTACACATGCATACATTGTGTGTCCATGTCATTGTTATATAAAGCTGCTTAGACTAAGCGACTCTCTCCCTCTGACACTCCACGCGTGCCATTCACAGCGGACGCGCGCCACGTGTCCGTGTTCGAGGAGCGTCCGGCGCAGTTCTTGGTGGAGCACACGCCGGCGCAGTTCTCCGCCAACACCAGCCTCTCCAGCCTCACCATCTACGACGAGCCCAAGGTACGATCAGACGCGCTTCTCTACCAGTCTAGCACCCCACTACCGGGCAGGTGCCCAGGGGTGGATTTAACTTTAGCGCCGCCCCAAAGAAAATGCCACTCTACCAACGAAATTTTACATCGAATTATAGTATTGACATACAATCCCTTCCCTAACATTACTTTTTACCTATAAAATAAAATAAAAAAGTTATTGTTAGCTACTTCAAAGCCATCTAGCATTCCATGTTACTTACAATATCCTATGTTACTTCTAATACCTCCAAGAATGTATTATGTACAAAGTTTCATGACGATCGGTTAAGTAGTTTCTGCGTGAAAGCGAAACATCCAAACTTACATTTCACATTTATAATATAGGTAGTGATTTATTTTCACATACACATTACATACACCTAATATTAGATGGCGCTAGGAACGAAAGTGAATAATGAACATTATTTTGCTGAGACATTAATAATTCTGTGGATTGTCATAAGTATATATAAATCGGAATTTCACCCAAGTAAAATAATTTTCTTCACAATGTTTCCGTCAACGTCAAACTAGCCATTAACTTTCTAAACAAACTTGGAACTAAACTAAATCAGCCTGTAAACGTTTGACTGCTTGGCAAAAGCTGCTTCTCCATATAGGAGAACGGTTGGGGCTTAATTCATCACACTAATCCATTACGGGTATGCAGATAATTTCCCTACCATGAGTAACATTCATTATCAGGTGTCTATGATAACAACCCGGGCAGACGGCTTAACGTCTAACTCTCTCCGAGACACGAAAGAGAATAAAATAATTTCTACAAATACAAATGTCTGCTACACCAGAACAGTCGACAAAACAAAATTAACATTTTAAAATTAGCGGTGCAACCTTTTGCCCAGCTGTGGGACATTTACGCCGAGTTGCACGAAACAAATTTTAAATTTAAGTGTTTATTAAACTAATTTAATCACAAGAATCGTGATTATCTGTTGCACGAAACCTACATCTGATTAAGTTAACAAAAAAATTTAGTTTAATTAAAGACCTATCTAACGGATGATTAATTCCAACAGCTTTAAATTAATCATAAGATCAACTAATTTTAAGATTAATTGCAACTTAACTAACGGAAAGTTAGCGACGGTTTCGTGCAACTCGCCGTTAGAGACTTGCTATCTTATAATTAAATAATAATGTTATAATATTGTTTTAAGTGTTACAAACATAAGATTATTTTGCCGCCACTGCCTTAATTTTGTATTTATTTTCATTTATTTGTTTCAAAAGTACTCATTCCTTATAAAAACTTTTTCTTTACTATATAAAATATACTTTTCACTTCTTTTTTATTTATTTATTTAGTTATATAAGTTATTTACAAGAAAAGTCATAAATAGAAATATAGTTAAATGTTTAAAATTAATATATTTTATTAAATTATACTCGCAGCTGCCTTTGCTCATCGAAGACGCAAACAAAAAAACAACTTCCGACCTCGACACTTCGCTGCCGGAGAATGAACAGCATTCACATTCCGAATTGGTCGATAATGGGTATGTATTAGACATACTAGCTCCTAACATTGAATAATTAATTTAATATTATATTTTTTTGTGCTTTTACTCTAAGAGAATTATCAAAATAAGTTTTTATATGTATAATAACATTGTAACCGGCCAATTTTTTCACATGAGAGATATTAAGAAAAAATGAATTTTAGGAGTCTACAGCAATAGAAGCTAAAACAATTATTTTTAGAATTTTTTTTATCATTTTATTCCCTTATCTTGCAAAATCTGAATTTTAAATCAAGAAATTTGATGCAACCACAGTTGTGAACCTAGAAGTCTAACTTAAAATCTGGTGTAGGTTTCGTTTTAATCTACCGTTTTGAAGTAGAATTATTACTTCATGAACAGTTGTAGTGAAATCGTAACGAAGGAAATTCTACGCGCACGAAGTCGCTGGCAAAAGCTAGTAAATAATATATCTAACATGGAGGTAATCAAAATTGTATGTTACCACAGAAACCTGAATAATCAAAAGTTACATTAATTTAATAATATAGTAATTCAGTGTTTTATATCATATGGTTGAAATTAACATTGAACCTAAAATATGTATATCGTCAATGTTAATTTTTATATAAATTTCTTTTCGTTTCAGACGACCAGATGAAGACTCGAAGCCGACGAACAGTGTCAGTGACATTGATCAAGGTAAGAGAGAACACTTTAAAAACACTATTTAATTTAATTAAAATTAGTAAAAGTAAATTATTAAAAATTGTAATAAAATTTAAATTTTCTCTTGTTGTATCTAGTCTAATATAAAATACTAACAATGATACGTTCCTTCGTTTATAATATATTACAAAAAAATGATTTTAGTTTCATACAACATGTTGATTGTATTAAAATACAATTAATATGACGTTTTTTATTATATAATGTCTTTTGTTATATAAATAATTTTTAATATGTAATAAGGGTTCGTTCCTCGACAACATGTAACGCATGTAACTTATGTAACGCGTGTGTGCGCAGGCGCCGGCACGCACTCGTCGGACAGCGACGCCAGCGACCGCGACCTGCTCAACGAGTGCATACAGAAGGGCATCGCGCAGGTACACCGATACACTGCTACACCGCTACATTGCTACCCCGCCACACCGCTACTCTGCTACACTACTACACCGCTACACTGCTACACCACTACATCGCTACAATCCTACACCACTATACTGCTACATCACTACACCGGTGGGATGCGCTGTGCCGCGCTCCCGGCTGCGTGGGTACCACCGTCTTGCTTGTTTCTCCCGTGAAACAGCTTTGCTGTGTTTCGGAGAGAAGGGCAAGACAGGCAGTGTAATTACTGGCACCGAGACTTAACACCCTTATGTCTCTGGATAGGCAACACATAAATGAGTTGGCTGGGCTAGTTCCAGGTAAACTAGTTTATGTTCATGGGCGACGTCGACCACTTACCATCAGGTGGCACGTCTGCCAGTTTGCCTATCCAACTAACATAAAAAAAACACCGCTATACCACTATACCTCTACATCGCTACACCGCTGCTACACTCACACTCCCAATTTCGAGTTAAAAAGTTTTAAGGACGGCTTTATGCAGTAGATTACTAAGAAAAAGTAATACTAAAAGAAACGACTTGAAATTTATTTTATGTGAAATGTGATCTATAACACTTCCAAAACCCCTATTTGAAGTACGGTATATAGAAGCCAAATCCTATATAAAAATTATGTATATTTACTCGTTCATACACTCGACAGGCTTAGTGTACTCGGCCCGATTTCGAAATAGTACGTGTATGAATATGTACGTATATTATGAATATTTTTGTCTAAATTTCAACTTACGTATAAATCACAATAATCCGTTCCCTAAGAATGAGAATTTATTCTTGACAAATTGAACATCATTTACAAAATTATAAAAAACGTAGAATAAAAAAAAAATATTTTGACCTCGGCAAAGGAATAGTTCTTTTTTTTTTATAAAACAAACTTCGAACACTTCTTTTCACTTATATAAACGATAATATTATTCATTTAATAATTAAAAACAAAATGTTATATGAACAGGTCGTAAAGAAAAAAGGGCCGCCATCAGAGGTGTCTTCAGTAAACCATTATCCGCTGAGAGACGACGTTTATGTAAGTGCATAAAAGACCAAAAAAAAAAATTTAAAAAATCGATGGACGTAAATACTTTCTGTAAATTATTACTTTGTTCCTAATGTTTTAAGGAAGTATAGATATTACAAGTATAGGATATTAGTATAGGATATTAGAAGTATTATACGGTGGCTTTGATGATATAATCGATTTTTGTGTTAAAAATGAAGATATTAACATATTTAAAACTAGCTTCTGCCCGCGGCTTGTTTGTTGGTTGATGTTGGTAATCGACCAAAAAAAAAAATGTATCCTATGTTACTTCGAATACCTCAAAGAATATTTGTACAAAGTTTCATGATGATCGGTTAAGTAGTTTTCGCGTGAAAACGTAACAAACAAACTAAATTTAACATTTGTAGTATTAAGTATTATTCAGTTTTACTTTAAACTAAAATATAAGTTACTAATCGATTTGTGTTAATAATGAACAAATTAAAATATATACAATATTTGCGTGCTTACAGCGTTCACTGCCGCCGTACTTACGGTCTTCTACTGAAACTGTCATGATGTCGCACGATTTCGGCAGAACCGTTCGTGATTGGTAAGACGAACTATTATTAGAATCATATCGATTGAAATATTTTTATTTTATATCTATCAATCCAATTAATAATGATGTCGATAAATATAGGGAGCATTTATTAATTACGTGAAGTGTTTGGGGGGTGGGGGTCGAGCAAAATCTCACTTAATTTAACGGGAGAGAGGATGGTCTCGGCAAATATCACGTAATATTTTTTCCGTCATTAAAAAATCTTAAATACAGTGGAGCGTCGATTATCCGAACGTCGATTAACCGAACGACCGCTTATCCGAACTACTAGGCCCGCGCCGTCTTTTTAGTTTAGTGATGTTCTGATAACGATCTTCGGAGATTTGTAACGAAAATCTTCAATAAATGACGGCAAATTAGCCGTGGTTACTGAAATCACATGTAAATGCATTATTTACACAATCACATACTATAACATCATGCCTGTTAAAGTCGGAATTTGTTTTTATATATATATATATATTTTTTAATTCCTATTTTTCATTGTTATATGTATATAAATGTAAATATGCTTTTCATTTACCTGTACGTAAATATGTATGGCTGAATCAATATACATATAGGTAGTTCGATTATGCGAAAAGACCGGTTTTCCGAATACCCATGTCCCCCAATTAGTTCGGATAATCGACGCTCTACTATACTAGAAAATATACATATATATACGGGAATTGATTTTTTTTTAATTATTATTAATATAATAGTGAGGGGTGAGGGTAATATAATAGTAATAAGGTCGAGCAAAATCTCACGAAATCTTGCTAATGGGGAAAGGGGGGGTCGAAAAATCGACAAAATTGTCTCACGTAATTAATGGATGCCCCTAATTTTTTTCTTTTTCTTTTTTTGCAAATATTATATTATCCATATACATGGTATTTTGTAGAAGAGCCTAGACGTGTTCTATGATAATAATAATAAATAATATTAATCGGCTAGGATAGTCTGCCGATTTCTCAGCCTACAGCCCTAACCCCCGGCCGTTTGATCTCCCTGCCGGGGCGTAATCCTCCACCCGCTTATATTTATGTATGTAAGTTTATGTAAATTTATTATATGACTTATATAATTATTGTATTATATTATACATATCTATATCTTATATTATATTTATAATATAAAATTAAACGGGTGGAGTGAACAAGCTAGACAAAATAATAATAATAAAATAACCTCATTCGTGTCGAACACGTAATGAGAGTGAACGTGTAGTAATGGTGGCGGTTCGCGGCGCGACAGGAGTGACAGAGACAAGAGACCGCGACAAGTTATATCATTGGCCGTCTCGGTTCTGTTGTCTCCGTCTCTCGTGTCGCGAGCCGCCGCCACAAGCCACCGTGTGCCCGCAGCCCGCGCCGCAGCCCGCCGCCGCTGCCGCCCAAGGAGCGCCGCCCGCCCGCGCCGCCCCCCGCGCCTCCGCGCCCGCCGCCGCCCGACGACGGTACGACACTCGCGGGACTATTACGAAACTTGCGCGATCGCGAGAAAGTCTCATACTAGCTGAGGCTCAGTTGGTATTGAAATTCAACACCACAGCGATTTGTCGCGATCGCACAACTTACGTAATAGTCGCACCGAACCATGATGTTTCTTGTCTATAACTACTGTATACTGTATCAGCCTGTAAACAACCCACTGCTGAGCGAAGGTCTCTTCTCCATATAACAGAAGAAGGGTTGGAGCTTAATCCACCACGCTGCTCCACTGCGGGTTGGCGGATAATTTCCCTACCATGGGTAACGATCGTTATCGGGTGTCTATGATAACACTCGAGACCAACGGCTTTACGTGCTCTCCGAGGCATGGTCACCTAGACCGGAAACCAATATTTGAACAACTACAAATATCTGTCTCGAGCGGGAATCGAACCCGCGACCGCCACCGCGCGACTTTGAGGCAACTACTCGCACCACTACACCAGAAAGGTCGGCGTCTGGAGCTGAGCCTCAATTAGTATTGAAATTCGACACCCCAGCAATTTCTCGCTATCGCACAAGTTACGTAATAGTCACACCGGACCATAATGTTTCTTGTCTATAACTATCGTCGATAAATATGCATAAGTAAATTTTTGATACGTTCAGTCAGTGTCGAGATTAGCGCGTTTGAACAAACAAGTCAACTCTTCTGATATATAATAATATAAACAAAAGTATATAATATGTTTCGTGAACTGAAAGGTTCTCGGTGTACTAAACAATTGCAAAATCGAATTATAATTTGAAGATAGTCGATATATTTATACAGATCTTTAATGGTTTTACAGGCGTAACAGGCCGCAGACACGAAAGTCGTCAACTGGAGAAAACGCAACGCGACAAGCCCAAACTACCCGCCACTCAAAACTTGGCGAGGAACGATTCACTCAGCTCGCTCAGTTTAGACTCCTTTGGTTCCACGGACCGGGAGATATTCGAGGAAACTGTGAAAGCGGGCCTCTCCAGCGTCAATCCTCGAGCACTGTACGCTCTGGAAAGCGACAAAGTCAAGGCACATTCCGTTGAAAGAAAACCGGAATCGATAAAACACAGCAGACATCACAAATCGCTGGACAGAAGTGATAAAATATCGCACCGTGGAACAAAAGTCCGAGATCCGGAGTTCGAAAAGAATCTCGCATCTGGTGCTTACAACGTCAAGTCGCCGATTAAAGTTAAAAAATTAGATCAAGATTTCGCCAACATGAACATAACTAGATGGCCGTATTCGTACCACGGAGAATCTTCCGCTAACCACAACTCTAGGTTCAGAGGAAACTCGCGGTTTTACGACGACGGACCGCCGAGTTTACCGGCGAGGATTGACGACCAAAGGCGGTTGGACAGGAGCAACTCCCTGAGCTCCCTCAGCAATGATTCCTTCGGATCCACCGATAAAGAGGTATTCGAGCGTTCCGTCCGCATGGGCATGTCGAAACCGCAACCGAAGAAACGGGAAGAAAGTAAACTGAGAGTCCGGAGCGACGACCGACTCGAAGTAAGAGAGTCGCATCGGCGAAGACGCAAGGACACGAAGCCGCATCAAGGAGCGCTCGACAAGATGGTAGGCGAGGAGTATTCCAAGGATCGAGCCATACTAGAGGAAGTGATAGCGAGGGGTGCGGGGGAGATCAAGGGAGAGACGAAGGGAGGGGAGGCTAGCCAGTCAAAAAACGTCCCGGCGCCGTCTGCGGTACTCGCGGCCGCAGACGCGCGCGCCGGCACCGCGCGAGGCAGCACTGGCTCTGACGACTCCGCCATCGACACCATCGACGTCACTATGGACAACGTCGACATCACTATCGACACAGCAGACCCGCTCGATCGCTCCAACGAGCTGCCCACTGTCGACTCCGGCAACACGACTCTCGACTCGGACTGCAATGACATGGAGCACTCGAACGAGTGTCTTGCGCCCAAGTCTGGCAACACCACTGTAGAGTCCGAGAGGGACGAGCTGAACAGGTCGAACGAGTCGTACGCGGATGTTCTGGACGTACTGGACACGACCTGGAGCGACGACGAGCGCCCAAGGGGCCCCGACGGAGACGCCGGCACCCTGACACGGCGCAGCAGGCCCCGCCCGCCCGATGACACGTCCAGAAGGAGCGCCGACACGTGGAATGAGAACACCTGCCCCGACGATGTCTCCTTCCCCACAGTCAGCGGCTCCGTTCCCCTGGACTCGTCGCTGAGGAGCGAGCTGCCGGACCTGCTTGAGAAGAGCGACATTCCGATCTTGTTCTCGAGACCGGACCTGACCGATAAACTCGACGGGGACCTGGGAGCCGGCGACGACGGTAAACCGGATGATAGAATTTTGATAGAGAATATTCCCGAACCGAGCTTCACTTCGTTAGTAGACGACGGAGAGGCGAAGTTCGATTCGATCATATCTTCCGCCATTGAGCAGGAAGCAGCGAGATTGGCTGCACAATTGAAAAACTCACAGTATGCTTTGGAAAACAGTATGACTTCCATTACATCTATAGACTTAGATAACGTGAAACCGCCTTCTAACTTAGGTAGCTTACTCTCACTGAGCGCATCGGGTCACTTCGACGATACATCCGCTCAAATATCTAAAAAGTCTCAAAGGAGTCGGAAAAAATCACTACCGGTTGCATTAATGGTTAAGAGAGCGCTTAGCAACTCTGCTCATCAAGGAAGCTCCGAACACTTGGACAGTATACCGCTAACCTTCTTAGATAACGTAAAGCCCCCTTCCGAAATGGAACATCTCGATATGGACGGCAGCATGATATCCGTATCGAGTATTGTGTCTGAAGTTGCCGAGACAAAAGATAACAAAACTCCAATAGTATTTGATTTCAAACAGCCAGTACAAGATTTTCCTCTTTGTACCACGTTCACTCATGTCTTCCATGATTTAGACAAAGTTAATCCTCCATCATTGTTCGATGAAATAGCAGAGTCGACTTTAGAAGTCGAACCTACGACAGCTCAAGAAGTGTACGATGATTGTGTCTCTAATACTCTGAATGTAATAACGGACCTACCATCCGGTTCAGAAAATTGTACACCTTTACCGTCAGACATAAGTAGCGTTGAATCGACACCGAAAAGGCAACGCGACTCAAAATATTTGACACCAAAAGAAAAACGAAACGCGGCCAAGTATCGCTACCAAACATACACTATCACAGACACTGTATCTGAAAACGATTTAGTTCTAAAAGTAGAATCTGAAGAATTCGTCACATGGACGAAATCTGAAAGTGATAGATCTGACGATTACGTCACGGCGACGTCTGAACCTAAATCCAAGAAGCGAGTTAGTGCGAAACAGAGAAGACAAGAGGACCGAGCTAGGTATCAAACTCAAACAGTCGACATTCATAACATTCTATCCTCATCTCAAGAAACACCACAGTCAACTGATCAACCTAACCCACAAATTGAAAGTTTGAAACAGCGATTGGCCGCGAAAAAGTCTATAAAGCAAAGACGTATAGAAGACGCTGAAAGATTTAGAACTAGAACATTGAGTGAGGATATCCCTCCATCGCCTACTTTTGTCACCAAAGACGCGAATTTCGAAAATGTTGAAACTACAACTGGTTACGACAGTTTATCTTCTACTGAACTGAACCATCAACAGTTACTCGATGACAGACAAAGCGATGACGTCTTCAGAGACGCGGATAGCAGACACAACGAGGATGACTTCGAATTAAATTCAACACAGTTAAAAACTTACACACAAAGTTTTAGAAACTATTTACCAGTTATCGAAAGCCCCGCGGCGGTCGATATGTGCGTGGTCAATAATCTAAAAAATATAGAAATGACAGCGTCCTATAGACGCACTTTGCAAAATGACAAAAATCAAAATCCAAGCAGTAGCGACTTCGCCAGCTACGAAGGTGATAGTAATTCAGTACATTCAGAATCCGATTCGGAAACGCCATCGACAAGACCTAAACCGAAAATAATCAAACCAGAACGAAGAGATGGGAGCTTGGACTCCAATGATTCTGGAGAAAAAGATCATGAAGCTCCAAAAGCTGTGAGAGGAAGAAAAAAGGCCATGTATGTATCGCCATATCGACGAAACGCACCAAGTCCGAAAAAAACAGTAACGCCCCCTGTTAAAACATCTCCCAAAATAACCCTCACGGCTAAAGCACCGGCAAGTGCCGTGAAAGCTCAAACTAGTGCCAAAACGTCCATTAGACCATCTCCTGTGGCTAAACCGAGTACTACTTCTCCTAAAAAATCTATATTAAATAAATCACCGTCAAAAATAGCTCAGAAACCCATTACTATTCCACCGGTTGCAAGCAAACCCTTGCCTCTAGTAAGGCAGGGGACATTCACGAAAGAGGAAAGTTCTGTGCCGGCTAAAGATTTGCCGGTTCCTGATAAAAAAGCGACTGGTTCACACGCGGGAACAGCTGCTTCACCAACAAAACAAATTGCTAATACATCTCCATCGCGGCTACCACAGTTTAACCGCGCCCGTTCTTCTGCGACCAAAACAACTAAACAACAACCGAAGCAAAGTACTTCTGCAAAGCGTAGTTCAGAGCCGATTATGAAGAATTCACCTTCGAACCACAGTTTACAGAGCAACGATAGCGGGAAAACCATCGTATTAGCTCGCGGCTCGCGGCAAGGGAGCACTTCTAGTGTTAACTCAGTTACATCAACGAAAACGAAAGATGTGGAAAGTAGAATAGCAAATCTGTGGAAGAAAGTCGAACAGACCAAGAAATTACCAGCGAAGAGTGATAAAAAAGTGTGGATCGAAAGCGACAAGACGGAAACGCCCAAGTTGATAAGGAGCTCTACCTTCGAAGGTCAACCGAAGCAGAATCAGGTTTCCACTGCCACGAAACAAAAGTCGGCCATCGGCATACGAGTATCGCAGATTCCAAGCTTGAGACCGAAATCGACACCGAGTAAAACCACGAGCCAAACTAATGTCAATAAAAAACCGACGGCTACGAGATCGTTCTTACGCAAGGGAGGTGGCCAGATCACGTCGTAAACGGAATACTGAATTGAACTTTTAACCGTCCCGAATTTATTATGGATTCAAATAATGAAGTTTTAAACCTCGCTTTTAACTTTGGAAAATCGACAAACATATTATGAAGTGTATTTTAGACGGATATTGGTTTGTCTACAACCAAATTGTATTGATAACAGCAATAATCAACATTGAATATTGAAACATCTTTTAATAATTCATGAATTTGATTTATTACGATTTATTATAACTTAATTATAAAGAATATATCACATTAAAAAAATATTCGAATTTCGAAGTGATTGTTGTCTGATTAATTATTTTGTTAACGTAGAATGATTTCGTTTGAAGACTATATTTTTGTTCTATTTTAATTTTTACTATGTATATCTGTTGCATTTATTTACTCTGGGGACGAAAACATAGAATTAACGAAATTAAAACATAGCTATAAGTAATTCACGATAATTAAACGTCACAATTTTATATACGAGCTGGTATATACACTATTATTGTATATCCAGATAAAATACTGTTCTAGAATCAAAACCGCTCCGTTTTCTCACAAAAAAAAAAAAAAAAATTATACACCATAGAATTTATGGCATGAAAACATGAGTTTTTCTTCTATACAATTCTTTATTGTATTTTATCATTGGATTACATCATTGTAAATACTTCTCTATAACCTATTTAAGGTTACCATACGCATATTTGTATATTTTTCATAATTATTCGTAATATTGTAGTTATAAAAGCAATCACACCGCTTCGGAGTAAAAATGATGGCATAGTGTGTTATGTCGTAATTTTTTACGTCTAGTCAGTTTTAATGTTAGATAAGCGAAGTAGTGAATTCGGCTTGCGTTTTTTTTAGTATCGGAGGCTTCATATAAAGCATAATTTGTTTTACTTCATTAAAAAAAACTGGCTTTTTAAAATGTTGTCATACATGTAGGTATTATAAGCGTTCTTAGTACTGATTTTTTTTTTTATTTCATATATCGTTCCTTATTGAAAAAAAAATGTCAATTGAACAATGTACACCAGACTGATATGGAATATAATCTTGCTTATATTTTTGGATCGTATTTGTCTAAAATATTACCATGAATTTAGTTAAGGAATTTCCAAAAAGATCAATTGAACATGGAAAAGAATGATCCGTTTTTTTTTCTACTACATTTAAACTTATATAATGTGCTATCTGCGTCGAGCATAGATAATTAACTTATTTTTTCTCTTATATTTTTTTTATCATTAAATTACAACACGATAGGAAATACCACTAGCTTCGTTAAAACTGTTTATTCCATAGTTTAGTGTCAACGTATCCTAGTGTTAAAACATTAATAGATATTTGGTTGTATTACCTTTTAGTCGTAGTTCTGACAAGCCAGTTTTAGCTAAATGATTATATTGTTAGTTTTTAAGGTGCGTAATTCGATGGTAAATAAATGGGACTTACCGAATTCAGTTGTTTTATTTTTATAACTTTGATTCTATTCTTAATTATATCTCGAATTTATTATTTGTTATACATCCTTGCAGCATTTTCAGGATACCTTTATATATATATACACTACCTGCGCCCGGCGGTTTCACCCGCGTTAATTTGAGGGAAAAACGTACTTAAGTATTTTTTAACAATTACTCTAACTAAGAGTAGGTACCCGCCTCGTTGGACGAGTGGTCGCAAGCATCACTGCCGAGCAAGGGGTCTCAGGTTTGATTCCTGTGTCGTTCAAAGCACTCTTGTTTTTTTATTTTTCGAAAATTCTCAGTAAGAGTGATGTTATATTTACTTTAAAAGTGGAACTATAGTTAAAAAATGTCTCGAGAAGAGAAATAAAGGCATCAATGGAAGCTAAAAAAAATTTTTTTTTCGAAAAAATGGCTGAAACTTTCGGCCGCGCCGTAACTTGAGTATTGAACTTCATTTTGTTGAGGTTTGGTTGGATTAAAGAATGGGTTCCGACTGTAAATCCTTCTATTTTGCAAAGAGTTTATAATTTGATTATGTGTGTATCGATTATAAAACTATTTCAATGGTGTAGTTGTTCAGTATTACTTTTGACAACATTATAAACTACTGGGCTTGTTGTTTTCTTTTTACTTTATTTTTAATTTTTTTATTTCATGTATCTTTTAGTTTTTGTTTTTTACGCAGTCGGTTTTTTTTTAATTTTATTTTTATTATACACTTTTTAGTTAGAATTCATTGGCTTCGTTATTAGAATTATAAGACGGCAGATTTCGCAATCACAGTCCGAGACCCAAGACGCCGATACCCACGCCTCTTCTCCCTTGTTTTGTGTGCCTTGGATTTGAACCCGACTTCTGCTTTCGCAGTCTGCAGTCATACCACTAGCACCAGGCTATCACTGCTACTATCCCCGCCTAATAAGGGCAGAATAACGAAATAATAAAGTATATATGTAAGTACCTATTTTATGTATGAAAATTAGCGAAACTGGTTGTTTAAAACTTAATTTAAATCGTTATATATTCTAAACCATTATTTGAAATGAAATATTATGAGAGAATCCTAAAAATCATTTTTGAATACCTATTCAACGAAACACCACTTGACGTAATTCATCGTCGTTTTTTGACAATATGGCATCTGGTTGTGGCTGTGGTGAATATTTATTATTATCATATTATTTAGTGACATTCGAGAAGTTGAGACGAATTGATTGACGTAAGAGTAATTAAAATTGGTCAACGATAAATAAATAGATACATAGGCTGATAAACACATTATCCTTCTTTGCGTCGCGCAGTAGGGTAACAAAAATAAACACATTACCCTTCTTTGCGTCGAGCAGTCGGGTAATGATAAACACATTACCCTTCTTTGCGTCGAGCAGTCAGGTAATGATAAACACATTACTCTTCTTTGCGTCGCGCAGTCGGGTAAAAACACACTAGATTTTAGTTGTTAGTTACAATTAAAATTTTAAATATGTTTAAGGTAGTTCCAGCATGAAACCACTTTTCGATAGATTAAAGAAAAAGATTAAGAAAAAAAATTTACGGATTAAAAATTGATTTATTTATGAATTCCTAAAATTTCATAATTTTTGAGGGTTTAGATCACGAGATATTTAAAGACAAAGTTCGCGATTTTGAGAGTAATGTCCCATTTGAAAAAAAAAAAAAACTAGGAGAGTGTTAAGAATGATTTTAGAATAAGCTAAAAAAATAAAAGTAGCACTTCACGCTTTTGTTATCGAGATATTAAAATTATAAATATTAATTATAAATACAACACTGTGCATAACGCTCTCATCTTTTTAATTTAATAAAACTATTATTAGAAATACTATTTGTATATACTAAGACCATATAAACAAAAATATATAAAACACTCAGAGCAACGTTGCCAGATGACTATAACTAACGATATAAGGTAGAAGGTATTAAGGTTCACTTCACCACGCTGGTTTCGGTTTCGGTTTCGGCTGAAAAACCAGTTTCGGTCGGACACTACAAATAAGTACTTTAAAACTAGCCCTGATTAAACAAAATGATTTGAAATGATTAAAAATGATTAATTTTTTAATCATTTTTAATCATATTGAATCATTTCTAATCATAAAATAGCTTTGTGAATTTCTGTCACCTCTTGGGTCATTCCATGTCAAACCAACAAGGCACTCAACCTGACCATTTCAGATGTGGCTGAAACTTGGTTTATTTATACTCTCTGACATCTTGAACACAAATATAATTTTCAAATTTTTTTATCCCTGATAGTTTTTTAGTTATAAATTTTTAAAAATCACAAAATGCCGCGTTTTTAACGCGTTCTAAAATCTAAAATCTGCAATAACTTTGGTTCTATTAGTGCTAGAGAGCTGAAAGATAGCCCATTTTAAAGATGGTTTAATGGGCTTTAATTCGATATCCATTTTGACCACATTAGAGGAAAAAAGAGAGTTTGAGTAAAACTCAAAAATCGTTTTTGAAAAAAAAAGAAGTTGGTGTTTTTTAATTTTTTTCAAATTTATATATGTTTTTATGTATAGTTTTGTGAGTGCACCATAAAAAATTTAGAGTGGGACCATGATGGGATCAGGAGATATGTTAAAAATACATCACTGAAGTGTCACAATTTTTTTTATTTCAATTTAATCTTGAATAATTTAAGTTATGTAGGCCTAATTCTTGTTTTTTTTTTTTAGAGAAAAAAAGAGAGTATGAGTTAAACTCAAAAATCGTTTTTGAAAAAAAATCGAGTTGGTGTTTTTTAATTTTTTTGAAATTTATATATGTTTTTATTTATAATTTTGTGTACACCATAAAAAATTAATTAATAAATAATTCTTATGTTTTTTTTATGGTGTACTCACAAAATTATAAATAAAAACAATATAAATTTCAAAAAAATAAAAAAACACCAACTCGATTTTTTTTCAAAAACGATTTTTGAGTTTTACTCATACTCTCTTTTTTTCTCTAAAAAAAAAAAACAAAAATTAGGCCTACATAACTTAAATTATTCAAGATTAAATTGAAATAAAAAAAAATTGTGACACTTCAGTGATGTATTTTTAACATATCTCCTGATCCCATCATGGTCCCACTCTAAATTTTTTATGGTGCACTCACAAAACTATACATAAAAACATATATAAATTTGAAAAAAATTAAAAAACACCAACTTCTTTTTTTTTCAAAAACGATTTTTGAGTTTTACTCAAACTCTCTTTTTTCCTCTAATGTGGTCAAAATGGATATCGAATTAAAGCCCATTAAACCATCTTTAAAATGGGCTATCTTTCAGCTCTCTAGCACTAATAGAACCAAAGTTATTGCAGATTTTAGATTTTAGAACGCGTTAAAAATGCGGCATTTTGTGATTTTTAAAAATTTATAACTAAAAAACTATAAGGGATAAAAAAATTTGAAAATTATATTTGTGTTCAAGATGTCAGAGAGTATAAATAAACCAAGTTTCAGCAAAATCTGAAATGGTCAAGTTGAAAACATTTATTTTTTGGTTGGTTTGACATGGAATGACCCTCTTATGATTTAAAATGATTCAGTTAGGATTAAAAATTTTTAATCATATTGAATCATTTCTAATCATAAAATACTTTGTGAATTTCTGTCAACTCTTATGATTTGAGAAAAATGATTTGAGATGATTAAAAAATTTTTAATCATTTTAAATAATTTCCGATCATATTTTAATAATCAAAAATGATTGAAATGATTAAAAATTTTTAATCATTTTTAATCATTTTCAATCATATTTTAATGATTTAAAATGATTTAAAATGATTAAAATTTTTAATCATTTTAAATCATTTTGTTTAATCAGTGAGACTTAGTATCTCTAGTCCCTGAGACGAGAGTCCAAAATGACCGCTTTTATTCTATTTATACATTTTTTTTTTTGTTTTTTGTTCTTTTTTATTATTGCTATATACTTTTGTATAATCTCTATACATGCATTTGCTATATCTAGTTGTATTTCCTACTCTATAATTTCAGACCCACCACAAATGTTTCGCTATTTCACTTTGTGTGTTTGTGTGTTTTATCGGTTTGTCTTATTCAGCATCAGCCCGCAGCTGTGCGAGCAAATCCTCAATGACGGCTGTGTTTTTATGATGAATTGCCATCTTGAGGATGTGCTCGAGGATTTCTTTTGTAGTGGCCTCCGCCGCACTCCCCACGAATCGGCCGATTGCGTCATCCCTACCGTCGGCATAGTAAACACATGTCTTGATGTGCCTACTCACCGCGACCACCGCATGCGAGACGCTATTGTGTATTCGCAACCTCTTAGCCTTCATTTGGATCAAAATCAAAAACAACTTTATTCAAATAGGCCCCACGAGCACCTTCGAATCGTCATTTTACAAAATTAATATTTTAGTGATTATTATTTTTTGTAAAAGTAAAGCTACCACCGATTCGGAATGTAGATTCTGCAGAGAAGAATCGGCAAGAAACTCCGCAGAATGACCTTCTCGCTCGTCTGACCCTGCGCCTCGTGAATGGTCATGACGCTCGACCCTTCTCCGGTACCATATTCGCGGCCTATTAGCTCCTTTTTCTCCTCTGTGTGAAGACCAGGTATAGGGTCCGGTTCTGTTTTTCGGGTATTCGAGCGCCTGTGAGCCTCTCTGCACGCAGGGAGTGGACGTGGAGTATTAAATATATTTAATAAACATTTATATGTTTTGTTAGCACCAATAAAAGCTATTACACCGTGTAATCCGCTTATTAAAGGCTCGAGACTGCGTATAAAAAATATTCGCTGTAAAAAAATATATAACACAAAAAAAAGATTATATTTAAAATTTATGAGGTTATACCTATAAAAATCACAGAAACTCTTAAAATTATACTTGTATAAATCATTTATTATACTTTAAAGCCCTAATAGATATACACCTACAGTTAAATTATACTTATTTTACGTAATGACTGTCGGCTACACTTTCGTAGCCGCTTCTACGTTGTGATTTAGGTAGGTATAGGTAATTTTTTTTTAACAATTTTTATACCCACGGGCTCATTTTGCCCATGCCTTTTGAATTCCGATTTATTATTTTATCAATTCGTACTCAGTACATTGTAGCTGCTACATTAGTAACTTAGTATTTCTAAACTTAGAATCTCTAATGTGGAGCGTGAGTCCACCGACCGAAATATTTTCTCTACTGTTTATTATATTTGAGGGGTTGATGTAGTGGTCACAGCAACTGGCTGTTGCTTACTATTACGGGTTCGACCTCTGCTACTAATATGGGCCATACAGATGTTTGTCATTGTCTGGACGTGTGTGTATTTGTCTCGGACCTCCAACATGATTACATCGTATAGTAACGACCGTCGAATATTATTTTTATTTTATAGGTTGTAATGTTTTATCGTAAAATATATACTGAGTTTTTGTAATGAACATAATTTTTTTTTTCTATTATAATTAGCCTTTTATAAGCCTTCCATTTGAAGAAATATACGACTGTATAATTCAAAATTGGAAGAATTCACACATTACAAGTATTCACCATACGAGTGGTGAATATAAAATAAAAAGTTCCAATTCTAGACTCGTGAAGCAACAATGTAACAAACACAAAATCGATTTCAAACTAATTGATTTTGAAACAACATTCGAGTCCATTAATTTTTTTTTTTAACCTTTAGGATGTAATTTATTTCTTCAAAATGGAACCAAGCGAAAAGTGTAGGTACCGTCAAAAACAAAAAAAAAATTTTCTTATTCGTTTATAAATGGCGGAAATCTAAGGTAAGAAATAAAAAAAAACACATTTTTACTAATTAATATTAAATACGATAATATTAGATTCTGCCCGCGGCTTTGCCCTCGTGGATGTCGGTTATCGCGACAAAAAAAAAGTATCCTATGTAACTAACTCTTCTAATAACTCCAAGAATATGTGTACAAAGTTTCATGATGATCGGTTAACTTACTTTCGCATTTATAATATTAGTATGATTTTTACACGATTTGAGAAACTAATCCTTTTTTGAAGTCGGTTAAAAAGGAATAAAATAATCCCACTATTATAGTCAGATTGTTTATTATGTCGAATATGGTTTAATACAATTCTGTTTGAAGTGTCCCATCTACTTAACTGAAATATGCTTATATTATGTTATAATTACTTTTTGAAATAGCACAATATCATGTAAAACCTATTTACCCTATAATTATATCTGTTTTATATAACATACAAAAATATTAATAACAAAAACTATAATAACTGTATTTATGGAGGCATGCATATGCAGAGGTAGTTCGGTACATTATAACACTACTGTAAAGCCGGATCATATAAACGTCTGGGTGCCGTTAGAGCAGAAACAAAAACGATTTATGAAAAGTAATAAAATACAAAACACAAAATGCATATAAAGACACATCAATGGACTTATCCAATTTAAAAAAATAAAAATAATAAAATTACGCAAAAGATTTATTAATCGATCTTTAACTATTTAAAATTATGCAAAAAAAAAAAACAAACGTAAAAAAACGTAAGCTAAAAAATCCATGAAAATTATATGAAATATAATAATTATGCTGTTATTATACCGCGTCTCATTAAATTCAAATGAAAAAATTAGCGGTTCACTTTGATCATGCTTTACAGTATATAGACTTACAAGCAATACGAGCTATCTTACAAAAAAATCCGTTTAGGAATTGAATACATAAAGAACAGCAATTTCTATTTACAATTTTATGCTTGTCGCACAACATACGTAACTTTATAAGAACACTATGGTCGAACACTATTGCCGCCAATTAACTACAATGTCAAAATGGCACGAATTTGTTCAGTTTGAAAATATATTTAAAGTAAAACAGTAGGAACGTTATTTAATTATTTCTTAGCTATTATTGCTGTAATAAGTATTGTAATGTAATAATTATTTTCCATATCTTCCGCGACAAGGATAGCTTACATAAACATTTTCATATATCAAAATACATCGACAAATTAGATTTGACACGAGAGAAAATAAAATCTATCGATGACTATTATGCAATACTTTAGAAGCACTAAAATAATAATTGAAATGCGATTTTGCTTACTACACATAACGATGACCGGGTTTAGGTGATTCTTCACAATTTTATAAATTTAACGATTTTTCAATCGATAAAAAACGCTAGCAACTCACATAGGTAGTAATTTTTAAACCCGATCCGAAAGCTTACATTTTAAGACAGATTTAGATGGAATCTATTTTGTACACATATCGGGTATTGAGGTAGTATTGTGAAATGCCATCAGTATCGGAGGCTGTTTTCGTTTACTTATCGAGTTATCATAATAACACATCCGTAAAATAGAACCACAATACCCTGTGCTCGATTATAACCTAATAACCTAAAGCTAGGGACAATAAGATCGCAAAGGCTACAATTATGAAATTTTCTTTTATCAAAAATAAAGTTTAGTAAAAAGTTCAGTTTGTAAAAATAGTAAATATGATGAAAATCGATTCATATAGATACGATTTGTTCTTAAATTTAAATTAATCTATTTAATACAAAAACATTTTCATTTTTAAATAGAAATACGATTAGAGATATTCTTATCAGGTACGACTTAAGGTCCGTTTATGTCTACAGACAACGAGCGTGTCAGACAAAATAATATTCTTCCATACAGTGTGTATGAACGTATTTACTCGTACATCTACAGTAACAAGACCCTATGGGGTCACACGCACAGGCACGTTCCGTGTCCGGCCAGTATTCGCGGAAAGAATATATTGTCTACACAGCTACACAAAGTTAGCACCCCATCGAAAGATTTTTGAAATAAAAATTACCTTAATCGATAGGTCTACGTAAGGTCTGTATAGGTCCACCAAAATTTTTGTTAGGTCGCCTACTTTTTTTAATAAATATTTTTAATAAATAGTTCTATTTTTTCAAAAAAAAAAAAAAAAAATACCTAACAACCTAAAAAAAGACCTAATAATCTATTATTGATAGGTTGTTAGGTCTTTTTTTTTTTTTTTTTTGAAAAAATAGAACTATTTATTAAAAATATTTATTAAAAAAAGTAGGCGACCTAACAAAAATTTTGGTGGACCTATACAGACCTTACGTAGACCTATCGATTAAGGTAATTTTTATTTCAAAAATCTTTCGATGGGGTGCTAACTTTGCGTAGCTTGTCTACACGGTTGATGTCTGTACGTGTCTGTGATCAGACGGACAGTAATGAATAGATCATCGGAACCGTTCAGACAATTATAAAGACGCATCCAACGCCGACGACGTGTGTCGCAGTCTGATGCGGCGTATACACCACACTATCTATTGCACTAGGTTAGGGCCCTATAAAAAGGCATTCTGTTTACACTGTACTACATACGAATCCGACCATGGAACCCGTGCTTTCAAAAAATCGGCATTGCCCTTGCCATAACATCGGTTATAACTAGGGTTGCCAACCGTACTATAGTAAGTATATAAATACAGTAGTAATATACATATATAGTATTGTACTGTATTTCGGGATTCCGTACTATATACTGTTGAAGAAATCAGACTCAAATTTTCAGTACAATAGATCGATGTTTATATTTTGCAACACTAAAATTAATAAAAAACAGATTCCGCAATTTATTTTATGTAGTGCACAAAGCCATGTAGGATGGTCGGGCTCTTCCTATCACACTAGGTTAGGGTCCTACGTCCCTATATATGCATGTATACTAGCTTACATCTAGTGTCCTACATGATGTAGTGCACTAGATGTAGTGTGGTGTAATCGCCGCATGACACGGCACGCTTCACTCAGGCTAGATGTGAATAGTGTTCGGCCGTGTCTGCGCTGGTACGTGCCCGACACACACGGTGTCTGTAGATATAAACGGAGCCTAATAGTGTGTAGAGACGCTATTTATTCACCATCATTATTTATATCTCCGAAATTTTGAAAATCTCGACATTATTGCTACCTTTGCGACGAAATACACATAGAAACTGTTACCATTTTATTATGATATAGAAGTTTTGAATAAGCACTATTACATTGAACGATGAGGTTTATTTAAGACTATGAAACACCACCAAATATTTATATGCTATTTACTGTCGTAACGGAACAAAATGCACTGCGACGATGAATATTTAGAGACAGTCTTCGCGATGAATATATTATTATTTATATTTAATTTTTAAAATCTTCCATTTTTCTTCTGTCCGAAAATCTTCATTTAATATTTTTTATCGATCTAGCGTAAAATCGAAAGGTCGCAGTGTATTTTGCAGCAAAGCTATCGTTTATTGACAGTTAAGACTGCGCCGTAGTCGGTAAATTTTGAATATTACACATAGCACTCGCCCACTGAACAATTTTATTTACACTAAATTATTAATCTGCAATTCATTTACTCGAGAATGGGTATATTTCGATAGAACGCATTTTAGAGAACGACTACGGCGCAGCTACACCAAAGGTGAATGAATGAAATTTTCGACGAGGGAAGTACTCTTTGCTCTTACATTGCAGATGTTTAGCCACAAACAGCTTTATAAGTTTCTTTTAAAGTTAAGAATCTTCCCCCTCCGTCGTAATGCAATAAATTTTGTAATTTATCAAGCATGCCGTCACTTGACTTGCACGTGTTTTTTGTCATTTCTAATCGGTTTTCAAACCAGATCGGTATATTTCGTCCCACACCGCGTCGGGTGGAGGCCGTTCGCGTGTCTATTACCGTCGAAGCCCAATTTTTAATCAAAAGCTAAACAGCTATTTCACTTATTTTTTTCACATCTGACTTTTTCCCCGGATTTACCTCCATTACATTATTAAGTTCATTGAACTTATAAATACATTACAGTCTTTGGATACTTTTATCACTAAGACCCCTTCGCCGCGAAATTGTAAATAGTTTACTCTCTCGAAAATATATTTCGGAGTTAATTTCTTAGCATACATTTTTTTTTTTTCATTTTAAATTCTACATTTTGTCATGCAGTAACCTGCTTCATTTTTATTCTCTCCTGTCGTTTAAACATGTGAACTAACGCTAACTCTGAGCCCATATGGACAATAGCTATGGAATATTTCGACTTTATAATCACGATACAGGTCATAATCATGTCAAAATTGCTCGACATATAACATCAAAGTTAACACAGCTAATTTTGACATACAATTAGTATTTGTACATATGGGCATACATTATGTACTGGTGTCCGTATTCAATACTTTAGAAATAGTGTTTGGAGTTTGTTGACACAATATTTCGCATACAGGAGACGCTCGGATGTTCCGAGATTACAACGAGACTGTAGAAGTATCGCAGTAATATCGAAATCGATTGATAAGAGTTGTAAATATTCCTTATGCAATAAAGAACGAGGACGCGCACCTGTCTATCATAAATAATGTATCTTTGTACTCGCTGTTACATTACACTCTCTAGACTTACATCTAAATATACATAAAAAATATCACAGCACTATCGATTCACTTACACTAAAATTACGACGCTTTGCGTGCGCAATTTTTAATAAAACAATAGAAAAGGAATCGAAATTGAAATGCATGAAAACGCCACCGACCCTTCCTTAAGCCGCGGAGCTTCCATCAATCTCAAATAATTCTCGAGACAAATACCGGGGAAGAGTTCGGTGGCAACAAAATCAAGCATAACAAAATAAAAATTACAACGTGCCGCAAAAAATTTACCAAAATATATACAAAGCCGATTTAACCGAAAAGTGTTAAGCTTAATCCTTTGGAATTTTTTTTTTTTTTTTTTACTTTCGCCTACGATAAACAATTAGTTCGAAACATGTGTATCAACCTCGTGACAACGAATACGAATAAAGCTCTCGAGTTAATTTGAAGAGCTTTAATTTTTTTCTATATAAGCATGATGATTTCAACCATTTCATTTGCATTCGTTTATCGTAGACTTCCGGGCTAATTTATGAATCAAATGGAATACAATTTTAATTTTCCCTGAGAATCGAAGCGACAATCGACACCAAGGGGGCGTTTATGTATTACGTAACGCAATTTTTGAAGACATCTTAAACACCCTAACCTAACCCCCCCGTAACGCACCTTAACGTTTTTCTGTACCCCCTCCTCCGTAAACGTTACGTGACACACAAGTTAGCATTTTTACCTATTATAAGACACAATTATTTAATATATGGAGAACAAAATAACAATGAAGTAAAATACAATCGAAGAACTCACCGTAAACCATAAACGAAAAGGCTTGCCAACTTGGGAGGCTAATTTCCAACTTTTTTATTTAAATTAAAAAAAAATTACATAACGCATTGTATGAACCCCCCTCCCTCCCTTGTAACGCATCGTAACGTTTTACAAAAACTACCCCCCCTGAATTGCATTACGTAATACTTGAACGCCCCCCAATTCAAAAATACCTTTAAAACCAAGAGAAAGTGCAAAGCGGTCACTCACCTCTCACACCGGGAACTTCACACACGACACGCGACACATGCGACACATGCGACACAAACCCTACGAGACAGTGTAAGCGAACAAGAGAAAACTTAACTAAATGAGGTAGTGTCACTATGAATTATGATAACATTTAATTAATGTTTTGGTGGGATATATGTTAAAAAATGTATATTATATCAACATTAAAATATATCCTATTGTATATGTGAGGTACATCGTCGTTTCCGTCTGAGGTAGCTAAGCAGTAAGAGCGTAAGCATACGGCGTATTTTAAAAGCGCAAAATACGCGTAGATGACTCGTATATACGCGCTTTAAACGAGATTCGAACCCAACCTTGTAACCTAACATACGGGGCGAGCGTAGAACGGGCCTCTACTGCGCGTATACGCGCATTTACAGCCATACAGACGTGCTGTAGTCACTCGTAGCTTCCGTGCGATTGCGTGAGCGCGTGCCCCTTCTCCACCCCTTTGTACGGACGTTTGCATTGTATTATCAATTCAAACGCAACAATCAGCATCTACGGCGCCGAAAACGCGCGATTCTAAAACGCACGTCGGTCTGCGCGTTTAAAATACGCCGTGTGCTTATGCTCTAACAGTGAGACGAGCGGCGTTCAGAAGATGTCGGTGTTCATGAGCGACAGGCGGCCCGGCCGGTCGACCTCGCACGTGTCGAACACGCGCGTGATGAGCGGCTCCCAGGGGGCCTCCCAGGGGGCCTCCCACGGCGCCGACCAGGAGCCCGAGCCCGGCGCCTTGATAGTGAGCAGCGGGTCGATGTGCGGCATATGCTCGTCGCCGGGCGCTCCGAATCCCGGGAACTCGGGACCGTACTCCGCCGGCGGGCCCGCGCCCGTATCTGCAGACCGATCTAGCGTTTATACCTTGTTCGATTATAACATCTGGCCCATAGAGCTATTACGTAACTTGCACAATCGCGAGAAATCGCTGTGATGTGAAATTTCAATACTAATAGAGGCTCATCTAGTCGAGTAGCGAACGCGTAAGTTACATAATAGTCCCCACCGTTGGCGCAGTTGACAGTGATCTTGCTTTCCACTCCAGGGTCGTGGGCTCGATTCACACTTTGAATCTGGGTGTATATTTGTATATTATGTATATATACGTAAATTTGCGTACTATATATATATATATATATAATGTAAGCTGGCCGTGCATTGACCGGCAGAGAAGAAGAGTCCTGACCTATTTCTTGCCAAGGTGTCGTAAAAGATGACTAAATCCATAGGGGTGCGAACAACCATGCACCGACTAGGGTAAGTGATGAGCAGCAGCATCACCGTGCCCTGGCATAGCATACTGCGCTCGCCAACACGTTTGCCAGGCGTGGCAAGCATTGACAACGACCCCCCCCCCCCTATTATTATGACAAGCAAAAAAAGAGCCCAGGCCCCCAGTCCTCGGTGGCCCTACTATTCCCGGCTACAGCAGCGACAGGGGTAACGGTAGGGCAGAGGGTGCTAAGAATCTCCGACTGCCACCCACGACAACACCTGGCCCTGGTTACACATAGCATTCGCACCCTGAGGTCCGATGAAGGATTGTTGAGTTGGAAGAGGAAACGACCAGGCTACAATGGGATATACTGGGTTTATCTGAAGTCCGAAGAGAGTGGGAGGACACCATAACCCTGACATCCGGTAACCTGTTCTACTACCGGGAGGGCGACCAACACTCCCAAGGAGGTGTCGGGTTAATGGTCCGCGGGTCTCTCATTGGCAACATTCTGACCATCGGAAGTGTGTCGAACAGGGTTGCGTTCATTATACGCTAAATGTCATACAGGTATACGCACCAACTTCGGCTCACCCAGATTAAGACGTAGATGCTATGTATGAGGACATAAGTAGAGCCATACATACGAAAGAAACCTACTTTAATGTTGAATGGGGGATTTTAACGCGAAGATAGGCAAAAGACGAGACGATGATCTGAGAGTAGGCAAATTTAGATATATAGCAGCGGAAACAAAGAGCACAGAGGCTGGATGATTTTCTGGAGAAGGAGGGACTCTTTATGATGAATTCCCTTTTTCCAAAAGCCACCTGACAGGAAATGGATCTGGATAAAACCTGTTGGTTCCACTAAGAATAAAATAAACTATATCATAACCATTAGACGACAGATATTCAATGACGTCTCCGTGATCCATAGGGTGAAAACCGGGAGATAACACTGATGAAGTCTACACTGCGACCATCCAGCGCACATATCCAAAACCCCGAGAGTCCATACAGTCGGGAGCCGATTTTACAGACCCAGCCAATATAAACGGCCTCCGAAAACTCTCTGATCAAACTCAAAGTCTCATGGAAGAATGACGCTTGTTAAACCTGCATTCTTCTGGTGACGCTCAAGCATATAGGGAGGCATTTATCTCTGAGACAAGATATACTTGTCTTTAATACAAAACATATTAAAGATACAATAGAGCGGAATCGAGGCTACAAATTGTTCTCAAGGAATTCGTCTGTTGGTCAAAGCCTGTTGTCGAGGCTGAAAACAGACGATGATCGAAGTAATCAGAACAAATTGAATTGAACTATATGATTTACATATTTTTAATATAATATTTAATGAAAGCATTTTATCAACTTGATTTATGACACTAATTAATGATTTAATATGTTTTAGTATACAATAGCAGACCTGGTAGAAGTTATCTTGACAAAAAATACTTCGTAAAGGTTTTGGAACCCCACATACATATTTCATCAAAATCAGTTCAGCCAAAAGTTTAGTGACATACAGATATACAGAAAAATAATATATATGAAGGAAATTAGTTATTCAAATAAACTTACCACCAACAAATGTGGGATTATTATTTGGTACGACGTTAAACATTTCAAAAATATTTTTCAAGTTTTCATTTTTTGTATCTTTGAAAATTTCCAATTCTTTTTCTATAATAATCTGATCGATACTATCAGATTCCATTGTGCTATCGTCTGGTTCCTGAACGTACGTCTCAGATATCCCAACATGTAGCTCTGTGTTTGTGAAATTATTGCCTTGTTCCAGTGGAATTTCTATCTTCAAATTGTTTGTACTATCTTCTTTTACGTCAATTTCTGTAGGCAATTCTTCCTCATATAAATTTTCGACACTGTCGGATTCCGAATCATCGATTGTATTTGAAGCTTTGTCTGTTTCCTTTTTGAATTTTTTACCATCAACTTCGTGCATTCTTCGCATATGTTTGTGCCAGTTCGGGTAGCTGGCGAACGATTTCGTGCATATTGGACATTTGTACGGCTTGGAACCGGTGTGGATATTCAAATGTTGCTGTAAGTGAGCAATTTTCACGAAGCCCTTGCCGCAATACGTGCAAGTATGACTTTTAGTTTCAGAATGTATTTTCATGTGTTCAATGAGACGATTCTTGGCGTTGTAGACCTTTCCGCAGACTTTGCAAATATGCAAAACGGATTCGAAGTGCTGTGGCACGTGTTTTAGGATGCCATATTTATCGCTGTAATTTCGACTGCAGACGGGACAGACATAGAGTTTCTTCTTGTGGACGTCCAAGTGACGTTCGCAGGATATCAAAGTGGGGAACAGCAGACCGCACTGCCGACACCAGTTCTGCTGGGATCGGTGCTCGCGTTGATGGTTGATTAAATCTTTTGGTGTGGAAAATCTATAAAAAAAAAGTTGTAGTCTATAAAAAAGTATGCTTCTGGTTTATATCGTTCTAAAGTACTCGATATTAGATAGTAGCTTCTTGAGAGTATTATCCTACCACACAATTACAATATTATAAATGTGAAATGTAACTTTGTTACGCTTTCACGCGAAAACTACTTAACCGATCATCAAGAAACTTTGTACACATATTCTTGAGGGTATTAGAAGTAACATAGGATACTTTTTTTTTGGTCGTAATAACCGACATCCACGCGGGCGAAACCGCGGACGGAAGCTAGTAAGGAATAAAATAGGAACTTACATTTTCTGACAACCATCTTCTGGACAAACTATGCAATGGATAGCGTGGACGTCTCGCAAGTGTTCCCGGAGCCGCATTTCATTTGCGTAGCGGTGTTCACATTCGTGACATGCAAACGGTTTCCCATTGAATTCCGCATTCGCTTGACACGCCGACATATGTGTTACGAGTATCGAGAGACGATTAAACGTCTTATGACATATGTCACAGCTGGAAATTAATGAAATCAAGAATTAAAATTAGTATGAACTAGCGAACCGCCCCGGTGGGTCTCATCATCGGTGTGAGACCGCGCTTGAATTTATTTTCACGCGCGTTATTTTTTGCGAACTCCTAAAGCATTCAGTTAAATTATAAGGTGCAAAAGAATGATCATAATGTGCATGAAAAGGATAATAAGGAGAATTGTTAAGGATTAATAGGGTACCCTTCTTAATAGCTTTCCAATAACCGCATTGTACGTTAATATTTTTAAGAAGTGAGAATGGGTATAGTAAATTATTTTAAAAGATAGATATGTCATCACAGACTTTTCTAGAGACCTATAAATGAGAAATAATTCCACCATACATTGCTTTGTTATATATAAAAGTGATAAGGCAGTGTTTTTGATGAAAGCTCCCTTGACAGCTTGACTTATTCCGACATTTTCACAGTTATCGTCATATTTCAACCAATCTACACAAAACCTTGACATTATACACCTAAACCTTCCTGAAGAATCATTATTTATTGGTTTAAAAAAATTGGTTTCTTTTGCTTTAAAATATTTAGTAAAGAGTAACAAGTAAACATCAATCAAAATATCCTTAAATATTTTCCCAAGAGTTATTATATTCATTACACTCACCAGAATCTATCCTTCATGAAATGGTTATAGGAATGGTAAGTGAATACTGAGTATTTTTCAAATTGTTTGCCGCAAACATTGCAAGTGTATACTATATCTTCATTTCCGTGTTCGAGAGAAAAATGTGCATCAAACTCCACCCTATCCTTGTATATAAGGGGACAATATTTGCATGGAATACCACCTAACTGTTCGATGTGACTTTCACCTTTGTCCAGATTTGTAATCAATGTTGGTTGTTTGTTGCCGTCATCACAGAAATGCTTTTTTAGATGCTCCTTAGCATTTTCTCGACTCGAAATATTTTCGTTACAAATTGGACAAAAATATATAGAAGCGGAATGCAAATCTATGTGTTCTTTACAGCCTTCTAGTGAATCAATTTGATTATAGCAGGCTTGACATTTAAACGGTGGCATGTCAGTGTCATTATGGATGATTTGATGCAGTTGAAGCTCTTTTTTTGATGTAAATCTGAAAGTACATAGATATATTTAATCATCTTATTTAATATTACATCGATATTTTTAAAGTGTTTACTACTTTTTATAATTCCGTTGGCGATAATCTTTACTTTTTTGGAACCATTGAAAGCCAGTAAACCAAATTAATGAATATTTCTTATAAATTTAGTATGTGTTCCGATTGACGTCGGAATTCCATTATGAGAGAGTACATTATCGTAGTAGTAGTAGTATGTATGCGTAACCTGCGCCTCAAGCGCCTCCACGCGACATTAGTGAACCAAGTTAAGTACGGTCTCGACTGTGGTTTCGATAAGTGGAGGATGGCCGTCAACGTTGGGAAGACGGCCGCTCTGCTTACCGGTAACCACAGGCCGCTACGAACTCACGCTCTGAGGACAGGACGTAGAGTGGAAGACCTCAGTAAGGTATCTGGGGTGCCATTTCGACCGAAGGCTGCGCATGATCCCGACCGTAAACAAGGCGGTCCATCATGCAGCGGCGGCCCGGATGAAGCTCTACTCCGTTTTCACCTCCAGATTACCTATGAAGACTAAACTGATGATCTAAGGTGCCTACGTCCGCTCGCGCCTGACGTATGCGGCCCCGGCCTGGTATGCACTCTGCTCTGCATACCAGGCTAGAAGGTGCAGATCCAGTAGAACCGATGCCTGCGACTGAAAGTAGGAGCTCCGAAGTACCTCAGAAACGACGTAATACACTGACAAGGGGAGTGCACGACCTCGAAATTTTATTTGGCGATGAGACTTTGCAGGTTTGTAGTATACCTAAAGGGTATCTATACTGCAAAGCAAAAAGACTAGATGGCCACTAGTTATCGAGAAAAACGGCCCTGAAGTTCCACGCGCAGATTATACAGGGTTAATTCTAAAACACCAGCAACCTCGCAGGACAAGATAGCTAACATTATGTACAACAACATTTGTTCTACGACTTTTGACATAACTCAATACATTAATTAAAAATGATTTTTTAAGCTTTTATTGTACTGCTCTGAAATTTAGAGTCTATGTTTCATTCATTATCGAAAGGATGACGCGACGCTCGGGCGCGCTTGCATAATAATAGTAATAACACTTTCTCTGCCCGATAATTCTAGTTAATAAAATTAATATAAATTGCTTGGTGGGTTTGTGGGCAGTATCATAGTATGTATATCGCAGTGACTTAAGTGAATAATCAAATTTCTGTTTTGTCATGTCCCTGCAATACGTAAACTGAGTCCACAATCCCTTCATACTTTACCAGGCTTAGAACTGGCTATATTAAACGATAAAAAACAAATAAATCGTATGTATAGGAGGGCAACACATCTGCATAACCTCCAGAGGTTACAGCACAACCAGTTGTGCGGTAGACATCCGGTACCTAGTCATCAAAAGGCTTCGACTGTCCGTATGCCCGCCACTACTATAAAAATGTAGGTATGTAGATTAGGTATCTGAATTCTGAACATAAAAAAATATGTGAAAATTATTAACGTAGGTAATTATTCTTTAACGTTTACTAAAGTCTAATTAAACCAATTTAATATCAAATATTGGTAGCTAGGTATTATTCACTTTTTATTGTTAAATACAGGCGGGCATAAGTATTTCAAAAGTGAAATCAGCGTATTTACAATAATTAAAAAATTAAAAATAATTGAAAATAAAATAATATTTACAAACGAAATATTACCTCTAAGGTTAAAGTAACGCGCATGTCGGTGCGTATCGCGCAGATAGCGTTCAAAATAGTCACCATCACAACCAACACACAGACAACACCTAAAAATCAGCTGTTCACTAACACGTGCTAACACTTCCGAATTAGTTTTAATTTGATTGAACGCACAAATTATTTTAGTTAACCGAACCAGTTGCAAAAATTTACTCGTGCTAGTTTGTCAGATTCGGTGAGTTGACATTGTCTCACGGCTCGGTGTAGGTAAGTTCGAATATCTAGCTGCATATTGCCGACAGGCTTCCGACACATTGTCATCACACTTAGCCAGTATCCTCACCATTTCCGTGTATTCGACATTAGAATAGCGGCGGTACCATGGTTATAAAATAACTTTAGTACAGGTACAATACATCGATCGATACGAATAAAATAAATACGAGTAGCACACAAAATCATATGACGCGCGCGCATCAAAGTCGCCCGCCGCCGACTGCCGCGGCTGGCTAAATAGGTCAAGTTCAAAGGCGCTAGCGCCGCCCCGTTCCTACCTTTCCCCTCACATTAGTACGTACTACGTGGTCGTTATTTACCTAATCTTTGGGACGCGCGTAGAGTTTATTGCATTCACGCGTAAAATTAAATTAATATTTATTTTTGTATGAAAATAAAATCTAACAAATTAACAAAAGTGGTAGAACAAATGTTGTTGTACATAATGTTAGCTATCTTGTCCTGCGAGGTTGCTGGTGTTTTAGAATTAACCCTGTATACCGGTAATTTCACGCACGCAGTAAGCGGCGCGATGGCCGAATGGATAGTAAGCTTGGTTACCGCGATCGAGCAGGCGACTAGGGTTCGATCCCCGTTTGTCGCTTATTTTTGTTTTCGTTTTTTTTTCGTTTAATTATTAGAAATGATAAATAAAATATATTATCAATTAAATCATGCATTTTTTATAATAATAAAGAAACCCTTACTTAAAATTTACAATCACTTGTAGTCTTACTTATTGTTGAAGTTATTTATTGTTTAATTGTAAAATATTCTGTTTGGAGATTTTTCTTCACGGAAATCGTAAATATACGTCAATTTGACAATTATGTATATATATGGGTAGGACAGGTAAAACTATGTATACAATAGGACTATAGTCCGTAGGTATACACTAGAGATGCCACGAATAGTTGTTATAGCGAATAATCGAATACCGATTAATCGCCATTCCATATGGCGAATAGTTGAATAACTCGCCATTATTATTCGACATAAAAAAGGTATATAAAAATAATTAATTTGTTATCAAATAATAATATCACTCCTGTAGTAGTCTTGAACTTACCAATTATTTATTTGTTACTGTAGTCTAAAAATTTTCTAAGGATATGGATAAAGAAAACAATCAATTAAAGAAATCAGTCTCATACTGATTTTACACCACGATCTTTTGGACTTTAAATATTAATTAAAAAGCCTAACTAATTAACTTCAACATGACAATTATATATAAATAATATTATTTTTGGCTAATTTTTTATATGAATGACAATAATTAATAAGTACTGTGTTTTGTTTGTTAATAAATCCTATTAAAGTTTTATTATTTTTAAATCTATAGTTAATAAAAATAAAACTTTAATAGGATTAAATTAATTAAATTTTAACTTTTATCAATTTTAATTAATAAATTAAATTGATAAAAGTTTAAATTTAAAGATTTTATTGATAAAATATAGATATATTTTACTTACCATTTCTAATAATTAAATGAAAAATAAATAAATAACGAAAACAAAAAAAAAAGCGACAAACGGGGATCGAACCCTAGTTGCCTGCTCGATCGCGGTAACCAAGCTTACTATCCATTCGGCCATCGCGCCGCTTACAGCGTGAGTGAAATTACCGGTATATAATCTGCGCGTGGAACTTTAGGGCCGTTTTTCTCGATAACTACTGGCCATCTAGTCTTTTTGCTTTGCAGGATAGATACCCTTTAGGTATACTACAAACCTGCAAAGTCTTATCCCCAAATAAAATTTCGAGGTCGTGCACTCCCCTTGTGAGACACCAGGACGCCCACCGTGGAGGAGTATGTGCGCCACCTCGCGCGCACCATGTTCGCCCGCGCGGACAAAGTTGCGTGCGTACACCTACACGGGATCGCTCTGCTTTGACCACGAGACCCCCGGAAGGGCGTCCTCTATCTCGCGAGCTTCTACTGTCACCACAGCTGAGTCCCAACGCAAGCAACAGTGGCGACGAAGAAGACGACGTAAGGGAGGCTTAGACAATTACCGGACACGACAACCCTCGGACTGGACAAACTTCTGAAACAAGAACTAACTGGACATGACAACTTGTAGGCCGCCGCCTCGTAGTAGTCGCGAACTCGGTCCATTGGACCCAAATAAGATTACCCAGTAGTGGTACTACCGGTGAGAAAAAGCCCGGGTAGGTAGGCCTAAGCCTAGGAGCCCGTACCAAGCCAGGTATAGGCCTGACAGGCCAAGCCACACCCCGGTCTGGACTGATGGAATTTGCTAGACTTAACTTTTGAATTTAAAGTAAAAAGTTAGATATTGTAACTAAACGATTATTCCCTTTAAATAATAAAGTGAAAAAAGTGTTAGTGTATCTAGTGTACTCTTAGTGCACAATAAGTTATTTATTTAAAATCATATATTTGTGAAGATTTTTGTAATGTAACAATATTGACTAATCATTGTAAAGCATGTTTTAAAAGTTATTTCTTTAGCCAAACCAATACCGCCTAATACTCCCATATGGGATTCAAGAATCCTTATTAGATAATTATCTCAAAGAAACTAATACCTAAACCAGTAATTAATACGATGTTTCTAGACGTAGCGCCACTAAACTGCTTAGCTACACCATTAATGAAAACTTGTCTAGACAACTGGCAACATGAAACGCTTCGAAAATTTTATCAGTAACAGATCACCCCAATCAAAATGTATCTAGTAGTAGTAGTAGTAGTAGTAGTAGTAGTAGTGGACTCAATTTTCCGCATTTAGACTCGCTTCTGGTCCATTATGCATGAAAGAGGTCTGACTAATTTAGCCAGCCAAGCTCCTTCCAGAAGCTCAGAAGCCTCCTGGGGCGTTCACAGGCTTCTCGGAGTGTCCTTACTTCTTTAAGGATGTTTGCCCGGTGTGTGGCCACTCCCTCGCACTCCAGGATTACGTGGGCGGCTGTTTCTTCTGCAACTAGACATCCCCGGCAAAGAGGACTGTCCGTTGCATTCATAATGAAGAGTTGGTGGTTGAGTGCCATGTGACCGGTAATCGTACCAACAACTATTCTGATGTCTATACGGTTCAGACTAGTAGTCGGCTCGACAGGTTTGGTGATACTTCAGTAAGTACCATTTTAGACTGTCTGCAGCCAGTTTGGTTCGCCCAACGGGCATTGTGAGCTTCACGTGTACGTTGTCTTACCCATGAGCGCAGTTGTCCAAATGGTAGCGGCAGTAAGATAGTTGGGCCAGCCACCTTTGTATTAGACCCCTGTCTCGCTAGCTCATCGGCGGCATCGTTCCCGTGTGATTCGCTATGCCCTTTAATCCATTGGAGGATTACTTTTTTTTTTTTTTTTTTTATAATTTGATAGGCTTGCGTTTGACCACTATTTCACCTGATGATAAGTGAGAATGCGGTCTAGGATGGAGCACGCTTACCTAGAAATAGCCTATTCACTCGCGACTTGAAGATGCCCAGATTGTAGCTTTCGGGGAACACAGACGCTGGTAGAGAGTTCCATTCTTTGGCCGTACGCATCAAGAATGTACTAGCGAAACGCTTAGTGCGTATAGGGGGGATGTCAACCGTATAGGGGTGACGTAACGCAGAGCGTCTGGTTGTACGAAGATGAAAGGGGCAGGGGGGAATCAGGTCGTGGAGTTCTTGTGCACACTCACCGAAGTGTATCCGATAAAAAATCGACAGACAGGCCACCTTGCGTCGATGATCCAAGCTTTGTAACTTAGCAGCGACCAGTGAATCATCGCCGATAAGCCTCTTGGCTCGCCTCTCGATTGACTCGAGAAGCTCCAGCTGGTACTTGGCTGAGCCATCCCAGAGATGAGAACAGTACTCCATGCACGAGCGAACTTGAGCTTGGTATAGCTTTAAAAGCTGTTCCGGAGTGAAGTACTGTCTAACCTTCGAGAGGACACCGAGTTTTTTGGCAGCTGTTTGGGCCTTTTCTTCTATATATGAGCCTAAATTGAGGGTAGATGTTAAAGTAATGCCAAGAAGCTCCAGATGGTCGGCTATGGGCACGGATACACCCCGGAAAGAGGGAGTCAGGTGGAAAGGACTCCGCTTTGCTGAGAAGAGACACGCCTGGGTCTTAGAGGCGTTGAACTTGACCAGGTTAGCGTCACCCCAGTCAGAGACAGCTTTAAGGGACAAGTTCAGACGCTGGATCATGGCTTCCCTCAGCGACTGGATCTCAGACCCACTCGCTCGTGCGTTGGACACGTAACGCTCAACAACGGTGCTGTCATCCGCATACCCAAAGATCCCAGGTTTGAGCAGGTCATTGATATGCAGCAAGAATAGCGTTGCCGAGAGTACAGACCCCTGAGGGACCCCGGCATTGATGGTCAATTGATCAGATTCGCAACCGTCTATGACTACGCGGATCGATCGATCCCTCAGGAAGTCAGATAACCAAACACAAAGCGAGGTGGGTAGGCCGAATAAAGGAAGTTTGTAATAAGGCCGTCATGCCAGACCCTGTCAAATGCCTTCGAAATATCGAGCGAGACCGCAACCATTACCTTATTAAATGAGGCTAATCTTTCCAATGTTTGGTGACATTCGTAGATAAGACTAGAGTTAGTCGAAGAACTCCCTAGTGCTTTAAGTACGGCCATGCTGTCCGACAGAATACGGATATTATAATCCTTAATGTCTTTTGACAGGACGGCGGTAGCTGCATGGGTAATTGCAACACACTCACATTGAAATATGGAGCTGTGTTGGCCTAACGTTATTGACAATTGTAAAAACCAAATGTATCTAACAAATCTGCTTGTTAAAGCCGCAATTGTATTCTTTGTTATATTATCTTGAGCAATCTGTAGTAATTTATGTCATTTACTTAATATTATGTGATTCTTCTTCTTCTCTATCAATAGCTTTCTTATTCTTAATCTATAATGAAATGTATTTTAGTATTGCATAAATTATTAAATATCACATTGTTGCATTATATTACAAGCCACCTGGTGATAACAAACATTTCTCTCATAATGGACTTCGGAGGTCAATCGAAAAACAATATACAATTTAACCTACCCATAAATTTTTTATTATGTTTCCATAGACACCTGAAGTCCAAAATAAGGTCCTGATGTTTACCTTCAGCCCTTTGAAATCATGAGTCGAATAATGATGGAAGGCGCTCAATGTGCAAGTTGCAAGTTATGGATAGATACTATGCTGTCTAGGGAGAACAGGGAAAGAAGATGATGCACTCTCTTGTAATAGATTTTTGACGTCTATGGAAACATAATAAAAAATTTGTTGAATGTTAAAATTTTGATAATGTAGCGACATCTATCTCGCCATATACGAACCAGAAGAAACAGACGTATCCTACATCGCGCTATCGAAGTTTTCAAAGCGATTTAATATATATATACAAGAACTCGACAACAAAACGTTAAGTGGCGCGTAGCCCACCAGACACACACCCGTCTGGTCGAAGGATCCTTCCTTTTCAACGGCAGTCTCTCTCTACGCCAAACTGGTGACCCCGACGTGATCAACGCCAAACTGGAGACCCCGAGCATGAACGTCAGCGCAACCTTCGCAATCTACGTCATCATCACTTCCTCAAGCTTTCGAGCAGCGAGTCATACAGCCAGCCAGCATCCACGGCTACTACGGGTATCCTGACCACAAGCATGCAGCGGACGCGCATTCCTGGTCATTGCCCACAGCCTTCTCAGCGACCTTGGCACAGCACACTGCACTTCGGCCGGTCAGCAAGCAGAGACGCACTTCTCTCCTGGTCGACGCAGCAGCCAGCCACTACGCAGCACTGCACCACCCCAACTCACTGGGGCATCACCGCAGACAGTTCCGACTCACCGTGAACTATGCGGCATCTGGTTCCGACTCACTGGAACGTTCCACAGGCCCGGCAAGCATCACAAGATGTATGGACGACTCAACCTGCTATCGACCTCCGGTCTCGGAGGGGGAGTGATGTAGCGACATCTATCTCGCCATATACGAACCAGAAGAAACAGACGTATCCTACATCGCGCTATCGAAGTTTTCAAAGCGATTTAATATATATATACAAGAACTCGACAACAAAACGTTAAGTGGCGCGTAGCCCACCAGACACACACCCGTCTGGTCGAAGGATCCTTCCTTTTCAACGGCAGTCTCTCTCTACGCCAAAATAATATTATAATAATTTATAATTGGTACATACTCTTTTTTGCAGGACGCGCATATAAATCTATGCATGGCATTGATATGTTCTTTGAGGGATGGAGACTTTGAAAACATTTTAGAACAATGTTCACACCTGAAAAAAGAAGTTAGTTTAGATTAAATGTACATAATTAAGAAAGTCAAACTATTTTATTAAATAATATTAGGTTGTGATTAAACTTACTTAAATCTGTCTTTAATGACATGGCTGGCATAACAGTGACCACGGAAACTTGGATAACCAGCTATCTCCTTATGGCATACCACACAGGTATATACTATGTCTTTGTTTCCAGTCTCATGTTTAACATAGTGTGTGTCATACTCTCTCTTGTTAGCATATGTTATATGACATATGTGGCAGTATATACCACCGACTAAATCAATTGTAGTGGGTTTAGGATTCCTGTACAAAGCTGAACTCTCTGGTTCCATTATGGTGAGTGAAGTCATTTTTGATTCCTCTGCTATGTGCAATCCATTTATTAAGCAATTATGTCTGTCAAATGTTGGTTTCCATGACTGCTATGGGGAATATCTTCATTATATACTTGTTTTGCACCTACATGGTTTGTATTTGGATTTTTACCTTTAAAGAAACAAAAAAAAAATTAACACACAAAAATTATTGAAAATAAATTTGAAGTCTATGCTTGTCTTAGAAAATGTAAAATTACAAATTAACATTATATAAAAAAATATATTTCACTCTAAAAATGTTGATGTATGAACAGTATTATCAGAATTTCTGAGGTCAAAGGATTATCATTCTTGTTTTTTTTTTCGGAATTTCATAAAGATATGCTTATATCTCGCTGAGAAACGATAGTTTATTATACTAATTCAATTCAACTCAAAAATCATAAAAAATACACATCTACATATACAAATCTGTAGGGATTTCCGTCACAGCGACCTTGACTACTACACTAGCATAATTATTATAAAAAAGTAGAATGATATGCATATTCATAAATTAAATCATAGTTAATAGATCGGTTTTAAGCTCCACATTTTAAATTATAATAGATTTAGTTAAATTAAATTGAAATTCAATAAAACATCTCGAGTCATCACTAAAAACTTAAAGGCCGACGTACGGCTCAAGTAACGCTTACTAATATAAAATATGAATTAATACTTACGAAATTGGATAAAAACTTATAAAATTGCATCGGACAGGTGTCCAACGCTACATTTTACATTACAACAGCCGAAATAAAACTTAAACGATAAAAAAATGTAACGCCGGACGACAAACAACGCCAAGGAAACGTGTGAATTTTGGATTTTGACATCTGTGGAGGATAGGTGTGTTGTAAAAAAAAATCAATATTCAATTTAAATAATGCCGGTTCTACATTCATTCTTAAGCTGAATATACATTATATTTTAGTTTCTTTCTTATATATCTAAATTATTTTGATACATATCAAGATCAAGTTACCTTATTTTTTTTGTTGTTGTAGAAAGTTACGATGGTTATGGGTGGTTTCTTGGAAGACATAAAATAAATAATAATTAATCATCGAAAGTCAACATTATAACAGTACACACAAATAAAAAACAGTAAAGTAAAATAAATTGTTGCTAGAAAAATGGAACTTCATAATCAGTCAAAAACCAAAGGAAAACTGTTCATGTTACAATTAGGACGTTCAAAGTTTGAATTTGGTTGTTTTGAAGTGAACAACATGTAAGTCATCCGATAAGTTTTGAGATGCTCGTAATTTAAAAATTAAACACATCTTTATTATCCGCTCTAGTGTCCGGGCAATGACCTTTTAGTTTACCAACTGCACAAAACTGTCTAAGGCGTCTCACGTTTTGTAACGTGATTTTCCACCGGTGATAGTGTAAATATACGTTAATCAACCTGTAGTTGACAGGTGCACTTTGCGTACTAATGCTTGTATCGAAAAAAAGTTGACATGAGAAATATAGTTAGAAATATAGTTAGTTGACATGAGAATAGCCATAGCGACCATTTCAAGGACACGGGCGCTTGCGGTTATTGCGGTTTGTAAACTATTGTCAACTAGTAGTTGACACGGACAGTGGAGTGGTTATATATTAATGTGATAACGTCTAATAAATCGATGAATACCGGCAGCATGCACGAAAAAGCATGACTCGTTGTCACGTTCCATGACCGAGAGCGCGGAACAAGCGATAGAGAGGCACGATCGGCCTAAGCGTTCGTCTTGTGCATCTATCTCTATTCCACTCCATCGGCAGAGGCATCCGAGTAAAAGAGAAAAAATATTTGAATTAATTCAAATTATCGTTATCGTTATATATATATATATATATATATATATATATATATATATATTATTTATAGTTGATTATCGAGTGCAAATAAATGTTATTTTATCGAAAAAATTGTAATTTTCAATTAATTCAATTAGCTCCTTCTTTGTATTATACAAAATAATGATAATGCCGTTTGCAGTCAAAACACATGGACCTTGGAGTAGCAGTGCAAAAAAAATCTAAAATAATTGACCCCACATCTCATAGCCTCCACTGGTGACACCAGGGCTGATGCATTTTTTGTCCAGAGAATCGAAATTGCGATTCAACAGGGAAATGATGCTAGCGTTCTTGGCACCATTCCACGCGGACATGATTTATACCAAAACTGTCGGTAAATATCTAATTAGTTTAAGTTTTGCTTTGTAAATATGTATAATATTGGTATATAAGTAGGTATTCATATATTTAATTATTAGAGTCCCAAATCTTCCAAATACTCTGACTTATTAAACGTTTCTTTGACTCAATAATACTTTTTCAGGGTTTCTAAGAGAAAATAAAAATCCCAGAATTATTATTCATACTTAGTAGAAATTTTATTTTCCTAGTTTTTTCAGAGATTTTTTTCCACTAGGGTTAACTGGAAAACTTAGTCCTCAATGATTACAATCAGCGTAATGAGAGTCTGCCCGATCTCGAGCAATGGTTTTTAGATGGCTTAGTGAATTTAAAAGGGCTAAAACAAACCTCGAAGGTGACCATAGAAGTGGTCGCCCACAAATGGCCGTAACTGCAGAAAATATGTAAATTACTGAAATGATGGTGCGAGAATACTCACGAATTACGTGCTCTGACATCGAAAATATTCTTGGCATTATTTCGGGGATCATTAACAATATTTTTTATCAGATTCTTGAAGTCAGGAAGCTTTGTTGTCGTTGGATCCCGCGTTTGCTCTTAGACACTGAAAACGGGCGCATGTGGATTGGTGCCACGAAATGCGTCTACGATTTGAAAACGAAATGTCAAGACGTGTTTCGGAAATCATCACAGGCGACGAAACGTGTATTTATTATCAATATGATCTGTAAAATAGGAGACAGTCGTCAGTATTGGTCTTTTCAGAAGGAAAGTTGCTGACAAAACCGTAAAGACCTCGTAACGTTTTTTTTTTTTATACATATATTTATTAGTATTTTTGTACATATATATTGTTGTTATGAATCTAATAGTTCTTTTTCTTCCTCTTAAATAAATATTTCTTGCACTGTTTGCTCGCTATATGAAAGACTTACTCATGACCATGGGTTGACTGGAAGAAATCTCTTTCAGAGATAAGTCCACCTTTGCCATAAACCTTAGTATTGAGATCTTTCTGTATATATTTTTATGTGCAATAAAGTATATTAATAACGTTGGTAAAAAAAATGGTGGCTATTTTTTTTCTAGCAGTTGGCATGTGTTGACAACAATACTGGAAAAATCGCATTGCATCAGCATATCGCAGTCCACTGCTGGACATAGGCCTCCTCAAACTCGCGCCAAATATCCCGGTCTTCCGCAATCCTCATCCAGCCTCCACCGGCGACCTTGCGTAAGTTGTCGGTCCAGCGGGCTGGAGAGCGCCCTACGCTGCGTTTGCCGATTCACCGTCTCCACTCCAGGACACGTCTACACCAACGGCCATCGGTCCTATGACATACGCCACCAACCCACTGCCACATCAACTTGCTGATTCTACGAGCTATGTCGGTTACTTTGGTTCTCTCGCGGATAATCTCATTTCTAATTTTTTATCCTTGAGAAAAACTCCAAGCATAACCCGTTCCATAGCACGTTGAGTGACTTTAAATTTTTGTACTTATCCCGTCGTCAGTGTCCACGTCTCGGTGCCATATGTCAACACAGGTAGTTACGCACTGCTCGAAGACTTTTGTCTTTAGGCATTACGAAATCTTCGAATCGATGACTCAACGTAGCCTACCAAATTCTGCCCAGCCCAACTGAATCCTCCTATCGACTTCCTTCTCGAAGTTATTTTGGAAAAATCAGAGATCTGTTAACTCGAAATGGTATACAACTGTAGCAATACCGAAAGTTTTTCAAGCTCTGCGAAAGAGGAGACCAAAGACTGGGCTTCGTAGAATCATGCTGCATCACGACAACGCTCCATCATTTTAATTTTTTTTTTCGTGTGCCAAAGAGGCCGTGGCCGCCTACGAAGTCGCAATTTCAGACCTATCAGATCAAGACTGGCAAAAGTGTTTTAATAGTTTGTTTAGGCGAATGGTACTTTGCATAGTTCTCTATGCAAAATGAAAGATAGTATTTCGAAAAAATAAATATTATTAATATCTTGTTTTTAAATAAAAATGTTCTTAATTTGGCTAAATATAGAACTCATTGATATATATTTTTTCACCTTGGATTCATTTAAATATCTGTCATAGTTTCTGAGAAAAAAAGTACAAGCGTTAGGGGCTGTTACCCCCATATCTCCCTTATGAGTGAAAGCAGAGATCTAAAATTACAAGTACAAGTACTTCGGGTGAAGAAGTAATATTTAAAAGGTTAAACTATGTCTAAAGACGCCGGTGCAATTTCCCTATAGTAAGTCGGCTAGACCCTTTATTTTGAATTAAAAAAAACATATAGTCAGGCCAAAGCCAAAAATACAATACGAATCAGTTAACTATACATCTCTTTACTCTGATATGTCAAGAAAACTTTCACTAACGAAAATTATGTATTCTATCTGGAAAATTAATTCAAGAAAATATAAAGACTAACAAAACACTTCTAACACTTCACTAAAATTCAAAACTTACCAAACGATGATTGGATAACACAAGAAGTGATTAATGGTATCAACATACGAAATGAAGCACGAGTGAAATTCAAAAAGAATCCCAAGGATGACAAATTAAAGGAGCTGTATACAATTGAGCAGAATAAAGTTAACACACTGATCAAACAACCACGAAAACAATACACTCAATGCTTTTGAGAATTGCAAGAGGAAACTTAAGAAGATGTGGAGCTTAATATCGAGTTTAGGTAACAACAAACTAAAGCACTGCAATGGCTTATGTAAACTAGAAATTAATAACGATACTATTCCGGGCTGTACAAAAATATGTAACAAGTTCAATAAAATTTTCTCAACAATTGACTCTGTTTTGGTACATTGTATTCCTAGTTTCCTACATATTATCACAATCCTAATACTTATCCTTCACACAAATACAACACATCGACTATTCTTTTAAACAAATTCAAACCGTATACGTCGTCGGAATTCTCTAAAGTTATAGATAATTTGGACAATAATTCAAGCTCTAGTATCGATCACATAAAATTAAAACACTAAAATGTATAAAAAATTTAATAGTGGATGAATTGTCGCTTGTATAAATAAATGATTAGATGATGGATCTTTCCTGACAGTCTAAAAATAGGTAAAGCTAGTCCCATTTACAAGTCCGGCCAAAAATCTGACTCAAGTAACTGTAGGCCTATATCAGTTCCACCAGTCCTATCTAAAATATTTGAAAAGATAGGTATTTTACTCGCGAATATATCAACATCTAAACGGCATTGCTTTCTCTCTAAAAAACAATATGGATTTAGGCCAAAATCAATTTTTTTTACAGCTACCATTGACTTAGTTACTAATGTGGCTACCACAACATATCGCAACAGGCTATCACACTTCGCGTATGCGAGTACCGCCGCAACTCGCTAATGCCTAATACGCACGAACGACCAAGTCAAAGCGCAACTCCTTGATGACTCTACGATGTAAATATTATTGTGTAAATATTTTGTATATATATCGTGATTTTTAAAAAATAAATATCAGTTGTTCACTATTCTTCGATTATTATTATTCGACTATTTGCTTCAAAACCTTCTGATCTTAATCTCCAAGTCTTACTCTCCAAACTAATATCCAAAAATGCTATTGATGATTATTATTTGAAATAACAAAGCTGCTTAAAATGTAAAACAGATATATATCTACAATAGATGCAGGTTATATTTAGGGGAGGGTAAGACCCAGTGTAGTAGGGACAGGAGATGATCTTTTTTTTAGGAATATGAAGAGGCGATGACCATTTTTTTTAAATACACATAGCCCGACGGAGTAAAGAACATCGTTCCGGAGTTGCGATTACCTTTTTTTTTTTCGTATGCACTTACTATTTTGAGCTTCAAATTCGGCCCAGAATACATGCATGTTACTCAGAAAAATACTCAAAGAAACATAATTATCCTTTGCAACTTGACGATTATTCTTTTGACTGTCATTATGACATTAAACAATGAATAAGATTTTTGCGTTATATCATCCAGATAACGACTGTTTAGTAATTAAAAATACTGAACTCGAAATTATTAGTGAAGTGCTGTAATAAATCATGTAATATACTTTAATTATAATAATATATAACAGTGACTATAAAAACAAGTTTTAAAAGTTTTAATACCTTACGGTAAGTGTCAAGTTGATGCAAAAACATTTTCTTACTTTTAAACCTTAATTAGAAAATAATTATGAAAACAAAAGAAAGTCGTCCAATGTTTTTGTGTTTCGTAGTGAAGCATGTTTATGTGATTGTTCAGTAGTTGAAAGGGCCAAACTAGTTAAATGTTTTGTAATCAAAACGACCTGGCATCGCGCCAACGTATTCCAAAAATAAACTGCATGAACCGCGTCCGACGTTTATGTATAAATCACGTAAAACCGCAGTTTTTATTTTATATTAAATGGAGAGACAACATAACCTACATTCTAGCGTCCATGGCTCCTTTAGGAGTCGGGACTCTTCGTCGACCATCGAGAGTGATCCGCGGGAAAAAATTAAAGATTGTCTCAGAAAGTTTATAGCGTTTATGTTTACTCAAGTGGGTGTCGGCGCTCTCGTCGTGTGCTATGCGATTTTAGGCGCCGCGAGTTTCATGCACATTGAGAAGGACAGTCCTGACCAGCAGTTGGAGAATGTTATCGAGTGGAGGCAGAATTGCGTTGAACAACTGTGGAACATCACTAATAAATATAACATCTTAAACTATACGGCTTGGATGTCTAATAGTAACAAAGTGTTAAAAGACTTTCAAAACAATGTCACATCGGCTATACATTTGGGATATAATGGTCGATCTTCAGAAGATGTATGGTCATTCCCAGCAGCCCTTATGTACTCATTGTCAGTGTTTACTATGATTGGCTATGGTAATGTTGTACCTAAAACTGTATGGGGGAAGATAGTAACCATAGCATATGCTTGTTTTGGAATCCCAATTTATGTTTTGTACTTTTGCAATATGGGTAAAGTTTTAGCTAAGACATTTAAATGGTTGTATATAACTGCTCATGAGTGCAGTCGGCGAGAGGATCCACTGCTCGAAGATGGAGAAATACAACCCATTAAGAAGAAGATTACTGTCCCGTCAACTGCTTGTCTTTGGGTGATATCATTTTACATCTTGACGGGGACAATCATGTTTGGTGCCTGGGAGAAATGGAATTACCTGGACTCGACATATTTTTGTGTGATTAGTTTATGTAAAATTGGTTTTGGTGATTTTGTTCCTGGAGCTAATATAGCTGATTCGGCCGAAGGGTCCCATTTAAAGCTTGTTATAAACTTCATATATGTTTTGCTTGGTATGGGTTTAGTCGCAATGTGTTATAATTTAATGTGTGAAGATGTAAGAGTTAAAGTGCGAGAGTTAAGAGAAGAATTGAAGAACTGCTTGGATGATATCACTTTAAAAATAACTGTTTGCATGAATGATACTAAATACTATCACCAAAAACAAACAAGAAATATAAAATGACGTGGATAAAGATATGTCATTCCATTTATTATTATTTTTGTTAATTATAAATTTGTACTTTTATATTTTTGGCACACAAGTTCTTTAGAAACGTGAATGTCTCTGTAGTAGTCAAATTGTTATATTTATAATGTAATTGATAATGTTGGTTGTGAACATTGCATATATTTTTGTATGAGTATATTATTATTTACTTTTAAGTGAATTTTTGTTTCAAAGCTTTTTAATACTTAACTCTCTTTACTATTTTGTTATAACTTTAATTTATTTTTTGTAGGGTGTTTATCTGTAAAAATGACAAAGAAATAGTCAATTTTATGAATAACCTTTTAATATTTTTATTTTCATTTCCTTTAGGTATTAATTTAACTATGTAGAAATAGTTATGTTAATTTTTATATATTTTAATAAATTCTTCAACAAACCTAAGTAATGTTTTTATCATAATATTTTGGCTGTCTTTTTAATCTAATTGTAATATAAATACAAAAAAAAAATAGATAAAAATATAAGAACATAAAAATTCATAATACATAGTCCATGCTGTTTAATGTACAACAATTATTATGTTGAAAAAAAAAATTGGATCACTATCAAAATTTTGTTACAGTTATTTCTATAGCACAGAAAACTAATATAAATAAAACTAATATAAACGGAATAATCCTGAATAATTAATTTTTCTAGAAGATGTACATTAATTAATATAGTATTGTTATAGTCCTATAAAAGCTTCAAAACATATTACTTTATGAAAAAGGCTTTTTCTTGTAGCTGATTACACAGCACTGTGAAGAGGTATGCATGTTTCCCATCCTTTATGATATTTTCCTTAAGACATATATTTTGTCTAGATGCTTAATGCTTCCATTGTTTCCAAGCAACAGACGAAATTCGACGTAAAATGTCGGGTATGATGATAATAATGGGGACTGTTTAATGCGAGGTATTTATTTATTTGACGACCTGTTGGTACAGTGGTCACAGAAACTATCTGACACGCTAGCGGTTTTCAATCCGTGCACATGTATTTGTATAAGCCATACAGATGTCGTAGTGATCTTGAGTGCTTATGTTTGTTTGTTGTGTGTGTGTCTTAACGTCCGACACAGGACATCACGTCCTATGGGGCCGTTGCGTGTGAGGTGTTTATTTAGTTATCGCTTAAATTTTCAAGGTATGTATCGAGAGTGAGCGCGGCGATGTTGCCGCTCCGTCTGCGGCGTGTTAGCGGCCACGAGGGTCGTGCGAACGACATCCTCTTCATGCCGGCCGTGAGGCCGCCACCCACTCCGGAAACTCTCATCTTTTTTGGGGGTGATGTGCAGGTAAGGTCACTAACAATGATATTCTATATTTGAATTGTGTAGGTAATTAACTACAACTCATATATGGCTGGCTAGATAAGGACAGTACCAGAATAAAAATTGGCTTGCAAAAGTTACCGAAGCTGCGATTCCTACTATGAGTTATATATAGAAGTCAATCTTAGATCTTACCTACTAGTACTTTCTTTCAATTCTTTAAACAATACCGAGTGATCTTGTATGGTTATTAGTATTGTTGACGTATTGTCGTAGGCAGCCTTGTATGTGAAAAAAAAATGATTTGGCGCCTTGTCCTGTAGCCTAGGCCGCGTCTTGTATTAGTCCTAGGAAGGGATGACCTTGTAGGTTAAATATATAAGTGTAAACAAAGAAAAGGTTATTTCCAATCCTTACAGGTAGACTCATATCCACTGGGCACTTTGGGATCAGTCACACGATGCCTATGGTGTATTCTGTGACCTTTCTAAGGCATTTGATTGTGTCCAGCATCAGACATTAATCAGGAAACTACATCATTATGGAATCCGGGGTACCGCTCTTGATTTTGTCACTTCTTATTTGAGTGGCAGGACCCAAAGCGTGGTGATCAACGACAAGCGGTCCCCCGGCTCTCTTGTAACAATGGGAGTACCTCAAGGTTCGATTTTAGGTCCCTTTCTATTTCTGGTTTATATTAATGACCTCCCTCATCTTGTTAGAGATGATCATGAGATAGTCTTGTTTGCAGATGATACATCTTTACTGTTTAAGGTTAAACGTGGACAAAATTCACTCGACGATGTAAACAGGGCTCTCTCTAAGATTAGCCACTGGTTTAATGTAAATAATCTACTATTAAATGAATCCAAAACAAAATGTGTGAGATTCACTTTACCGAATGTTAAGTTGGCTACAACCAGTATCAGGATTAGGGATAAGGAAATAGAATTGGTCGATCAGGCTGTCTTTCTGGGTATAACCTTAGATTCAAAATTACAGTGGGGTCCTCATATTGGGAAGTTATCTGGCAGACTTAGCTCCGCAGCTTACGCAGTAAAAAAAATACATATATACATACATAATACATATACATATATAAAAATATATATATGGTTTACTGCTGTGGGGAAACGCTGCTGATATTCAATGTATATTTATTTTGCAAAAGAGAGCTGTCAGAGCTATCTACGGTATGGGCACCCGTGAGTCTTTACGAAATAAATTTAAGGAAATAAAAATACTAACTGTTTATTCTCAATATATTTTTGAAAATTTATTATACACACATAAAAACAAAAATAAATTTGTCAAGAACTGTGATAGACATAATATAAATTTAAGAAATAAAAATAAATTGGCAATTCCTAATTTTAGGCTCCACAAAATAAGTAACTCTTTTGTAGGTAACTGTATACGCATGTACAATACACTGCCTGGTAATGTGCAAAACTTGTCCCTAAATAAATTTAAACACTTTATTAAATCCAAATTATGTAGTAAGGCATATTATAGCATTAAAGATTTTTTAAATGACAAGGCTGCTTGGCAGTGACATGATTTGCTCGTCCTTTGTGAATAATTTTTTTATATTGTATGTACAAAATATGATATGGTAAAAAGAGTACCGAGAGTTTTTTTTCCTCCGGCTTTTTTTCTCTCGGCCTACCACTAGGAACATTATTATATTATTGTAATATTTAGTAAAGCCGATGATGAAATTGTAGATGTCTACCGAGACTTTTTTTTTTTTTTGACGTTCGTTGAGTGTGTGTAATCAATCACCTAATAACGAATAAAATATTTTGATTTGATTTGATTTGATTTGATTTAAGTCAACACGCCTGGCGTGTTCTTTTATATATATATATATATATATATATATATATATATATATATATATATATATATATATATATATATATATATGTATGTATGTGTATATATAAGTATGTGTATATATCTTTATAAAATATTAAATTATTTTTTACGGGTCAATTCAAAACAATATAGCTTAAAGCCTGTAGATTGTGTACTCGTAGTTTGAATTATAAAACTGGCCTAGTTTTTGAAATATTACCGAAATTCTCACAACACGCCTAGCGTGTTCACGGCGTAGTGATATAGATTCACCTAAACGCACTAGTTGCTTCGGTGATGCTGAATGTGTTAAAGGCAGTCCTCCTTTAAAATGCCCAGATCTCCCAGGGCTCGAAGGAGGTTAACGATATCCTTGCGTATAGAAACTAGGGGTGTTCATGGGAAAAAATTATCGATAATTTTATTATCGATAATTATCGTATGTGTTATCGATAGCTATCGATAATTATCGAATGAACACTTATCGATAATTATCAATAATTATCGAATGAAAAATTATCGATAATTATCGATTCAAAATTATCGAAAAACACTTATCGATAATTATCGAATGAAAAATTATCGAGTAGTTACGAATTATGAAACACTGGGTTAATTATACCGTGTAAAAAATAATATTTAGGAGCCATGCTTTCGAAATCGCCTTCAACTCTTAGCTTATTAGTATTTTTGTACTGTCGGTTTTTCTACACTGGGCAAAAACCGTTAGTAAAAAAAATAAAAATAACAATTATACACGAAATTTTAAAATTGTTAAAAATTTAAATACTATCTGTTTTTTTACTATTGAATATGTGTGTGGTGTTGTTCACCACCTGATGAAAAGTCTTTTAATTTAGTAATTTATTTAGTATTATAATATGTTTCATTTCTAAATAGGATTATCCGGAGGTGATGCAGGCACACCGGGACAACAGAAACTACTTAAAATGGAATCTGGAGAACACGGCGCGTCTGCTTTCAACCAACTACCCCACCAAGCACATAGTGGTCGTAAGACCAGCTAGGTATATAAAGACATTATCATACATAAGACATTATAATGTAATATTATAAATCTTCTTACGACTTAAGGATACAGTTACTAAAAAAGTAACAGTCAAGTACGTAATTTTTTAAAGTACGACGATTCTGAATCAAAAATTTAAGATTTTTTTAAATTGATACAGTTGTATTTATGTAAATATATGTTTAATGGCTAATCTGCTGCGCCGTTTGTAATAAAATTTGATAGGATATAAGTTACTTTTTATCAATATACCCACGCGGGCGAAGCCGCGGGCGGAAGCTAGTATTCTCTAAATGTGAATCAGTGGAATTTTCACTAATGACGTTAGTGAAGCTGTATTCACTAAATATATATATCAGTGAATTTCAATAACAAGTTAGGAAATACTAATACACACAAATATTCAATAATCAAATCAATGGACTCTGATATTCACATTATCATACATTGAATAATCATCAATTCTGCGTGGTTCGATTCTCACATTGATAAAAAGTCAATATTCACTTAAAATTATTGAAATTAAAGTGATTACTGTTTAGAGAGTACACCACTAGCTACGCGAGTGTTGCAGTTGCAATGTTTCGCTCCAGGATCGAGTACAAGAGTTTCAGCTGCTACGACAACTTCGTACCGAGCAACAACGCGGGCGTGCCCGACCACACGCCCACGCACAGCGCGCTGCACCACCTCGAGAGGTACGCTGTTATACATACACTCGTACATACTTGCTAACCCATACGCATACGCACGTCGCACACATTCTCAAATCTCATCCATCCGTACACGAGCCGCCCCTTATTTCTGTGTTTCGGGAAAGTAAGACAAGTAATAGAAATGAGAGTTGCCAGCTTCATACATAATATTTACCAAAAATGTAGAATGCGTTCTAATAATCACTACACGTATAGAAAAGATAAAAAACATTAGTGTTTTTGAAGCGTGCTTAAAACAAATTGTTTTTAAACACGTTTTAAACAATTATACATTTTTCTAAGTGAACTGTTTAAAACAAGTATTTTAAACCGTGCTTAAAACACTGACAACCCCGATATTAGAGTACTAGTAATATCATATGCTGGTACTTTACATTGGCATCGTTTCTCTGTTAAAAAATTTAGTTAAAATAGCATTTGACGCAGTATCAAACGTCAGGCGTATTGTAAACGCATTTGGCTTTTTTATAATCAATAGATGGCGTTGCTGTATAGTTTAATCGCGCTATAGTTTGGTTCGCTTCAAAAGTATAAGTGTTACATGTTGCGAAGAAAAATTTACCCCCCCGATAGGTACAGTACACAACCGCACCACACACCACACTACTCACCTACACCGTCTCCGCCGACGGAGACGAAGTAATAGGGTTCAACGGCTCGTACGCGCCTAGGCGCGTAGAGCAGTAGTCCGTTCACCTCAGCGCTCCGCATAGCGCCGCCATGCCGGCCAACCGACGCGTATAGTACTTCAGAGCCGCCCATAAGGAGGCTCTACTTTCCAGGCTGGACCTTAAAGTGTCCGCCCCCCCGCCCGGTGTCGCTGTAAAGGCCAGTAAGGCCAACAGCATAAGTCCTTCCGAAAAAAAAAAAAAAAAAAAAAAAAAAAAAAAAAAAAAAAAAAAAAAAAAAAAAAATTTAACTTTGCCTCCAAGGCAATTTCGGAATCAATGCGACTACTAAGGCAATTTTTGAACGGCCCTAAAGGCCCTAAAAGTAGGGATGAAATGATACCACTGAAGTATCGATACTTTTACTCGATATAGTATCGTTCGTAAAGTATCGATTAGGGGTGTTCATCGGAAAAAATTATCGATAATTTTATTATCGATAATTATCGTATTGTATTATCGATAGTTATCGATAATTATTGAATGAACACTTATCGATAATTATCGGATAAAAAGTTATCGATAATTGGGGACAATTATCGATAATTATCGAATGAAAACTTATCGATAATTATCGAATAAAAAATTATCGATAATTATCGAATCAAAATTATCGAAAAACAATTATCGATAATTATCGAATGAAAAATTATCGAGTGATTACGAATTATCGATAATTATCGCACACTCCTAGTATCGATACTTGTATCGGTTGTTTTTTTTTATACCAATTTAAAATGAAATAAAAAAACATCAACAATTTTTGATATCTATACTAATAATAAATCTGTTAAAACCTCCGTTTTATTAATACACTATATATCATCAAGAATAAATTTTCCTAGCGTGATTTAATTTCAATCAGCGCCATCTCTTGTAAGCTTTTTTTGTACGCGTATCACGTAAAAAGTACAAAACCAATATAAATAATTTTAATACATAAAAATTATACATAACTCACAGTAACATTTAGTTTTTGTTTCATTGTAATTAAATTTAAAAATAAATATTGCAAAATATTTAAAAATAACATGCAACGCCATCTGGTCTAACGAATCTTAAAAAGTCACAAAACTTATTTTTGAGTTATTATTTTGTTAAACTTAAAAGTTTACTAAATATGTCGGATAGGAATAGAAATCGCTTTAATATTTTAGATAAACATCATTTTCAATTAATATACTATTATGTTAAATTATGTTAAATGTCACTTGGATCCTGTTGCCTGCAGATCCGGGACCCTCCAATTAAAGCGGCTGAAGGCTCCCGCAGGGGTTTAGTACGGTATTGCACTCCCAAAGTGCTGAGTCCGACATAGGTCTAGGACTGCCGACCCGGGCATCCTGGATATCATCCGTAAATGGATTCCCCTGCGACAAAAAAAATAATTTAAATGTCACTAAATATAAAAACGATATTCTACCATTCTACGATAGATGGCGCAGAATACTTAATATAATTTTTTTAAACGCGCTATCCAAAACTTCGGCCAAAAGAATGACCCTCGCCCGTATTTAAAAAACTCCTTTTTTTGCATTTAGTACCTTAGTGTATGTTGATTGTACAAAGTTGGATGGTTATAGCTATTTAAGTTGTAATCTATATATATAAAGAAAGTCGTGTTAGTTACACCGTTTATAACTCGAGAACGAGTGGGCCGATTTTTATGATTTTTGTGTTTTTGGATTTGTCTTCGTCGGGAATAATACTTATTAAAATATGATATTCATCAATGAAAAAATAATTAATAAAAAAATCAGTTCAAATGTTTCATCCGTACTATCTATACATATAATAAATCTGTTAACGAGTTCGTTTTATAATCTTAATCTTAATATATAAAAGCGAAAGGTCACTCATCACGATATCTTTGGAACTATAAGACCTAGAGACTTGAAATTTGTTAGGAATATTCTTTTTGCCGAGGAGAGGTCAGCTAAGAACGAATTTTACGAAATTCTACCTCTAAGGGGACAAAAAAGGGGGGCGAAGTTTGTATAGGACAACGTAGTTCCTTGGTCCAATTTACTTCAAATTTTGCATAAAATATTCTTTAACAGAATTGATTGAAGACGTGTTTCGTATTTTATCAAAATTCATCCCCTAACGGGGTTAAAAGGGGGTTGCTTTTGCTTCGAAGTTAATTTGACAACTCAATCCGTCTATTATAAAATATTTTCCAGTATCGACGCAGGTGTAGGTGATAAAAAATATAAATTTATAATTTTTAAAATTTTTGTTCCAAAACATAAAATAAATTAGTATTCTGTTTTCAAGCATTTTTATTTTAAAGTTTAGTTCAAGTAAACTAAACTACTTTGGAACAGTCTTCCAGTGTTTAATTTGTAATATCTGACCATTCTGACTTTGACGGTTTGACTGACCCGTTGGCGCAGTTTGCAGTGACCCTGTTTTCTGCTCCAAGGGTTGTGGGTTCGATTCCCGCCCCGAGTCTGGGTGTAATATATGTTTATTTATTATAAGTATTATTTATATGTATATTTATTTTAAAAAAAATGTATATCAGTCGGCTGTTATCTAAAACACAGGCATTAAGTTGCCTACCTTAGGAACAGACGACGTTGAGTGTGTGTTAAACCTATTTAATTTAATTCTTCCTCTTCTCTTCTAATGATTTGACTCGGGATTTTCCTTATTAATTCAATTCCTAAATATTTAATTGTATTAAACTAATTATCTTTATAAGATTTACTGACAAAACATTTTTTTTTTCAGATTACTTCAAGGTGTATCAAGCAGGTTGAAATCTTTCCCGACTCCTGAACTCCTGGAAGCTGTGTCTTCTGTATCATTACCCGAAGAAATAGATATTGAGGAGTTACATGTGAGTAGAGTTTTTAAAGAATGTTAAACTTACTGTTAACTTCACAATAATTATAAAAGATAATAGGTATCGAGTTATTTCAACTAATTAGCAACGCAACTTAATATATAATTATCGTAAATTAAATCATTAAGGTACATGTTCCACTGGTGACGAGACAGCGATTAATTATTTTGAACTATTTTTTTTGAATTAATTGATTGAACGGCCCTACGTACCTATAATGAAATCTGTGTCGGGGTTACGGGAACACACTAAAAATTTACATTACATACAAACACCTGGACCACGATTTATATCTGTATTGCCTATACAAATATTTGTCTTGAACGGAGACCAAACACACGACTGCTAGCGTAACAGCGAGTCTCCGCAACCATGTTCCACTGGTCATAAAAAGATTTGAACTGAATCAGCCTGAAAACGTCCCACTGCCGGGCAAAGGCCTCTTCTCCATGTAGGAGAAGGGTTGGCGGATAATTTCGTTACCATGAGTAACGATCGTTACCAGATTTCTATGATAACAATCAGGATCGACGGCTTGTGGGGAGACCCACAAGGACATACACACAGACCGGAAACAAATATTTTCACAAATACAAATATCTGCCCCGAGCAGGAATCGAATCTGCGACCGCCGTTGTCGTCAGAGCGGTCGTCACACTAGAACATTCGTCAAAAGATTAAAAAGATTTATCTAATTAACTATATGAAGATATTAGTTGATCGCTCTGTTCACACTGCCGGATATACCTCTTTCTCGTCGCAGTGACACTTTCAGAGACAAAACTATCCAAAAAAAATGAACACTCGCATCGCGTTAGTCACCAACGCTAACCGTTACCGGTGGGACAAGAGCCTTAAGAGCCCTCGAGACTATCGATTGTAATCGTCAATATGTAAGGGATAATGATGATTTTTTTAAGTGTTTTTTGGTCATTATTAGTGTGAGTAGGATTGCCATCACCTAAAGCGTTAGAGTCGGACGAATTTTTTGAAACCTCGAACATAAGAACGAAATTGAGGGTATTCCAAGAACGTTTCGGGGAAAAAAGTAGTGCACAAATTAATTTTAAGTAGGTACCTACGATTTGATTAACTTAATTGCTCAATTTTAATTACTTATTTGTGTTCCCCTAACTAAAAAAAATAAACGTACCGAACGCCTCTAACTGACTGTAGTTTAATATAAATAGGTGTAACTGGTTGTAGTTTAATCCACCACTATGCTCCACTGCGGGTTGGCGGATAATTTCCTACCATGAGCAACGGTCGCTATAATTTGTCTATGATAACAATCGGGACCGACGGCTTTACGTGCTCTCCGAGTCACAGTAGGGAGAACCACAAGCACATACACCCAGACTTGAAACAAATATTTGTAAAAATACAAATATCTGCCCCGAGCGGGAATCGAACCCGCGGTCGCTGATGTTAAGGCGACCACACGCACCACTACACCAGAACGATTGTCGAACGCCTCTAAAACTAAGACAAATTGAGAAAAATGAAACGGATGGCAGTTCTAGATGTGCGTACCGTGACTGAGCTACGGGGTACATTTCGGACGGTAGTGTGGTTGTGTGTGCAGACGCTGCGGCGGGCGGGCGCGCGGGCCGGCGCCGCGCACGCGCACTCGCCGTGAGTAGGTTCACTTCCACACGTACCCAGCCTCTTAGCCAGCTTGGGAGCATCCATTAATTACGTGAGACAATTTTGTCGATTTTTCGATGCCCCTTCTCCCCCCTTGGTGAGATTTCGTAAGATTATTCCCGAACCATCCCGTCTCCTATAATCTACATGATATTTGACGAGAACACCCTCCCCTTCACGTGAGGTTGAGTGAGACTTTGCTCGACCCCCTCCCCCTCTAAACGCCTCACGTAATTAATCGGTGCCCGCTTACTGTGACGTAGCGGGGAGAGGGAGGGGGGCTATATATATGATGTCACTAGACTTGATGTTTACTGTTACTAGTATAGGTATGTGCTCTTGATGATTTAAGCCTTTTATTTTTCTCGATAAACGGGTATTCGAGAGAAGCGATTTCGAGAAAAACGCTTTAAAGAAAACTCTTATTCTGCTTTGTAATAATAATATAGATTTGAATATCTTGATGTTTTTTTACTACAAAATTTGTTTTTACGGGTGCGTTTAAGATGATTTGTATTTTATTTATAGAAGTAGAGTTATTATGATTTTTTGTATGTATATATGCTTAACACGCACGGTCGTCTGTCTCTAAGGTAGACAAATTAATTCCTTTTTTTAGGTGACAGCCGACTGATATTTTTTCAGCGTCCATGATCTCCGTAAGTAGTCCGTAAAGGGTCCGAAACGTCGGGAAATAATTTAAAACATTGTTAAACTGTAAAGTTTTAAATAAACGCGATAAAACCCGATATAGACTTTTAATTATGAATAAAATTCGCGTAATTATATCTCCCTCTCAACTTCCGTTCGCCTCGCCCGACCGCACTTTTCTTAACGCTTTCGTCACGCGTTCACGAGCTTACTCCCTAAGTCAAGCGTGCGTAAAGAAGTTTTACTTCAAAAATGTATTTGAATTGTTAGCTTAACGGGCTGGGTACGCCATCGATATTCGTTATGTTGTTTTACATTTACATAATTCTTAATAAATTAGAAATCTTCTTATTAAATAATTATTATATAATTTCGTTGCATGTTATTATAGCATTTTTATATAGATCAGCCTGCAATAGTTTGCATTTTATGTATATACTTAAGGGGTAGCGAACAAAAAGTGGTAACTTTAGAATATCTAATTTTAAACTAAAGCAATTAATTAAAATTCTTAGTTCTTAAACACTTTTTAAATATAGTTTTCTTTTGCTCGTATATTTAATACGATTTAATAAAAAATTCAATTAAATAAATCTTTACTTACGCCATTTTGTTCGCCAGCGCCTCGCGAAGCGCCGCCACCGATTTTTTTTTTTTTAACTTTATTAAACAATTATAATTGTATTTATTATATTTAGCTTCGGTAATTCAATATTTGATTAAAATACATTGGAGTACATTTTATTTAATTATTAGTTTATGTGTAGACTAATTCGCGCGGTTTTATCTGTTTTAAATCGCGACAATTTTTTTTTGTTTAATTGACATTAGCGATTGTGTTTTGATATAGCCAAGGAATTTATATACAAACTGGAATGCTCACGTGCATTCAAAAAACGTTCCCACAGCCGGGATCGCATCTCTTTCTACCATGGATTCAAGGCAACTCTCGTAAGAAAGAGGCAAAACACCAGTAACCAACGAAATGCTCGGAACGATTTTTCACTTTACATGTTATAAGCCAATGTCAACCTTATGACAAATATTTCAAGGTGCATATATGAATATACAATTTTATTAAGTGAGCGTTCCAGTTATGGTATAAATTCCTTGGATATAGCAAAGTTCAGCTTGAAATACGTTTACTAACACAAAAGTTAGTGAAACAAATATTCAGTAAATTCTGAAAACATCTTCTAAAACTTTATAATAATAGTTTAAATGTATTTTTTTTATATTGTGTTTCAGGGAATCAGATCCGCTGTGGTGGCGAGAAAACCTGGCCTTGGATGAGAGTAGTCTCACTTTAGTGGGATTCAGCAAAGGTTGCGTTGTTCTGAACCAGCTCATCTACGAGTTCCATTACACTAAGACTTTGACACCGGGCGACGCTCACATGATGAGGTAAGATTATTTGAGACTGGATTCTAGAATGATGATACGTTGGCGCAATGATCACAGCAACTGACTAATTTGCTAGCGGCCGTGAGTTCGATCTCTGCCCGAAATGATTATATAGGTCAGGAATTACCAAATGGGTCGATATCGACCCCTTGGGGTCCACATCGATCAGGTTTCTCAGAGGTCTACATACACGAAAACTGATTTGTTTTTAAATTGGTAAGTATTTTGTATCAAAAGAAAAAAAAAAACTAGAGATTTTTAAAGTAATTTGGCTATGGATGTCTGAGGTATCAGTTCATCTTGGAAAAAGAATCTTTTTCCCAAAATTGTTTGGAAGTCTCTGTTATAGGCCATACGTTTGTGTTTGTATCACGTGTTCTCGGAGCTCGACATAGGATTATTATCGTATCTGTTTTTTTTTTTTTTGTTTATCATCTCATCACTCGGCCATCTGCTCCTAAGGTAGGCAACTAAATACCTGTGTTTTAGGTAACACCTGACTGATATACATATTTTTTTAAATAAATATACATATAAATAATAAATATATATTCCACCCAGATTCAGGGCGGGAATCGAACCCACAACTTTAGAGCCGAAAGCTGGCTCACTGCAAACTGTGCCAACGGGTCAGTCAAGCGTTTATACAATTTTATATGTATATAATAATTCAAGTAGTTCTGATAGATGCCTCTCGGGTCACATGAGTAAAGAAATGGAACAGAGATAAAGCTTCTCAGGAGCGAGCAAAATTTTTATCTATTTTGATAGGGTTGGTACAGAAGGATCTACAGTAAACCATTTACACTTTTATATTAAAACACTACTAAAATTACATAAAAACACTATTTAAATTATTAAATTATCATTAAATGAAAACACGATGCGCGACGTGTGCCCCTGAGTTTGAGCACTCGCCGAACCGGTACAGGCCAGTTTTTCTCCGTACGTGACGCAGCGCGAGTGCTCACGCACACACGCGTCACGCTCGTAGTAGTGTACGTATCGTGGCGCGCTCGCATGAAGCTTCGCCTCTGTTCCGTGTGTTGACCCGTGTGCTCGTGTGGTGCGCAGGTTCACGGGGCGCGTGCGGAGCATGGTGTGGCTGGACGGCGGCCACGCGGGTGGCAAGAACACCTGGATCACCAGCCGCAGTCTGCTGGAGACGCTCACGCGACTCGGTAGGCTGACTCTGTTTAAATTATTAGTAATAATAATAATATCTTTATTTCTTCTTTCACACAGAACAGTTACAAGATTTACATCTTTTAACCAAGTTTATGTTAGATGACCGTTAGACGACCGTTCTGGTGTAGTGGTGCGAGTGGTGGCCTCGACGCCGGCGGATTCGATTCTCCCGCTCGGGACAGATATTTGTATCTGTGCAAATATATGATTCCGGTCTGAGTCTATGTCTTTGTTGGTCTGCTCACCGTGCCTCGGAGAGTACGTAAAGCATTCGGTCCCGATTGTTATCATGGACACCTGATTATGATCTTTACTCATGGTAGGAATATTATCCGCCAACCCGCAATGGAGAAGCCTGTTGGATTAAGCTCCAACCCTTCTTCTATATGGAGAAGAGGCCTTCACTTAGCAGTGGGTTGTGTACTGGCTGATACAGTAAGGTAAAGGATGCAGTTTCTGACCTTTTTAGAGTGATAGTTGAAGTTATACGACAATAATAAATATAATTTTTAATTCAAGAGACAATTAATAATTTTATCAACTAGTTTATAGTTTTTAAAATGAAGTCGAATACGCAAAATAATTATTTTAGTTGAATAAATAATTTAAATTGAGGTTTTAATAATTGACATCTAAGGCATCAGTTTTTGACCCTCAGAATTTCTTATGTGGCAGTTTCTGACCCTGGCAGTGATCTAGTTTCTGACCCTTACATTAAATTATGACTAACGTTATAATATACTTATTAAGTTTACATAAATTAAAATCATTAATTAGATTAACATATTCAATATTTATTATTAAAAACGAAGTTTTCTACATTTTAATATTAAATAATTTTAGTCATGCAATAAAAACTTAAAAATACAAAACATTAAAATTAATTTTAAAAATTACTTCTTATTATTTTTTTCTTTTTTTATAATTTTTTCTGCTTCCTTTGTGGCTTTATTTTGTAATCTTTTAGCTTTTTTAAGTTCTTTTTCCTCTTCTAATTTTTGTTTTTTTGCTTCTTTACTGTCATGATATTTTAACCACGCACCAGAAGTATAAACTGTTGGTACTTTCTCCTTTGCTTTTCGTTTTTTCAAAGCTTCATCTTTTAAAGGCCAAAAGATAGCTCGCTTAAATGGAAGGTATCATCTAATCATTTTTGTACTGGGTCGTGATGATTCATTCAAGACTTCAGAATTGTTCGATTCACTTTGAACTGGCAAGTTTAATTGTTCTTCAACTTGATTTTCAGACGAGATGTATTTATCAGACCAGGCATGTTATTTGGAAAAATTGTTTTTTTTCCCATAGTGTTCAATAACATACGAACACTATTCAACAGTTGTGTCTTTGTTATAGGAAATCCATGCTTCTTCATGTAAATAATCCATTCAACGAGATGTTTTTCGTTATCATGTCCCAACACACACTCAGGTCCTGGCTTGTCTATTCTTGGTGATAGTTGTCCGCGGCTTTTATATAATAGCGTAGTCTTTGGTATATTGAACTTCTTGGCAGCTGTTCGCACAGGAATACCTGCCTTCACTTCATCCAACGCCTGTCCCAACTGCTGCTCATCGTAGCTCGTTTTTCTTTTTTTTGAACTCCTAAATAATAGAAAAAAAAAGTTAATTTTGTTAAAAAAATATTATTCAACTAAAACCGTTATAATAATTCAAATACTAACGAAATTGACATTATTTTAACAATAATTTTTACTCCTAACAGTATTACTTCAATAATTTTTACAATAACAGTACTACTCCAAAAAAGTATTTTCAAGGCCCTGAAATATAATTTTTTATTGATAAAAACTAATAATTAATGTTAATTTATCACGACACATTATGAAAATTAGTAACTAAAAAAAGATAATAATAAATATTATTATTTTTAGATTTTATACACATGTCACTAAACAGGTAACCTTACTTGTTGTAGGTTAAAATTTGAGGGTCAACAACTGCATCATATCTTTAAAATTGATCCTAGTTATTGACCCTCATATTTTAATAATATAAATTATTTAAATGTGTATTATAAATATTAACCTGTATATATATTTTTAATTAAATTTTTATACTTACATGGTGAATACTGCACAGATCGAATTGTCGTACCTACTAACCTAAACAGCTTAGATAACAACAAAAAAATGGCTTCCACTGTCACTGTAGCTTTAAAAATTTTTTTTTCTTTAGTTAACGCTTTTTATACTTTTTAAATTGCTATTCATTAGACACAAGATTACTTATTTTAAATTGAGAAAAAAATTTTTTTCTTATTTAAATAATAGTTTTTTTATTAACTTATAAAAAAGTTGAAAAGGTCAGAAACTGGAGCAGGGTCAATAACAGGGTCCTTTACCTTATACAGTACAGTAAGTTTACGTAATAAAACTTCTATATGAGAGACTAGCAACTGTACTAAGAGACCTGTATAACAGATTGCCAGTCTCTCCATAAACAAAACAAAGCTTGTTTCTTATGTTTTGTACCACTCCGACGACGTTCTAAAACGAGGTGCGATCTCGCTAGGAAACATCCTTAGGACGAACGTCCATTCTGGACCCTAGAGAGAACTACCAATTTTCACTGCCGGGTCGCAGTACTCGGCTCTCCCCCCGGTGATGCTATAAAGGCCTCTAGAACCAACAGTAATACTCACACGTTTCGAAAAAAAAATAAAAATAATAATAATAATAATTGTGAGACGAACATTGGTCCTATAGTTTTTTTTTGTTTGTGGATAAGAATTTAACGTATTTTGACATTTAGAATATTTATGATAGTGCGAATGATGTTGTTTTTTGGACAACTTAATGAAAAGCTAAGCTTTTATATTTTTTTTTTTTTTTGGAACAGTTAACACCTAATTTTTAAAAAGTCATTACTTTGGTCGTGTAACATGAAGGTTCTCTCACTCTTCTCACTTCTCTGTCTCTCGCGTATAAATATATCGCCATTTTGTTCCCAGTTTCGATGACATTCGACGTCATAGACTGAACAACTTTTAGTCGGTATTATTATTTTTGACATTTTTTGTAATGTATTAATCCAATGTTGTGGTAATACCACCAAAATTATACCATTGAGGTTACTAAAACTGCCAGAACCCACTTATTATAATATCATGATGTCAAAGATCGACCACTGTTCTACCATTGTGTTCACATTTAAATGTAAAGTTGGAAATTTTATACTCAACGACCAAAGTATTGTAACTCTCTTAGACTCTTTGAAGCAAAGCATTTTTTTTATCCTTTGGGGGGGGGGGGGTGAAGAACAAGGTGTTAAGTTCCTCATCCACCATTGAAGCGGGAGTATCCTCCGACCAGACGGGTGTTGAGTCTGGTTGGCTACTGTCCCGACGCTTGTTGTCGAATTCTTGAATATATGTTCAATCGCTCCGATAACTTTGATAGCGCGATGTAGGATACGTCAGTTTTTAGTTCGTATGTGGCGAGATAGATGTTGCTACAACCCTTTTGTGGTTTACGTTATCTGATAAAAACATAGAGGTCTGGCGTTGTGCGCGCATCACGGAAAAGCTATTGGATATATTTCAATTAAGCATTATTTTTTTCATTTTATAGAGAATTGTCCCTTATCTAACAAAATATTACGATATTGAATTTAAATAAATTATGAAGTGTTAAAAAACAACGTATTTCTAGAAGCACTACGTGTTCAGTGATATGTGTATAATGAACAGAAATTTTATTGTCAAAGTATAATCTGCTTCCGTTCTTCTTAATGCTTGTTCCTCTGGATATACATCGTCTACATCACAAATATATCGACATGTTTATGAAAATTACAAAATGTGATGCACTAGGGGGCTGTATTATGACTACTTAGCCATTTCTTCCAGACGACTAGAAATAAGTTAGAGTAATTGGGGTAGGTGATGCAGTTATATTATAATAAAAATTAAAAAAAATTATGATGAAATATAATAAGATGTTCAAGTATATTATAATAAACTTACATACAAATATCTATACATTAACTCTTAAACACTGTACATATATTATACACCCTATATAGCATAATAAACTAACTAATGTCAGCAAAAAAAAAAACTTAGAACTTTATTCAGGTATTGCCTCTTAAGGGGGAGTTTTTAAATATTGGGAGTGATATTGCTTCTTTTATATTTAAAGGTAAATCATTCCATAGCTTTATTGCCTGAACAGTGAAAGACTGACTAAAAAATCCAGTAATATAATAAGAAACGGATATGAAGTCGCGATTATTGGGCATGGTGGGATACAGTAAACTGGATACGAGACGGGAAGTTTCCCTCGCAAAGTACCTTTTTAAGGTATTACGGGGGAAAATTGAAAATCCAGCAATACTAGAAGAGATGAAGCTGTACGTTCCCAATGGAACAATTAGGAAATGTCGGCGCCTACCACTACTGGCGTTACCGCGCGCGCGCACTAACTTGTTGCGTGATGCACCGCTCACGCGAGCTCTGCGCGCGCTCAACTCCGTAGCGGCCCATATTGACATATTCAGCTGTACACTGAATGAGTTCACGCGGGTCGCTTATGATGTTGAATCTAATTACATAATTATATTGTAATGATAATTATAATATTGACTTAATCAATTTATTGGTGACATTGAGTTAATATTTTTATTTTATTTTTGGAAATTAATATGACATGAATTGTAAAAATTTATAACACATTATTGACTGTATTTGTAGGACATTATTATATTATTACTTTATTGCGATTTCATTAATTGTATTAATTACATTTAAATTTCCCATTATTTGTATTAATCTAATTAATGCTTATTATTGTTAATTAATACTTATTATTGTTATTATTATTACCTATTATTATTGAACATTTCTGAATGTTTAAATTATCTTAAGATTGAAAATTGATTATAATTGACTTAAGTATTTAAATTTATATAAATATAAAATAATTTAAATGAATAAGGTACACTAACGAATTAGGATTACCTGTAATGTTAGTGCTAAACCTATGATTAAATAAATAAATAAATTAAATTAAATTAAATTATTGGCTACTAATGTGCGACATGTTTACTTTCCAGATGTAAACGTGTTTGTCCACGTCAGCCCGTACCAGGTGCAGGACGAGAGCCGGCCCTGGATCGGTCGGGAAGAGAAGACCTTCACCGGTCTACTGAAGAAATTAGGAGCCAAGGTATTTACAATTAGCATCTGTTTCAGTAAATATTTGCGAAATATATTTATACGTGTTTTTTTTTTTTTTTGGTGTATGAAGTTAGGTGAGAGTATCAACCCGTCTTATAATCGAACTGCGATCTTAAAGAGTTTTAAATAAAATTACGAGCACATTTTTTTGTGTCGGAAAAAACTTGACTAAATTAAAGATACAATTAATTTCAAACAAATTATACCTCACCATTTATTACATTAGTTACAAAAGTAAAAAAAAAGAAACTAGTTTCTTACTACTTACACTTGTTAAAGAAAAAAAAATTTCATCCCAAAACCTTGAAACTAGAGACTTAAGCTTCAAATCGCTTTTTTTATAGTTCCGAGACGGCTATTTTTCACCAAGATACAGCCATCTGAAAAATCGCTGAAAATTTTTTTTTTTTGATCCTTTAATTTTTTTTCCACCAGTGAAGACAATTTTTTTTTCAATCAGGTGTGTAGATATCTACACGAGCAGCCTGGCATGCCGCAGTCACTGCACATGCACTTTGAAGTGCTGGCCAGTTTTAAGAACATGCAGGACAACTGTCCGGACAACTTGCCTGACACCTCCGATGAGGACGCTTAGGTAACTTTATCGATGTAAATACTATTGGTGTTTGGCTTCACACCCCCCGAGGATCCTGTCGATGCAGAACTGTCGCAGGGGCTGGCGCAGCCGGAAGAATAAAAGTTAAACAGGCATAAAACACATATTTACTAAGGCTCAATAAAATCTTGATTATACATTTTCAAATAATAACAATTTAACAAGGCCTAACGCACAAATCATGCCTAAATAAACCATGCTGTCCAGAATTCAAATACTTTGTTAGTACATCTGCAAAGATTTTTTTCTGTACATAAATTTAATAGTCATAACTAAATCTTTTATAAAATGATAGCGCACATCAATGTGTTTAGTTCTTTTGTGACTAATCTCTTTACTCTCTATTATTTTACGAGCACTTTGATTGTCATTAAACACTATGATGTGCACCTTTAAACTAGGCACTAACTCCAACAACAGTTGCTTTATAAAACAAAGATCTCTAGATACATCAACTATTTCATAACATTCAGCTTTACTTAGCGCTACAGAACATTGTTTTCTTGATTTCCAATTTATTACATTTGATCCTAATTTAATTGCATAACCTGTGTATGATTTTCTGTCTAAACAATCATTGACCAAACGGCGTCGGTATATGCAAGTAAATCCAATTCCTTACTTTTTACAAAATGTAAACCGTAATTAATTTTGCCAGCTAGATACCGTAGCAAACGTTTTGCTGCAAACCAATGACTTTTGCCAAAGCAGTTATTGAACTGGCTTAATTGGCTACAAGTAAATGCAATGTCTGGACGTGTGCAAACAGAAAGATACATTAAGGACCCTATTAACTGTCTATACTTGTACTGCTCATCATCCAAACATTCAGCTTCTTTTTGTAACTTATTACTGGGAACCATTGGAGTAGATACAGGCTTACAGTCGAACATATTAAATCTATTTAAAATACTTTTTACAGAAACAGACTGATCTAACGTCAAAGTTTTATTTTTCCTATCTCTAGTCACACGAACACCAAGATAGTTTTGTATTGGACGTCAGTGCTAGTGTCGTTCACACTTTTGTTTACGACATCAGTGCTAATATCATTCACACTATCGTTCAGGACATCAGTGCTAATATCATTCATACTATCGTTCAGGACATCAGTGCTAATATCTTTCACACTATCATCTGTCAGGACATCAGTGCTACTATCATTCACACTATCACAATAAATGTCACTAAATTCATCAAAAAATTCAAAATTAAAATTCACATTATTATTATGTCCAAATTTATAAAAACTTTGCTCCAAGAATTCAACATGTCTAGACGTAACTACTTTCCTAGGGTTATCACAGTTAGCCAATCGGTAGCCTTTAGAAGTTTCCGAATATCCCAAAAACACATGGGGCTTAGACTTTACATCCAGCTTTGCACGCTTTTCATCATGTACCTTTACATATGCTACACAACCAAACACACGAAGGTGACTGAGGTCCAGTTTTGACCCAGTCCACACCTCCTCCGGAATTCGTCCTCCTAGAGCTGCTGTGGGAGACCTATTCTTAAGATATATGGCCGTCATCACTGCCTCTGCCCAAAAACGACGGTTCAGACCTGAATGCTGCAGCATACACCTTAGTTTAGTCATCAAAGTCCGGTTAAGGCGCTCTGAGACAGCGTTCTAATGCGGGCAGTACAGTACTGTAGTTTGATGCAAAATTCCCTTACTCTTCATAAAATTGGAAAGCCGTCTATTCACATGCCATTCTCAGATCTTAAACACTTTACAGGTATCTCCATCTGCCTTTAAACCATGCTAACAAATTGTATGAAATGGTCACATACCTCCGATTTCCTTTTCAATAGATACCCAAATGATTTTCTTGTGCAGTCATCGGTGACTGTGAGCAGATATCTTCCTCCACCTAAACTGATCAGCAAGGGGCCGCATACATCGGAATGAATGAGGGCCAGTGGCTGCTCTGCAACTTTGGATGGTCCCTTGGGAAACGGCTTAGCTGCTAACTTCCCTTCCAAACAAGGAACATATTTAGAAATATCATTTTGCTGAAACAGAGAACCACTAGGCATCCTATCCCATATATTATGCAAGTCCCTGTAATTTATATGCCCTAGCCTTTTATGCCATAATTCTGCGAGCAATTCACGGTCAGTAACTGCGGAATTTATAGCTTCTTGCCCATGCAAGAACATACAATTCATCTCATTGCGCAAAGGCTCACATGTTGTTGACTTGAACCTAAACATACCATTTTCACTTAAAGCAGATGGTATATGTTTACCTTTAAGAATTTGAAATCATTATCTATTAATTTATTAACAGAAATAAGATTGGTGGAAAGTTTCGGTACAAACAAAACATTACAAAGCTTATGCACCTTACCATTTATATTTAAATGTATGTCTCCAGTACCTATAAACTCGAGTTCTTCGTTATTTGCAACAGTAATTTTACTATGATTAGGTATAAAATTTATAAAATAGTCTTTATTGTTGCACATGAGAGCAGCGTACGCGGTTAAAAGGATACGTCTACTAACGGATGTCGATACAGCTAGATTAGTGTATTTCAGCTACTTCCATAGTATAATGTCCTATGGCATTTTGCTATGGGGCAATGCGGCGAATATTAATACTATTTTTATTCTGCAGAAAAGGGCTATCCGTTACATATATAAAATGAAATGTAAAGAATCCCTGAGGGAAAAGTTTAAAGAAATCAATATTCTGACCTTTGCATCGCAATATATCTATGAAAATATAATGTATATACGTAAAAATAGGCATTTGTTTGTTAGCCGTAGTGATCATGCCTTGAATAATGTAACACTCAGGAACGGCCATAAACTAGCGCTTCCTAAATGTCGGCTCAGTAAAAAAAGTAAAAAAAGTCGTTCCTTTATTGGAATGTCTATTATAATTTACAATAAAATACCGGTTGCGATTCAATCTCTGCCTTTACAGAAGTTTAAAAAAACTATTAAGCAAACTTTGTGTCGAAAAGCTTATTATGACATAAATGAATTTCTAAATGATAAAAAGGCATGGGATTGAATATAACTCGGCCAGGCTATCAATATGTAAATTGTCACTAGATATAGATATACAATTTTGTGAGCAGGTGGCATGTGGTGATTTCGGCATATACGATTGGCTGTCTCGTGTTTGTCCTAATCATTTCATGGTCATACTGTGCATTATTTATTTATTTTGTATGACGCTTAATTATTTAAAAGAGTACCGAGAGTTTTTTTCCGCCGGCTTTTTTTCCTCTCGGCCAACACTAGGGACATTAGATTAAGTTATTTATTGTAACATTTAATAAAGCCGATGATATAATAATAGTAATGTTATGTCTACCGAGACATTGACTTGTAATAATTTGACGTATTTGTTTTAAATGAATTTTTTTTTTGACATTCGTTAAGTGTGTAAAATCACCTTATGACGAAATAAATATTTTCATTTCATTTCATTTCATTTCAGTGGCTCCGGAGTCCACAAACCACAAGTCCTTCGGGTGTGCCATTAAAGCCGTAGCGATGAGAGCATTTTCATCAGTTGGTTTCTTATCACGTTTCAACTTGAAGTAGTTTTTACTGATGTGGCCAACCTTCTTGCAATAGTGACATTTTCTTTTGAAATCCTTTTTCTCTGATATGAAAGCGGTATGGTCATCTGTTGATTTCCGTGACTCCTCTTGAAGTAATCGGGCCCTGACCACTTCACTAGTCATGTTGACTGTTTCGAGACTGGAAACCAATGTGTCATATTCGCATGACAGCCCGCTCAGTAGAATTTCAGCAACTTCCTTGTCATCTATCGTTATCTTGGCAATATCTGCTAATTGCTGCACTATCATCATGACTGTTTCAATGTAATCTGTCATGTTATTGAAATTATTATAATCCACCCGATGTAGTTGCCTTAGTAACGAAATTCGACGAACCAACCCGGAGTCTTCGAACACGTCAGCAAGGCTCTTCCAAGCCTCTTTTGACGTTTCGGCGGTTCTGACGTACTGGTACAAACAAAAGGTTTGGTTGCGAGGCAAATGCGAGCAAGGGCGCGCTGGTCACGTGCGTCCCCTTCGGTGCCTCCTTTTTCCACCAAATCCCACAATCTGTCGTGCATAAGCGACATGCGTATGGCAAACTTCCTTGCGTAAAAATTTCGTGTGCCTTCTAATTGCTCAATGTGCGTGCCAAAAGTATTTACCGGTGTTAGCGGAGTCGGCGGCGTGGTCGCTTGCATGTCTGGCAGGTTTTGAGGTTACAATATATATGACTGCACTTACTTGAAATTGTCTTGTTGCTGCTTCTTCCAATTCTTTCGGCGTTTACTTCTCTGGGCCTATAACCTATTGGTGTATGGCTTCACACCCCCGAGGATTCCGTAGATGCAGAACTGTCACGGGGGTAGGTATGATCCGGAAGAATAAAAAGCAATCTTCAATATATATGTGAGTCTATATTGTCCATAATTCTCTGCTGTACAATTTTATAAATGCTCTAATGACCCGGATTTACAGGATATAAACAGATTAATTTAATATTTAGTAAAAAAACACAAAAATAACATTATTGTCGACAAGGCAGGTGGAGCAAAAGACAAGAGAAGGAACATAGAGCTATAGACCTACACACATCTATGGATTAAGGCTCTCATACACATGTTAATCATTGACTAAGCTTTTAAAGGCATACGTACACAATATATAACTTAATAAACACCAACCTAAATCTTATCTTAGAATAAATAACATGTAATATTCTGTTTCTAAAACTATCTTATCAAGTTTCATTGTAATTGGTTCAGTAGATTTTGCATGAAGGAGTAACAAACAACCATCGGTCTATACATCTATCTCACAAAATTTCGCTTTTATAATAATAGGTAAGATAACCTTCAATAACAATAATTATACATGGCAACATTAATGTCAATAATGTCCAAAGCATGGAATTATTACGTACTATGTACAACTGGAAGGTTCACTCAGATTATAAGCGCGAGCCGAAAGAGAGGTTTCAAAACTTCACCCGTCCTTGTCAACACTTAGAACAACGAACGAGACGCCATTAAATTACAACAGCTGACATGACAACCATATTTACCGGTATTTCTAGTAATAAATTTATAATATTTACTAATTACCTACGGCGCTATTGTGAGAAATATTTTTGTTCTTAATAAGTAAAACTGTACGCGAAAGTAATTTGTTTTAGTACATCTGTGTTACTCACATAAGTTTATCATATTATGCAAATAAGTACGTTTTCATTTTCATTTCTTAGACAATCTTATTCTACTAAAGGAATCAAATATTTTATATGGCAATCGTGCTAAAGAGACACAACGAAGCTTAAATTGTTCTCTGTCGATCCCGTTTTTTACTCTGTTTTTTATATTCTAAAAACAACGATATCACATTACATATAGAGTTCAATTTTATTTGACAGGATTTTACTAATAAGCCTTCCAGTTGTACATAGTACATAATAATTCCATGGTCCAAAGAGTAATATAACATACAGGAAAAGAGAACCCTCTCATGGAATAAAAGTGCAACCAAGTTTGAATGCTAGCGACACCTGTATTTTGGACCATGCTCTACTAAGTTCTAAGCTCTGTATATATACTTATATGTATAAGTATCTATAGATAGGAATGTATAGGTTTTGACTTTCAGGTTCATGAATGTAACAAACTTAAAACAGTTACATTCATGAACCTGAAATGCAGGTTGGTGACGTGGTGTTAATTAAAAAAAAGGTTCAAATTCCAAAGTTAAAGTTTATTTATAACAGTCAGTCAGATACACGTTAGAGAAATTAGATTTCGTCTTACTAAATGTATAGTACCTTATCAGTCTTACCAAAAATCATAGCAAGAGTATTTGAATACTGTCAAACGCAGAAGTTTTACATACATCTGGGCCCTGTTTAATGAACGTCACAAGTCGACAATTTTGTAAATAAGTGACAAATTTGTTAAGTTATAAAAGAAGAAGAAGTTGAATGACAAGTGCTGTTTAATAAACCTTAAAAATAAGTAAGAATTTTACATATAAAGTCTTACAAATATTGTAGTTACAAGTGCTGTTTAATAAACGTTTATATGTGTAGAAAACGCCTGTAGATTTCGATGAAAAATTGTATCTAAAATTTGTAGTTGTAAGTTACAAGTTATATAAAATGTAAATTAGGAGGCACTAAATTGTAAATTTTTGACACACGACGAGTCCGCCTGTTGGAATTGAAGGTGAAAATTGTAGGTACAATTTTGTAAGTTTTCCACCATGGTAAACTTGTAAGCTGTATTCTTTACTAAACAGAAACTTCTATAGTTGTAGCCTGTAATCTACAACTACAATTTACAATTTGTAACGTTTATAAAACAGGGCCCAGGGTGTTAGTTTTTAGCCGTAGTTCGGCTACGTAATTGCACCTTTAGATTACCCTCATACAAATAAACGCTGAATAAACTTATTATAGTTATAACACCACTATAATATGTTTTTTCTCTTTCATTTTGAGAAGTGAAAGAGACAAAATACTATAAGCCTGTCATAACTTGGCACGTTTTTATTTGTACATGGGTTATTGTTTAAAATGCTTAATATGTTTATTATAATATATTTGAGCATAGGTTTTCAACTCGTCGTCACCCTCATTTGTCAGTTTACCATTTAAAATAATATTTATTGATCTGCACCAACTGTAAATAAATATTTTTATTGTTAAATTTTGAAAATATTCTTTCAATTATTTTTTGTGGGTGATGCAATCAAATGAGAAATCCACCAAAACGTCCGTGAACATTTTTATTTTGTTTTTTAAACCATTTGTTGGGATATATTTTTTTAAAAACGATGTCACTATATTTTGTATTTCATGAAAGCATTTTTCTAGTTCTTTTGATGGGTATACTAACCATTGTTTTCCTTTTGCATACTCCCTCACGCGAGTGAATATATTACGGCATTATATTCCGTAATAAATATGCCGTATATTTACGGCATGTTTTTACTATATTAAATTCTCTTTCAATTCTCTTCATACATTTTTTCAAGACCCAACACATAATTTCTCTGACCCGAGTCTCCGTCGCATTCTTCTACTGATCTTGATGACTTCATTGTTGAACTCTGTTGTTTCATTAGGAATATCAGGTACCGGCTCGGTGATTTTGCTTTCATTTAAAAAAAATTTAATGTTTCCAAACACTGGTTATCGTCTTTCTCACAATTTGCCTGTAGGGAGTGGGGCGAGTTAAAGTTATTTAGTAACAAAGATTTATAGGCACCCTCAAACGCAACAGTATCGGATGCCGTGTTTCTCGCCCCATAACTCCTGATATTACCAAAGAAGTTTTCGATTGGGTCCTGGTTAAAATGTTGGTTAGCATAACATCAAAACCATATTTTACATTTAATTTTTTCGTTTTAATAAAATTATTCACTCACGGGACTGTAGTTTCCATAATTTGTATTTTGCCACCAATTTTCTCTTTTTTTTTATAAGTTTAACAGTTTTTAAGGTTTTTATTCCTTTTTCCCACAGTTGATGGTGGGGTGACGATGTTTTAACACATTTTGCCATCTGGCACATGAAATGTGTTACTATTCAATGAATCGAACAATTTATCAAGAAGTAATGTAATTGGTATCAATTGCCTACACTCTTCAGGATTTCGTGCTGTCAGATGTTCTGTCGCTACAGCAACACTATGGCTGAACACTTGTGCTGTTTTTACGCGCATTCTTTAATTTGTCGCGATTTATATGCTCCTCAGTGACCGTATGGAGGTAGCGCAATTCTCCGAAAGATTTATCGGTAGCTTAGAGCTGCTGCAAATAATGCCACTTAAAAACTTTCTCCTTTCCTTCATCATTAAAATCTGTATATGTCATGTCCTTCGTTAGAAGGTTGTTCCTCAAACCTTTTAACAGATGAGGAACATCATAAATTGGAATAATTTCTTGGCCTTGCTAGCTTGGCCAAACTTTTTTTCAGACAAACGCCTGCAATAACTATGCTCGATAGCTATTATTTTTTCCAATTTCTTCTGAACTGTGCTAGTGAGATTGCCTGAAAAATATTAATAACCTTGAATAGATAAATAATAAATGCTTCCTGATAGGTGCTCCGTACTTATCAATGACAACCATATAGAATATGTTGTAGGAATTCTTTCTTAAAGCAATAATTGATATTTTAACTCTGCTCGGACTATTTCAATAGTAATTAACAAAAGACAATGACAAAGCAGTGGACTAAATGAAAACAAAGAATGCTTTAACTTTATCTCCTCTTGTCAAGTGGATAATGCTCTGCTTCATAGGCAAATTAAGTATTTTTTAACATTTACATACAGGCACATAAAGTACTTCTAGCCGCACTCTAGGATACCCTATGTTGTGGGAACCAGAAAGACATTTTTTGTTTGGTTATTACTGTTTCCCATTTTCACTCCCACATAGCATCTCAGTTTATGGCCAGTAGGTCAGTAATTTATATACCGGCAAGATTAAATAAAGAATCTGTAGTTACCTACATCAATTGATTAGGATGTTGATGCTTCCGCTTCCATGACAGGAGCCGCTGGAGTAAAGCCTGTAAAATTAAAAGAATAACTAAATATTCTGTGCAGTTATCATAAAGCTGTAAGTACCAAAAACTAAAATTCGATCTGAGGATTTATTAAAACTTAGTATTTGCTTCACAACTTTAAATAAAGAATCCGCGTTACCTTTATTCATTTATCGGGATGTTGATGCTTCCGCTTCCATGGCAGGAGCCGCTGGAATAAAGCCTGTAGAATTAGAAGAATAATTAAATGTTCTCTGCAGTAGCTCATAGCCATATTAGTAACTGACAAACTTTGGGTCTGAGGCTTTATTTACCTATTTATTACTTTACTCTGAAGAATTTTCATCTTATATTTCTAATTATAATAATTAAGCGTCTAGGAAAACCACATATATCAAGGAAACATATTTTCTAAATACAAGTTTTCATATTATGAAGTAAGAAAGATAGTATATACAGTCCAGAGAAAATACTTTCTATAAATTGGAATGTAATATGGTTTTTCCATTATTTTCTGTTGACTGCATGGGGTTACTGACCACAACCGGCTTAAACAAACAAAATAAAAGCCAAGCCTAAATAAAAAACCTGAATAACATGATAAGATAACTTACCAGTAAGATGTAGTGATGGGACAGCTAGGGCATTCAATCGATTAAATCTGATTCAATCTTTATCGGTGAAATGCCTGTCACACAGTCTCTTCTTTTAGAAGTATTCATAGTCTACAACACTTTCTGGATTTCCATCAGCAATAGTGACCCAACTTTTAAATCTCTCCAGATACTTGTCAGGATTGCATGGCGATACCTTGAAAAAAAGAAAAATAAAAGTTATAGTTTCAATAAAGTGATCACTGTAATTAAGGACTTGTCTTTAAGTGGTAAGTAGGTATAAATGAGCCATATTTTATATCACACAGAGTCTACGAGAAAATCCGTCTTTCAGTCTAGGAGAAAATGAGTTGTTTTTATTTGTAGGAGTATCTCGGAATGAGTAGAACATAACCTCATACCTATAAAGCATTGAGCCGGCTGTACACTGTATAAAAGTATGAAAATATTGTAAAGCATGGTTTACCCAAGGGTGGACATTTTAATGCACATAATCTCGGCATGTTATAATGTTGCAAACACAAACAAAAGCGTCTTTGGCACGATAACTGCACAATACAATAGCGTCCTTTCGCAAAGCAGAAAAGCCACTAGGCTCAACTCAACGTCAGAATCACCAGACAGAGGATTCACCCAAAAGCAGAACTCAACACCATGGATGAGCGGGGGCTCGACTCAACGTAAGATGTGGAATTGGCACAAGAAAGATCAGAATATCACAAAAACCAACGAAATGCGCATACACAAACACAACACCGCAACACAACGAGTCGCCATTTTGTTGACGACCGATGTTGCCACTATGGAAGTTGGAAGCCAAGAATTAGTGTTCTTCGCGCAAAAAAATAAGATAAACCTTATTATTAAAAAAAAAATAAAAAATAACTATTTGTATTCTATAAAATATCCACTTTATAGATAAAATATCATAATCATCAAATTGTGATTCAATAATTATAAATCATCTACTTTTCCCAATATCCATGATTTTAGTGCCATCTGTTGACGATTAGGAATATTAAGAATTATGAACCAATTTGTTATTATTAATAATAAAAACAACATTAAATATTTTTTCACAATTTTTTATTAGGCATCAAGCGCTACTTTTAAAATTTGCCTTTCATTGTATTATTTTCTGGATTTTCACTCACTTTGTCGTCCGAAGAGTCTGAGCTTCCATCGTCACTTGGAGGATAAATTATAAATTTGTCCAATTCTATATCCAAAAGCCTGTCGGATTCGAAATATTGGTCTTCGATTTTTTCCACGTGTTAACACACATTCATCCATTCCTCCGTAGTTATAGTACTAAACGCTGCTTCAGTTATGGAGGATATTTCACTTGTAGCTTGACTTACATTTTTCTCTGCAACACGTCTTTTGGCTGTAGCCCATATTTTTTCGATGTTATTCAAATCACAGTGATAAGGAGGTAAGCGCACGACCTCATGTCCATGTTGATTTAATAAATATTCGACTTTATATACTGGTTCTCCTTTGTGTTTTTTTATTAATTCGTACAACTGTGGTTTTATCCAGTAATCTTCAAACGGAATACTATTATTTTAAAGCCATTTCTGTATTTCTGCTTTTAAATTACTCATTATGGGTGCTTTATTTATTTGCAATGGTATGGTGCATTATCCATAACCACGACGCAGTCAAGCGGCAAGTTCGGAAGATTTTTTTTTCAGTCATCCGTCGCATGAAATTTTTCGTATTCATGTCATCATGATAGTCGCTCGATTTTGATTGTGATTCAAACAATAGGAGTACATTTTCGACAAATCCTGTTTTTCCGCCAGCAAGAGCTATAATCCATCTTGCACCAGTACTATCTGATGACAAAACACCTGGTTCTTTATTCGATTGCCAACATTTTTCAAGGTGATATGAGACATGGATAATTGTTTCGTCAATGTAGATGACAGGGCGTTTTTCTTCCCGGTTTTTACGCGTCCTTAAATTTAGCTCTCCAAGCTACAATATCCTAATGTTCCATTAATATTTTACGTTTGGACTGGCACTTTTATATTTGTATTCCATGCTGCTTAAAATACTCTTTAAAGTGATTTTGCTGTATTTGAAATCAAAATCAGATTTTAATGCGAGTCAAAGTTTATGAATGGTCGGAATTTCTTTTTTGACAACATAAAATGAGTGTATAATGTCTTATAGCACACTTATCAAAATCGTCTATTTCCAAAAAACTTTCTCCCTTTCTATTTTTTCTTGGGGTTAAAATTTTTAAAGTCGAAGCCTCAGCTTTTTTACCTCCTTGAGTTATTTGAATGACAGTTCTTTCAGAAATACCTGAAACGAACAGATGTATGAATATACAACAATATATCAATAAAACAAAAATACCCCACACGAAGGCAAAATACCAAGCAATGATCACCCCAAAAGTTACCTGTCAAGAAAGCAACCTAAGTACGGGACTTTAGAAAATGGTACAATTATTGGCCCCTTATTGTCCCGATCTGAATCACAAGAACGTTTCACTTTCAGAACATCTCTCTGCCAGCTTTTTTAACGGCTTTTGGCATGATTATTACGAAATTTGATCAATAAATATGAATAAATACACAAGACATTCAACACGCTCACTCCACTTGTCATAAAAACAATATGGCGGCCTGGGATAAGTTCCAATTTTGGCCGCGCGCAGCCTTATTTGGCACGCACTTTAGTGCTCTCTACCGAGAGAAGAATGACGTCTTCAATTCTTCATAGTAAAAAAATGCAACCATAGATTAATTATTCACTTACATGGCGCTAGTGTCCATTGTGATTAGCACCAGATGAAAAATACGGGCGGCAATATTCAAATTTGCCTAGATGAAAAATAGGGGCGGGAATATTCAAATTTGCCTAGATGAAAAATACGGGCGGGAATATTCAAATTTATCTTGAATTATATTGTTGCTTGGATTGCTAAGTAAATATTCTCTAAACCGCGCACATAGAGAATATTTTCTAAAGATTTCTTTTTTTCTTCCTTCTCTATTTGTCGGTTTGTTATTATTGTATATAGAGATATAATCCATCTTGCTATCACAATACAAAATGTGAGCACATTTTACATTTTGATGTGGTTTTTGTTTTCATCTGCATGAATCCCACATGTATTTAAGCAACTGTAATCTAAACAGTCTAAAAATATCATTGTTTTTTTTTTTTTTTTTAAATATCATTTACAAAACCATATTCTTGAAGATAAGTAATTGATTAGTAATTGTCGCAAACTTTTGACGCATATTACAATATCCTTATTTAAATAGTTTAAGGACGCGTTTGCGATTTGGACAAATTTATGCTGTTTTTCGGTACATATTTTGACAAAACTAAACAAAATCATATAAAACGAATAATTACATCATATAGATTGGTTCTTTATCTTCAAACAATATTAATTTTTTTTAAAAAAAACTAGTTTTTTAATATCGTATTATACTCCAATCAGTGGGGACAAAAAAGAGGCTTTGCCTTACAAAAGGTGGCGTAGAAAATGTTTTAATTTGTATTGCTTAAGTATAGGCTCCTCATGAAAACTGTAAGTTTTCGACCTTGAGGGGTCACAGCGTTAGCCGCCATCTTGAATTGAAGGACCCAAAATTTGGTTTTTTTAATATACTGCTTCAACAGTTGACTTTAGAACAAATATGTCTATGAGAAATATAAAGACAATAAAATTTCGAAAAAAAATTTCATACATATTTATTATGTACGACTTATAGATAAAAAGTTACAAGAGGGAGAAAATCGTATATTTACAAAAAATCTATATTGTTAAAAACAACATAATTAATTTTGTTAAATTCTAGATATATTTTTTTTTGAAGTTACTGCACTACTTTTTTATAAAATATAACTACTTAAGTAGCTATATGTTATAGAAAAAGTCATGAAGTAACTTCAAGAAAAATGTAAACCTAGAATTTAACAATTTTAATTAAAGTCTCTAAGCGTTCATTTGACCGTTCTGGTAGGTTTAATGTTAATATTGAAGTTTTTAAACTAATTATTTTTAAACCGTTTTGAGGTTCCAGGTAGGTTAACGTCGATAGTTTCATTATCTGTGCTGGCATTTTCTGTCTCCTTGCATTGCGAAATTTCGTCATTATTATCCCCGGTCTCTATCTCAATTTCTGATGCGTTATCGTATGCCTGACCACTACAGAATCCACACACAAGAGAACATTTTAATCCAGCTTTTCTGCAGCTACATGCTCTACTGCATGCTTTTTTACAGTTGCAAGATATTATATTTAAAAGTGCCTCGGGCGCCGCTTTCTTAGTTGTCGTTACAGGAATAAGTCCATTATTGATGTCATATTTCCAGCCCCATTCTTCTGGATTTTTTTTTAATTCCGTACCATGTTTGGACTTGGTGGTATGTCCTAAAAGCATGATATGATGCAGCGTCTTTTGTTGGTAGCAAAGAAGCAAGATTAAATTTACTTTTTACCGACGATTTTATGAATCGTTGATATCGGATTTCTTTTAAGGAATCCTTTTCCATATCGCCACCATACAAAGTAACCAGAAAGCGTTCTCCGGCATCTGTAATTGCTTCTGGTTGAGCAGATTCATTTTTGAAAATGCTAATAATTTAGTTATAATAATATATAATAATTTAGTCACCCGTGCGTCACTTTATTTTTTTGAAAATTAAATATTTAACAGCCTGTAACTTTTTTTCTATACGACGGACAGAAAAAATTTATATACAAAAAATAATTGAAATTTTGTTATCTTTATACTTCTCATAGACATATTTGTTCTAAAGTCAATTGTTGAAGCAGTATATAAAAAAAACCAAATTTTGGGTCCTTCAATTCAAGATAGCGGCTAACGCTGTGACCCCTCAAGGTCGAAAACTTACATTTTTCATGAGGAGCCTATACTTAAGCAATACCAATTAAAACATTTTCTACGCCACCTTTTGTAGGGCATAAATACCTGCTTACTGGACTATTAAACGTTCTTCCATTACCATTTTCCACAAATTAACGAAATCGGGTAGACTTTAGGTACATTTTTGTTCTATTATCTACATATATAAAGATTTCTAAAAATAGTATGAGCAAGGAGATATGTTTAATTTTAAATCATATTAACAAAACAATACAAAAGTGCCACCAATAGTCGTAGAAAAAATAAAAACTGGAGCTGCTTTTTTTACACATTTTGCTATTAATCATGAATCTTATTCCATTGCAATAAGGTTTATTTTATCGTTGGTTTTTGTTCTGATTTATTGCACAAACATTTTCATTTTTCGAATGAGACCTCAGTCCGCGCTCGGCCGCTGTTGTGAGTGCACGCGTATCGCCTGCTACCAGCAATTCGCATTGAAAAACATCGCTGCTCAAATACAAAATATTGGATTAACCAAATTTGATACTTGACAAGGTAAGATAATTTTATAATCAGATATTTTTATTTTATTATTTTATTTTGCGAAAAGTACATAGGTAAGTAGTTTCTATATGCCTTATCCTCTCGGACTTGAGTAAACCTGAAGTTGTACTTCTGTGACTGCTACTGGAACTCCTCGACAATTTGAACTAAGTGTGCCAAGTTTGGATTCGTTTTTTAGTTACGATGAGACTTTACCACCGGACTTGATGTAATGACCTAAAGGTGTACTTCGGAGACTGCTACTAGTACTGCTCGACGATTTGAAATAGTTGTGCGAAGCTTGGATTCGTTTTGTAAGTTATTATGAGACTTTACCACCGGACTTGATGTAATGACCTGAAGGTGTACTTCGGATACTGCTACTGGTACTCCTCGACGATTTGAACTAGGTGGGGCAAGTTTGTTTTCGTTTTGTTGGTTATGATGAGACTTTACGACCGGACTTGATGTAATGACCTAAAGGTGTACTTCGGAGACTGCTACTGGTACTCCTCGACGATTTGAACTAGGTGTGGCCAGTTTGTTTTCGTTTTGTTAGTTATGATGAGACTTTACGACCGAACTTGATGTAATGACCTGAAGGTGTACTTCGGTGACTGCTACTGGTACTCCTCGACGATTTGAACTAATTGTGCCAAGTTTGGATTCGTTTTGTTAGTTATGATGAGACTTTACCACCGTACTTGTAATGACCTAAAGGTGTACTTCGGAGACTGCTACTGGTACTCCTCGACGATTTGAACTAGGTGTGGCCAGTTTGTTTTCGTTTTGTTAGTTATGATGAGACTTTACGATCGGACTTGATGTAATGACCTGAAGGTGTACTTCGGATACTGCTACTGGTACTCTTTGACGATTTGAACTAGGTGTGCCAAGTTTGGATTCGTTTTTTTAGTTATGATGAGATCTTACCGTCAAACTTGATGTAATCACCTGAAGGTGTACTTCGGAGACTACTACTGGAACTCCTCGACGAGTTGAACTAGGTGTGCCAAGTTTGGATTCGTTTTGTTAGTTATGATGAGACTTTACCACCGGACTTGATGAAATGACCTAAAGGTGTATTTTAGAGACCGCTACTGATACTCCTCGACGAGTAGAACTAGGTGCGCCAAGTTTGGATTCGTTTTGTTAGTTATGCTGAGACTTTACCACCGGACTTAATGTTATGAACTAAAGGTGTACTTCGGAGACTGCTACTGGTACTCCTCGACGATTTGAACTAGATGTGGCAAGTTTGGATTCGTTTTTTTAGTTATGATGAGATCTTACCGTCAAACTTGATGTAATCACCTGAAGGTGTACTTCGGAGACTACTACTGGAACTCCTCGACGAGTTGAACTAGGTGTGCCAAGTTTGGGCTCGTTTTGTTAGTTATGATGAGATCTTCCCGTCGAACTTGATGTAATGACCTGAAGTTGTACTTCGGAGACTACTACTGGAACTCCTCGACGAGTTGAACTAGGTATGCCAAGTTTGGGCTCGTTTTGTTAGTTATGATGAGATCCTCCCGTCAAACTTGATGTAATGACCTGAAGGTGTACTTCGGAGATTACCACTGGAACTCCTCGACGAGTTGAACTAGGAGTGCCAAGTTTGGGCTCGTTTTGTTAGTTATGATGAGACCTTACCGTCGAACTTGATGTAATGACCTGAAGTTGTACTTTGGAGACTACTACTGGAACTCCTCGACGAGTTGAACTAGGTGTGCCAAGTTTGGGCTCGTTTTATCAGTTAGTAGACCTTACCTCCAGAATTGATGAAGTGACCTGAAAGTCTACATTGGTGTATGCTTTAATTAATATAAACACTACTTGTTTATCTTGTTTATAAATTTTAATAAGATGCATTTGTATAACTTTCATAACTCAATTGTTGTTTTAGATGCCCAGATATAGAACATTTGAAAAAAGCTCTCGTAAAAGACTTTATGCCAGTAGGCAAAACATAGAAAAAGCAAGACGGTTAGTATATACATATATATTTATATATACATATATATATTAAAACGTCACAATTATACTTGAGAACAATTAATGTCATAAGTTATTTTTTACAGAGCTTCTGAAAGTACTCAAAATCCTTGTGATACATCAGAGGTGTATCCACAAAAATCTAATCAAACGGGTTGTAGTACTTCCAATGAAAATATTTTGGAGACGTCTAACGTAAGTTAATAATAAATTTGAAATTAAATAAAATTGTTTTATATTCACTTTATTACTAACTTCATTTAGCACAAAAAATATCAAGTGTAAAATTGTTTTTTTTTTTTTAGAACTCCAAAGATCAAGAAATAAAACCGCTACAGGTTTCAGGACGAAGGATAATAGAAATGGCATATTTTATGAAACAACTTCAAGAAATTGCGAATCATACTTCGATGTTTAGTTGTAATTTAAGTACTGTTGAACTGCTCAATGAAAAAAGGATTGGACTTCACTCAACTTTTAATATGAAGTGTCAAATCTGTGGTGCTAAATTTGTATTAAAATCGTCCAACAATTTAGAAAATAAAATGGATGTAAACGAAGAAGTCGTGGCAGGTATAATGACTATTGGTGCTGGGATTACGCAGCTAAATACTGTTCTGTGTCATATTAATATGCCACCAATGTCGGTACGATTGTACCAATCGAAACACGACAAAATTAGTCGATGGTGGAAAAAAACTGCACAGCACTGTATAGTCGACGCTGGTAAGGAAGAAAAGGATCATGCATTATCTATTGGGAGCTCAAATAATGATGGAATAGCGATGATACCTGTATCAGGTGATGCATGTTGGTCAAAACGTTCGTATGGAACTAATTATAGTGCCTCTTCTGGAGTTGGTGCAATTGTAGGAATGCACTCAAAGAAAGTTTTATACTATGGAGTGAAAAATAAAGTATGTAGTATCTGTTCAAGAGCAGAAACAAAAGGAGCAAAGCCACTGAAACACACTTGTTTCAAAAATTTTCAAGGTCCTTCTACAGCGATGGAAGCAGCAATAATAACAGAGGGATTTAAAAAATCTGTGGATATGCATGGAATTATTTACAACTACTACGTTGCAGATGGTGATTCAAGCACATATGCTAGTATCCGGAATGCAAGGCCGTATGTTAACGTAACAGTGGGTAAAATTGAATGCAAAAATCATTTATTACGAAATTATTGCAAGGCTCTGTTATCGATTGCTAATAATACCGCTTACCACATAAGGGCAAGAAAACTTCTAATAGAAAATTATATACGGATTCGTTGGGGCATTGATAGCAGTGTCAAATATTGGACCAGTAAGGAGATTACTTTCGAAGAAAAAGTAAGAAACATTAAAAACGACATAGTAAATGGACCCTTTCATATATTTGGTGATCACTCACAATGTGCTACGTATTTTTGTACCGATGACATTAAAAACCGCAATGCGAATGTGGTACCAGAACTAAGAGCATACGGTGTATTTCAAAAAGTTGAAGATTTGGCCCAACGTCTTTCATTGCATGCATACAGTTTTGTGTACAATGAAACAAATAATGCGGTGGAAAGTTTTAATGCACAAGTTGCAAAGTTTATTGGAGGCAAAAGAGTCAACTTTTCCCAGCGGGGGTCATATCTTGCCCGTTGCGCTGCAGCTGTCATTTTTTATAACACAGGTGTCTTACAGTCAGCTGTACACAAATATATTTTTGACACAGAAGCCAATCCCGAAATAGTCCACTTAGAAGAAATTCGACGAAAAAGAAATTTCATAAGACTAGAGAGAAAAATTAAAAAGAAAAAAAATACGAAGCCGATAACATCTAAATCTAATATGCATCTTATATTATGGTGAAAATTGCCAAAAAGTTGACATGAATGAGGAAGAATTTAAAGAGGCCAAAATAAATTTTTTGAAGGCATTAGAACTTTCGGAGGTCGAAAAGGACACTTTAGAAAAAGACACAATATTACAGAGTGGAAGTTCGCTATGGTTAGAAACGCGTAGAAAGCTCCTTACAGCATCATGGTTCGCGACAGTCTGCAAACGTCGTGCAACAACCGAATGTGGTCCACTAATTAAGCAAATACTTTATGGAAAAGATTTAAGCAATGTACCATCTATAAAACATGGCAGAAGTCACGAAGAGACTGCAATTCGGGAACTGGAAATAGCACTGAATACCCGTATAGAAAAGTGCGGGTTATTTATTGACCAAGAATTTCCCTTTCTAGGAGCAACCCCTGACGGAAAATGTGATCTTGGCATTGTTGAAATTAAATGTCCTTCTTCGGCATATGAGATGGAGCCAGACGACGCCATCAAACTTAAAAAAGTTGATTTTTGGTTACCTACAGCCAATAATACCTACAAAATAAATAAAAAACATAAATGGTACTACCAAATTCAAGGACAGCTGCGTATAACAAGGCAAGATACTTGTGTGTTTGCTATTTGGACAGGTCCTGGCAAAATAAAGTACCAGTGCATCGAAAAAGATCCACAATTTTGGAAGGAGAAAATGGAAATACATGTAATCCGATTTTACAAAAATTGTCTTCTTCCTGAATTGATTGACCCGAGATATGCAAGAAATATGAAATTTAGACCCCATTCTTCACATATTCAATCAAAAATTTTAAAAATAAATAATTGAATTCGTTTTATTTGTGGTTTTAATAATCATCGATGTTTACCTTCAGCTCACTTCATCTAATTCAGAGGTAAGGTCTTATCATAACTATCAAAACGAGCCCAAACTCGGCATACCTAGTTCTACACGTCAAGGAGTTCCACTAGCAGTCACTGAAGTAAACCTTCGGGTTATTCCAATAAGTCCAGGGGTAAGGTCTTATCATAACTATAAAAACGAGCCCAAACTCGGCACACCTATTTATACTCGTCAAGGAGTTCCAGTAACAGTCAATCAAGTATACCTTCAGATCAATTCTTATCATAAATATCAAAGCGAGACAAGCTCGGCACACCTAGCTCTACTCGTCAAGGATTTCCAGTAGCAATCACTCAAGTATATCTTCAGGTAACTTCATCAAGTCCAGGGGTAAGGTCTTATGATAACTAACAAAACGAGCTCAAACTCAGCACACCTAGTTCTACTCGTCAAGGAGTTCCAGTAGCAGTAGCTGAAGTACACCTTCGGGTTATTCTATCAAGTTCAGGGGCAAGAGCTTATCATAACTATAAAAACGAACCCAAACTCGGCACACCTAGTTCTACTCGTCAAGGAATTCCAGTAGCAGTCGGTGAAGTACACCTTCGGGTTATTCCATCAAGTTCAGGGGTAAGGTCTTATCATAACTATATAAACGAGCCCAAACTCGGCACACCTAGTTCTACTCATCAAGAAGTTCCAGTAGCAGTCGCTGAAGTACACCTTCGGGTTATTCCATCATGTCCAGAGGTAACGTCTTATCAAAACTACCAAAACGAAACCAAACTTGCCGCACCTAGTTCAAATCGTCGAGGAGTACCAGTAGCAGTCTCCGGAGTACACCTTCAGGTCATTACATCGAATCCGGTGGTAAAGTCTCATCATAACTAACAAAACAAATCCAAACTTGGCACACCTAGTTCAAATTGTGATGGAGTACCAGTAGCAGTCTCCAAAGTACACCTTTAGGTCATTACATCAAGTCCGGTGGTAAAGTCTCATCATAACTAACAAAACGAATCCAAGCTTCGCACAACTAGTTCAAATCGTCGAGGAGTACCAGTAGCAGTCGACGGCCCTAATTCGGCACACCTATTTCTACTAGTCAACGAGTTCCAGTAGCAGTCACTGAAGTACACCTTCGGGATACTCCGTCAAGTCCAGTGGTAAGATCTTATCATAACTATCAAATCGCGAGAAGCTCGGCACACCTAGCTCTATTCATCATGGAGTTCCAGTAGCAGTCACTCAAGTATACTTTCAGGTTACTCCATCAAGTCTAGTGGTAAGGTCTTATCGAAACGAGCACAAACCCACAGGTGGTTCTAATAGTGGAGTGCTTACTTGCAGTGTACTTACTTTACTAGGGTAAATTAGCAGTGACTGAA